>CM059275.1:12801515-12821515 GCA_030347295.1 Setipinna tenuifilis
TCTGTTTTTTTTTTTTTTACTTTTTCTCCTCCCTGCTCTATTTCTCGCATTCTCTCTCACACCTGCTCTCTCTCTCTCTCTGTCTGTTTCCCTCTCTCTCTCTCTGTCTCTCTCTCTCTCTCTCATCCACTTTCTCTCTCTCTCCCTCCCTCCCTCCTCTTCTTCGTCGCAGAGCGGAGCGGAGTGGCGTGGCGTGGAGCGGCGTGGCGTTTTAGCGCTCCCTCTTGGACCGTGCCTCTGCCCTCTGGAAATGGCCCATTAAAAAGGCTTTTTTGGCAGCCGGCGAGGCTGACAGGAAACAGAACAGGAAATGATATAATGGCTCCAGAATTGAACACTTCTCCCATGCCCAGATGCTCTGAGCGTGACCCCGCTGCTCTCTGGGAAACTCTGAGGTGGCATGTTTGGCAGCGGGCGGAGAGGAGAACATGAACACCACCAAACCCCCCCACCACCACCAACAACTCAACCCTACCCCACCCCACCCTACCCCTACCGCTACCCTACCTCCGAATGCTGGAGAGCATTCCTGCGTTCCGGCAAAAGGAGACAAAAGAGGGGATAGTACAGGAATAAAACGCTCGTTTTCTTCAGGAATCATCAGAAGAATTCAGCCCCCCTGCATGCGTGCCCTTGAAACAATATGGACTAACGCTTGGGTGCTCGCACCACAGGCGTCTGAGAGTAATGCACATACATTAGACAGCCTGCATGCATGTAATCTGTAGGACTCTTAATGGTGCTTGAGCAGAGAGCTGTGGAAGGAGAGAGAAAAAGAGAGTGAGAGAGAGAGAGAGAGAAAGACTCAGTGAAGGATGAAAGGATAATGCCATGAACCTCTCTGCCATATTCAGCCCGCATCTATAAGGTATCTGCTCCCTGCTAGGCCAGTGTCTGTGTGTATGTGTGCATGTGTATGTGTGTGAATCACTTCCTGTGTTTCGACTCATTACTGCAGCCAAACATGAGTGCACTTTCCATGTGTCACACACTTGCACATGCAGAGACACAAGCTCAGGGACACACCTCAATGGGAAAACACACACACACACACACACATGCGCGCACACACACACACACACACACATACATACCCATCCCACTGTGCCCATACACATATAAGTGACACACACACAAACACACATATACACAGAGACATGTGACAAACAAATATATACATAGACACACATACATATGATACACACATGTAAACACAAACACAAATGCATATGAACACAAGCACAAACATATGTGATGCATGCACAGACACACAAACACATACTGTACACACACACACACACACACACACACAGACGTGATGCGTGCACAGACAGACAGACAGACACACATAGACACACACACACACACACACACACACACACACACACACACACACATTGCTGTGCTAGTGGTGGTGTCAGCAGCACTAACAGCAGCTAATGAAGTAGAGGTAGCTCACTAATGGTACACCCATTATTATTGCTGATGACAGCGATAACAAATGAACCTCGTCTGGCATCTGACTGCTGCTCATGTACAAAAAGAGAAGAGTGAGGGCTCTGTGTCTCTTCTCTCCCTCCCTCCATCCCTCTCCCTCTCTCCCTCTCTCTCTCTCTCCTGTGTAGTTCTTTTTTGATATTTGTGGCATGACTGGTTTGAGATGGACTGATTGTAAAAATTTAATTACGGCGGACACAATGGCCACACAATTCTGCCGTTTCTTCCCGTTCCCTCGCGCGAGACGCAAGACACACCACGCCACACACTCTGTTGCACACTGCTCGAGATGTTTTACACCCCAAATGAGCTGTGCTTGCAGAAGAATTTAATTTGATCTTCTGCTGTAATTGTGCCTCCAAAAAGGGTGGCTCGGGGGAGTGGAGGGGTGGTGGTGTTGGGGGGGGTTGGGGGGGGGGGGTTGGAGGAGAGGACTGAACGGAGGTGGTGAGGGGGAGATGCAACTTTAAATGTAATATGCACAAAGAGTAAATTAACTGAAGAGAACCCTTCTGATATGTTGACACTTGCTCTGCACTCTTGTGCAGAGAGAGAGAGAGAGAGCATGGAACGTATAAAAAAAGAGAGAAACAGAGAGGGGGTGGAGAGAGGGAGGAAGGGAGGGAAGGAGGGAGGGAGGGAGAGAGAGAAAACACTGACGATAAACCAGCACAAAGAAAAGCGTTATGAATTTTATTAATGACTGCAAGACAGTATGCAAAACATCAAAGGTCCACAGCAAAAGATTAATGACCCTGTACGAGACTGTTTAATTACCTTCGGCTAATTAGATTCTTGACCAAATTTTTAATATCTGCATTCCCCGCAAAGCCTAATTGAGATTCAGCCATATTTATCAATCTTTTATACTTAAAAAAAACTCTGGGTATGCTTCTTTTTGTCCCTCTTTTTTTGCCTTTTTGCACTCTAGATCCATTAGAGGGTGATTATTGAATAAATAGCGGTGAGCCTTTACTCTTCCCCATAGGTAGGAGAGGGTGAGTGTGTTAGCTCGGGACCCTATTTAGTTTGGGTCGGGCTATCAGCCTGATCTTCTGTTTATAATGAAGTTTGCCGGCTAATGAACAGACTAGCCAACCCAGTAAACTGGCCTTGTCATAATTCCCTTATCTGGGCCCGAGCTCTGAACTCTCTCATGGCTGCCTTGTGTAAATTGCCGATCTGCCTCTTGACGCGCCTCCTTGCCGTGGATAATCCCACCGCCCGTTTGCTCCTGTTTACACCCCAACGGCCCGCATCCCAAATCTGTTTTATCCTTCTCATTTGCAGCGCACTCTCGTTTGTTTTTCACTCCTCTTCTTCTTCTTCGGCTTTGGTATCTTCTCCCCTCATTTCTCCTCTCTGACTTTCCTAGTTTTTTTTTTTTTCTTTCGGGGGGATGTTGTTGTTGTTGTTGCTGTTGTTATTGTTGCGATTACTTCCTCCCCAGGAGTCTGTGAGAAGGCAGTGTAGTGGCCCGAGAACTTGTGGAAAGTCAGTAGGTGTGCAACCTTTAGAGTTTTTCTACACACACACACACACACACACACATGAAGGGCTCTTGTTTTGAGAAATGCATATAGGGAGAAAAAGTAAACAGCCTGTCAAATACAGACAGGAAGCTAGGCTTCTACAGCACCATCTGGTGTTTCTCGCTTTTCACTACAGAACACACACACACACACACAAACACACACACAAACACACACACACGCACAGATACAAACACACAAACGCACACACACTTATATAGCATATACACACAAAACACTCCTTTAATCAGTTTCTGTCATAAAAAAGAGTATTACCAAACAACAATTTGCACTGTCAAAACACAACCCTAAACTTCTCCTCGTGGGACACACGGATCCAGTCAATTAGTGGCCCTTTCAGAGTTCATTCTCCTCGAGTGGCTAAAAGAGCTCGTAGCGAGCGAACGCCACCCTGACAGGAGCAGCTGACATCTGCGCCGCCATTCTCCTTAGCCTCAGGTTCCTACCTTCCAGCGACACTTGTCTCTCTTCTGCTGTGCGGCCTCCGCTTCACTCACATCCACCTAATTCCTGTTACGTTAGCCTCACTGGGTACACACGAGCGAGAGCAGGCACAGATTTTCAGTCTACAGAACTGTAGATACGATGGCTAAATGTTGTTATTTTTGTTGTTTTTTTCTCATAGATATGGGCCTTAACCTTGATTTAAGGTGGTTGAAGGTGGTTAAGTAAATTCAAAGTAAGTAGTACACCTCCTAATAGAAGAGTCTTGTTGCTTTGTTATGCTTGGAGAATGACAATATAGGGCCCTTCTTTTACGAGGTTTACCACTTACACTGAGTGATCCTTACCTAAACTATGTGCCTTAAAAATACCTCCCACGTAGAAGAGAACCATGTCCCTTAAATACCCCCCAGGTAGAAGAGGGTGCGTGCAGCATTTGAGTGCGGAGGAGAGGGGATGCGTGGAAGAGAGAGGGGATGGATGGAGGTTGTGGGTGAGGGAGAAAGGGAGGAAGGAAAAAAGGATGCCTTGCAGCTCTTAAATATGTAACGGCAGCCATCTGCAGCGGCTCGAGGGAAAAGCTGTTTGTTCTGTGTTACATATGTGATACTACAATTACGCCGTCTCAGGGGGGAGCCGCACTGTCACGTCGCATTTACCTTGGGTCCGTTGCAACTCAGATCTTTCTTTTCCTGTGTGTGTGTGTGACCATGTGTATGGGTATTTGTGTGTGCATGTGTGTGTTTGTGTGTGTGTGTGTGTGTGTGTGTGTGTGTGTGTGTGTGTGTGATTTTACATTTACCTTGAGTCTGTTAGAACATCAATTTTTCTTTTTTTCCATTTTCTTTCGTTTCGTTTGCTTCTGTAATCTATGCCGTGGCCCGCTTGCTTTATGGTCATACAAGCTTGCAGAAGATTCCGGAAGCTTTAAAGCTAAATACTGGAACCTGTGGAGGAGTAATCAGTTTGACAGGCAGGCATAACCAGGATGCCATCACAAAAACAGAAAGATTAGGTTGAAGCTGTTTGAAAGGTCAACCAGTAATAGTTCATGCTCTTTCTGCATTGTTTGGGTCATTTTTCTCTATCAGGCCAGGACCTTGTTGTTGTTGTTTCAGTGTGGTACGGTGACACACCAGCAAAAAGTGACTGACCCACGTAAATACATGCCACACTCACATGAAAATGTGCTCGTATACATGTGTCAGATGACCCACAATGCATGGTGACTGCAGTTCCCTTGTTAGGCGTTTGATTTGGGAAAGTGCATTGTTCACAAAGGGGAGTCTCTGCGTGTTGTGAAGACCAAAAGGGGCAAGAGAAAACACACTGACCTCACAAGGGACCTTGGACCGTCAGTCAGGGTGTGCCCTGATCAAATGGGGAGCTCGGCCTGTGCGTTGAACTTTCCACACAAAAACCGGTAAAGGGGTCAACCACAAAGAAGATGCATGGATGTGCACACAAGCAACACACGCACAAATACGAATAAACATACATATAAACACTCAAACAGACGTGTATAGACACTCAAAACACACAAACAAACAAACACACACACACACATACACACACACACACACATGTGAGGGGTCAGAGAGGAGATGGTGCTGCTTTGGACTTGTGTGTAATTACTGATTTCAAGCTGGGCAGAAAGTGTCAGGATAATTGATGAATCCCTCTTTAAATGCATCCCAGCATCAGTCTCTGAAAGCACACACACACACAATGTCTCCTGCATATAAAATCAAACAAATTATAGATAAATAAGCTGAATTAAAGTGTTTACCTTGGCAGGTGATGATTTCTGCTCTCCTAGCTATGTGTCCATTCTCCTGTTTCGCTTTCTTTAATGTGCAAGACATGAAATGCAATTAACATACGGAAAATGTAAATCGGAAAATGGAATCATAAACGAAACATTGAAAACATTGAGCATCAATGTCTGTCTTAGACTTTGTCTTGTACAGACGCCCGTTCCAGAAACATTTGCAGCACTAAATGCTGGGAAAATTCATTACACTCATCATTGACCATGCACTTCCATGGAAACCATCACCCATAGTGTGTGGCCGGAGGAATCTAATTTCCAAAGTTTTTTGACAGTATCTGATACAGTGGACCAGTCAGTGTATTGAACCATTTAAAAAGTTATGGACAAGTAGATGCAGTCTCCAGGGTCTCTGTCTTTTTTTTCTTCCTTTTCCTCAAACGGAAACTGATGGATCTAATAGTTTAGGGGCCAAGCCCTTCGCTTATAGCAGGACGCTAATAAGTGAATAAGTTCTCCATCTCGAGTGCAGTTTATTGTATTTCTGTGCCACTAAATGTAATTTCTGCTTTACAAAACGACAACAAAATAAGCCCATCTCATGAGTCACTAAAATGTACTGATTGTTATCAAACCAAAACGAAAGGGGGGAAAAATGGCATCTGGTCTCGCTCAGAAATCATCCATCCTCCTCTCCATAGACGCACTTCAGAGCATAGATGATAAATGAGCAGAACCTGAAGTGAAATGGCCTCTTCCTCAGCTACAGAGGCCCTAAATGCGCTCAATTAATGATGTCATTGCTAGCCCAGAGGGCTGAGCCCTAACGTTTTCCAACGGAGATCAGTTTGTCTTCATTTAATTCCTCCTGCTACTTCTTCCTTTGCTTTTTCTTCTTCTTCTTCTACCTACTCCTGTTTTTACTTCTTTGTTCCTTCCTTTCTTTCCTCTGCTCTCCATCCTCACCCCAGCGTCTGTGTGTCTGTCACAGCTCTTGTTATGGTTGGCCTTGTTTTTATAGGCCACGCTGGATCACAGTTTGCCTTTCCCATGACCACTGATTCAGCGTGCAGTCATCAGAGCACTGTGAAAGCAGGAATGCCCCACTCCGCCAACAAATGCCTGCTTATTTATTCACTTCTCCCGCACAAGCCCGCAAACTCGGCGCCAAGTACCTGTTGGCCTGCGAACCATAGTTTCGAATTACAGGGGGGTACTGGGGGGTACAGTTCCCGCCAATCAACACCTAGCACCTAGTAAGAGGCAAAAATATTAGGGTTGGACGGTATCGATATATTAATGCAAGTAATGTAAAACATACAACATGGGGTAATTCACACTCTGCTACGAACAACTTGTATTGTATTGCCATGGTCACCTCAGAATGATATTTAGTGTGATTTATGACCATTATAGCACAATAAATCCAGAGATGTAGTCCAGCCATGTACAACTCAGTTGTGATATCATTAAGACACTAAATGCATTGATTGTGTTCAAGCCCCAGGTTAGAATTCTCAAAACAATAGTCTGTGAGGGGGAAAATAGTTTGTCTATTACTTTCAGTACAATGACACTGTCAACTACTTCTAACAAATATCTTATGTGCAATAGGACTTACAGTTGAACTTTAAAATTCAACAAACCAACATAAAGTTTAAAGTCATTCTCTCTTTCTGTCTCATTTGCCTGCCATTTGCGGATGTTCACATTTCTCTGAAACTGCAAATACTTACTGAAAAAACTTCTCCAATGACAAACATGAGTAGAGGGAGGGGGTGGCAATGAAACCCAGAAGACATTAAGTGTTTAAATGAGTCGAGGTGAGGGGAGAAGTTTTCCATAAATTCACTGTTGCGACGCCACACATTTGGTGGATGATTCGCATAAAAAGCCATTTGTATGGAGGCAGGGGGAGACAGCAGCGCAACTTGAAGCATATGGGGCCAAATCACATCGAAAGCATGGAGCAGCAAATTAATAGCAACAGATGCCAGGATGTCTGGCCACTGTGTTCCTCTGAGTCTTGCATTCTTTATACTTTGGAATAATACTATTGTAATAATCTCTTAGATTCGCTCGACATTGCGTGGCCCTGCTTGTTTATTTATAAAGTCCTCAAATGCTACTTGACCTGCAGGAAATGCGGCAATCTCCGGCTCGAATCTGCTTATCTCCGTTTCATGTCAGGTCTGAAAAGAACTTGTATTTATTTATCGCCTGACATAAAGACGGAGGGGAAGAGAAGGATCCTGTTTTAAAACAGGATGCTGATTGTGCCGATGTGCATCCAGGCTTTGCCCCGTTTTTTTTTTTCCAACCAATTCTTCACCAATGAGCATGACTGGACAGGACTGGAGTTTGAAAGGGACTAAATGGTCTGTTTAACGTACACTGAGGGATATTTGGATGTTGTATTGAAATCTATAAATAACCCAGTTATTATGCTGGAGAACCACAGTGGCCCATTGAATTGTGCGAATGACAGATTACACTCGTGATTACATGCCTTCTTGTGTGGCCTCCACAGTTTTCCTCACACAGGTTCCCTGTCCATTCATCGCCTACAGCTACAGCACTTCTGAAACATGTCTCTGTAACGAATGCAGGACTGGTGAACTGTGCGTAAAAACTCCTGTCAGGTTATTTAAGGCCCCTAAGCAGGTGAAAATAGTGATTTACCAAAGACCATGTTTATGCACTGGGGCACATTTAATTACATAAATGTATGTGAGATAAATTATATATGTAATATTTGATGCCTATACCTATTATGTATATTGCGTAAGACTAAACTCTGATTGACAACTTCACTGGCACAGTATCCTGAAAAGAGCTCAACTTCTAATTTAAAAAATGTAAGCTCACATGTGACAACAAATTCAGCACACAACACCAGAACAAACCTGGTTTCAAGGACGATTATCAAGGTTTAAAAAAAAGAGTAATCTCGGAGATATGAAGCACTGAGGAGAGCGCTTCTGATCACTGTGAAGATAACAATTATCCTTCAGGAAACATGATGACAACTGTGCCTGAACCATGCATTTGTAATCAAGGCGGTTGGACTAATTAAATAAAACGGTCTCATGAACCTCTCAAGATAAAAAATGATGAGGAAACGCAAATCATCAAATGTGTATTTCCTGGCAAAATGCTTGACCCAGACGATAGAGTCTATTAAAAAAAAGGTATTAGTGTTCCAAATTAATCTATACTCGGAGGCCGCTTCAGAGTGTTCGCCGTGTCCCAGCGCCGGCGTGATTGAGTGGGGCTGTGCGGAGCGACGCGATGCAACAACGGGTAATTAAAAGCCAAGGCGCGCGCTTTACGCTCCCTCATCCGTGACCGTGGAAGGTGTCTTCCATTTCAACCCTAATGGAAAATAAGTCAGGTAATTGTCATTGTGCACTGGGTGTCATCATTTATTATATGTGTAATTCATCTTCACACAAAAACAGACACTGAAACAGGTACAGAGGTTCATTGTCTCCCGTCTGCTTGTGGCAGACACCATGACAATGATCTCATTGTTCTTGTAGGTCACGATGATCTTCAAAATGGTTCTATCAAAAAATAATATGTATATAATATATTAAGTATAAAATATCAGTTTATTTATTAGGTTATTTAAAAAAAAATCATTCCTCCATGCATTAAGTGAATGCTATTTCCAGTGCGATGGCAATCATAGAGCATCAAATTGATACTACAAACTGATGTGTTGTTATAATACTCAACAGAAGTGAAATCTATTTCAGATCAGCAAACAGCTAGACAAAGGACAAAAGGGAGAGCCAAGAGTGTTTTCTTTTCCCCGGTTACAAAAGAAGTGTATAAAAAAGTTACAAGGTTGTCCCCTGTGGGGTTCGAACTTAAACAGCACCTGTCAAAGCAGATGGGGCATTCAAATAAAATTCTTTGGGAGGTATTTGTCACAGTATTACTGCGGAATACCTGCTGTGCACTGTGATGCTGTACGCAGTTGTTGTTCTTGCGGCCGAATCTGTTTGGGAAACATTTCACTCTCATTAAACACTTGCTCTACAAATTACAATGAGGAGCACTGCACTTATGTTATTAAAGCCCGCTCTAGTGCTGCTTCTTAAGCTGACAAAAAAAAAGAGCAAGGAGAAAGACGCAGTGCACATTTAGACAAACAAATGCACTGGTCTCTTTATCAAACACATGCTGTATAATTAAAACAATATGCCAGACTTCAATCAAGTCTACCCCCACCCCCCTCTCTCTCACACATACATACACACACACACACACACACACACACACACACACACACACACACACACACACACACACAAATATACACACATACACATACTCCTCCGCCCACCCACATTCCCACTGCCTGAAAGCCATCGCACACTCCACGGAGGCTAGGCCCCAAGTCCCGGGATGCCGCAAAACAAACAAAATGTCCACCGCTAAGGGTCCTCACAGTGTTCTCCTGTGCACAAATAAACAAATAGAACCTCACTGGCAGAACAAAGTTGCTTATGAACCGCAAAGAGGCCAAGCAGCAGAGATGAGAGGGTGGGTGGGGGGGGAAGAAGGGCTGCAATGCATTTTTTTCTCCTTCTTATTTCCCCCTCATTTTATCAGAGAAAGGAGCCGGCCTGTCAGTCTCAGTCGCTGTTCCACAAAATTGGCGACAAGTTCAAGGAGGTGTTGCCGTTGACAGGCAAGTCAGGGGCCGGCGGGACGGCAGTGACATACCGCCCCACTCCCCCCCCCACACACACACACCCACACACACACAGACTCACAAACTCCCCATCCACACCCATGCTGCAGCAACACCCGTCTAGCCCACCCCACCCCTTCTCTCCCCACCCCTCCTCGCGAGATGACTTTGCTGTCACTTTGGCAGCTTCCGTGTTTCGCCGTGCTGTCCCATTTTCCCCGGCTGTGACCACCAGGGACCTCACAGGCCCCGAGCACGAGGTCACCGCGCGGCGCGTCCTCCGGCACCACACCACACCGCACCACACCGCATCGCACCGCAACCCCCACACACACACACACACCCGCCCCTTCCCCACTCTCCAGCCACTGCTTTCTGATGACAGAATGAGAATTCCTTAATGCACTGGTGGCTTCGCCCACCATCGCCCCTCTGTCATTTATATCTTTTTTTTTTTTTTTTTTCTCTCATTCGTTCACTACACCACCCACCCCACCCACTACTCCGCCCCACTCAACTCCCACCCCACTCAACTGGGGTGGGGAGGTAGTGTGTGTTTGTATGTCCGTGTGTGTATGTGTGTGTTTGTGGGAAGGATGGCTGCCCTCATGTTCTTTCTGTGCATGCTAAACTTTGTCAGGATTGTCAAATGCTTAAAAATGACAAAGTGGCTGCATGACCTGTCTTTCTACTTGCTCTCTCATGTCAACAATTAAATAAATAAACAATAAGGTGGATGAGCGAATAAATGGTAATGGAAATAAAAAAATAAATATGAAGGCAGATGCGTGGATGAGGACGGAGAAGTCTGTTATAGAATATCAACAAGGATGATACAGAGACACCCTCAGCAGAGGGACTTCACTTTTGCCCATACACACACACACACACACACACACACACACACACACATACACACACCTCCCACTTTAAAATATGTGCACACAAATACTCAAGCACACACACGTACAGAAACACACTCAAACATCAAACCACACACACACGAAAATACATTTGCATGCATATATTCACTCACACTCGCTGTCTTTCACGCACACACACATTCATTCTCTCTCCCTCTCACACACACATTTACTCATGCTTTCTCTCTCTCACACAGTTATACAAACATTCACATACACATATTCACTTTATCTCTCTCTCTCTCTCCCTCTCTCTCTTTCTCTCACACACACGCACAAAAGCAAATACACTCCCCCAGCTAGACAAAAGGCAGTGGGGCTGACTGGAGTTCTCTGCAGTGGGACGCTGGGGCCTCCCGTCCCAAAGGGTGTGTGATGGGAAGAGACGCAGAGGCAGGAGGCAAAGCTGCAGCAGGCCAATGTCCCAGATAATGGGCCGAGCACTACCACACAAAGCCACCCAGCACCCCCAACCACTCCGCCCCACCATACCCCCCCACGACACTACCAACCCCCCCTCTTACCCCCACGCGCTCATGCAGGTCTGACAGAGGCCCTAACACTACCGCACAAAGCCACCCAGCTGCCCCATGCCACCCCCCAAACACACACACACACACACACATGCGCACACACATGCGCACACACACACACGCAACTACCATTAACACCCCACCCCACCATCACCACCGCTTACCATGCTCATGTAGGTCTCACTCCATCATGGATGCAGGGTTAGGGGCAGGAAAAAGTCTGATGACGGGGTACCCCCTGAACACTGTGCCCCACCACAAGGCACACACATAGGGAAACACTTCTTCCCCATGTTTGACCACCCTACACACACACAAACACACACACACAGGCACACACACACACACACACACACACAAACACACACATATACACACACACACACACACTGGGATGCTTGTTTTCCTACAGTGTTTGTCTAGCCACTGCCAGACTTTCTTTGCCCTCCCCCCGGACCACAAAGACGGCCGCTGCCCACTGGCACAGCGGAGAGACAGCGGTGCACCCCCAGCCTGAGGGCCCTACCAAAGGCAACACTATCGATTCCCTTGCTCATCCTCCAGCCAACAACTTCAAAAAGACAAAATGGGGGAAATATTACAAAAAAGGACAAGAAAAATATTTTCAAGAGAAAAGATGTCAAAAAAAAATGAAACAAGCTTTTAGAAATTAGAAAAGGTTAAGAGCTCTGGAAGACAACACAAGCAAGAGAGAAAGCAAAGCAGAAAAAAAAACATTTGAATGCCCTTGCTTTGTGAGGGCTTGAAGTCATTTGTTGGCAAGTGAAGGACAATTGGTCCTTGGTGTAAAGTGAGTGGCTGGCTTTTAGCAGACCTCGCCGTGCCAAGCCCCCTCAGTGGGGTCTGAGCCCAACTCTACCTTCGCTGTCATTCAGAGCCATCTAGCCACTAATCTCCTTGGTGCGATGAAGAAGCTTAAGAGCTTTGCAACACTATCCCTTCCCAAATGTCATTATCACAATGTACTGGAGGACTGTCTCCTCCACCGCCAATGATGCAGCCTCTTCTGCTGCCGCCGCTGCGGCTGCTGCTGTTGCCACTGCTGCTGCCGTCGCCGTTGTGCATTCCTTCAGAGGAGACTAAGAGTTCCACCACCGCCGCCGCCGTTGCCACCATTGACATTCACAAAGCCGTTAGCTGCCCCTCCTTCCGCCCGCCCTCCTGCCTGCCTGCCTGCCGACGCACCCCCTCACCCCCCCCCCCCCAGAGCGCGTGCCAGCCAGGAACTCACAGCACCGGGCGCACGGCAAAAGGTTTGATTATTCTTTGGCATCAACCTACAATGCAGTTGTCACATTGTGTGCTAATGTTTTTTTTGGTATTTCAATCAAACCTTTATAAAACCATTTGGAAAATGATTCACATTATAACTCTGCAGGACGTTGAGGGTGGTACGTGTACAGCAGGCTCTCTCTCTCTCTCTCTCTTTGTGTCTCTTACGCACAATTCACTTTACATTAACATTTCTCTTATATAAAGGCCTTCATTTATGTCCTTTTTATGTCCTTTCTACACTTTGTAAGGGAGGAAAGATGGAAACTTCACTTGACTCCTCTAAGAACATCAAGTTTGGTAAGGCTCTTCTCCTTATAAAGCATCGGAGACTTAGAGGCCCTTGATCTTTTGATGGTGATTATGTCTTACCATGTACTTACACACACACATACACACACACACACACACACACACACACACACACTCACACTCACACACACACACACACACACACACACACACACACACACCTTCTGTGTCCTTCTCTGTCAGAGCACTTAAATACATCATTCACATCCATCTAAACACAACGGGATTCGAAAAGAGCATGACACGACCTCTGATTGCCCCTCTACTCTCACACACACACACACACACACACACACTCGTCTCATGCAGGGAGAAAGCCCAACCCTACCCCTCCTGTGTACGCTTCCTGTTTACCCAGCATCCTCTCTGGTGTTCCGTGATGATCATGTCGGAGCTCAGGCATGACCCTCACTTCATTGCCCCGGCAACCTGGTGGTGCTCCCTCTCGTGCATCCTCTCTTTATTTATCTCTCTCTAGCTCATTCTCTCCATCACTCTTTTCTCTCTCTCCGTCTCTCTCTCTCTTTCCCTTGCTTATGAGACTTGGTGGGTTTCTGTTTTAATATCAGGAGTGAGGCATGATTATTACCTCTTAATGCTGAAATTACCAAGCCTGTTTTTTTCTCTCCTTTCCTCCTTCCCCCTCTCTATCCCTCTCTCTCTCCATCTTTCTCACACACATACACTCTCTCTTTCGAACCCCTCAATGCTAAATTCTTCCTGCCTGCACCCCATGGCATTAAAGTCTTTATCTCCCCATGTGCTCCTAGTTTTAAAACCTTTACCCCTGCTGTTTGAAAAATATTTCCCATTTTCCTCCCCCATGGCGAACAGAAATCCCCATAGGCGAACCATTAGTGATCTTTCTGCCTCTCCCCAAACACTTATTACTATCACCCGTGCTCCTTGCCGTGCCTCATTGGCTTTTGGTAAATTATGCAAATAAGGTAACGCTCAACATATAGTTTTCCTGGGTGAGGCTTTTTTTTTTTCTTTTTCTGCAACTGCGCAAGTTTACACAGCTTTTCCAACGGCAGACAAGACCATTAAACTGACTCCAACTGTCAGCGAGATTTATGCACCAGTGACAAATTATATTGGAAATGCTTTTGTTTTTCCCACTAATTTTCTGTGGCACTTTTTATGCAGGTTTGGCTCAAGTTATGCTGTTTGCCTTCCCAGCCGTTTCATTGGCGAAGTTTTCTTTCCTCGTACTCTGTTTATGGCTGCAAATAACACGATGTGTGGTTCAGGTTACTAATGCTGTCATATTGCAGAGGAGCCATTAATCTTGTACACAGCCAACTTCAAGTTGTTGACTTGTTATTTTTGCCAGACCATTCAAAAAGTCTTACTTTTTTGCGCAAATAGATTGAAAGTATTTCAATCTGTGTGCGCGGCTGTTTTTTTGTTTATGAGGTGGGTCTCTAGCATGGTGAAGAGAAACTTATGAGCCGTAAATATTATTTATCATTTTAACCCATCTCAAAGCTGTGCCGTAAAGCTCGAAGGATGATCACACCTTTCCGGCTTTTTTTAAGCTCAAAAACTCAGCAGTTAGCAGTTTGCTTTTTCCCCTTGAGTACTTTCTAATCAAACAACTTACATGGTCAATGATGCACTCACGAAACGCCTGGCTAGGAAAAACATCGGCAAAGCGGTAATAATAGTATTCATCACCCCAACACACACCTGCCATTAGTCCTACTTCATCTTGCTTTAATAAATTACGCACCATTGGCTAAGTAACACAACATTCAGATGCCACCAAGTCACCAAAAAAAAAGAAAAAAAGAAACAAAAAATCCTTAAGGGAACTGGTGACAGTTTGGACAAGCTAGAGGGTGAGAAAAAAATATTGATTAAGAAAAGAAAAAAAGATGAGAAAAAAAAGAGAAAAAACATGCAGCAAATTAAATAAAGCTGTGGAAATGGCTCCTCCTTGGTGCATAATTGTTTTTTTTTGTCCTGTTTTTACTTCGATGCGGCTAGCTGAAAAGATGGGCCGTTTCAATGACCAGATTAGAGCCTGCGAGAGCAAACAAATGACAAATCCCTCTTAACCCTGTGAGCTGCTGCTGTCTATGCTGCCTTCCACGACGGCGTTGTCATCATCATCGCCGCCACCACCGTGCTGGATGCCTCCACCACGTCAAGCGACCATCACTCCGACTCCCTGGCGCTATTAAACACAACTTTGTAGATTTACTTCCTTCAAAGTGCCATTTAACCAGGCCGGAGCAGGAAGGATGGGCGGGGGGGTGGCGGGGTGGGGGTAGGAATTACAGGTTGCCAGCGAGCGGGGCGGCGGGCGGCTTGACAGGGGATGATTGTGCGCAGGGGGGCCACCTCGAGTGTGTTGTGACAACCGGTCATTACACCTCGCTAGAGACGCTCTCAGCCGCAGGTTCCTTCAAGATGCAAATGGCCTCAAATGGGCTCCGGCTGTGACCAAGCTAATAATGCTTTTTTGCGTTTTTTTTTTTCCTCCTCCTTTTTGCTTCCCTTTCACTCTTTTTTTTCCCTCCCCCCCTTCCTCCTCCCACCCCCACCCCCACCCCCCTTTGCTCTTTTCTCTCTATTCTATCCTTCTTTCTTTAAGGTGGAAGTGTTGAATGGCGAACGAGAGGCATCTGCAGGGTGCGGTGAGCCCTCATCTCTCTCATCTGCGAGCAGTCTCCTGTGCCAGAGAATATTCCCTCTAAGAGAAAAACTGGCCTTGTAGGCTAAATACACCTGACAGCCGAGGAGAATATATGCGTGACTTAGAGTACATTAAGAGGTGAGTACTTAATAAAACCGGAGCATGTGCCGTCAGCTGTGAGTTTCACCAGAAATCTCCACCTTGGAATCAATTTTTGGAGATTTAAGGGGTGTTGGATGCTTTCCAAAGCCACCCACATCTTCTTGTTTCCTGTGCTCTCTTTCTCTCCCTCTCTCTCTCACACACACACTTTCTCTTCCCACACATTCCCTCTGGAGCAAATAACATGGAGTACACCGGTGAACTCTTAGCTTTCCACTGAGAAAGACGTATCTGAGCACAAGTCTCTGGGCTCACAGCCTCTGCCAGGTACCTTTCCCTCCTGTTCTCTCAGTAGCTACAGGCTACAGTTAACAAGAAACTCACCAACCTCACTCAAAACACATTATTGCATGGTACAAAATAATCTGCTATATACTATATATATTACATACACAAACGGCATTTTTAAAATTTTAACTGGTGAAACTGGAAAAAAAATTATTGAAATTATATACTTTGTCCTTATTATTATGAGTAAATTGCTACAAATTCCTTTTGTGCATGTAGTGTATTTTTGTAAAAATTTCAATGGGTATTTAAGTTGTTTTTTATTTTTTGTATTGTATTCTCTTTTATTTTTTAGGATTCAGAATTTTGGCTGGGAAGTTAGCACCTTGCTGTAGCTCCTCGTTTTTTTTTTTCACGTTTTAAACAAACACATTAAAGGGGGCTTTATGGTCTGTCAAATTTGTTTTATTGTCCTCATTTTCTGAGTAGGCGCACAGATGACTACCTTTTCAGTTTCACCTGGGGGGCTTTGCCGGTAGCGGACCCACATGTTACACACCTGCATGTCTATTCATTACAGCAGTGTGCCTACCTCAACCAGCCAGGCATGCAGAGTGCACCGGCAGCACCAACAAACACACACACGGGCAGGGCCGTACATCTTTTATTGCCTCCATGATTGAATGCAATGATGCAGGAGGGAAGATGGCACCTTTAGAATAAACACAGCAGTGTGGTGCGTCTTCTTTGCTCTGATGCCTATGCGTGCAGGCACTTTTCTTGTGTCTCTTATCAGAGAGACATCGTCACACGAGAGGCAGGAGGGTTCCTAGTGCCGCCGACTGCGAAAATGGTTTGGGACGATCGCACACGCTCAGCTATGTGTGCATGATGGAACGGCTGAGATGTTTGTGAGTGAGTTTGGTCATTTGCTCTAAAAGGGTGATGCAATTCAACTCAAGTCAAGGATCTTTATTGTCCTTGTGGACAACAACAGGGCTTGCATCCCTGAGAAATACAGTGCCAACATGAAATAAAAGTGATATTGCACAAACAAAATTAACAGGTTTGGACAATAAACATATTTTCAAAAAATAAACAACATGTATTTGTGCCGTAAAGTAGAATTTTTTAAAAGTTGTAAGGATAAAATAGATATAAAAGCACTCAGTGTGTACTTACACACACAGTCATCAGTAACTTCCCTTTCCATTTTTGTACTTTCAGCCCGCTCTTGTGGTTCCACAGTTTTGCCCCTGAGTATCAGTCATACATTTAGTGTCTCTGTACCGACATTAAAGCAGGCACTATTCATCTTTAAAAAGAGATAAACGCACAACTTAGAGGAAAATAAATGACCCTGAATGTCGCTCGAATGTGTATGTAATTGCTTGTTGCTACAATTTCTGTGCACGTCTGCTGTTAGCAAAGGTATACACGTGCAGATTTGTATGCCGAGCCATATTCCTCTCCCCTGCTCTCTAAAGATCCACCTTAAGGGGCCTTATAAAATTCACCACAAAGAAATAAAAACTCGATCATTTTAATAACCCCTTTTATTTTAGCCCTATGCTCATTTCTTTACATAAAAGATCATAGCCAAGGGATGTAGGCTTTTTATTTGCCATTTGGTCTCTCCAAGATGAATTATTTTATTGTTTTGGTAATGCCCGCTTTTATTTCTGAGGTCAGATTTTATTTAAATCTCAGTCCATTAGCCGCGGTAAAACCCAGGCATTTTTGATAAACAGAAGCAGCAGGGGAGGGTTTTCTGTACGACAGGAAATGTTCCTTCCTTTGCTGGGCGGCTGGTGGCACGGGGATGGGGTGGGGTTAGTTTGGGGGGGGGCTTTAATGTGTTGCGGGGAGTGACAGGTATACACGAGCACTTGTCGCTGTTTGTGTGTAGAGGACATTAACAAACAGAACGCAGAGACTGAGCGCCCGTGACAGGATGCTGCCAACACTACGCAAACGGATTTCTGCCTGTTTGAAAATCGGAGCACAGATCTCATTAAGAGTTATCTCTTCCAGCACAAAGTGAATCTGGGCATGGAAAACACATTTTTTCGTTGTTTGTGGTTTGTTTTTCTCTGCAGAGATGTCATAAGATGAAATATAAATACATATAATTTTGTCTGCGAGATGCGTCAAACCTCATCAGATGCCTGTCGAAGTGACAGAAACAGCAGCTCGCAGGAGAAGTGTTTCACTTCATTGATTAGATGGAGATACTAAATACCAGAACTGCACTGAAAACACCACATTCATAAACACTCCACTAATTGAAGAGATTCTGAATCAGGAGAGGAAACAGTTTGTCAGTTTGTGTAAAAATGCCCCTTCCATCTGCCCCTCGCCCCCCCACAGCTAAAGTGCAGCATCAACTTTTCCCTCTGAGGACAGGCCTGTAGCGAGAACTTGTTGTCGAAAAGGGCCGGGCACAGCTTGCGGTCTCTGCCAGATGCGGGAGCCACCCTCTGGCCGACCCGACCGCACAATCACATAGCTGTGGCCAGACACCACGCTCAAAAAACAAATGTCGACATCCGGTGAACCACGCTTCAAAATAGTCTTGTCACAATGAGCTCATGCCAAAATACTTAGCTTTTTGACACTTTTCATGACATAAGGTGTAGTTTTAGTTTTCGTATACAATACATAAAGCTAGCTGAACAACGCCTAGCAACAAATCTGGCAAATTTCCCACAAAACAACAGATACAGTAAATAAACACTTACAGGCTAGTTCATCACATAAGGAGATAGCGTTGCTAACCAAGCAGACAGTGGAAGCTGACAGGAGACCCTGTGCCAGGTGTGTTCTTTGCAAGACAACATGAACAGCCAATTTGCTAAATTTGAGACCATTTCTGCTAGCCTTGCTACTCTTCAGGGGTCAGTTCATCACACTAAAAAGAACGCTAACAACTGCATTACTGAGCCGGGCAAACTGCAGTTAAAGATTGAAGAAGTAGAAGACAGAGCAAAACCATATAAGATCAGTCAACTTGCCTGTGGGAGTTAAAGGAGATGATGCTATTAGATATCTGAAATCCGTGCTCCCTTAATGGATCCCTGACCTGGAGACAAAAGCGGCAGTACCCTCAACAGAGCTCATCGAGTTTACACCAAACAGTCCTCTCAGACCAGCACAATGATTTTCTGACTACTTCGGTATCCTGGCTGTCAAACCATTTTGCAAGGTGCAAAAAAGGCTAAACCATCTCTCCAAGACAGTACACACTTGGAATTCTATGGCGACTACAGTGCAGGTGCAACCTGAAGGAGAAGCGTCTTCAAAGTTATATGAGCCGATTTCAGAAGACGCAAACTGATATCTTTTTGATTTATCCAATGGCTCTACAGCTAAAAGTCAACAGTGTAAACTAATCATTCGAACTCCCCTGAAGAAGCTGAACTGTATCTGTCAGTCTATGAACTAGCTCATGATTAAGTAGGATCTGTTGAATATACAGTTGAAATGGATAGCTAAGATTTGCTTTTGACTTGTGCAAAGCCACCACACAGCACCTGGTAACAAGTCCACACTTGTGTGTTGACGGAAGTTGAGGAATTTGGGTTTCCAGGTCCTGCGCGGTGTCTTTGCGCCTTTTAGCGCCTTTGCTTCTTGGTAAATTCCTTCGTGTTAATTTGCTTCGTCATTTGTACTTGATCTGAATGCACAGGTCACGAGAAGTATTTACCAAAAATGTAGTGAATTGATTCCCGCTTGCCACAATTGGCTAGTTGGCAATGCTAGATTACAGCGACTATGCTAAGCTAAGCTAAAGTCAGTGCTGCCAGATTCGGATAATGGCTAGGTCTGATGGAAAACACTTCTGCTCACTTATCCAACTGTAGGAACTGTGGGGATAGACAACATTTCACCTAGGGATGGCATATTCCTTTAAATATCTTGTAAAATTAATTTCC
>CM059275.1:12824015-12864015 GCA_030347295.1 Setipinna tenuifilis
AGAGAGAGAGAAAGCACGACAGAGAGAGAGAGATCGAGAGAGAAAGAGAAGGGGAGCTTTTCCAGCAGGGCAAAGCCACAGCACAGACTGCATCAATCAGAGCACCACCACAACACTGCTGGCACAAGGCAGTCCACCGGAGCTGTGGTGTACCCACAATGCACTGTGGCTCTGGCACGACCTGCTGCTCCTAAGCCTGCTTGTTGTTAAAGTGTCTCCCCCACCCTAAAAACCTCTGCTTCTTTCTGTTTCTTCTTGCCCTTCTTCTCTCACTTCTCATTTTGTTTGTTCTTCTCCTTCGTCTTCATTTTCTTCTTCTCATTATTCTTTTCTCTTCTTCTTCTTCTACTACTTCTTCTCCTCTCCTTTCCCTCCATCAGGATTGCCCCCCCTGTAAGTATTACAAAATTCCACGGAGTCTGTGATTACGTCTTCAGCTTGTACCACAATGTCGATGGAAAAATCCCAAATAGCTGCAACCTGTGTTCTCACACGCAGTGCTGCTGGGGTGTGTCGATGGCCGCACCACCACTAATATAGCCTTGGCCTGCCAAACCAGAGTAGGGCTCAGAAACAACATCATCTCATCTGCTCCTGTGAGTGACATGGAGGGGAGAGGTTGAGGGAGATGGAGATGGAGGGATGGGAGCGGGGTGGGGATTGATATACCACACTATTTTCCATTTTAACACAAGAGGAGCGAGCCTCTTTCTCCCTGCTTATAAGGGCTAGGCAAGCTGTCACAGCAGGCTGCAAAGATGCCCAGTTTGTTGCACAGTAAAGACTAGAGATACGGAAGCCAAAGCCTGTGCTGAGCAAGATTATTTAGAGCGGTGAAGAAGTAGAGGACAAGAGAAGAAAAGCACACTGTTTTTCTCTCATACAGCGTATCACTGCCATGCTGCACATCGTTCTAAAATGTTGCCTTGTTTTGTGGTGCCAGCCTTTGTGTTAAACAGTTAGTTTCTCATAAAGATTACTGTACAATTACATCATATTATTGTTATTGTTAGTCTTACTGTTGTTGTGGTTGGTGGCATTAATAGCGGTAGTACTATTTTAATGGCCATTTTGTTGTAAATCAAATGTAAGATGTTTTCGTTTCACCAATGCTGCGGGTTGCTTTAGATAAAATCTGCTGATAGGCATATAAAAGCAAGTAAAAGCCTAAGGGAAAATGAGGTCTGTTTTGTGGTAGAGGGACACTCATTGTCATATGCACTGCATGGACAAAAGTCCTGCTTTGTTGACTTTGTGCAAGCTGTGACACAAGGTTTGACGGTACCTTGACACTAAGCTGTGATGCACTTGAGGCTGCAGCCTAAGGTCGTAGGGGTCATCATGGGCCTCGGTCTCCACGGGCACAGGAGGTCATAAGGGGTCATCAAGAGTCTTAGTTTCCACAGAAGGCCAAGGTCGTAAGGGTCATTAAGGTTTCTCAGCCTCCATTGTGGCCTGGCAGGTACACTTCTGGCAGACCGAGCCCCACCCCAGCTTGACCATAGCGGTCAAAAGTTTGGATATTTCTGTCCGTCTAGACGCAACCTCTAGAGACTCTTGGAGGCTTGGGATCGAGGTAACCTAGGTGATAAAAATAGTATGAGGCCCAAGGGAGCTCCATGTTTAAGGAGGTACGGCCTGCTATGCTGCAAAAACATGACTGTCAAAGTTCAGGAGAAACTCTGAAAGCAATAAACTGCCTCTAAGGCATTCATCATGTACCATGTGAAAATACTAGTGATTAACTGTGCTATACATAAAGATAAAGAGGAGGTTGGGTACCAGGCACATTACAGAGGTAATAAAAGTGTTAGTCAAACCCACCCCAGACAGCATCCAAAAGAGGAGTTAACATGTCCTGAAAGTGGGCTGTATCTGAGTCAAATCTGGCCCACAATAAAGATGGAAAATCTTGGCTGCTGAAAGTAAAAATTCCTATCATATATTTGTTATATCATTCAGCAAATCATCTGATTCCAATAAACCCATCTCTTCAAGCAGGTATATGCTATGAGCTTGTTTGTGACATCACCTGTTTTAAGTAAAAAGTTAGGACCCACATATAGCAGGACTTTTATTTTGTCGAAGCTAGGATTTTAACAATAGCTGACACTTCTCCAGGGCATGATCATATCAGCCTAATAAATCTTGCAACAGACTTGACGTTTTTTATGACTACTATGTCAGGCCTATTATCGCACACACAGAATACCCAGAAGTCTTTCCCAGTTTAGCTTAACACTCCTCGAGTGAAGTCCTTGCTGTCCATCGTCAGTAATATTACGGGCTAATCAGAAATATCAGTTGGCTGAAACATCACTCAGCCTTTAGTCTTTCCTTATGTGTGTGAGAGAGCTCTCCTCCTTGGCTGCAAGCCGCAGCCTTGACACCAGGACTTAGTCATTTGTATACTTGGCCTGCAGTATTGTTGTAGGCTGTTGTCCAAAGCCACTCTAAAAGGTATGTGGTTTAGCGGAAAGGATAAACAAGCTTTTAGTTCCACTCCCACATTCACATTACCCCCCTCCCACCCCCCACCCCCATCCCCTTGTCTCTGTGGGACCCTGCCAGTTCGCCCTACTGAACAAGAAGAGGAGGAGGAGGAAAAAAAGAAGAAGAAGAAGAAGAAGAAAAAGAAAAGTAGCACATGGGGCACATACTTTAGGAAAGGCAAAAAAAGAAAAAAAGAAAACGAGATGAGAGAACAAAGACAGGCAGGCAGTCTCACAACGACATCTACGGGGTGAAACCATGCCTTTACACACTGTGTGTGTGTCTGTTTCTGTTTGTGTGGTTGCATGTGGTTATATTTGTATGTGTGAGTCTTTGTGTTTGTGCCACACAAACAGAAACAGGAAGGCTGCAGTTTTGGGTATGTGCAGAACTTAGACTAGGAGAGAAGAGAAGAAAAGAGAAGAGAAGAGAAGAGAAGAGAAGAGAAGAGAAGAGAAGAGAAGAAGGCCCAAACTGGAAGGACCCCCCCACCCTCCCATCACTAACTGGCGTGTCTCCCTTGACTCTGATTTGCGGGGACATTAATCAATTAGGTCCAGGAGCGGAGTGGCTGGTGTGTGAGGGGTGCGCTGAAACCTTAACGGCCATGATCTGCTGTGACTAACCCGCAGCGAGAGGCAGCGGAGTGGCTCGCACGGGCCGAGGGAAAGCTCCGCAAATGCGGCCTGACAGTTCCGCCACTACCTGGCCCTTCTTGGTCACGTCAATGCTTGCGTTGTCTGAGGAGCCGCGCATAATGCCTTCTGGCAGCCAACAGGGCCAAACTGCTGGGTGTGTGGGAGGTACCGAGTGAGTGCACACGCGCACACTATGCACAAACATATATGCACGCCGCGCATACACACACACACACACACACACACAAAAACACAAACGTGCAAGCAAGCACACAAAGAGAAACAAGGTACTGAGTTCTCACACACACACGAACGTTCACATACTTAGTCCAAACGCACATTCGAAAGCATGAGGAACATGCACACACGTGCACACACACACACACACACACACACACACACACACACACACACGTACACACACACACAGAGAAAGATGAAAAACACATACACACACAGACACACACACACACACAGAGATACACACACAGATGCAAGCAAGATGTGTGTCCCGATAAACATTCCCAAAACAAACACACACACACAGCCACACACACATGCCCTTGAGTAGTAGAAGTGCAACGTGTGTTGGTAAGGCCAGCTGTGTCACACCTGGTTAGAAGACGCTGACCGAGATTGGCAGGACTGTTTGTGAGGCTGCAAGTTGTGTGTGTGTGTGTGTTTGTGTGTGTGGGGGTGTGGGTGTGTTTGTGCGTGTCACAACTGGGAGCGACCAGAGTGCCACACAAGCCTGTGGGCAAACAAGACTGACAAAACACCTTAGCCTTGACCTCAGTGGGCCAGCCCCTGTCACTCACACACACACACATACACACACACAAACAAGACAAACAAAAGTAACTTTATTCCAGGAACGTTGCTTTACTCAACAATGAACTAAAGCACAGTCATTTGAACAAGTAAAAAGAATACACACTCATACACATACACACACAGACACACACATACATATGCACATACAATCACACACGAATGCACACATGCAACCACACACACACACACACAGAGTAAGACTTGCGTAGTCAAGAGCAGCTAGATCAACCAAAGGCCTGGGACCTCACAGGAGAGTAACGTAGTCCAACCACAGCACTCAGCTACCCAGTCACTGATTCAAACAACAGGAGACTGACTCGGTACAAAAAAAAAGTACCACGGCTTGTCCAACAGTCAGCGACCCACAGTGGTTCTAACGAAACCCACCCATGAGCCTGCTCCCAGTCAGTCACTCATTCAAAGACTGGGATTTAACTGGGGTACAGTCAAGTGTGTTAGTCTTTCGGAGCAGATAAGAGGGCCCCCGTCACTCACTGAGGCAGACAAGGCAGAGCACTGAGCTGAGGAATGCTTCCTGCTCTGCTCCGCTCCGTTCTGCTCTACACATCAGGTGAGGAAACAAAGCTGTAACGTTAGTGTTCAGCTTTCATGTGGTTTATTCCTAAACGCGGCGATTATGTCCTGTGAAAAAAAAAGATCTCTGTTGTCTGCTAAACGAGACAGCTGAGAGACCTATTGAAGAGTTCACCGAGGAAGGAGAACCGGAGAGGAGAGGAGAGGAAATGAAATGAAAAGAAAAGAAAAGAAAAAAAATCTGCAAGGTATTTTCATGCATCATTCCTCTAATTTATTGTTCCTTTTGATGGAATTTTCTTCAAAGCCGATCGCTTACATCTGCGCATCATCTTGACCCGGCCCCTTCGTTTTAGATCTCCTGTTTCAGGAGGGGGGGAAGAAAGGGGTGTGGGGTGTGTGGGGTGTGTAGCAGGTCCAATCAGCCTGCCTCGTTTGCCCTGCTTAGGTAGAAGCACCTCAGGAAAGAAGCATCAGGATTTATTAGCACCACAGAAAAGCAGCGGAGAATCTCAAACGCGCTCCCCGAGAGACTAAACAGAGGACCAAATAACAGGAGTAGTAAATATTAATGCATGCACTTTGATGTCTGTCTCCCCCCGCCAACCCCCTCCACCCCACCCCACCCCCAACCCCACCTCAGCCCCATACACATACATGGCCCCCCCTCCCATTAACATTTTAACTGAAACATCACATTTGTCAGAATTAAACAGCGCCGTGAAGGTGGAGGAGAATGTGCCCGTGCGTCTACGGTGGATGTGAGCGGAGAGGAAAAGAGAGGAGAGGAGGCTGAGCAAAAGGCCCAATTAGGATTGTTTTTGGCCGGGATGAGCTGAGGAATATTCAAAGAGGAGACGCCGTGCCAGAGAGGATGAGGGGGATGAGACAAGGATGGAGCTCTCTCTAGTGGTCAATGTGGGTACAACACTTAATGTTGCGACTGGATGCAGACACATTGATGCTCCTATTTTATTTTTAAGATTGTTGATAATAACAAAACCTTAAAATAAATCCATGCCAATGAAATGTTTAAAAGTAAAAAAAGGTGTTTTTATCCATATGTAATAGCAATTTTGTATATCATTTTGATGCAAAATACACACAGTATACACCACATTATTTTTCCAACCATTTAGGTTCCGTCTCTACGTTTGGTAAAAATTCAACTACTTGCACTCATGTCTTCGTGCCAAACATGGAGGAGGGAATGAGAAGAATAAAACCACTCGTCTCCCCTTACCACGGAGGTGACGGACGTGCATCTGCAGTGCTCTGGCGAGCCAAAGTGGGCACCGGTGCAGGAAAATGACAGGGTCACGCCGAGAAACAGTATCTGGCAGTGGCTGATGACTGGAGTTGTGGCAATGATATAGCATTAGAGCCAGGCAGGAACAGATGACTAATGAACACTCTTGTCTTCACGCTAAGATCAAACGTGTCCTTACTGACATCTGAAGAGGATGGGAGGACCTCATTTCCTTAAAAAGGCACACTTTGGAGGAAAAAAAAAAGAGAAAGGATAGGGAAAAAAAAAAAACGAAAAAGAGAGGAGAGAAAAAAGGACAGCTTTTGAAATGTTATCCGGGCAAAATGTAATCGTTTAAGGAAGATGAGCAAGAGAAAAAAAAAAAAGATCCTACTCAATGAGTAATATTTTGCCATGAATCACTTGATTAATATGCCTTTAAACACACAATGAGACAGTGATAAATTCTATTAACACATTTGTAATCTTGAAAGCGATAATTGTTCAATGAACATCTCATTTGTCAAAAGGCTGGGAAGATGTGGCAGAGAGTGTGTGTCCTCCGTCTGAACTCTTCGCAGAATGCAAACACAACATGCATAACATGCTTACATGAATTTACTTTAAATGTGTGTGCAAAGACAAAAATTCTATGCAGCTGAATTCATTTTGTAAAAAAATTAGTATTTTTTATGAAATTGTTTAGATTTCCATCTAGTAACCAGAATGTTGTTAATCCAAATCCAAAATTGACAACCCAACTTGAGTATAATTATGAGTATAATAATTACTAACCTACTAACTACTAAATTTTACAATAAGGTCTCTACCTATGCATCTGGTGTGCTTAGTAAATAAATAAATTAGGGACTGATGAAGATCCAGTGTGTTTTAGACCCTACCTTCATGGACTGGTTTGGGGAAATGAGTATTTGTTACTCTTAAGCAGAAATCAATAAAGTCTTTATGGATGCCTTTCCAATCAGGAAGTTCACATCCTGATAACCACAAATGTGAAAATAAATAAATGAATGAATAAACAAATAACAATTAATAATGACAAATTTCGACTATTGGGAAATTGCCTGAGCCAGTATCATTTGTCTTGTTTGTGTGCTGCCGTTTTCTGGAAAGCAGAGGAGAAATCAAGTATGCTGTGGGTTTGCGGTAGAGGACTGGCATTTGTTACAGAGAGAAACAGAGAAACAGAGTGAGATGCACGCGCTCGCACACACACACACACATACACACACACACACACACACACACACACACACACACACACGTACACACACAAACACACATACACATTTGATTACTTTGTTTGGAGTGACTAATACTGATTAAAACACCAACACAGTATCTACTATTTGTCAAAAGGCATGTAACACTACACAAGACATTACACACATAGTGCAAATTAATGACTACAGGCACTGTGTGCAAATAAATGGCCATTTAAATACATATAGGTGTAGAGATGACACCACCTCATCCAGACCTAGAGCCTAGCAGTGATCGCTGGTACAGTACTTGACAGGTTGTTTAACGGCTTGCTTTTTCCAGTCCAGCAATCAGCAATTTGCAAGCGTCCAGCACAGAGTTTATAAACATGTCCCAGGCTGTCATGAATCAGAACATTTAGAACTTCCAGCCAATGTCCACCGCCATCCAAACTCTACCCCAAATACATACAATGTTGCTGCTGTCTAAATACTCCGCTCAAAAGGGTTACCTTCCAGTTCACAACCTTGATTTAAGACCAGATTGCTGTAGACAGAAAACAGGTTGTATTTGGACACACAAATGAAACAAGAGTGGTCATACGTAACGTGCGCATGCAGACAGGCTAAATATCAATCAAGTTGTCAACGGGGTGTCATGGACGAGGCTTTGACTCGCACTGAGAGGACAAAATAGCCAAGGAATGTAACTACTGTCAATCACCCACTCAACATAATTGTATCTATGGTACTGCGACATAGGAAGACCAACAGATTGTTCTTGGGGTCACGGTAGACTCTTAGTATGAAACGCAATACTTGTGAGCTACTAAGTGTTATGGGAGTAGATCATATTTTTTTTCATGACAAGCGAGAATGCTGTGGTGCTGTTTGTAAATATGAAGTACATAAAAATTGACACCAAACTCCGAGGACACCAAGGATTACTATAATGGCTGCAGGAGACTAGATCTTATTTTGGCATAACGATTTTGTTGTAAGTTTAGATAGTTATTGCTTCACTTTTGTACCCATGAGTCCTCCCTGTGCAATGGAGAGACTGTTTTGTACAGTATGTAAATCTGATATATAAAATACCATGGATCTGTATGAGGACATTAGGACAAAAGAGTAGTATTCATTTTGGTATTAGACTCACCTATTGCTCCCTTACTTTGTGTTTTTGTGTCCTCTACAGTACGTACCATATGCCTTCATTCATGTTTTCTTCTGTTACATAGTTATGGCATGTTTGATAGTGTACTAATTGTCTGTGTTTTGGTGTTAGTGTTTATTTGTGCTGGCACACTGCAAGTAACTCATACGTTTTTATGTGTTATCTGTATTTGCTCTTCTTTTTTAATATCTTCTGTGTTCTTTTGTCATTTGCTGTACTGGAAGTAAACCTGTCTGTGCATGTTTTTTTTTTTTTGTTGTGCTACAATTTCCCACACACACAATTTAGCATCAGATGCTACACTGAAGCCCTATACAGTAACGATTACGATCAAATCCAATCTGGGCGCCAGAGTTCCTCCTCACTGGATACATTACACGGTGTAATAGAGGGATTCGCTGAACAGAACGCCTGCTAGGAGATGAATTTAAGACAGTCGTCCATACTTTAACTTTGAGGCGCGCCAGTTGGAGGAAGCCTGAGGCTGTCTCTAGCAGCACATGGGCTGAAGTGTGGGGTGACTGGCTGAGGGTTAGTGTGGTGAGGGAAGAGGCTCATATTTTCGGTTTGGGGCCGTCTCTGTTCTTCTCACTGCATCATGGGCTAGGCGGAGGTGAATCATTGCAAGCTTTGCTGCGGTGGTGCTGCGGTTTGAGAAACCTTGAATCTGACTGCAGCACAACATGGAATGGAGTGTGTTATGACTGGGTGTGGGTGGGGTAAGAGGGCATGAGCTTATAATTTCAAGGTGTGTCTGAAAGTGTGCATGTGTATGTGTGTGTGTGTGCGTGTGTGCACGTCTTGTGTGTGTGTGTGTGCGTGCGTGCGTGTGTGCGTGTAGGCATGCATCTTGTGTGTGTGTGTGTGCACGTCTTGTGTGTGTGTGTGTGTGTGTGTGTGTTTGTGTGTGTGTGTGTGTGTGCATCTCAGCTCACCACATTCATCCTCCTCTGACTTGTCTCAAGTTTTCATTTCCCTGGCTGTGCTGTTCTGGATGCACACACAAGCCATCCATCTAACCATTTCTCCATCCATCCACCCATCCAACCATCAATCCGTCGATCTATGTTTGCAGGCTGGTTTCTTTTATTGTAGGAGACCCTGTTGCTCATGTAGAGTCTACATCCCTGCTTTTAACGCCCCCCCCCCCACCCCCACCCCCCCTGCAGAGCACAAGTCAGAGGGCTTACCTCTTTCTCCCTGCTCCTCTCTTCTAATGCCCACTCTACTCCTCACTCCCCTCTCCTCTCTCTTTACTCTCTCTTTTCTCCTCTGCCCCCTCACTCCTTTCTCCCCCCTTCAATCCTCTCTCCTTACTCCTCTCTTTCTCCCCACTCCTCTCACCTCACACCCACTACTCCCCTCTTCACTGCCCTCTCCTCTCTCATCTCTCTTTTCTCTCCCTTTTCTCCTCTGCCCCCCCCCCCCCCCCCCCACTTCTCTATCCTAAATCCTCCCTCCAGCTCCTCATACCTCTCTCCTCACTGTGCTGTACCCGCTCCTCTCTCCTCACTGTGTGCCCTGCTCGTAGCTTCCCTACTCGCCCCCTGCACCTCCCTCCACACGGCTGTCTCCTCTCTCCACACGGCCGTCTCCTCTCTCCGCACCCCTGCTCATGAGAAATGGATCATGAATGATGAGGAGGGACATCATTACGGCCTATGATGAGGACAGCCCGTCGACTCTCGACTGGATCCTCAGTGAAAGCGGAGAGAATGGAGACCAGTATTAGACGAGGGTCCCCTGACGCAGGGATAATGAACCTGCTTTCCACTTCTGCCATAGCCCTGCCACCTCACCCCCACCCCCCACGCCCACCCACCCCCCCCCCCCCACGGATGCCAACCACGACCCCCACCCTCTCCAGTCCTCCAAGCCTTCTCCCATATGTGCATAACCTCCTACCGAAATGAGAGGCAGAAATAGGGAAAAAGAGGGAGAAGAAGGAGAGTGAGGGGGAGAGTGTATAAAAACAGAGAAAAGCGGCGAAGAGTGTGCCTGCTGCTGCTGCTGCTGCTGCTGCTGTGCGACGATCTCTTCTCTGATGCCTTCCTATACATCTGTATGCGCAGCCAATGCGAGTGGAGCCTATTGGCATAGGGTAATCCACAGCCTGTAAATAAGATTTTCCACAATTACAAACACTTACACTACAATGCCCAATGATGTCTTCCTGAGAAAGGAACAAATTGAATTCTTTTTTATTCCAGTCAAAGGAATGAACTTGCCATAATTGCCCCCGAGAAAAAATGTGCAAACTGTATCATTTTTTCGCCATTTTGACTAATGATATTGTAATAAGATGCCGAGCAATAGACTTCAAATGGAAAATATAATTACATGCATTAGTTTGTCTAAGCATTTATAAGATCACAAATCCATCAGTTTTTCAAGGCTCATCTCAAAATCCATACATCACTGTCAGGGCTGGTTTGGTGATGGAGAATGTGTTCATTCGTGAGCTTGGTTTAAAAGATGTGGCTCACAATCGTTTAGCCCCGAACGGAGCAGAGTAGTTATGACAGCGTCATTATAAGGCGTGCAGCATCCAGACAACGCACTTTGTCTCTGGCAACTTCATGAAATGCATCTGGATGACGGGAGACAGTCTGAGAAAGCCCGCAGCAATACCAATGTCCTGCCCGCAGAAGCCACACATAATAACAATAATGCTAATAATTATAATAATAATAGTTATTATTACAACTGTTGTTTTTATTGTTACTAGTAATATTACTGTTACTATTACTATTACTAATATTGTTGTTGTTGTTAATATCATTGTCACTATTATTATTACTGTTACATGATCCAAGGAAAGTAATGCTATCTTTTGCTACTACTAAAATCAACTGTTTTATGACAGTACTCATTTATCCCATGACATAAAACATACCTAAGAACAGAGTCTTGTATGGAATCTTAACTCTGGAAGAATGCTATGACAGAAGCCTCGAATGATTTCACACAAATCACAAGAGATGCTTGTCTGTCAAAAATGCATTTGAATTTTTCCATATGGACTTACATAGCCATTTTGGAGAAACAAGAAAGAGTACGCATATCCAACTCAAGTTGGCCTCACACACTGGACATAGGCACAAGTTAAATCAGTTATTTGATTTAACAGTTCACATCTTAAAATCTTTCTGAGGGGATTTATCCACTGTTGAGACATTTATTCTTTTTTCCGAGTCCAGTTTACCTTAGAGATCAACAAACCCCCACGGTCAGACAAAACCTCTCTGTCCTGTTGTCATGGGGCACTTCATCAGACTTCGAAAAGACGCCTGTAAATTCTCAGAAAGATCGTTTCAGAGTAGGCCTGCTCTTCCCCCCGTACCTGAGGTGATAAATTCACCTCCTAAACACAGAAAATGCTGTAAGGATTTACATCCTGTGAGATTTTGCCCCTGAAAAAGACAACATTCTTTATGCTATGAAGTCATGCCTGCACCTGTTATTTCCATCCCCATCTGAAAAAGAAATGCCTTTGACTGGGGGACTGTGTGGAAAAGCTGAGATCCCTCTTCCGACCGAACAAATGTCGTAAATTAAATCTAAGACAGCAAAACCCTGGAAAGTTTGAAAAATTGAATTGTTCCCAATCACTGACCACTTTATCTCTTGGTAAAATCCCTGTTGTGATTAGCCATAAGACAGACACGAGGGGAGTACACTTAAAGCGACAGCATTTGCGGTAATTGCCCCAAGTAGGAAGAGAGGGAAACGGATGTCTGTTTTGCACTGTACCAAACGCCATTACAGTGCTGCGCCATAGCGTCTTCCACTCTAAATGCACATTAAAACACTGAGGAGAAGGCATACACAAGTTCAATTGAGTTAGAGGGCACTTACAGGGTAAACGCCCCCTCCATATATTTGCCTAACAACACATAACTGTCACAAGAATTGTCTGTCATTAGCAAAGATATGGATCCCATTTGCCGGCCCAAAATGCCTTTTTCAATACTGTTAGTGCAGTATTTATGGGGAACGCAGCGCAAGTTTCACTGAGGCGCTGCGACGCAACGATGCTCCTGTTTAATTGCTTGTTACATTGAGGCTGCCATTTTGTTTTTCTGTGTTTTTCCCCCTCGCCTCCGTCCATCATCAGCGCTAAGCAGCTACAGTGGAGGAGAGCGGGGCCTGCCTCAGACATTCCACACGAACATCAAACTCTGGGCTACTGACTTCAGCCCCTAATGGTGTGCTGAGGGGTCATGGAGGGAGGATAGACAATGACCTGGGCATGCACACTCACACACTTACACACACACACACACACATATATACACACACACTCACACACACAGTCACTGAGTGAGTTTGTCTGTTTTTTTCTTCCTCCTCACCCTCCAAACTGGCCTGTCCACTCCCCCTGCTGGTCATTTTGTGGAACATACCAAGCAATTTTTTTTACATATCAGGAGGATGAAGATGATGCTGGAATAAAAGATGGGAGGAAGAGAAAAAAAGGGAGAAAAAGAGGAGAAGAAAACATAAAAAGATAATTTTTCAGCACCCATAAATGAGGCAGATGTCTGACTGAGGAGAAGGTAGTAATCTATGTAATCTGTATGATCATACCAATGGTCTTGTCGGGGCATTATGTACAATCTCAGTGAATTATATTTTTCTCTGTGATTAAAATTATATTTTCGGTTCAGCTCATACATTTACATGCCAGTGTCCCTGGCTAATCTTGGAACCTGTCAGCTTGGTCTGAGCTGAGGCTTGATTTTTAGCACTTTTAATAAGACTTGACAGATTATTTTTTTCTTTTGAATCAAATCTATGCTCAGTCCACAATCCAGTGTGATCAGATTTTAAACCCCCTTAAAAATTGAGAAATAAAGATTCTGCAGCCATCAAGATGTGCATGCTCATAATTCATGTGCACACAAACGAGGACAGCGATCCTAAAGCCAACATGAAAACATGGATCATTTTGGTGTCAAAAGCTCTCTGCCAAGTAATTAAAGGCAATAGCAATGTGCTCGCAATTGCAGAGGATATTTCGCTCTCTCTCATCTTAAGACTCATCTTAAGATTTTTTTTCTGTTATGTCCCAGATTAAGTAAACTGCAATCGTTTCAGTATAGACTTTAAAATGGAAGAGGAGGAGGAGGAGGAGAAGGGCTACAAATGGATAACTGTGTCGCTGGCAAACGCTTCGGCTTGCGTGCCGTAACAGGAAGTCGGCCGTTCGGCGCTTCTTCCGTGTCAGCAAGTGCTCGTTTTTTTGGCAGCTTGTGCTGCATGATTCATGAAAGACCGGTAGAAGGCTAATTGTTCAAATTAATTTGCGTAAACGACTAAGCAAGAGATAACAGAATTACATCTGCACTTCTTTGGCACCGATTCAACTGCGATGGGCCTCCACAGCCAGCTGCTTCAAGACAGCATCTTTGCCAGAAATTAACAGCCACAAACATTAATTAATAGACTTTTTGTTACGTTAATTTGCACGAAAAAGGTTCAGGAGTGGAGGGAGCGAAAAAGGGGGGTGGGGGAGGTAGAAAAAAAATCTGCTGAGAAAAGAAATGCTGGATAATTAGAATAAATTAGTTAGATGCAAGAAAAAGAAGCACAATCCCCGCCCTCCTCAACCTCAAAAAAAAAAAAAAAAAAAAAAAACATTTAAAGAGAAAATGTTTGAAACAGGGGCAGAGCTGGGGGCGGGGCCAGGGAGCAGGAACAGGGAGGGAGAAGTGAAGTTTTGACAAGCCCATTAATCTCCATGATAATGTAGCTGGTACAATTAAAGGGAGTGAGTCGCAGCACTTTAGTGCGATCCATCACGCGGCCCGCTCTCGCCCATCTGTCACGACTCAGGTCCGAAATCTCCACAGCCGTCCTTGAAGGTGCAGCTAGGACCCCAGAAAATAGAGGGTGGGGGGGGGGGGGCGGGGGGGTGAGTGGAGTGTGTGTGTATTGGATGTGTACATGGTGGGGGGGAGGGGGGGGGGGGGGGGGGGGGGTTGGGGGTCTGAGGAAGCCAAGCGATGGGAATTCCGGAATGTGTAGAAACAAGAGTCAGGGAAGGAAGGGACATCAATCTTGGACCACAGAGAGAAAGGGAAAAAGAGAGCGAGAGACAGACAGAGAGAGAGAGAGAGAAAGAGAGAGAAAGAACAGACCACCGTCTTGGCTGTGTCAGTTTGGTGGGTTATCTACAATCGCTCTGCTAACGAGTCTTCCCAGCCTCCTGCAGCAGACTCACTCACATACCAGTCTGCTGAGAAACACTTGGACGGACACAGCGTAGAGCAGCTGAGCCTTGGAAGGCACTCGGCCACGTCAGAGGCCATGGCTTTGTCTGGGACAACCGTAACAACTCACCATGTCACACGCACGCACACACACACACACACACACACACACACACACACACACCAACAGAGCAACACAACAGAGACATTTGAGAGTTTTGAACGAGTCTTTGAAGACGGTGCAAACAGGGGAAAATGCTGCCATAACTCCACACATCTGTATGAGACTCTGGGGCACACAGAAACCACAGAAAAATGATGAATGTGTGTCTAGTTTTTAAAGACATGCTTTTCAAGCCACTTCTCTCTGTCTTGAAGGGTGGGGGGATGGGGGGGGGGGGGTTCTTATGAAGTGTGTTCTGAGTTGAGGTGATGGGATTGTGTCCTTGTTCTACCATGCAGTAAGCCTTATCCATCCACCACCACCCATACCCACACACAGGCACACACACACACACACACACACACACACACACATAAACACACACACACATATATACAAACACACACACACACACACAGAAAGTCCCCTCAAACACTTTTGTCAGTTTTCTGTTGAAACAGAAGCACCAGAGTGTCTGTCTGCAGACAATCAAACCCCGCACCCAGCGAACTACTCAAGGTAAACACACGCCGTCTGATCCCTCTGTTGTCTCCGCACCCCTTCCCTGTTTTGCGACGGCTTTTTAAAAGGGACATCATTACCATAAATTAATTTGGTAATGCAGGGGTGCCCGAGAGATAAAAGTCTATCTGAGTCATACATTACCATCTACAATCCCCCAATCCCCCCCCCAACCACCCCCCTATTCAGCCTCCATGCCACCCTCCACACACACACACACGCGCACACACACACACACACACAGGACCCTGACTGAGTTCATGATGGCCCATCTCGGCTGTCTGTCGTACGCCTCGCTCGGCTGATGTATGAGGGGAGGGAGCGCGGAGCCATTTTTCCCCCCTTTCTTCCGTGTTCTGGCAAAGAAAAGCACCGCCGATCGATGCGAAGACAGCGGCGATCTGTCATGTTTGCTTTTGTACAAAAAAAAAAAAAAAGTGCCGTGCTGTGCTGCACCGTCCAGAGTGATGGCTCACCTGGGGGCTGTCTGTCTCTCCGGTTATGTCACCCCCCCCACCACCACCACCACCACCACCACCACCAAGCACCCCCTTCCCGAGGAGACCACACCGTGCCCCAAGACGTCGCCTCCTTCCCAACACACACACACACACACACACACACACACACACACCATCAGATGCTGAACACTATTCTAGAGCTTGCACATGCAGGGCATAACTCATGTCAGACCCCCATACAAACACACACACACACATACAAACACACACACACACACACACACAGGAATACTTACACAGGTTTAGCTCATAGGGAATACAAGCTGGGTGAAATATGCAGACACCTGGAACATCGGAAGTTGTTCAGAGAAACACAGACGTCTTTCCTGATTAACTAACTAACACACACACACTCACACACACACAAACACACTTGCATGGATCCAAAAAAACACACCTGCACTCAAATGGGTTCCCAAACAAACACACACACACAATGACATGTGTCACCAAAGATACACACATACACAAACACATACACACACACAATAGGACCCAGCCCCCTAGCGCACACACACACACACATCCACACACACACACACACACACACACACACATCCACACACGCACACAACAATTCCCTGCCATGCACACATATACACAGCAGACCCCAAAATCACCTCAGCATCCATACCCCCCCTTACTCCCCCCCACCCCCCAAATCTCCCCCTCCCACTCCACTTCTCTCCATCCTTCTATCCCACGATCCTGTGATAGACTACTCCCAGACTCGTTTTTTTTTCACAAACGCAGCATTCAAATGTCATCGCCACAGTTTCCTGTCATTTGTTCTCCCTGTCGTTCCTCCATGCTCTGTCATAGACACACACATACACATACACATACACACACACACACACACACACACACACTAGATGGCGCATGCCAATTAGCCAGCTCAGGCAACCCACTTCCATCCATCAGGCCTAAAGGTTCTTTGGCACTAATTTTGATTATCAGGTCAAGCAGCAGAGAGGGCCATTAATTGCAATAATGAAGTCTTCAGTGAGTGATCATCAATGATGCAGTGCACAAGTTATTAATCCTTTTGGAGCTCATTTTTTGTAAATGAAAAATTAAATGTTCTGGCCCGTTACCGAGCGTACCTGGCACAGCAGCGGGTCGAGGGTGCCTATCTGTCAGGCCTATCTGGCCCCAACCCGGGCCAGAGCTGGGGAAGGGGTTTGATCGAAAACGAGCTGGCTGGTATGGGGAGGGGTTGAGTCCGCCGCAACATCTCATTTAGCCGGAGCTTAATAAACATCATGGCTTCCTGCGCTGTGTATGGGGGTGCTGGGGGGGGGGGTGGGGAGGGGTGCTGCGTAGCGCAGTACTCACGCTGACAGGCCAGGTCTGCCAGCTTTATTTTCCCTGCTTCACTGGACAAACGTGCACACACACACACACACACACACACATACACACACACACGCACACATACACCTGCACACATACACATGCACACACACAAGATATATCTGACATTGTTTTCCTCTCCCTCACCACTCACCTTTTTTTCTCTATTTCTCTCCCTACCTCCACCTCTCTCCACCTTTCCATTCATCCCTTCACCCCCCGCCCCTCTCTGCTGTGTGTGTGTGTGTGTGCATCTAAAGCTTTTCCTCCATGTCGACCGCAAAGCCGTAGTAATAACCAAAATGACAAATAAACTAGAGATCATTTTCAGGCCTTCTCACTTAGCTGACAGGTTGAGCACTCATTACAAGAAGGCGAGCTCTGGTATCAACACCTCCTTTATCCCTCCTTATAGCTCTATCCACCCCCACCCTTCTACCACCACCACCACCACCAGGAAACACAGCCTTAAAGCCTGCCTGCTGCACTTCACCCCTACCCCCACCCCTCCTAGACGTGGCATAATAGGTTCATTTAAGAGCGTTAGGGCTTGACACTCCATCATTTGTCTGTGTTATTCCCCATCTTCCTGCGTGCAAATCAGCCAAAGGCACGGGCTGCGCATTAAACAGAGCTTCGAGGGCAGCAGCACTGCACAGCCTGCGAAGACACACATAAAATTCTTAAATGTGGGAGAATCTTCTCCTTCTCTCTCTCTCTCTCTCTCTCTTTTCTATTTCTTTGTCTGTCTGTTTCTGTGATGTTTACCTTTCATTGACTAACATTACTTCTATGTTGACTGACATTACTGCTGTTCTTCTATGTGTCTCAAGGAAACAGAAAGTGTACATTTGTGTGAAGCACTGCCAGTGTGTCACACATCCCTGTCTTTGTGATTGTAATTGGTATGCGAGTGTGTGTGTGTGTGTGTGTGTGTGTGTGTGTGTGTGTGTGTGTGTGTGTGTGTGTGTGTGTGTGTGTATGTGTGTGTGTGTCTGCCATTTGTGCCATTGAGTTCTCCACTCATCTTATGTGTGTGTCTTGTCTGGTTTTGTGTGTGCCCACCAGTGTGTGTCCATGTGACCAAACACGCGCGCATGCATGCACACACACACACACACACACACACACACACACTAGTGTATGTGTCTTTTGACAATGCTGGAAATACTTGAAGCACACAGCTAGAGGCCAAGGACAGACACACGTTTGTGCACAGTGTTGTGCCTCTTCCTAAAAGAGTGGCCATTATGAGTCCTGTCCAATCTGTCTCTTTGCTGTTTTGTTGTGCTAATGTAGACTAACAATGGAACCCCCTCCTCACTGTCAAACCCAAAAGATAAATACACACAAGGGGTCCTGAAGACAGACGCACCAACACACACTCCCTAATTCCCACAAACACACACAAATACAAATACTACACATACACATCCACACACACACACTCTTCTTAGTCATGCTACATGCAATCTATTCAACTAGAAGGGGACGCGACAAGATTAAGCACCAAATATGGCACATTACCGAACAAAACTACAACATGGTCAATAATTACCCGCCGAGAATAGTCTAATGCCGTGCAACAATGGACTTCACGGGCCAGTCCGCCTCTGTCTCCGCAATGAAAGCAGGGACTAAGCCGAGGTTGATGGGCGCCAGGCAGGCTTAATGGCTCCATGTGCGTGGCTCCAGTGAAACTGTTCATTTTACCTCTAATTGTGTCATTCATCAAAAGGCTGGCCACGCACGTCGATATGTGTGATTGCCCTAAGTAGATTTAAGCAAGGGCACAAGGGGAGCTTTGCAGTCACTCCGACTCAAGAAGTTCCCTCAAAGACGGCAACTTTACACGCACATGACCTCCTAAAGCTGGTGTCATTTTTTTCAAACTGACATTTTAGTCAGGCTACACCCATGTCTCACTCAGGCTACTCTGAAAAGGACAGTCGAGCTTTTCAAAACAAATGCTCTAAATGGGTTTTAATTTCATAAAAGTCACTGAAGTGCATTCATTTTTCAGCTCCATCTTCATAACTTCTCTTTGACCTGAGTTGAAGCTGTTCCCAAGGCACTGTTTAAAATGTTATAGTGCTTTCTTTAGACATCCATACCCCTTTGCAGGGTACACACACACTGTGTGTGTGTTTCACTCACTGCAGCTGTCCCATTTGATGCCGTTAGCTCCACTTCTAAAGACTGTTGACACCTAGGTAAACTGGCAGGGGGTGGCACTGCCAAAATACTGCCAAAGTAGATACCACTCATATTACGTTTACATTAAAAACATGCTTATTTAGAAGCACCTGATCAGTGAGCTGCGATTTGGATATCAGCCGTTACTTGCAATGCTGATGTAGAACCTCTGGCAAAGCCAAGCCACCCCAGATCAAGCTAAAGCCATTGGAGACTGGCATGAAATTGTATGTGATGTCTGGCTCATGAGAAATGGTTTTGAGTAGTCCATCTCTGTCAGATAAGTCAAAATGGTTCAAAAGGTAGAAACTCCTCTTTAAAAACATCTGAATATAAATAGTATGGGTCAGTGAGACCCATTTTCCTTTCCAACAATGTTTCTAGTGGATGGCTATTGAGTGCAGTTTACATTATGAGTTTTTACATTACATTACATTTTCCTGAGGATCTGATCCAGAGCGACTTATTTTAGGCATAGTATACAGTCCCTGGAGCAATGTGGGTTGGATACCTTGCTCAAGGGTACTTCACTTCACTTCACTTATGGGATTTGAACCTGCGACCCTCCGATCCCAAGATCAACTCCCTAACCATTAGGGCTTAAACTTAGCTGGATTAACTGGTGTAATTTACTGTTGGGACTTAACTAAGACAGTGTAACGGTATAGAATGCTTGTTTAACTAATAACATTTTTAAATAGGAAAAAAACTCTATTTTGCATCTTAAGTGTAAACACTAATTACCTGCTACAATATCAACTCATAATTCAATGAAAATGTATGATACTTTTGTAAACACATGTAAGGAGGGAAGGAAGAAGGAAGGAAGAAACCAAACTTTCAGAAGTTACAAGGGCAAGTTTTGTAAAAAAAAAAAAAAAACTACAGCTGAAACTAACTTTCTCAGTATCATTAGCCAAAAACTGCCAAGAACTTTTTCTCCGAACCCAACCTAAAATCCAAGCCATCAAAATGAGGCCACGTTCAGGTGATTAATTCTCCCTCATGGATCCAGAGATAGACTGCAGCACCGTATCTTCATCTAGCCAAGGACACGTTGGGGCAGTCATTAGCATAGTCTATTGCCATTAGCATCGTTAGTGTAGTCTGATTGGCGTAGAGGCACCCCAGCTAATAGAACATGGCATTTTGCGGGCACACACAGCAGCAGTGGGTCTTGGTGAAGACGGCATATTGGCTGACTGCCATCCTTCCAGGATGGGGTGGGGTGGGGGGTTGGGGCAGACTGAGAAAGAGGGCACAAATTTTCAGTTTTCACTTTGGGCACCCAAGCATGCTAGGGGTGCTAATAATATAAATATTATTTCAAAGAACATAGGCATGAATCACTCACTCTATGGAGGAGATTCACTGCTTATTCAAACAACACATACTGACACCGAATAAACCCGTACATCCCATAATTCTACCAATAAGAGTTTATTCATTATGGGCCTAATGGGGAGACAACAAAAGACACGGAGACGTTTATGACAGCCACCTCCTCTGACAGGTTTTAGGTTAATCCACTTCAACAGCACCTTCATCTTCGCCAATGCAAATTCAAGTGCACGGAAGGTCATTTAAATTGCTAATGCTTATTCATTCTGGGGTGCCCACGACACGGGCTAAATAATCAGCCATGCTTAATGGTCTTGGCCTGCATCAGAGAAGAAGTATATTAACAGAAAGAAAGGAATATAAAATGTAGAGCTGTGTCGGTGGGGTGGGGCGGGGGGGCACAATTGCATCCTCAATTTTGTATTCATTACAGGATAATCCAATCAATCAGCGCTCACAGCACAAATAAAAAGCTATTTGCCTCTTTGCATCCCAGTCCTGCGCGCGATTATAAAAACTTGGAGTCTGATGGAGAGATTAATCTTGTTTTGATGGAAATATGTCAGTTTTGGGCGATCATGATGGATGCGAGTTATCGTTCTGGACAAACCTGCCTCCGTGGCAACCGCCACTGACAGCTCTATTCGGCGAAGGGTGTCCCAAAATGTCACCTGTTGTACCCCGAATAACCTTCTAATTTTCTAATTCAATTTCAAACCCCCTCTCGACTGAACCAGAACAACCTACCCCCCCCCTTACCCCTTACACACACCACCCCAGTCTGAACCCCCACCACCCCCATCCTCCTCTCATATCATGAACCAGTAATAACAATTACGATCCGACCGGCTCAAACCTGCAATTCCCTTAAATCAAACCAAGTAGGCTTTTATTAGTCCGCCCTGTTAAATCAATCTAAATCTAAGCATAATAACTCCCTAATCAGGTAGCAGGAAGAATAATAGGTTGTCACGCATGAGGAAAAATAGGCAATCATGGAATGTTTTCTTTAATTAGGCTTAGTAAAGTGGAAGGGCAGGGTTGGTGCCGAGGAGACATTCATCATCGCCAAGGTGGGAAATTACTTCAATTACTCCGAATGAAACGAGTAAAGGGAATAATGGCAGTCACCGTGGCGACCGATGAGGAGAGGGCTTCCGAACCCTCGTGAGCGTGAGCGGGGAGCGGCAAGAGGTGAGAGACCAAAAGGGTGGAGAGAAGGGAGCGGCCTCACAGGTACAAGATCGGTCACTTGTTGTGGAGGACACCCAACACAGATTGACCAGATCGCACCTGTCAGGCCATAAGGGCCAGGGCATGGCAACCTTTGCAGGTACCAGGACTATACCCAAGATCAGCCTCTGGACCCACTTCAGATCTTAAGGTTGTTCAAGGCCATGGTGTGGCAACCTCTGAACCTGGTACAGATCGCAAAAGCTACTTAAGGCCATAAGTGTAGCAACCTCTGGATCCGCTAAAGGGTCCAGCGCTATCCAAAACCAGGGCAACATCTGGGTCCATTAAAGAACCTGGGTTACTTAAGGTGAGGCATGATGTGGTTTGATGTCTACTCTAATCTGGCCTGTGATTAAGGTCCACCTTAGAAAATTATGATGCTGAAGAAAGCATGAGGTTGAAACATGTAGAGTATGTCTGTTGACCTACTGTATATTCTCATAAATAGAGACTTATCTTAAGCACCCAAACTACATTTGCTTTTAGAGTTGACCTGCATCTTCTGTGTATTAACCTACCTACCTACCTGTAAGCTTATATTTACTGCGAACTTAACTGACCTCTGGCTGAATAAATCAGAGTGTGCATGTGTGTGTGTGTGTGTGTGTGTCTTCATCGGTAACTGAAATTATTGATTGTGAGAGGGAGTGCAAGTGGGGAAGTGCACTGAATAACTACTCTAAGCCCTCTGAGTGGAGTCAGAGAAGCTTCCATCTGAACACCACAGTAGATGAGGGGACAGATTAGCACTTCATTTATCCACTGCAGAGGTGCAGATCACCGGGATTGAGCCCAGCCCAGGTCATTTCCTGATTTCACTTTGTGTACATCTTTCACTCCCACTCACTTCCTGTTTCACCCTTCACAATCCTGTGTGATTGAGGGCATAAACAGTCAAATATACTGGTTATCTGTGGATTGGCTTTTTATCTCCTGCTTAAAATACACTGATGAAAGAAGATGTTCTAAAGTTTAGTTTGATGTTGCCTTTACTCTCACCAATAACTGCTGTGTGGCATCACCCATAAAATAGACCTGTCACCTATTTTAAGCATTTCTAGTTGCCTATTTAGGCATGCCTACTTGGTGATGTAAAAGCTATTTGTCTTGCTGCTGTGACTCACCACCACACACTGAAAATGAACTGCAGCTCGTCGCTTTGTCAATCAATCATGAGACTCAGGCTTTACTGTGATAATAAGTCTGCTCCAACACCGGCAACAAGGTCAATATTTACTCCCACTACCATCCAGAGTCATGAGACATCTGTTTAAGGTAATGAGTTATGTGACGCGAGCGCAAACTGAAGGATGTCCTTCCGATTCCACGTTCCATACATCACCTTCTAAGGGCCTTAGAATATGAGCGGAACCGTCAGGGCATGCTCTGGGCCCCGAGACAAGTCACAGACAAACGAGGACACCTAGAGTCTCCGTGCCACCAGCGCACTCACAAACGTCCTCGTTCATCTTAAATCAGTGGAACAATTTCACTTCATTACCGCTGAGTGATTGCCAGAGTGCAGCCAGGCCTGGCTTGATTTAGAGGACACAAGTGTGTGGGCAAAGAGACTCGAAGTGTGTGTGTGTGTGTGTGTGTGTGTGTGTGTGTGCCCATGTGTGCGTGTGTGTGTGTGTGTGAGAGAGAGACAGACAGACAGAGAGACTGTACGGGTGTGTAGACTGTAATTCTGGAAATAGTGTGCAATAGTATGTGAATGTTTCTGTCTATGGGCTTATATGTGTGCATATGCACGTCTCTACATAAATATTGGTATATAGATGTTTTAAGGATTCTCTATCCTTAGAGAAATTGAAGTTACAGTGTGTGTGTGTTTGACTGTCACGTACATGCATGCATGTATGCATGCGTGTGTGTGTGACAGAGAGACAGAGCGAGGGAGAGAGAAAGAGAAAGAAAGAGAGAGAGAGTGTGTGTGTGTAACAGTCACCCTACGCATACATATGTATGCATATGGGCTGCATGTGTAAATGTGTGTGTGACAGAGAAAAAAAGAGGGGGGGGGGGGGGGAGGGAGAGAGAGAGAGAGAGAGAGAGAGAAAGAGAGAGACTGTGTGTGTGTGTGTGCGTGTGTGTGTGTGTGTGTGTGTGTGTGTATGTGTGTGTAACAGACTCACCCCATAGTCCACTCCACTGCTCAAGGGGAATCGCCTCACCAATCACCTGTCAGCTTATTCTCATCCACCTTGTTAGAGGTGGTAGTCACCTTTTTTCACACACACCCATCCATTACCGTGTTATACTGCCCCGTGAAAATTAAACACACACCACACAGCCAATCCCTTCCCATACCACAACCCCCCTGAAGACGACCCCCCCCCCCCCCACACACACACACACACACACATCCCCCCAAACTCAGTCTGAGCGCATGAGTAGCCAGCAGTCTTCATCGCAATGGCAGGCCAATGGCAATAAATCATTTCAGCTCTCATCTATTGTTATTGATGAATGGGCAATTATTTGTCATCTAATATGCTGAAAATGATGACCTGAGAAATGGATCTACTCTCTAGATTTTGCTGTCGCAGCCAAGGACAGCATTGATGGATTGTATCCTTAAACTATTATTACACTCGCAATGCACCGTGCTAGAGTGACAGACAGAATATTCTCCTTCTCTCTTCTCCCTCTTTTTGTCTTTTTGCAAAAGAAAATATTTCCATTGAGAGAGACTGTATTGTGAGTCAGTGAATTGTGAAAGGCAGAGTGTATTGTGTCAGGCTACACTTCACGTCAAGGAAGAGGTTTACCAAAAGAAGCTGTATTGATTTTACCTGATGTGATGGCCTGTCTCAGGCTTTCACTCACTCTGTGGGTAAAATTCGTCTTTCTGCTGCGAGACGACTTTCTATGGTAAAATATGCTCTGAAGATAAACCAGACGAACAGGTGCACAAAGACGTCTCATCTCACTTCACTGATACTTGAAGAGGTGTGACAGTCAGAAAAGAGTACAGGAAAAGGAAGACATACAAGATGCAAAAAGACACAAAGAGAAAGAATGAGAGAGTGGCAGAGCAACCAAGAGAGAGAGAGAGAGAGAGAGACACACAGAGATCAATTTCCTGTGACGCACATGATCAATCATGTTCTACATTCTTTCATTAATCAGACAATAAATGACATTATCAAGCCTGTTCCAGATAACGCAGAACATCTAACATCTGAGCTTCCAGTACATTCTGCTGTGGAATACTCCTGTGCTAAGTGACTGAGACGATGCTATTCAATATGGTGGGTGGATTTATGGATTCTAGGTACTTATTGGATATACAAGCATAATGTCACTAAAATAGAATTATTATTTTAAAAATATTATTCCTCCTTACATTCAACATACCCACTGATACTGTAGTCAACATGCAGAGATACATAGAAATGTCTGTGAATATTAACTATCCAAAGACAGTCAAACTACTTTCACTGGCTAGAGAATCTGTTAATCCCTAATGTCCACCTTCAGTGTTATTTTCATTTTGTCCATTAGTTTTTTTAAAAAAATTGGGTTGTAAAAGGCTAGTATGGCAACATATACAATGCATGTCAATACTAAAAACACCAACGCATCAAAACACACCCAGGCATCACTTGCAGTATGACTGCTTTCAGATTAAGTCTGAGGCCTCAAAACCCTCAAGTCAAAAATGTTGCTGGTGGGCTCATCTGTGAACACAACTGGTTAAATTATGCTCATGTAATACGGTAACACACCAGACCTTTACTTTGGCTGTGCATGGGAATCAGTAAGTCACAATTAAAAGGGACAGAACTAGCATTTTCTCATGCAAATCATAGCTGTGTGCACCAGAACATGGTTGAACTTTACCTGTATTGTTAATATGATTAAATCTGCATTTTGCTTGGCTAGTATGTCTTGTCAGTAAGTAATATGATCAACATCATCTGCTTTGCTATAGCTACTGTCATCACAAGATAATGTTTAAAATGTGTTGATTCTGTACAGGAAAAGATTTTAAATTCTTTGGTAACATACATCATAAATTCCTTAGGTTGCCATTAGCTAAGGCAGTAAGGTGTGGGCATATTAATGTTGTTGACTCACACGGCTTTTTTTGCAATTTTGCAACAGACCCTGGAATTATTGACTTGTGTGATTTTTATATTCATTTCAGTTATTGATTTTTACAAGCACAACATGTAGACCTATGAGATCCTATTGTTCAACTCACTAAATTAATGCAGAAATATGTGTCTATTTAATCACATGTGTTAATGACAGTGTCAGAGATGGGTGAACAGGATTTTCATTCCTTTTTCTTGTAGTACAGTAGTGACATTAATGTGTTTTTTGCCGGCTTGTTTTTTCTGGTACTTCCTCATTAGGAAACAATAGTCTGTCTCACATTTTGTGAAGTCAGAAGCTGTTGCATGCAGAGGATCCATAAGTTCTGCAGCATTAAGTCTGACTGACTCTCATCGCTGCGTGACCTTGGTAGGTTTGTTTACTTCCTGTTCTCTTTCCATATCCCAAATGCAGAAATAGAAAACATAAACAAATCTACTCATTTCTACAGCACAGCACGAGCTGTGTGCATATGCATACACACACACACACACACACACACACACACACACACACACAAGCAACCAAAAAAGAGTAACTCAGGAAGACTTAGGAAGTGTTTGATATGTACATGCACAAGGAACCTGATTAGCCAAATGCAAATATCACATCTGCATGCACAGCGTAATTTCACACACACATTTGATGTTTTTTAACGAAAACTGAAGTTTCATTTGGGAGCTCTTGAGTATAAATCCCTTTCATAATTTATGCCCAACTCCAGAGGGTTGACTGGGAAAAGACCCACTGATCCAACTACCCTTTACACACAGACATACACACACACACACAAACACAACACACACACACACACACACACACACACAAGCACAACACACACACACACACACACACACACACACACACACACATACACTTGCTATTTCTCCATTCTTAAGTATGAAAAAAAGACATTTCCTTACTAACAGTGAGCACTTCTTCTGCATATTTTGAAGACTGGTTTTAATTATTTATTTATTACATTGTAAATAGAGCTGAATTCAAATGCTCATTTGTGATTTCAACCCACCCCAACCCCCCACCCCCAAAGGAGGCAGCAGTCTCTGTGGCCCCAATAAGGCAAGCGTGGTGGCGAGTCAGTAAACAAAACACTTTGATCATTCAGATTCATGGAGGCCTCGCTTCCTGTTTGAACTCACACTCCTGATTAGGAAGGAATAATGAACTACCTTCTCACCACTGGCCTGCCATTCATATGAATACACAATAGCCCTCCACGGACTGCACTATGCAGTTCACAGCATGTGAAGCAATGGGATCGAAAGACCTTGTCTGTACAGTAAGTACAGCAAGCATCAGGAAAGACTAAAGCTAAACTATATATATATATGTTGCAATAGATTTTCATGGAGCTTTTAGCCACTTCAAGCTAATGAACAATGAGTAGGTCCACAGAACATGTTGAGGACATCTGAGGACATTTTTTCCTGGGGGTTGGGAGGGCATACTCAGCTAATATTCAGCATATAGAGTGTGTGTGGGGGGGGGGGGGGCAATTGCACCATTTATCACTCGCAGGATACCCTTGATCTAAAACCTCGGTGCGTTTTAGTGATGGCTCTTTGTTAAATGAAAAAAAAGGTCTACCACTCTGTATTGATCTGTTGTGAGGTATTATAAGAGTGATGCTTCACCATGCAGGTCCAACACTCGCTTCACAAGGGGAAAAAGCAAGCTGCATCGTAAGCGTTTGACGACATTGATACATGGATCTCATACTGCTTACCTTTCACTTTCAGGAGGTTTATAAGACGCAAAATCACCTGTCCGGATGCTTTCTTTTTCATTGCAGATGGCTCTGCGTGTTGGCCGCGCCGGACTGTTCATGCATACCTAAACACTGTGAAGAATAGAGTGTCAGGAAGCTGTCCACACAAGCCAACACACACTTCAGAGCTCCGCCCTGCCTTCCCAAACACACTACTGCTTGGCACGGCTGTTTGGGGTCTGCTAAGGACTACACAATACTCTAACATCTAAATATCAACCAATGTTTTTTTGAGCTACATTATTCAAAGTTTAAAAAGTTATCAGACAATTGCATTTAGTTTCTTTCTGGTAAAATGCCATCACATCTCTAATGCAAGTATGGGTAACAGAAACATCAGGCCTGAAAACCATGGGCAACTTAATTCTTCTCTGAAATGGATAAAGTCCACACACTAGATGATACTCTCAAAATGTTTAATGTTACGCTGCCTTGCATGACATCTCAGCCCTGGGCACTTCATCAGAGATGTGATGGTGTATGTTTGCAATGTAATATGAGATTGCAAGTTTTGAGAGTGTCATCTGCTGGCAGACTCAACCTTTTTCACTAAATGTTTTCTCTGACTAGCATTCAAAGTTTAACATCTCATGACCAGACTATGGGGGCTGAGTGTGGAATCTATCTCTGGATGGCCACCCCATGAGTTAAACCTGGCTGACTATATAGTAAACTATACTGTATAAGGTGTGAGTCCTTGTGAGTTCCTTATATAGTGGACGATATAGCAAAAGTAGTAAACATTTCAGATTCACTCTGGTTCAAGGTAAGATGCTTTTCATTTGAACATTGACTCATACAGGGACACATTGACTTGAGAAACCCTTTGTAGTGGTTACCAGAAACCCTCATTACCTGCACGGACAGACCAACACAGAAAGCTCAGCTGTCAGTGCTGATTTATTTAGCTGCTGGAACACAGAGATGGCCTTAAGAGAGTCAAGGTTTATAACCCATAAGGTATTTGATCCAAACATTCACTAAACCAGTTGACGTAATTAATTGCATTCTAATGAGCATAAAAATTAGGCCAAGTAGATGAGCTAATTAGTGAAACCTCATGTGTTAAGTGCACAGGTATATTGTAGGACATTTACGATGTTACCCACCTCTGCTGACAAGGATCTACCTCAACTTTATGTTTACTTATTTGTTTCCAATTAATTTTTTTCTCTGTTTCAATATAGAGGTTTTGAAGTGGTCACCCTTCTCAAATAGCCTACTTTATGCCTTCACCTTCTTTTAATGGGGTACTCGCGTAGTAATAAAATGAGCTCATTTGTTAAACAGAAAAGCTAGATGGATAGTTCTGACACCACCTTTCACCTCATATTAAAAGATGTGTCAATTAAGTGATCCTCTACCGAACATCTTCTCTAATTAGACGCCTTTAATTAACACCATGTGTTGCTAGCTGAATAATTAAAATAACAAATTGGTGGGAGAACGTTAGCTGCTTCAAGACTGGGTCTAATGAGCTAAGATTGTGAGACTCTATTAAAGACATTTTCGTTTACACTGTCTACTGTGTATTAGCGCTTTCGTTATTGTAATAGCAGGTTGACAATCATGTATGTTAATTGCTTCAGTTATTTGTTAATTGTTTTAATGCTACACGTAATCACACCATGTGCAAGTCGTGGTAATTGGCTTACCTGTTGACTTCCATGGTAGCGCAAAACACTGACGCAGAGGCAGTAAACTGATGGGAAAATGCATGGCATTCTATTTTGAAAAACAAGAAGTAAAACAAGCATGTAAACGTGGATGTGTTTTTTGTAATTGCTAACAATTTTTTAAAATTTGATTGTAATGTTACAATCAATGTGATAATTTTATAGAGGTTAAAATTGCTCTTCTCAGACATTGGCACTAGGTGGCAGTAAAAGCATTCATTTGTAGACTGGAGCCTCTGTACGTGGCCTATTGCTCCCCTGTGTGGATAGAGCTTGGCTTTTAAGGCATCAATTATGAACACCGATATAATTTTCCATCATTTGTGAAAAATCAAGGTCATGTGTACTGGGTCTCATCATTGGGTCATATGTATTTGTGTCCCATCATGGTTAGTTCGTATGATCCACCCATACACATTTTGTCCACCAGAGTGCAGCATCCAAGAGGTTAAACAGTAGCCCTGCTTGTTTTCAACATGTAGGTACACAATCATTTACACAATCATTTTTAAAAGCATCCTTCTAACTGTATGGCATCAGTTGCTAATTGTCTACTTCACTGTCAAATATATATTCATATGAGGCGAAGAGAACTGCATACAGAAGAGCATATGGTGGTTGGTTATGCAATCACCAAGCAATTACAAACATGGTTGTGTAATCGGTTTCTACTTCTGTCAGTGTCAGAGAAGGGATATTTTGAGGATGTTAAGGGAATATGTAGATTTGTGTGATTGGTGAAAAAGAAGAGGAAGACTAATGTTATTTTGCAAAGTAACTTCTCGGTTTGCCTGTCCTCCAGAGGCTGCAGTTTGTGTGAACATGGCAAACAAACATGTCTTTTGATATCTCCATCTGTTCCTTTTGCCCCCTCACCTTATGTCATTCATCTCTTGGAGAAAAACATTCTGCTGTGACACCGGCTAACCCTCGGCTATATAGAGTCGCTAGAATGTTCCAAAAGCACGCCTCGAATGCAAGCATGGAGACAGACCTTGACAGCGATTATTGGTGAGCTCATATAAAACAGAATCTCTTTGTCCTTCCATCCTTACATTTTCTCTTTTCCTTACCCTCTCTTACTGACTCCCTCTCTTTCTGTCCCCACTGTCTCTTTTCTACATCCCTATCTCTCAACACGTCATCTCCTGAACTCAAACACCTTCAGCCTCCCTTCTCGAGGTGGTTGAGTTCACTCCCCCTCTACTTCATATCCTGAACTAACCTATGCTTAGCCTTATTTCTCCATCCTTTCTCTCTACTCTCTAAAGCTTTTGCTTTGTCTGTATCTTGTGCTGAAATGTTTTATGTCTTTTTAATGGTGTGGTTCAATAAACAGGTGTGAAACCTCAGTTTATTTTTCAGTCTTTTTCTTTTTCATGCTCTCTTTCCCTCCCTCTATCCTCTCTTTCTTAAAACCACCATTTAAAGAACCACTGACGCATCACTGAGGATCACATCTCGACTTACCAGCTTCCTCACACATTCTTATCTCTTATATTTGGCCATCTTGTCTGTTTGCTGGTAAAAGTACACTCAACACCTACTTCTGTTTTCACCAGTAATATCAACATGTCCATGTCAGTGTCACGGTCGTCATTTCTTATTTCATAGCATTTAAGGATAACCAACCTGCCCTGTCCCAGCCTGTCTAATATTCCCACAGCTGAGCTCTCTTTCTGTCTGTCTATCTGTTGTTTTCTCTCTCTTTCTCTCTCTCTCTCCTTTTCGCTCTCTCTCATTTTCTCAATCTCCCTACCTCTCTCTCTCTGTCTCTCTCTCTCTCTCTCTCTCCCTTTCGCTCTCTCTCATTTTCTCAATCTCCCTACCTCTCTCTCTCTGTCTCTCTTTCTCTCTCTCTCTCCCTTTCGCTCTCTCTCATTTTCTCAATCTCCCTACCTCTCTCTCTCTGTCTCTCTCTGTCTGTCTCTCTCTCTCTCTCTCTCTCTCTCTCTCTCTCTGTCTCTCTCTTTCTCTCTCTCTCCCTTTCGCTCTCTCTCATTTTCTCAATCTCCCTACCTCTCTCTCTCTGTCTCTCTCTGTCTGTCTCTCTCTCTGTCTCTCTCTGTCTCTCTCTCTCTCTTTCTCTCTCTGTCTCTCTGTCTCTCTCTCTGTATCTCTGTCTAGTGGAGTAATCCACCTCTGTCCTCCCTGGTGTGGTGTGGCCTGACAGACAGCAGCGGAGGGACTCATAATTAAGGCCATATCACAGTGATCAATCCTTGAAATGAGCACTATTATCATCACATCTCACACACACACACACACACACACACACACACACACATGTACGCACACACATATTGTACACTATTATCATGTGCGGGTCGGTGAGTTTGGGGGCGGAGTGTGGGGAGAAGAGGGGGCGGGGGGGGGGATGATGAATGCTAGTCGTTAGAAGGGGTGACGGACTGTTCAGACGAGCGGCGAGAGACAGATGCAGTCTTGCTGACAGTGCACGAGGAGGGAAGGAACCTTATACACGCGCATACGAGCAGACACACATACACACACACACACACACACACACACACACACAGCGCATGCATACATACATTTGCATGCGCACACACATTCAGCGGTATGTGCTATACATTGTATTCTATGTGTTCACTAAAGACGATTCTCCACACACACACACACACACACACACACACACACACACACACATACAACTATATGTGCTCTACAATGTACTCTATGTGTTCACGAAAGACAGTCCTTCCACCCCCATTCCCCCTCAGCAGGTGTTTCTGTCTGCTCACACACACACACACACACGCACACACACACACACACACACACACACACACACACACTAGTCTGGGCTGTGGATGCTGTTCTTGCAGCACTGGCTATGATTGGCCAGAGACAATGAGCAGCCTTAGCTGCCGCCAGACAGAACACTCCTGGTAATCCCCCCCCCCCCACACAAGACAAAGTGGGGAGGGGGGGGGGGGAGGCTCATTGACAATATAGAGGATACACACATTTTCTGTCTCTCTCTCTCACACACACACACACACACACACACACACACACACACACATACACACACACACAAGCCCAGTGCTCCAGAAATATTAGCCACTGTGTATTGCAGCCAGGGATGAAATGAATCTGAGGAAGAAGAGGGGATAAAAAAAGAAAGAAAAGAAAGCGAGACAGAGTGAGAGGGACAAAAACGAAAGCTAGAGAAAGACAAAGGGAAGGGGAGAGAAAGAGAAATGGTATAAAGAAAGAAAAAAAGCAAGTAAGGGGAGAGAGAAGAGAGAATGGCCCAGGGGCAGTGATGTCATTCTCCGCGGCCCTGCCGGGATGACCATTGTGCATAATTCATCAGATTTATTACATCATCGCCAGCCAATCATGTGCATTCTCACCCAGGCCCTCTCCCTCAGGCACCGCCCTCCACTCCCTATGTCTCTGTTTTTTTTTTCACCTCCCTTTCTCTCTTTCTCTCTTTTTCTTTTTCTTTCTCACTCTTGCTCTCTTGTCAAGCCTCTCACAGAGATTTCACACATAGGTGCTTAGTCGTTGGGTTTCAAAGTGACTGAATTTGTCATTGTTTGTGAGTATGCTGAAGACACGTCCCAAAAAAAAAACCAAAACACTGTCTGCCATAAGGCGCATGTGTGTGACATACAATGAGCATACGATACTGGGAGCCCTCATGTGTTTATATATATGTATGTGTGTGTGTGTGTGTGTGTGTGTGTGTGTGTGTGTGTGTGTGTGTGTGTGTGTGGCGACGAGCACATGGTAACGGGAGCGTGAAGCACACCCCTCAGCCACAGATGGTAAGGAGGCTCCATCAGTGCAGTTTTCTCTGGACTGGGGATATTAAAATTCATTGAGACAAATTGGCTTCTGTTGCAGGTAACTGGAGCAGGAGGCCTCTCCCTTTGTACACACACACACACACACACACACACACACACACACACACACACACACATGTGCACACAACACGCACATATAAAGACACGCACACACACACTCACACTTCTGCCTGATTGTTCGTCTCTATGTCAACCCCAATGTTTTTTTTTCTCCCGTATGGTCCCACCTCCCCTTCCCCCTCCCAAAATCTACCCCCCACCCCCCCCCCACCCCACCCCTCCCTCCCCGCATCCCACCCCTCTCCCAACTCCACCCCAATTGGTCCATCGGCGGACTCCTGAGAACAGGGGCTGGGTGTGCCCTACGAACCTCACTGACCTTCGGAAAGCTACCGAGACCAGCAAGCAGACAGAACTGGGGCAGAGAAAAATGAAACGAGAATATGAGAGGAAGACGAGGGGAGAAATTGTACAAGAGGGAAAGAGAGGGAAAGAGAATAAGATACAGAGGGAAAGTGAGGAAGAGAGAGAGAGAGCCAGAGCGATAGAAAGAAAGAGAGAGACAGAGAGAGAGAGTTGGACAGAAACTTTTAGAACACTGTTGATAAGTTTGTTGGGGCCAGCTGAAGGCTGACCCTGGATTTGTCATGTGCTTGTCGCTGGCGTGTGTTTCCTGTGCAGCTTGTTTGTGCCTTGCCTCAGTGCAAGCTTTGCTCCCTTCTACAGTCCCGGTGGGGCACAAATACATTAGTTCTGATGGGGGCCCTGGCTCATATGTCACACTATTTAGATGAGCATATTATTTATCTATGTACAGTATGTGTTTGTTTACCATGTGGTCACAGGTTTGACAAGATTTAGCATCAGGCTAAATATACAGTTGCGGGTTCAGCTGGATGGGCTTGTGGGGTGTGAGAGTGTGTGAGAGTGTGTGTGTAAGCTATGTGTGTGAGAGTATTTGTGTGTGTGTGTGTGCATGTGTGTGTGCATGTGTGTGTGTGTGTGTGTGTGTGTGTGCATGTGTGTGTGTGTGTGTGTGTGTGTGTAGATGTGTGTATGTGTGTATATGTGTGTGTGTGTGAGCGAGAGAGAGAAAGAATGTGTGAGAGACAGAGTGAGTGAGAGAGAAAGCGAAAAGAGAGAGAGCGATAGTGTGTGTGTGTGAGTGTGTGTGAGTGTGTGTGTGTGTATGCACGTCTGAGGCGGGCTGGGGGGGCTTAATGCTTAATGTCGGGGATGTGTGTGGGGGGGGGTGGGGGGGTAGGGGGGGGTGAGGGTGCTTGCTGAAGTGTTGTGAAGTGATCCTGAGTACACAGTAAGCGCAATAATATGGCCTGTCATGGTAAATCACTTCCCTTCTCTGCTGCCTCAGCAGCTCAGGAGCTCATCAATCATGCGGCGCGGCAGCATCAGCTTTCCCCTGACGGACAGCTCTCCACATTTTTGGGGTGTGTACGTAACCCTTGGGGGGCAACCCAGAGACGTCCTCGGCTACAATAACATGAATGAGGCTTAAGGGACCTGGGGGTTGGTGGTGGGGGGGTGGGGGTTCTGGATGGGGGGGGGGGGTTGGAAAGCAGAAGGCCCCCGCGTGTAAACATGGCGTCTTCCACGCACCCCTGCGGTCTTGCGGGCATGACAAAGTGGATGTCTGGTGAGGGTGAAGGGTCAGCGGAGGTCAGTAGAACCGAGGGCCTCGACGGGGCTTGACAAACCAAACCAGGTTCTGTTTTGACATGGCTGTCAGTGAGGCAGAATAAACCAATTGCCAGTCCTTGTGCATGTGTGTATGTGTGTGAGAAATTGTGTTTTGTGTGTGTGTGAGTGTGATGTGATAGCAACACGAGGTGATGGAGGGGTAGAGGCTGTGCCCTTGTACCTTGACCCTGATGTTTTTGGTACAGGGGGGCATGTAGAGGAGAAGAGCTGTCATTCTGAGCGATCACCCCAACCCACTCCACTCCACCCCCACCTCCACCCCTCCTAAGAGAGGGCAGGGGGCCAGCTGGGGCCACCTTGGGCAGACAGAAAGAGGTGGAAGGATCTTGCCTGGTCTTTCTTTCTCTCTCTCTATCTCTATCTCTATCGCTTTCTTTCTCTCTATCTATCTCTTTTCCCCTCTCACTCACTCTATTTCTCTCTCTCTCCTTCTCTCTCTCCCTCTCTCTTTCTCTCTTTGACAGATTCCAAAGAATAAATTCTTTGGCAGGGATGGCTCAAAGGATCCTGTTGAGGTCCTAAAGGGGATGGTTTCACATTAAGATTGAATACGTCTAATATAAACTTGTTAACGATCCTACTAGATTTTTGAGTATTTGGGGGGTGACGATGTCACTGTGTATAGTTGGAAAGGATAAGCAGTCGGCTTTAAAAATGTAATAGCATGACATGAGGGACTTAGGTTTTACCTGACGGTATAAGCCTTGTTGACAGATTATATGCCTCTGCATACTTTATCTGTATAATTATGTAAGAGGGTAGGAAAGAACTTAATGAAAGAAAAAAAAATCAAACATCTCTCTTTCTGTCTGCCTTTTTGTCTTTCTCTAATCATTTTAATTTGATATAAAGTAGCCGTGCTAACATGCTCATTCAGTGTTGTCAAAGTAGAATTATATTGTTTCTCTGTATTGCATTTTTCCATCGCTGTCTGTGTCTCATTCTCTCCTTCTCCGTCTTAGTTCAAATTAGTTTAGTTTCAGTGGTTTTATGGCCCTGATTGTTTACACACAGTGTTGCCAAGCACATAATGTCAATAGTGCAATAACAGTGACAAAGACCTAATAGTCAAGGCAATGAAACAATCAGCCCATAAAAATAACAGCAATAATGCTGCAAAAAAAATAGTAACAGTAATAAATGGATTTGCTTCAACTGGAAGAAATACACACAGAGGTCTCTCTCTCTCTCTCTCTGTCACACACACACACACAGACACACACACAAACACACACACACACACAGACACACACACACACACACACACACACAGACACAGGCACACACACACACACACACACACAGACACACACACAGACACACACACACACAAACACTTTCATCCAGACTTTATTCTATCACCAGAGGCTCACTTCAAGTCACTGCCCCAGATGTTATGTAGACCGGTCAAAAGCAGGAAGTGATATGATCTACAGTTTGGTGAAGGGGGAGAGCTACTGCTAGGCTACGGCTGGTTAACAGTGGAGGATAGAGTTGTAAGCTATGAAATAACCAGGAAAGTACCGTAGTAAAAGAAGTTCTAGAGCGAGAGAAACAGCATGGTGAAGTGGGCCTACTGCAAATCCCACTGTGCCAGCTTTACACAGGGGAGATGTGGGATGTGAGCCCAAGAGGAAACAGGAAAATGGGGTGCCGGTTGGCTGCTCAAAATTTAGGCTAGCCAGAACTATACAGGGGTACTGAAACCTGCACCAGGAGGACATGCATTTTTTTTAGCATTTTGGTTTAGCTTTTGGGGCATTAAATCAGACAGAAAGCCTGTGAAGTGAACAATGAGACAGGAAGTAAGTGGATGACAGAGAAAGGGGGTGGGGTTTGTGGATGTGGTGAGTGGTCAAACTCAAAAAAGGGCCCCTTGGCACGATCTGATTTTACCAAGTAACTGCTGTGCCTGAATCAATGACCAAATAAAAAAAACATGCATGCTTATCTCTAAGCAGCATCTCTAAGCAGCTTTAAATTGAAAGCATGAATGCATGATTTACTTGGAAGTATGTTGCGTGAATCCTGTACAAACATCATTGATCCAGGGACAATAATTGCTTGGTGAAATTGGATGGACCATGTTCCCTCTGTGGGCAGTTGGACCTGCATTAGGTGATGTGAACACTGTAGTCGTTTGCGCCACAGTATCCCCCAGAACATACATTTTTTAAAATGTAGGCTAGAAACATGACATGTTTGCTCCAAAGGGCTGTTTGGTTGCACAGGTTAGACCACTTTGTGCAAAAGTCAAGGAAGTCACCTGTTGTGCTGAGAGACTCCTGGCTGTGCCCTACATTGAAGGACGAGGACAGTCGTCACCCCAGCAGCTGATGCCTCATCATCACCACTTCCCAGCCCCATCTGGAGCCATTTCCCAATGAAAAAGACCCACTTTCCTCTTGGTTGTGGTTAAGGTAGTACAAGTACAAGCAGTCCCTCTCTTTTGCTCTTCTCTCTCTCTGTTTCTCTCCACATATTTTCTCTCTCACTCTCTCCTTCTTTCTGTACTCCCTCTATTCTCCCAGCAGTTGTGTTATTAATGCCAGCCATGTGTTGCCCTCGTTCTGCCGCCAGGTTTTCGGGTTCCAAGGTCGCCTCAGGTCACCACCCAACACCACCTCGGCCTCCACGCCCTCTTCCTCCCCTTTCAGGAGAGAGAGAGAGAGGAGCGTAAAAAAAAAGAAAGTGCTCTGACGAGGTGAAAGACAGGCGGGCGAGGCAGCAGAGCAGGCATGTCTACTGTATCTCCTGAGTTCCTGGCATTCCGTGCCCTTTAAGAAAGTACATTGTATACATAGCAGCTGAAAATAGATGCGGGAGCTGCATAATGCACTCACCAGGAGCTCCTCGACAGACACATTCATTACGGAAACAAATGCACTACCATCCAGCAGGCAAGGGATACATGGAGGCAAGGATGGGAGGAGAAGGAGGAGGAGGAGGAGGTGGTGGTGGAGGAGGACGAGGAGCAGGAGCAGGAGGAGGAGGAAGGGGTGGAGAAGTGAGTGGTGGGGTGGCCATGGGGGCCCACTTGGCAACAAACGGGCAGAAGCAGCATTGCCAGAGCTGGCACAGTGGAGCAGAGCAGGCATGAAGCACGGAGAGGAGAGGAGAGGAGAGAAGAGGAGAGGAGAGGAGTGGAGTGGGGATGGGGGTGGGAGGTGGAGGAGAGTTGGGGTAGTGATGTAAGCAACAAAGGAGAGGGAGAGATTGGCTGAAGAGAGAGGCGAATGTAGCTGTTGAGGAGGGTAAAATCGAAGATGAAGAGACAAAGATGAGGAAGAGGAGGAAAGCAAAGATCATGGAGACCGGAGAGGCGAGATAGAGTTAAAAGGAGGTGAAGAAGCGGTGTGGAAGACAGCAGGGCATGCAAAGCAGAGAAGGAGAGGGCAGGAGATGAAGGGAAGGGAGAGATGAGGAGAGGAAAGGAGAGAAGAGGAAAGGGAACGAGAAGAGAGAAGGGAGAAGGGGAGGAGAGGGGGAACGGGAGCTATGGAGTGATGTCAGCTGGCAAAGGGCCAGCTGTGCTGCATGTGATGATGAGTGGCGCCTGCCTGGCTTTCTCCGGGGGTGGGGTCGGGTGGGGGTATGTGGGGGAAGGAGAGTAGGGGGCTTGGGTGGACTGGGTGAGGGGGAGGAGAGGTCAGGCAGGGGGTTGTTAGCCATCGAAAATAAACTCAGCCCATACCACCACCACCTCTCCCCATACACCCCCACCCCCCCACCCCTCCACACCACCACCACCCACGCCCACCACCACCCCCCAGCAGAAGTGTCCTGGTCCTGAGGGCTCTGACTGTGCCAGCAATCCTGATAGTAATCTCCCAGGCCTCAGCGCTGGAATGCCACGGCTATTTCTGTGTCCAACAACAACAAGAGCAGAGAGAGAGAGAGATAGAGAAAGAGAGAAAAAGAGAGAAAGTGTGAGAGAGAAAGAAGAAAGAGAACAGAAAGAGAGAGAAAGAGAAAGACAGAGGAGAAAGACGAAGAGAAAGAGGGAGAGAGAGCAAGAGACAGAGAGAGAGAGGGGAGAGAGAGGGGAAGAGCGAGGGAGAGAAGAGAGAGGGCAAGAGGGAGAGAGGACAGAGTAAGAGACAGGGGTGAAGAGGAGGAGGAGGAGGAAGAGGAAGAGCACCAGGAGACATGCATTCCCCTTGACCTCCATGACTCCTCTCTCACATGATTAATTCAGTCGGAAGGCAACGGGGGCCAGGACGGGGGTGGGGGTGTGGGGGTATGGGACAGAGGGGCAGAGAGGGTAGTTCAGGGGAGAGGAACATCAACACCTCGGCCTCTTTATTTAAGGCCTCTCATGGATGCTGAGTAAACAAGTGCCCTCATCACATCACAGGGGTGCTCTTGCCTAAGTACTTTCTCTCGTTCTCTCCTTTTTTCTTTCTCTTATTTTCTCCCTCACTGTCTTTCTCTGTCTTTCTCTCTGCTTGCCTGCCTGCAGCTCTGTGAACCTTAATATTTCGGAATATTTTGTAAAAAATCACATTGTTTTTACCGCCACTGACTAGGCCGCTTTGGTCGACTCTCTGACATCTGACAAAGATTTGCCATGGCAGTGTTGGAGCAACTAGAGCTACGAGATGCCATGAGTCGTCAGGCTTGCAGAGCTTTCTTAGGGTTGGACTGAGGTTTGGGGTAGAAAAGCTTTCTCTAGCGTGTCCTCTTGAACTTCAACCATGTCCTATGATGTGCTTACACACTCTCTACCCCTCTTGAACTTCAACCATGTCCTGTGATGTGTTACTCTTCTGATCTATGTTGTTTTTACATTTAACAAAAGACACAGGAAAAAAACGTTTCCTGTTCCTTGTAATATATAATTTACAGTATGCAGTATTTACAGCACTCACAAGTGTGACCACTTTCGTGTTTTGTGTGCATATAATGTGAAACACATATAATTTGTAAAACTTGAAGTTACGAGTCTTACATAAGTCTGTAAAAGAACTACATGAAAGTGGCTCTGATTTATAAATGAATCATTTGGAAGGCACTGAAAAGAAACTCTTAAAAGTTTTTTTTTCTATTAAGTGGGTCATATTCTAGATAGCCCCAGCCCAAAACCCTACAACCCTAACTTTTAAGTTTATCAATCCATGCCCATGGATTTCTAAACTCCACATTATTTGGTCTACAAAATCTGTCAGG
>CM059275.1:12869015-12871515 GCA_030347295.1 Setipinna tenuifilis
GGAAAAATAAATGACAAGATACGCCTTTTTTGCCTCTCTGCTGCATCTTTGTACTCACCTTTACAACCCTCGACACACTACTTAGCAACAGTGCGACACATCGGCAACTCATGTCACACCTCTTTGTGCCTGTGTGTGTGTGTGTTGCATACTCGAGCCAAAGATCTCAAAGGACCAGCACAATCATCGGGTTTTAAATGTGTAGGTAAACATGTAAATTGGGGTTTTCCCACCTTTCTCATCATAGAACAACTTAAAGCGTTTTTTGTTTGCCATGTCTTCTATGCTCTGTTTTGCATATATAAACCATGGACACTATTCAAATGCATGAAAGTATTTATGATTAATATTCATTGCATTACATGATTGGCTTAGTACTGATACATCCCTCTCTGCAATTCTCTGCATGTTAAAATTACTGTTAACTGGATGTGTACAGGAACCTTTATAGACATTTCACGATTAAGTATATGGTTGAAAAGCTGAGGTTTCATACACCTTCTGTTAATCAATTTATTGGTTTATTCAGCCAAAGAATGGAGAAGAAATGCAAAATACAAACAACAAGCACTGTGTGTATGTGTGTGTGTGTGTGTGTGTGTGTGTGTGTGTGTGAGAGAGAGAGAACAGCACTGCTGATGAGGGACCTCGTGGGCATGGGTTACTATCGATCTCCGGCACCCTGTCTGCATGCCAACTGCGGGACGGACTTGATTGAGCGCTCGGGTCGGCCGGAACAACTGTTTTGCTCTCAAACGGGCCGTGGCTCCTCGAAGGTAACCGGATCCTGTTTTCCATGGAAACTGGGCTGGCGGCCAGCTGCAGATCGCTGCTAGTCATTTTATTTTTATCGGAGCGGAGCCACTTGCAAACGCTGATTTTAAAATTCTGCCTCCCCAAGCCCAGCCCAGCCCAGCCCAGCCCATCCTCTCTGCTGGTGGGGAAAGTCATTTTACATGCATGAAGTGGTTTGATGCAAAAGGTAGTACCAAAAAGCATGACACAGGTTTGGTGGCCATCATGGTTAACAAAGTGCGAAAATGGGCACAGTCAAAATGTACTCACTAGCACAAGTGGGTGCAAGGGTAGAAGCCATCTAGTGTCCACTTTACTATGTGATAAAACGCGAACCACTTATTGTCGTGAACGGCATCACTCCTTCTCTGCAGTGTTCCTAGGTCCTGCTTGTAATTGTCACCAACAGGGTATTAGACATCCAAACCCGGGTATCTTATCTTGGCCAGTTTGCTATGGCGTAACATTTTGATTGATGACATTCATCTTGGTCAAAGGGGAGCAGTTTACAACACCAGCATAAAAAGTGTATTTTTGCACTTAGAGGAAACAGGAGGAAGTGGAGGCCATATAAAGAAAATAACTGTGAATAACTGTATACACATGGGGGAAATATTCTCTCATCATTGTTACATCACGTCATAAAATTTTACAGTGGTGCTTCCCTTGCTTCTCACTTGTGGTGGAGATTCTGTGGTGGGATAATTGACATATAGGACAAGTGTTTGCACACCTGTCCATTTCCATCTGTGTGTGTGTGCGTACCCGTGTGTGTGTGTGTGTGTGTGTGTGTCCTTGTCTGTGTGTCTGTGTGTGGATGTCAACATGCATAATCACATTTCTGTCTGAAATACATTGGAGAGCTGTTGTGCCATTTGGCCAATGAAGAGGCACCCACTGCAGTTGAGGTTGGTGTGAAATTGTGTGTGTGTGTGTGTGTGTGTGTGTGTGTATGTGTGTGTGTAAGTGTGTGTGTGTGTGTGTGTGTGTGTGTGTGTGTGTGTATGTGTGTGCGCGCGCACGCGTGTGTGTGCGTGTGTGTATGTGTGTGTGTTTGTGTGTGTGTGTGTGTGTGTAGCTGTAACAGACGGGGTTGGCGTAGGGTCATCAGTGTGTGGGCGGCCAAACAGCATGTGTGACCCACATACTGTGCAACAATCAGGAAACTTACAACAGACCAGAAACCCCCCACAAACACACACACACACACACACACACACACATACACATACAGACACACATACTGTCTTAAGCTGTTGTACCTTCCAACCCTTAACTGGTAACACGCATTACGACCAAAAGCCCCATGCTGAATTAATAAAACTTGAGACTCACAGCTGAGAATTTGTGTTTGTGCATGCGTGTGTGTATGTATGTTGTGTGTGTGTGTGTGTGCGCGTGTGTGTGTGTGTGCAAGTGTACATGTGTTTGCATGTCTGTTTGGGTGTGTATGACGTATGTGTAACTGGGGTGAATTTGTATGTACTGTACTGTATGTATAGTATGTATGTGTGTGTGCGTGTGTGTGTGTGTGTGTGTAAACGTGTGAGGGTAACACAACAAGCTGTCCTGCCCTTCTGCACAGTGTAAATGGCGGATGTGCGTGTGTTTTCCTCTGGGAGTGTGTGTGATGGGAACCAGTGCCATTTCCAACCCTGCCACAGAGGCAAACGCAATCTAGCGTGCCAGAACTGTTATCAAACTC
>CM059275.1:12876515-12884015 GCA_030347295.1 Setipinna tenuifilis
ACACACATACACACACACACACACACACACACACACACACACATTGTACTGACACACACAGAATTATCGTTCAGTCCTTCTGATACACACACTCGCACACACACACACACACACACACACACACACACACACACACACACACACACATTGTACTGACACACACAGAATTATCGTTCAGTCCTTCTGACACACACAAAATAGTTTGGCAGTCTACTGACCCATGGCTAAAGCAGTGATTTTCAGTCTGTGAGAATGAAACAGGGTCAGTTACGTACCCAAGTCTTTATGGGTGTTACTGTTTGTTTGTGCACAGTGTTGCCTCTGTATTCCACCATGCTTTAACAACTATAGTATGGGGTGTGTATATTTGTATATTATATCTATCTATATATATATCTATGTTCCATATCCAAAATATCTCAATCTATCTATCTCTATCTATCTATCTATCTATCTATCTATCTATCTATCTATCTATCTATCTTGCCATCTTCTGTGGTGTTGATTGAAATACCATGATAACTGACCATGATGCTTATATAAAGCATAGAGAGTCTGTGCTATTAGTCTCCTGTACATCAAGAGTTATTTCAGTGCCTAATACACTTGTGTAATCTGTAACTCTGGACTACAGATGTTCACTATATGAAGTTGTATTTCTTTGCTCTGAAGTAAGGTTGTTGATTGAGAGTACGTGCTCAAAGCACATCTACTTTGATTTTGATGTGTAATTAGTTACTATCAAGATTTGAAACATTATTAAAATAATGAATCAAAGGTTGTACATGTAATAGGTAAGGCATACACATTATTAGGTAACTATGGTAAGATGTTATGTAGTTGCCTCTCTGTTTAGTGTGCGGAGAAAGCACAACAGGAAGGCTAAAGTACATATTTCACTCAGTGAGAAATATACTGTTGATTTCATTTAGCCAGCACTGAGAGTGGCAATTTAGTTGTTGTGAGTGAGGTCAGGCAGCGCTGCGTGGAAGATTTTATTTCCACTGACAGATACACTGACAGATACACTGACAGATACAGTGTAAGTCATACTGTGGAAGACAGCATACTAAAAAAAAATTGGAAAGGCTAAGTTGACAGAGTGGTGTCTTGCTGCTTTAAAAATATTTCTTTTTGGGCATTTTGTGGGAAAACAAACGTTGTCTATTTACTTGTCTAGCTCTAATTCTTTCTAATCGGATGAGTTGGGATCAGGTCATAAATGGCTGAGTCTGTTGCTGTCCTTTCTACTTGTTTAACGATTTTGCCGTAATCGCTAAACAAATTACCAAACAAGTAGCTAAACAATTGCTGTTGAGATTGTATGTACATCACTGATAGGCCAGTTTTCCAGTTTTCCTGGTCCTGTTCACATATGAGGCTGCTAGCAAAATGTTTGACGGTAGCTTGTGCAAAAAAATAACCTAGACATAAATATTCAGGAGGTTTCCTTTGACACATATACTACACCACCTCCAGAAAAAAGATTTTCAAATTTAGGTCTTCAAGCAGCTTTACTGTTTTCATTCAGATATACTGTCTGTCATTTTGTAGATGTAAAGACCTTTTTAAGGTTTCACACCAAAAATGATTAGCTGCCCCCTTAAACTGTGTTAAGGGCAGATACCTTCAGTCAGGTTCTTGGTGAGGAGATCAGCTTCTCTCTGCACTGCCAGCACATGGTGGATAACAAAAAGTGCTTTGGCAGGAGGCACAGCTCTGTACGGCAGGCTCCTCTGCTTACAGTTGCATAACCACTTCTTCTTCGTCTTCTCTCTCTCTCTCTCTCTCTCTCTCTCTCTCTCTCAGTGTGTATGTGTGTGTGTGTGTGTGTGTGTGTGTGTGTGTTTGCATGTGTGGCAGCCTTCAGTTATAAATATCCAATGGCACTGAACATGATCCTGTTCCTAAGGAGAGCCAAACTGTTAGCACTGCTCTATGCAGCTAAAGATGTACAGCTTGCTGAGGAACCTTACCTGAAGACTAAGCACAAATGTGGATCTAGAAGCTTCTTTTCAGAGGCACACACCTCTTTACCTCTTTCATAAGCATCAGTTAAGGACCCTGCGCTGCACTTGAATGTGAATAATGTCAAGGTTATAAGTAACTGTACATCTTTTCACATTTGTCTGTTCTGTGGTAGAAAGGCCATGCATGGAGTTTCACACAGTCCTTTGTAGGGCTGAGTGAGAGAATGGTTTAAGTCTTGTGTAGTCACCGAGTTATGCGTGTGGTGGGAAATGTAAAGGGCAAGGTGACAGATTGAAAAGGTGACTCACGGAGAGCTTAGAAACACCACCCACACACTGAGGCAAGGCATAACGACTGAAACGACTGAAATCAATCAAGAAGAAAAGAACGACAGAATAGAGAAATATATAGACACAGAGAAAGCGAAGGAGTGAAGGAAACAGGGTGAAATGGAAAGATAGAAAAAATTGAAAAGAAAGAAAGAGAGAATGAGAATAGCAGATGAAAGTGAGCAAATAAAAGGAAGAGGAAGAAAAGAAGAAAAACATAGGCAGACAAGAAATTAGAGACAGCCAAAATGGAAGGAGACACCAAAACTAAATGAACTACACTAACTTTATCTTTTACTCAGTGACTCTCCCAAAAAGATACACAGATAAACACACACACACACACACACACACACACACACACACACACGTACACACACAGTGTAAAAGTAAGGCTGAGAAGCTGTTCTGTTGAATCATTCATTGAAGGCATTTTTGTCTTTGATTTACACTCTGGATTGTGAGTGTCTGATAAGGCTGAATAATGAAAGTGCTGTTGGTCTGGGTTAGGGCTTAATTGCTCGCATTGGAATTACACTTTTCTCCCCTTCTCCATTTGATCTTGTCAGTAATTGGAAACCACATCCAAGATCATTTAGTCTCCTTGTGGTTTTTTCATCTCCAACAGAATGGAGATTGAAAAACCCATAACTTCATAGCAACTTCAGAAACACACCCACACACACACTCACACAAATTTACACACATGCACATACACACACACACACACACACACACACACACACACACACACACACACACACACACACACACACACACACACACTTCACTCCGCTCTTAAGAAAGCCCCGGTGCTGTTTTTTTACCCTATCATTACTGCATATGATTATGACGACCACTAATAACTATTATTAGCCGGTCATAGTTGTGTAAGTGGTTCTACTTTTCGATTTATCTTCTCCCTGTGGAGAGACTGTACCAAGAGAAGGACTGTACCAAGACTTTTCTACAGAGAAAGACTGGCTTCAAGCTTGAAGACGAAAGTACTCATCTGCGCAAGATGGACTGTTTTTAACTTCCACTGACAGTACCACGGAATAAATCATTTTTCTGAGGAGACAGTAGGATTTATCTTGGTTGAAGATACTATCTGTCTCTCTCTCTCTCTCTCTCTCTCTCTCTCTCTCTCTCTCTCTCTCTCCTTGGCTGCATACATGGCCCCATGGGAGTTATTGAACATTCTCTTCGAGAATGAATTCTACAACAATGTATTATTCGAAAATTCCACATTATCTTGTAATGACCTTGGTATTCTTTTGAAAGTTCATCCTCCCAACCGTACCTTTCTGAAGGGTTAACACAAAACTGTAACGAGACAAGGGTCAAGTTAAAAAATGTTTTTGCTGTTCACAAGTCAAAGAGCCTCACATCATTGCACTCATAAATTATATCAGTGTGCAACCTCACAAAAACACATGCAGACACATATCTAAGCATAAAAAGGTTCCTTTGAACATAGCTCCTACAGTTAATAATGGATACCGCCACAGTGCACCATCTGTGTCTACCGCATGATGTACACGTGAGCTCTTTTCTGCTGTAGTCTTCCGTGAAATAGTTGACGCAGCTTGGTGGACCAGACTCTTCATTTCGTTTCACTTCATGCAAATGTTTTTGGCTGCTCTTCATATGTATGAGTTTACTACCTGGTGGGTGGATACTTTGTGTGAATTTTAGAATCACTAGGCCTGTCTTCACCCTATTATGACTGATTGAAACAAAACATTTGGTTGAGGCAAGCCGGAGCCTTACTAAAGTTACCTGACAGAATACTGTAGTGAAATGTTATATTAAGCTAAGGTACTATAATGGCACTAGCCTGGCTAGGTCTGGCTACATTTGCTTTTAAATGTAGTGGCCATCATTTACACTTTGTCTTAGTCTTTTGGGCAATGTCTTCAGATGTGAAAAAAAGCAAGCAGTAACAGCCTTAGCAACCATTTGAGAATAACCTGACTCAGCCGTAGCCTCTGACATCTGTATGCCTCACTGGTAATCACTTAAGTATGGTGGAACTCTCGCTGGGAAGCATTTTCTTTATGACCACAATCCCTTCCCACAAACCCCCACAGCCAAGCATGAGACACATAACAGACGTGAGGAAGCTGTTGGAACAGCATCGATTGATTGTGAGCCACTGACACAAATGGGTAATGACTATGCTGGGAGTGTAGAATGCCAATTATGTGAGACTGAGATGTTATGTTCTACCCAGGCTGTGATGCAAGCATTGATGGCATGACTTTGGTGCAGAATTCTCATTGTGCTTGAGTATTGCTGTTGGTGTTATTGTTGTTGTTGTTGTTGTCTTTGTTTATGCAAGGCCATAGCCAGGTCTGAGCCTCAATAAATACAACAAAATTCCCTTCCTGAGTGAGTCACCGTGACTGTCCTTGCCTGCAGGGAGCACTCACCTCCTCGTCCTCCACATTCCCTCCGCATTATATAAGACCTCCCTTGGGTGGGCCAACAGGGGCATGAGGGCCGGGAGAGTGCTGCAGTCCTTTCCACAGACACGCTCCTGGACAGAGGACAAGGCCACACTGAGTGCACTTAGGTAGTTTGTAATTCATACTGAAGTCATTAGTAATTAACAATGACAGTACATCTATATGTCTCTATTACTGCATGTTGTTACAGTATGTGACTATGGTTGGGGTTAGGGATGGGGGAAGGTTTAGAGATGGCTATTGACCTGTATTGTACATAATATTATATGCATACTTGAGGCATTTGTATTAAACCACAAAGTAATAAGATATGCTTAAGAAAGTTGTGCTCATATATGATACTAGTATGGCTCAATCACATTTACCACAATCAAGATGTTCTAGCATATTTACATATGAAAACTTGATCACAAGGTGATTTACTTGAGGAAAAAAAGGCTCATGTTGTATATAGTTTCAACATGGCTCTGCCTATGATTTATGTGTATCATAAAAATGTGTTTGGGCAGGTTCACAAGTCAGTTTCTCCTTATCCACACCTTTTGTGGTATATTGCAGAAGTGACTTGTTAGCGGGGAATTTTTGTTGTACCTGACAACCCTATCGGTGATTAGTTCTCACGATATGTGTGTGTGGTGCACAAGTCAATAAACGTTACATGCATGGTGTTCACACAAGTTAGCCTCCAAGGACTTTTATTCCTGAACTAAAAAAAAAATCAACACCTTTCCTCCTACAGAGAGACCCATAGGCATGCACATGGGCCACCCGATGCCATGCTTCTTTTACCCTGCGGCGTGTGTTTGACACAAATGCTGCCATCGCCATAGTATGCCTTCCCTCTGTCACTCAGCAGGAGGGTGATGGCTCCGGCTACGACCGCTTCCACATTCAACACCTCCGTCCTATTCCGGGAGCTCCAGGAATGTTCCCCAGCAACCGCAATCCGTTAATTACAGCACTGCCGGAGACAGAAGGACAGGACAGTGGAGAAGCACGAGCCTATCCTGTCCACAGAGAACCAGCAACACAGGAGGTTTAATGCTGAACAAACCAACGAAATGAAAACAATGCCAGAATTAACTTACTGTACTTTAATTACACATTCAGATGACTAATGTCTTAGTGCTGTGCCTTGCCCCACTTACATGTGCCTGCTGTATACTGTATCTGTGACTAATTAAGTTCAGCTTAACTTACACAAAAAGCTGGAAGTGACAGTATCATAACACGACAGACACAAGAAAGAAAAAATGCTTTTTGGTGGGTTATTTTACTACAATCTTTCTTTAATAGATCAGCTTTAATAAAATGTATTTGTTGGCTCTACTAGGAAACATTTTGTGATGCAGTCGTTTGCATCACAAAACCTAAATAGCCCTCTTTAAGTGCAGGAATGGTGCTTAACAACCCTTTGGGGGCCTGTGAAAGGATATCAAATTAATATGATATATAATATTCTTTCCATAAAAGTAAAGTTGGTCATTATGTTCTGCACAGGTCGCCTATCAATTCAAGACTAAGTGCGCTTAAAGTAGGGTACCCAGACATCCCTGTTTTTCACAGACAGTCCCAGTTTTTGGTGGTTTGTCCCCAGTAAAACACATGAAAAACCCACTTTGGTTTTTCCTGTTTTTTTGTGGCTAAAATATTTCCTATTTTAATGATACTGACTGCAGAGCTAGTGACGTCTCCAGTAGTGACACGTTTTATCTCAGAGCTGGCTTCAAATATCATCCCTACAGCAACTGTGAAAGTCTATCCAAATCAGAAAGCATGGGTTGATAGAACTATTCGGGAGGCTCTGAATACTTGAACAGCTGCTTACAATGAAAGGCTTCTGTCTGGAGACATGTAGCTGTATAGAGTGTCGTGCTACAAACTCCGTAAAGAAGTGAAATTGGCAAGGAAGCGGCACAGAGAGAAAGTGGAGTTGCGTCTGTGTAACAATGACAGCAGGAGCGTGTGGCAAGGTTTGCAGATGTTCACAGATTACAGAAGGCCATCTTTCACCATAGCCAATGTGGATACAACATTGGTGAATGATCTCAACATATTATTCTATGCGTGCTTCAAGGTCAGTAACAAGCGCACCCACACTAATGCAGCTATTGCTTTAGGCAGCAACAATGGCAGCGCCGCTGACAAACAGACCAGTGGTTCTCTTCCTCTGTCTGTCTCTGAGCATGACGTCAGAGGGGTCTTTAAGGGAGCAAACAGCAAAAAAGCAGCTGGCCCAGATGGTATTCTTGGGAGGATGTTAAAATCATGTGCTGATCAGCTTGCACCTGTTTTCACAATATTCAATTAATCTTTAGCAAATTCCACTGTTCCCAGTTGATTTAAAAGATCCTAAGAGATCATAACTGTACCTAAGAAGGCCAACTCTAGCTGTCTTAATGACTACCACCCGATAGCTTTAGCTTTAATGACTACCACCCGATAGCTTTGACTACCACCCGATAGCTTTAACTTGTTAAAAACATCATCTGTTCATCAGTCCCTGGCTCATAAGACCCTCTTCAGTTTGCCTATCATTCAAATAGGAGCACTGATGATGCTATCTCTCAGGTCCTTCACTCCACTCTCTCTCACTTGGATAATGGGAAGGGTGATTATGCACGTCTATTTTTTATTGACTACAGCTCAGCATTTAACACCATAGTGTCCAAAAGCTTAAAAATCTTGGGCTAAAGTCCTTCCCTTTGCGAATGGACCCTTAACATCCT
>CM059275.1:12891515-12901515 GCA_030347295.1 Setipinna tenuifilis
TGTGTGTATGTGTGTGTGTGTGTGTGTGTGTGTGCTCCCTTTCAGAGCTCCATTGGGACGTGTTGCTCTAAACGTTCTTCCCTCTCTCGCCAGCTTCCCCCAGGTTACATTACAGCTGATTGTCAGATACTGCGTACCGGTGGGGTATACTACAAAGGTGGTTAAGTGATAAGCCTGGTTTAGTTAACCCGAGGGTAGTTGTAAACCTGTTAGTAGAATAGCCCAGGGATTCATACTCTTGACTAAACAAATGTCAAAGGCTTTTCTTTTGCCAGATTTACGACTTCCTCTATTGTTTAAATAAATCATGCTTGTCACAAAGCCACTTTTGTAGTATACACCACTGGTCAGCTGATTGATTAAGCAGCTCATAACAGCTATGGTTCCTACTGCAGAGGGGGTTGGGAGGGTGACTTAGTGTCTTGGTTTGTTATTTTGTATGGTTACATTTAAAAATCACATCGATTTTACCCTTAAGGGTGTCTAAACACACAATATAAAAGCGTTACAACAATGTAACATGTCAGAGATTTATCACAGTCTGTGTAGATGGTTAATCCTTCCAGCAATCTAGCACACCTGTGTTTTCAGCACAGTAACTGCTGAAGAGTTTCAAATGTGTTTTCTATGGTTGATTATGGTTGACTGAAGAGTAGTCATTTACTCTGCATGACCAGCTAACAGTGTCGGGTTCTACTGTGAGTACTTAACCCACATGGCCTCCTACCCGATCGTATGTGAATATCAAAGACCTGCTCCTTCTGCTCTGGTATTTTTAAAAATGGCTTCTTAGACTACCGCTGGAGTCTCTGGCTCCAGCCAGCTGTTGTGATGGCACAGGATCAGCCCTGTCATCTGTCAAGGCTCTGCTGTCTGTCTGGGTTTCAGAACTACAGCAGCTGCAGAGCCATTCACATCTTCATGCCCTCAAATCCTGACATGCCTTGTATACCTCAAAGCACCATCTGAATTGGGCTTTTGTTTGCTAAAAGGTAACAGAGAATCAAAAAGCATTTTGTCTTTGTTGAATACATATACCCACACACAATTCATCCTTGTCTACCCGCTTTCAAGAACATACAAAACGTGCTAGACATTCTGAACAATCTCTGTTTGATAAAAAAAACTTCTCTTTTAGAAATGTCCACCAAAAAAGATGCCAATCTGAACAATGGATACATATGACATAAAATGTATCTCACTGCACCTTACACCCCCCCCACTCCCCCAACACACACACACACACACACACACACACACACACCACCACCACCACCCATTCAATTTCCTCCCCTTCAAAATATATACATCTGAGCTTTCAACCCATACAACAAATGCTTGCGAAATTCAAGGCAAAATGGCAGGTCGTGTTCCTAGGTGTGCTCTTTCAGGCTCTGCAAGCTCTGTGCAAACTTGTCATTACCTCCCCACCGAAAGAAAGAAATGCACGAGATGCATGGCTGCTGTTCATTTTTAATCAGATTCCCACTACATTTAAAACACAGACTGTTACTTCAGTCAGCCCATTTCACCTCTGACAGTTTTTACAAACCTGGGGCAATATCAAGCCGACTTCTCGCAGGGTGTGATGATGGAGCAGTTCCAACTTTGCTACCGCATCAACCATGGAGGTATTGTAATAACCAGAGAAAGGGAGCAATTCCAGCCCCTATTCATTTCAATAACAAATGGCTAGGCTATGCTAAAGCTATATCAAGGAAAGCAATGAATGTTAAAAAATGGATGGTGACATAGTTCCCCTTGTGCCCCACCAATCAGTATGGGGGAAACAGGGACGGATGTGATGCAATTTCTGGAAAATGATGATCATTGATGAGGAAGTGCATTGCGAATCAGCTGAAGCTAACAAGCCAAATTCTGATCCCATGACATCAATCTTAACAACCTGCAGTGAAGGCAGCCAATCAGCGTGCTTGCATTTCATAATGAGATTGCAAGATAAGCCAGAAGGTTGCCAAATAGCTGCAAAACCATGCGTTTAAAATCCCTCACCCTAACAACTTTCTGAGATATGTTTTTAGGAACCTTCTGAGGCATTACAGATCCAACCAAAATGTTATTTGTATATGTCACATCATAGAACAAGGATCAGAACCCTTTCAACCATTCTATGCCACCTTTAACATTTGTCTGTCTGTTTAGTTGTTTTGTTTGTGTGTCTGTCATCTGGAGTTGAAAGCTACAGCAGCTGGAGAGTCAATCCTGTCTGACCTGAATGACCTCAAAGTCTCAAATGCCTTATGTCCCTCACATCAACATGTGAATTGAGTTCTCGCTTGTTTGATGTTTGTTTGTTTGCTGTTTTGTATTAATATGTATTTAATAGGGAGTTGAAAGCAATATAGATTGAAGTAGGTTAGCGACACTCGCACTCCCTTGCACCTACACCTACCTAGGTCATTAAGCAGATTGATTTGTGCTTTCAGGAGGCTCCACCAGACACTTGAACCCTGCTCTGCTCTCCCTCTGGCTGGCTGGCTGGCTGGGAGGAGGAGTGTGTGTCCCACCTGCATATTTGCCTGACAGAGAAGGAGGCTCCTCCTGATGACTGACTCCCTCCGGGCATCCCGAGGAGGCGCAGCGAGCACGAGCGCGGACGCGGGCGGACGCTCAGACGCCCCACTCAGCGCCTCCTCGGAGGTCCCTGCGCTGGGGTGGGTGGGTGTCGGGTTTCAAAAAAAGAGATTTGTGGTCGTCTTTTAAGAACACAGAGGATGCCTGGCGCCATTCATCCCCAACCAGAGGCTGCTTGGCCCAGACACCTTCACCGATTATCAACAGCAAGAGTGGAGAGAGAGACAGTGATTGTAGGAAAGAGAGAAAGATAGATGAGGTTGAGATAAGAAAAGGGAGAGGGGGATGGAAGGAAAAAAATCAAGAAAGAGAGAGCAGAAAGGGGTGAGGAGACAGAGATGGAAAAGAAAAAAACAAGAGAAGAAGAGAAGAGGAGAGAGGGAGACACCGAGACAGTGGAAGGAGAGCAGGAGACTCAAAAGAGAGTAAGGCAAGGAAATAGGAAAACTGAAAAATAGAGAGATAAGGAGGTGTGACATGACAGAGAAAACAAGAGTAAATAGCTGAGAGAAATGAGGAACAGACACAAAGATTAAGAAAGAAGAAAAGCCAACAAAACACAGACAACAAGGAGTGAACATGACACACATTCTCTTGTCCTCAGTAAGGTGTCAGTCACACATCTGCATACGCGCACACACGCATGTGTGTGTGTGTGTGCCGATAGTCCTTCCCTCAGCCTGGCAGAGTGGATAACATGGCGAACGTTGCTGTTTCCTGCATCCCATACACCATACACACACACACACACACACACACACACACACACTCACACACACACACACACTCACACACTAACACACACACACACACTCGCACACAGCCGCTAAACAGGCAGCTGACAGCTCTGTCCTGATTGCAGCGTGCCTGAAGTGTAGTGAAGTGAGAGAACGGGGGTAAGGGAGGACACAGTCATCTGACTGCGGGGGATTTGGGGGGAAATAATGGCAGAGAGAGACGAGACAAAGAATCGTTACGAACAAGGACTGACAATCAGTACCTCCACCTCACCTTGCCTGGAGAATCACATGGCCTTCTGCCTATACCTGCGTAATTTAGCACTTTCACAGAGAAAGCGACATAATGCTGCAGTTATTTCCCCTTTTGTGTTCATCTAAAGACCTTTTTTTCAGCTTCCTGTCTATTCCATACGTGTTTCACCTCATGCTGTTCCTGTTGTGTTTCCTGTTATTAAGAAATACACTATACAGTGACACACACATAAGAGATGTGTGTGTGTGTGTGTGTGTGTGTGTGTGTGTGTGTGTGTGTGTGTGTGTGTGTGTGTGTGTGTGTGTGTATGTGTGTGTAGAGGATGAGTGATTCACTGATGGTCTAGGTGCGGTGGAGCCTGCAGGGATGCGTGCGTGCGTGCGTGCGTGCGTGCGTGCGTGCGTGCGTGCGTGCGTGTATGGGTTCATGTGTGTGTGTGTGTGCACGCACGCATATGTGTGTGCGTGTGTTTGTGGAGAAAGCACATCTGTGCCGCTGGCTCTTCGCATAGCCTATCCAGGCACAGCTACAGGAGAGAGAGAGAGAGAGAGAGAGAGAGAGAGAGAGAAAGAGAGTGTACACCTCGTCAGGAAAAGTAGGTCATCTGCGCGCTGTGCCACGCTGTGCCGCACGGCATGATGGTACGGGTACATGAGAAGTGCATACATCGGCGGCTCCGCAGGATTACGCCTCTGATTTAATTATGGAGGCCAGGCATCCGCTGGGGACTCACTGATGTATGCAAGCACAGCCTTGATCAGAGTCAGAGAGAGAGAGAGAAAGAAGGGAGGAGAATGTAGTGGAGAAGAGGAAGACAGAGAGAGAGAAAGAAAGAAGGAAAGAAAGAAAGGGATAGAGGAGGAGGAGAGAGAGAAAGAGAAACAGAGAGAGAGGGTAGAGAAAGAAGGGACGAGAATGTAGTGAAGAAGAGGAAGGAGACAGAAAGAAAAGGAAAAGAAAGAAATGGATAGAGGAGAGAAAGAGAAAAAGAGGGCTAGAGAAAAACAGTGGGGGAGATGAGGAGTGTGGAAGAAGAACAGAGAGCGAGAGAGCTAGACAGAGAGAAAGGGGGGTACAGAGAAAAGGAGAGCGAGAAAGAGAGAGGAGGGGAATAAGCACAAGGGTTTTTTTTTATTAAACATCTATTATGGATCTATGCAATAACGTTTGGAGCGAAAAACACTTTCAGCTGCATGGCAGACGTATAGTCTGTGTGTGTGTGTGTGTGTGTGTGTGTGTGTGTGTGTGTGTGTGTGTGTGTGTGTGTGTGTGTGTGTGTGTGTCCACAGCTCAACTGTGCACAGGGTTGCTGTTTTGGCTTTCTATATTCAGCAAAAGATCAGCTAGGTGTAAAGGATGAGCACGTCACTAATCGTTATAGGTGCAGTGGAGCCTTTGGGTGTGTATGTGTGTGTGTGTGTGTGTGTGTGTGTGTGCATGTGTGTGTGCATGTGTGTGTGTGTGTGTGTTTTCTGGTTCTATTGGTGTGTTTACATCAAAAAGGGTCTATTTATGGACATTGGATTAACGACCTTGTCTCACTCTGAGCAATTCACTGCATACTGGGTCAGTTTTCTATTACCAGACACTCCGCTGGTTTCTCTATTTGCTCCTTCTCTTTTTTTCCCCTTTCTCTCTCTCTCTCTCTTCCTCTCCCCACTCCACTGCTTCTTCACCCTTATGGCATCCATCTTTGAGTTGCAACACTGTTTCAACATCCAGCCAACACCACACACACCTACGCACACACGCACCCAAACCTGCCCGTGCCTGTTTTTGCCTTGTCTCTTTTTTTCTCTCTTTCCTCTGCTTTTTCATCGTCACTGTATCCATCTGTGAGTTGCAACACTGTTTCAGCCTCCGCTGTTACACCCACACACACACAACACACAAACACACACACACACACAGGCACACACACACACTTGCACCCCCAACTCCCCAAATCCCCCACCCCCATCCAGACATCAGTCTGGGGGCTTGATTTCTTTGCCTCTTGCCTGTCGCTCCCTGGTTGGTCATTAGTGATATTATTAGTTTTGGGCCAACACAGGATATGCGTGGCCCACTTACACACACACACACACACACACACCAACACACACACATACACACACACACACACACTAGGCTAAGAGAGGGGGGCTTTGGATTACAGCATGACAGATACGTCAGGCCTGGCTAATGCACAGTGGTCAGCCCTTCAGAGTGCTTTCCCCCCCCCACACACACGCACACCATATACCCCCACCCACCCAGCTGCCCAACCACCCACACCCCCAGCTCCCCAAACCCCCAGCTGGTCCTTCTTCCTGTGCTGTGCCCGATGACCACTCGTGGAAGGGGATCCATGTTAAAGCCATGTGCAGAGCCATGAAGATGGAACAGGAGACAGTCTAGTGTTACACGCCCTGCGCTCTTAACCTTCCCCAGACAGATGTGCCACTGTCAAACGCAGCCCATTTGCTCTCACAAAAAAAAAGAGAAGATCACCATCACCAACAGCAACACAAAAAGGGTCTCGCGGAGTTCTCGAGAAAAGCACAGCGTGTTCATGAGAACACAAGCCTTCCAGAAAAAAAAAGGCTGAGAGACTAAAAATAAAAGTGAAACAGCAACGGCATCAACTTATTGGCTGCATGTGACTACAAATCACATCATTACATCATTTTTGCCTCAGAAGTTACCTCAAGGCCCATGCCAGCAAACCAATCCATGCCGAACACTCGGCAAAGAAACACTTTTACTTGACAGGAAACCTCCACAGAGTTAAGACCGAACGAAAGCTAATCTCAGCTATTTGGTTTGGTGCAGCTGCTTGTTTTTTTTTTTTTTTTTTTTCCCAAGCAGCCTTTATTAAATTTTGAAATTGCAAATATGCTTTATGAAGCAACGCAACTGCAGGTCAACACTGAGGAGGAAAACAAACAATTTATGGATATTTAAATTCCACAAACACGAGGCTGATGTAACTCGATAAAATTCAATGCAATACTGTACACTTATGGTCCTCACGCTGTGTGAACCACATCCATGCGCACACACACACAGACACACACACACACACACACACACACATAACACGAGTAATGTCTCTTGGACAGCAGCTTGGCCCAGCAGGACAGCGTTTCGTGTTTGTCTCACTTCACGCGGAGAGGTTGTATGTGTGTGTGTGTGTTCTATGTGCGTATGTGTGTGTGTGTGTAAAAGACAGAGAGAGAGAGAGAGTGTATGTGTGTGTATGTGTGTTTGTCTCACTTTCTCCATCCCAGTCACACCTCCAGCAGGCCCTGGCCCCACAGCAGGACCCGCGTAGTGGTGGCGGCCGCCTCCCAGCATCCTCTCCTCGGGCGCGGAGCAGGAGATGGAGGTGGAGGTGGTGATGGAGGTGGAGATGGCGCCGCAGATGGTAGGAAGCAGGCCGGCTGTCTGTGGAGACTTCAGTGAGCCGCGTGGAGCCCACAGAAGTCAAGGTTGGTGTTTGTGTGTGTGTGCATGTGTGTGTGTGTGTGTGTCTGTGTCTGTGTGTCTGTGTCTGTGTGTGCATATGACTACATGTTTGTCTGGATATCTGTGTGTATACGTTGTGAAGATATGTGTGTGTGTATGTATGCATATGAAAATCTGTTTGTATATGTTGTAAAAATGTGTGTGTGTGTGTGTGTGTGTGTATGTCGTGTGTCATGTGTGTTCATGTGTGTATGGATATCTATGCATGTGTGATTGAGTGTGTCTGTATTTGTGTATCTGTGTGTAAATATGTGTTTGTTGGTCTGTGGGTGTGAGTGTGGGTGTGGGTGTGGGTGTGGGTGTGGGGGTGTGTGTGTCCGCGTGTGAGGGGTGTGTGTGTGGGGGAAGCAGCCACTCGGAGCGAACAAATGAACAAACAAACAAGTGAAGGTCCCTTCTCACCCCGTCCAGCTGTCTGCCGCTTGCAGGGGAGTGGTGTGTGTGTGTGTGTGTGTGTCTGTGTATGTTTGTGTATGTCTTGCAGGGGAGCGCGCTGTGGAGAGTCTTGTGTGTCATCTCCGGCTTAGAGGACACCAGAGAGCTGCTCGGTGTGAGGGGTGTGTGTAGGATGGGGTGGGTGATGGGAGTGTGTGTGTATGTGTGTGTGTGTGTGTGTGTGTAATAGAGAGAGCGAGAGAGCGAGAGAGAGAAAGAAAGAACGAGAGAGAGAGTGTGTGTGCAAGAGTGTGTACATGGGTGTAAGTGCATGTGTGAACTTGTACATGTGTGTGTGTCAGAGAGAGAGAAAGAAAGAGAAAGAGAAAGAAAGAGAGTGTGTGTGTGTGTGAGTGTGTGCAAGGGTGTCTGAGTGCATTGGGTGCATGTACATACTTTTGTGTGTCTTTCAGTGGACACGTGTGTGTGTGTGTGTGTGTGTGTGTGTGTGCTTGGCTCTCCTCCCTTATTCTTATCTCAAGACCACCTTGGACAGCAGGAGGCAAAGGGAGGGACCAAGGACAGCAAGTTCGTGTGTGTGCATGTGTGTGTGTATGTGTGTGCCTAGGCACATATGTGTGTGTGAAAGAGCTCACCACTCATTCTTTAGTTCCAGGAAACACACTAGGCATTCACCTGTGCCCTCGGCTATTTCTGTTCAACTTTAGAGGATTCCTAGAAATAAGGTGCTATGACACACACAACCATAGGGCGTGAAGGACACCCTTGTAAGCCTCTACTCTCTACTTAAACCTTTAGTCCAGAAATGATTTACCTTAAAGACTACAAATGTGTTACTTCTTTTGCAGTCCCCCTAATTTTCTTTACTTACCTGTAAAAAGCATGGGACGGCATAGTGGAAGACTACAAGTTGAATCTTTCTGTATCTAGAAAAGTTTAAAGGAAAACTTTGGTGTCACTTCATAGCCCTGTTGTTCAAGGTTGAGTACTGTTATATGGGATATTTTTATATGTTATATGGAATATTGTTATATAGAACTGGAATATTTGATGTAACATAGAGCAAATAATGAACTGGTAGTTACCATTGACTTATTGGGGCATAGAGACTCACTTTTAGTTTAATTTCCCTATGCCCCATTCAGTAAGTGATAGCTACCAGTTCATTATTCAGTCTACGCTACATGAAATTTTCTTGTTCTTTCTCATAACAACAGCACTCGGTAACATCAAACAACAGGGCTATGAAGTGATTTACACTGAAGTTTTCCTTTAAGTTAAGTGTAATTCCTTTATTATTCCTTCAAGGGGAACATTTACAACTCTGCATTTAACCCATCACACACATGAGCAGGGCGCTGCCATGGTTACACCCAGGGAGCAGTGTGGCGGGACAGTATGATGCTCAGGATACCTCAGCGACACGTTTGGGTGGATTCAGACCTTCCTCACTCTGATGACAGTTCGGTTATCTTAACCGCCAGGTCACCACTGCACCATAGAGAGTATCAGGCAAACCATTCCTGAGAGACCTTCAATATTACCAATTAACAAGATAATGGGACATGTAGTTGTGAAACTGCAGAAGGACATTCTGAAGGGTGTCTGTACTGTACGTTGGTTGTAACATCATGACATTACAAAGTCCCTTTGTAACCTGTGGTAAAATTCCAGTTGGTAACTGCATCATCCCATGTATTTAACAGGTAAACATAGTTTATGTTGATGAGGGGGACTGCATAAGAAAGCATTATGCATAGAGGAGTTTCTCCCTGCCACCAGCCCTTGTTCTTAGGTGTTACACTGTGTAACATTAAAGTCAGGGGTATAACATCGAAACGTAACTACAACATAACAGCATTACTGCGACATTACAGAGAGTCTTTAGTAACACATTACAACTTGGTCATTGCCATTCTGATAACAACAAACCTATAGTAGTGGGTGTGTTACGACCCCATAAGGAAAAAAAATTAGGCAAAGAAATATGGGATCGCAACATAAGGAAAACCAGGAGATAAAAATATAACAAACGGTGTTTATTAGAAAAAGGGAATTGGTTGGACACTGCTACAAGGCCACATAACAGGGTGTCTCTTAAAAGGGTTAAAGATACAGTATATAGCTTACACACACTTTACATGTACACTTTTTTTTTAAAAACAATGACACCACTTATGATTAAGGATACTGTGTAACTCAATTACTCAAGTAAATTGAGATGAAGTGAAACCAACCAGTCCCTCCACAAACAAGCTTCACCTCAGAGCCTCGTGCTACCGGACGTGTTGCCTCATATGTTACTGGTTAGGCAGATCAGACTTGGTGTCGTCGCACACAAATTGCCATCAGATGTGCTGACAAGCATCAGAATTAGCGGATGACTGAAGAGCTGGCTGCAAAATGAAAGAGTGTGTTGTTTGTGTTGTATCCTCCCGCTTTATCGACACGCATTCTTATGAAATACCCCCTGTTCTCAGGAACGCTGATGTCACGTGACATCTTG
>CM059275.1:12906515-12954015 GCA_030347295.1 Setipinna tenuifilis
TTGTTTTGCAAAACCTCTCTCCCCCCAGCCTCATTCGTACTGCACAATGACACACTGTATAGATACTGTACACAAGCTGCAGCAATAACACAGTGGCGTGGGAAGTGGTCTAAGCACTGTGTGTGTTTATGTGTGTGTCTATGTGTGTGTGTGTGTGTGTGTGTGTGTGTGTGTGTTGGGTGGTTGGGCTGGCCGGGCAGGCAGGCAGGCAGTTGATTCTGCGTTAGCGCACTAATTCCCCTTTAGTCTGGAAATATGCAAACGCTGACCACGGCACGTTTCCAGGGGGCCCATTCAAACACATTAGGGCTGATATGGCAGCTCTCTGTCTCCCACTCCCCTGCACAACAAATGGGATTCTCACTCAGCGAGACTATGCCCAACAACACAATACCCACTGTCTAGGTGAGCACCCTCTCCCCCCTGACCCCACTAAATACACACTGGCAGGTGATACCAGCGCTCAGTGTTTTATGCAAACGCCATGGAAATCGCCCCCCGATTAGACTAAAAGACTGACAGAGAGTGAGAGAGAGAGAGAGAGAGAGAAAAAGAAAACACTAGACCACAATACAATTGCCGCTTGCAGTGTTCTGAAGTATTTTGCATGTGGGTGAGAGTGATTGATGCTAGCGGGATGCGAGGTGCACCGGCAGCAAACGAGCGTAGCAAAAACAAATAACGGCTTTATGTTTGCAGGTAATGCCACCTTCCCTCGAGGCTCAGCCTCGGCCGTGACAGAACAGCCTGTACTTGTGCGCGAGGATGATTAAACGTCCCCTCTGCCCTCTCCGAGGAAATTATAGAGCTCCAAGTGCAAACATAGAATCCGTCTATCCACACCGGCATCAGCAATGTTAATGTTATCAACAGTAAAATGCCTTAGAGAGTGGTGTTTGTTGAGCCTTGTTGCAAACAGATAGCTGGTTAGTTTTTTGTGATTTAAGAGTCATGTTACATAAAGATACTGTATACCTGGGAGAGGAAAGGTAAATCATTTAGAGTTTGTATTGCCAAGATAAGGCAACCCCATTGTTTCTCCTTTCAACATTATGTAAAAAAAGACACTATATTTGCAGCTAAAAGTGGCTTTAGACTTTTAAAGAGTAAAGGTATTCATCAAGTGCTGAAAAAGAACTAAAGCCAGCAGATTACCATGCCAGCTTCATGCAGAAGGGGACGAGGAGGGTGAGGATCCAAACATAGACCTGTCAGCCGCCCATCACTGGAGCTGTCACTCCTTGACTGACGGCACTCGCAGGATCCAGTTACAGGCAACAATTTATTTATATTTCGCAGAGGATAAAGCCGTCTTGCTGATTGGTAGGTACTGTGCACCCATATCTACCACATTAGTGGAATTATACCACCATATATCCAGGAGTGCAGTGAAGGGTCAATACATATAAACGTATGTAAATACTGTTTGTGCACCTTTAAAAAACAGCATTAGAGTTTACCTTTTAGTGATCGCTAATGTTACGAACATGCATGGATTACCCACCTTTTTTAAACCACTATCTCATTGCTCACTGCTCATTTTTACCATATAAATGTATACATAATGTGGTATCTACCATGCAAATAATTTCTTACTAACAAGTACCCCATATGTACCAATAAATACTATATATGTGTGGATACGCAACCAAAAACACAGACAGAGACACTTTTTACACCATCACATGAGAGCCTATGGGAAAACCTTTGTACACATGCATACAACATCACAGGAGTTCAGCCATGATTTGGAGAATGCCCACACTACTGCAAACTCTCCAGTGTCCAAACCACACATCTGGTATTTTTGCAATCATGTGAAACAATTGCATTACACCCAGCTTACATTGCATGTTAATTATAAAACAAATCATCCCATATTCTTCTTGTAAACATTTGAAGTTGTTGTTGTGAGATGTGCTTAACTTAGTGCAGTCATGTTTTTAAATTGACGCACCAACAAGCAATGGGCTATGGAGCAGAAAAGGGGAAAAATAGAAAGGGCATCAAATAAACCTCTAAGATAGCTGCACAATGATTTACTTGAAACATGTTATGTTTTTGGTTTAGCAATGTGTTAAGTCGGGGATTTGGAAGCAGCAACAGTTGCTCCTTTATTAAATAAGCATAATAAAAGCCTATGAGAAGTTAGGTGCAAGGCAGAATATGCTGATCAAGAAAGCCGATTGGTTCCCAGAGCTGAAATGTATCTTTTTTCTCGAATTGACTCTGACCAAGGTTGGTCTTTGTCAATCGTATACGATTTTTCTAGATATTTGCCATGCTACCTGACAACTTGAGACAAGGCTGCAATTGCCATTGATCGCGTCTTAAAGTAATCCACACCTGACAACTTGTTCTCAGACATTTACTGCCTTACCTACGAGGCACAGCGATTACCTGGAAATCCTTTCTAAAATCACAGCCTGAACTTGGCCTTAGTCCAATGAAGGTATATAAGGTATAAGAACATACAGTACTCATGAGGCAGTAGTTGTGTTTATATCAATATCCAAAGCTGAAAATCAGCAATCTAATTGGTATGCATTCTATTATGTACAGTGCCACTGTTGGCAACTGCAGGTGTTAACACGGATTGCTTCCTGGTATGGATGTGACAAGTATTGGTCCCCACTGTTCATTTGTATCCTTATAAATAACGAGAGGTGACAATAAGGAAGTGGTTCCTGGATGTGTGTTCTTAAACATAAAAAGAGATGACAACAAGCAATGGTTCCTGTTGCAAATATGTACTCTTTTGCACCACAGGAGGTGGCACTAAGGATTATTCCTTTGTGTAGATATGTACACATTTGCACAGTGGGGGATAGTAACAAGAATTGGTTCCTGACAGGATGTGTATACTTCTGCACAGTGGGAAGTGGCAACAAGGATGGGTTCCTGTTGTGAATGTATACACTATCATATATGTTTAGGCAATTCCAAATATGGCAGGGGTCCCCTGGGTGTTGACACATGACAAGTAAGAGCAGGTGAATGTATTCAATAGCATTGGCCCTGCAAGGGAAAACCCAAGATCCTTCAGAAATGGCAGGTTGTTGATGGTCAGGCAAGTGAGGTGGGGGGTGGATGTGGGGGTGGGGGTGGGGGGGAATTTCAACGTGACACCAGAAGTCCACACAGGGCCATGAATGCTCACCTGTCCAGACACATTTATCAGGCTCACAGGACAAGGTCACCGACCGTCTGACCACAAAAGCAATCATTACAGCCTCGCGGGTTCATCAGCCTCACATGGAACACAAAACTTGGCCGACACTATAAGGAATAAAAGATATTTCTTGAATTATTAAATATCACTGAGCTCATTCACTTCCCCTATATGTATATAATAGGCCAATAAGCTTCTACGTCCAGCCTCTTTGCTTCCCTTTCAGTCGGAAAGATCAAAGGAGAGGTCAGCATGCAGGTCCCTTGGGTGTGAGTCAGCCTCCGATATGCTTCAAGATAATTTCCCTCTTCTGTCGTTGTCTTGGTCTGGTTTGTTTCTTTTTCATCCACCACCTGAGAGGTCCTTGCAGCCAAGCTGAAGTAAACACAAGGCAGACATCCAAGGTAGGGCTAAATCAAGTTCATTCTTGAGATGCAATGGGCATACAGACCTGCTTTCCTAAGAAACCACCCACACCATGTTACGTGCAATAAAGACTGTTTGAATAAGAATTGTGGGTGCTGGGCACTGCCTTTACTGTCAAAGCAGGGGGTGACCTTGAGAATGCAGCACCACCAAAGAAGAACTAAATGAGCTCCCCGAGGAGGCAACCTGCCGGTTGCTGACATTTCAGCATCTAAAGCCGTATGTGTGTAATATTACAGAGATACCTATAATAAGCCTGAGCTGAGGAAAGAACACTTTGGTTATCAGAACATTAGACAACATGGTAACTGTTGGAAAAAAGAAAGAAAAAAAACCTTGGAAATGCTAAACATAACTGCATTGTGCGCTTGAGTTTGTTAGTATATTGTTTCTGTGTCTCTGTTTGGGTTGCCATTTCATATTTGTTACATGCAAATTTGTTTAGAAATTAATAATTAATATTTTAATAATCAGTAATTAAAAACTGTGACAACCATGAGCAATTAAGGGCATGTATTTAAGCCTGTTTGGTGGAGGCGGGCTTAAAATCTTGACATGCTTTCATACCCACTTGTATGAAAGCACCAATAAACACTGCAAAAACAAAATAATGTGTAATGGTAATACCTGCATTGTGCTTCAATAACCAAGGCCACACAAGTAGACACAAACAGCCGACTGCAGAGAGTGGGGAGTGTTTAGTGTGTGTGTTAGTCATGAGTATGTGGGCGATGCAACAATCTTTAGGTTTCTGGCATAGTCCTTGCAAAACTAAATAAACATTTTTCTTGTATTCAACAAAAAAGCTATCTTTTGTTGTATTTATACTTTACCTTTGGAGCTTAAAATGCTGTGTGGTCTGTTATGCAGCTACCACTCCGGGGGAGCTAATGACAAAGAGCTAATAGCTAAGAGCAGACAGGGCCATTCACATCAAGAACTGCCACTATAACTACACATATGAGTTTTTTGTCAATAGTTTTGAGTTTTAATGTATGCAAAAGGTACCTCATCTATAGTGACCATGACAGGGCTAAATAATATCAACAGGATCAATTTTACAGCGATTTGAAAAGACTGCAGTCACCAGAATCCATTACAATTTACAGGACATTTGGCTTTAGTTCTTTACACTCACATCAAGAATCTTGCCATTATAATACTGTTCTTCAGTGTGTTAGCTTATATCTGTATGGTTATGGTTGCTATAAAGCTATATTATAACCAATATCGTTACAGTTCTTGTTATGAACGGGTTTTAAGAGTCACCATCATCTTCAAGTATACAGGAGTGTCCTACTAGCAGGCCAAAGGCCTCTGACTCATGCCAGGAGACCAATTGTATGAAACGTGACACTGTAGGACATACATGATGGTTTTGTACCTTCAATCAAAAGATATATATTGCAGTCCTTGACTACTGCTATAGTAGAACTGTGAGTGTAGATATAAATTATAGATTGGCCTTGTCTACAGACAAGCCCTACAAACGCTTTCATTTCAAGCTTAATCACATGAAGAGGAGAGAAGCAGCTACCAGGACAGCAGGGCTCTGCCATGACCTGCCCGTGACCCCAGTGACAACTGCTGGAAATGTCAAGCACAGCATGAGCCTACTCACACTTCAAATGTACCACTGAATTTAATTAATAAGTCATGAATCACAAACATCAGTGATCATAATTACAGATGTATAATGGATGTGCAGTATGCTCTTGCCTAAAGGTAGTGAACCAGAAGTAGAAGGTTATTTTTGTTTCAACATGACAATACTAAAAATTACTAATTGGGAGGATAGGGAGAAATTATAAATAAAATACATTATACAGAATAACATTTTCCTCAGTCTAAAGTCCTTTATTATACCTAATGACAAGTTGATGGCCTTAATCAGTACACTGGCTGTCACTAATACCATATTGTACATACCAACAAGCCTGGCTCTTTGGTGTTGTGGTCAGACTGCATATTTGGTACCCCAAAGACCTGGGTTTGAGGCTGGGTGGAATGACTGCTCTCGCTCTGTGCTACAAGGACATAGAAAGCATCCTGTGGGTTAGGAGACTGAGCTGTCTCATGAGAAGATATCGGCTGAATGTTGTTTAAAAGAAAAAAAATCCTCTCAAATCTCTGATAGCACCTTATCCCAGTGGTAATGTGGGTGCTTTGACTAAGTTATGTGAACATGTAATGTTAAGTACATGTTCAGTATAATAAACATGACACAAAACACTGACAAAACCTCAAGTGAAGCAATGAGATAACTTGACAGCATTCGGTATCATTTATCACAATGTGGCAGTTAAGTGTAATGCTACCCACTGCGTCAATATGACTGAAAACACGAGCAGTGGCTCCCACACGAAATAATGAAATAATGGCCTCGAGGAGCTCACTGTGGGGAGCCTGGATGTCTGTGCCATCGCCAGAGGCAGCAGGTGGCCACAGACTGCTAGTAAGGGGAGAATTTCAGAGATACTTACACCCCCCCCCCTTCCCACAAAAAATGCCATAACGGTATTTCTACTTGATCAAGACCAGATGAAGGCTGTTTGATCACGTTGACATTCAATACTTGACTTTGTGTGTGTGTATGTGTGTGTGTGTGTGTGTGTGTGTGTGTGTGTGTGTGTATGTGTGTGTGTGTGTGTCTAAAGGTTCTCAGGGATGCAGAACAGAAGGGGGGTAGGAGGAGGGATGTTTCTCGCAAGGTGAGTGATGGTGAAGCTCTCTCTCCTCCGAGCGTGTCTGAAGGCACAGATGTTGTGTTTGACCGCGGCCCACGCCGCCTGGTGTCTATCATTTATGCGAATGTTGACAGCCTGTGCCATTAACATTGCCAGAACAAGCCACGGTGGAGCCCAGCCAGGCTCCTCCTCCCTTGTTTATGCTTACAAAGTATTTAGTGCTATCAGATTGTTCTTGATGTTTTTTTGATAAAAAAAAGCAACAGTGGGAAAGGAAAGATGCCAAGAACACAGTGAACCACTATCAACACTATAGACAGCTACTGTGAATACAGCTAACCACTATGAACACTACAGAGTGTTATTGTGCATACAGCCAACCACCCTGAACACTATACAGTTATTGTGCATGTGCTGTTTATGCTCCGTTACGAAGTAAGTCTTACTTTGGGGTTCACTGTTATGGTAAATGAGAGGGGGGGGGGGGGGTTAAAAAGAGGTAAAGGGAGAGAAAGATTGAGGGGGGACAGCGAGAAATAAGAGAGAAAAGGAAAGTAAACTGAAAGAGAGAGAGAAAGAAAATACAATGAAAGGAAAAAGAATAAACAACGAGCACAAAGTAAAAGGAGAGGGAATAAAGAAAAGAAAATGAGAGAGGAAGTATGAGACAGAGGGGAAATAGAGGGAGTAAGACTAACTTGGGGGGGTGGGTGATTGACGTATGCTAAAGAGGCACTGATGCTTGTGGCGTTTTGCTCTGAAGTGGGCTTTGCCAGCACTCATTTTCAGCTCGCACTGTGGAGTCAGGTGCTGGGGCACAGGCCATCCCACTCCCTCCAACAACACAGCTGACAGCAGTGCCACCACCTCGCTGATATTTTTAGACTGGGCCAGGGTGCTAAATGCATGTCAACTTATTTTTGTCTGTTTGTTGTTTGTTTTATTGATTGGTTTGTTTATTTTGATGCTGTGACACTGCATTTTAATGCTACTCCAGTATCTAGGGTGAAGTCAGCTTAATAACACCATTAAATCAAAACCCCCCTCAGACTAACCAACCGTCCCACTTGTCAGTGCCACTGAATGTAAGATTTTCCCACAAAAACATATCTAATGAAAAATGAAGCAAAAACTACAACCAAGATAGTTTACCAACTAAAAAACATAAACACAAAAATTAAGGCTGCAAAGGTTAGGCAGCAGACAATATGACAGGTACAAGACTTTGTGAAGAGTTTTTGAGAGGCCAGGTTAAAATACAGGTGGCAATGGAACATGTGACCAGAGTAACAAGCTGTTTGCAGGTGCAGACTGTGATTGAATGATAAGGTTAAGCAAGGTGACTAGTTCTCAGGTGAGACTGGGCGTTAACCAAATAATGAGGGAAGTGGAGCTGTGTTTGAATAATGATGTGGCAAGGTCATCAGTGAATGATCAGTGTGGAGCTGACAAGGGTGTTACACCAACCCAGTGCAATTCAAGAATATAAAATATAAATTTATAAGGCAAATACCTTAAATGTTGAACTCTGTGGTGGGCAAACTGGCCACTAGCATTCCCGTTTTGGAGTGTGAAGTTTTAAGAAGGTCTACAGAAATGGGGGAATTATCTGACCTAAGGCTCATTCCACTTCATCATGAACTGTTTATTAAAAGGTCATAGCATAGTCTCTTTCATCTTTTCCGTCTCTGCTTCAAGAGAAAAAGACATAAATCTAATATGACGTGCAGTGAAGGTCAACTTCCTTTCAGTGGAGGGGGGAAAAAAGCGTAACGAAAGATTTTCAAAAGACAGGAGTTATGCAAAACCATGTGCTTAGTGCAATGCAGTTTCTTGTTTCCCATTCACAGTGTCTGTGTTTCTGGCTGAAAACACATCCAGTCATGTAGGGACAAATCCTGCCCTCTATTTCCTCAGTACCAGCATGCTGGGAAAGTCGAAGCTGTGAGATGTTTTGACATGCTACTGCGAGATTGCAAATCTTATCTGCTGTCTTTTCATAGCCATATCAACAAGTTGTGTAGTTTTTTTTTTTAATGTCAAATGTGTGTTACACCAAGGCTCTGAAATCTGCCATATCACATTCATAGTGGTGTTTCGTAACCGCGACAACAGCTGTGGCAGAATCCAAGGCCAAATCTCACAGCAAATGGCCCCATGTAATCAGACCGAGGACATACTTTTAAAGAAGCACTCATAGCATTTGTAGTCATGGACTTGAGCTGCACACTAACAGGGGAATGTAATGTATATTCTCTCACATTAAATGTTGGATATGCTGCAAAAAGTATTTCTTAGAACCGACTTAAAAATAATTAAATCCACATGCTGAATGAATCTTTTTAAGTGAATGTACATGGCATCATTAAGCCCAATGTATAAAGATCCAGGCAGCAAGTTTACTTAAAAAATGTTAGGTTTGGTCTGTGCTTCACTTTTTACTGTCCAAGAAGCATTTTGTGGTAAAATCTCTTGCCCTTGTCTTCATATCCTGACAGCTTTAGGTACACTGCATCATTTAACTAAAAATCAACAAAAAAGTACATTGTCAATGGCAGTCACAGCACCATAAAAACATACTATAAAACATTTTGCTGAGCCCCATAAAAACTATAAGACTGCCTAATAATTCTAATGTAATTTATACAAATATGGAGGGGGGGGGGCATCGTACACAGTATATTGTGTGTGTGTGTGTGTGTGTGTGTGTATGCATATGCACACACACATTTACTTGAGTGTACATATATGAACACAGAGAAATGGATGTTTCGTGATGCGACTGCTTTTAAATTCTTCTTGGTAAAAATGTCAGATAGCTCTCCTCCTGTGCCTCAGGAGCAATAACAAAAGAGCTTAAGCAGTCACCTCTTAAAGGCTTGGCTGAATTTGGGGCTCTGAACGCAAACTTTGTGACCCCTTAAGGGTAAGCTCAGGGCTTTGGATTACTGATCAATGCGGATAATGTTAGATTTGATACGTTAGATGTGAAGATGAACCAGTTTCACTCGCCTTAAGTACCTGGCTTATACTGGTCCCTCCCTGCCTCTGGGACGAGTCTGCCTGCCTGCCAAAAACAGCACAGCAGGACTCCTTCTCTGCATGGCAAATGCTTGGCATCTAAAGCAGATTAAAGCGGGCTATTATGAAAATTAAAAAAAGAGAAACATCAGCCCTACGCTACTCCCTTCTACCCCATAAACCACTGGGAGCGAATTCCGTTCCCTTTCCCTGCCTCCTGGGGGTGGGGATTGGATTGAAGTTTTTATTTCTTTTTAATATTTTAACGATGAAGACTCGGAAGCATCAAAATCAAGATCCTGGGGCTCCTTCCTCTGCCTCCTCTGCCCCCCTGCACAGTGTGGTGGCCTAAAGCTGAGTCCTTCCTGCTGTAAGCCTCACCTTGCAGTTTATAGAGCACATGCCAGCCTGGGCCTAACACTGTGGGGTTTGTGATGCCTGGAACAGTAATCCCGTCCAAAGGAGATTTAGCCCGATAGGTTCCTAATGGGATAAGGGGCAGGGTAAACGTGCCTCTCGTGCAGGAGGAGGAGAGGAGTGGGGGTCAGGGACTCGAGGACATTCTCTCAGATCATTTCCTGAATGTTAACCCATTGCTTCGGCCGCTCAGCTCAACCCCCTTTTCCCGTTCTCTTCGGCTATCCATGTGCATTTATTACCTTGCGTGCCTATTCAATCATCTGACACTTTTATCTCGGAAGAACGTGCAGTCTAATTGATGTTTCATGCAGTAGCAGAGATGTAAAGTAGCAGATTAATTTGCTCATTAATATACAGGTCCACGAAGTACCAGAGGCATGCGCTAATCATTTTAAATGCCTCTGCTGACCTCCCTGTGAAAACTGGTATAACGTTGCTTATTGTAAGCCATCACAAGGCAATGCCTAGCTGGAGAATTTGATTTGCAGAGCACATTTTTAATGCAAAGACGTCATTCCAAGTGCAAAAGGGGATGCAAAAGCCAAGAATAAAAATGAGATCAGGACAGAAACTGCCGACTGCAATAGCTTAGGAGAAAGTGCATTTATCAAGCATGTAGCTTCATATTTTTCTTTGGCGGAATTCACAAACTAGCATCGGAATCTTCAACTGTCAGTCATGACTGTAAATATCCGAGAATTGTCTGAAAGCATACTGTACCTGTTCTTGTTTTCTAGCAATATTTTGAATGAGCCATTGTTTTTTATTGTTTTTGTTTTGCCTTGATAGACAAAAGAGAAGCAGGTCAAGGCAGTCAAGAAATATGGCATGGATACAATTGCTCCAGTCTCTTTTGAGAACTTTTCAAGTGATAAAAACCTTTAATATTGCTTTTCAAGTAAAGGTCTGAATCAATTTCAGTCACATTTCCTCAGTATGAGCTTTAGATATTTGGATCCCCAGAATCAAGCTCCGTATTACCTTTAAGCCTTTCTTCTCTACTGCCCAAGTGAATGTGATCTTTTTTGTCCCTTTATAATTGAATGAATTTTGGGTATGTCAATCCATTTGTGTTCAAGATTGTTACAGAAAGGTTCTGGGATTTGGTGCAAGTCTCAAGTATTTCTCAGTCTTATCTATTTTCCCTTTGCAGGCAGTGCTTCTCTTTAACAGGATTTGGCATAGAAGAGCATTGTGATTAAATAAGTTCCCCCCGAGGAATGAACACTAAGGCAATTTGAAGATTCTCTCCATTGCTACAGAACTGTATGTAGCAGTTTTGGACTGTCTTATGTGGTTCTCTAGCTTATCGACATACCTATGGGCCATAGAGAAACAGTCACATCAGTTTGTAAATAACCAAGATCACCTAATTTTAAAGGTAAAATGATTCTGTGGGAGTCAAGTATGTATTACATGTAAAGCAGACATTGATATTTCTCTGTTTCTGTATGTTCTCTCTTCATCTGACAAAATGCAAAAATGTTTTTGCCCACACTTGTGTTCTCCTAACTTGTGTCCAGGGCTCTTGTATTTCATTTTTAAGGCCTTAAAATAATAGCAACAGGCCCCTGTCCAGAAGTAATAATAACATTTATCATGTTTTATGAGGGCCCATTGTCCATGTGGGGCCTTTGGAACATTCCCCACCCTTACAGCTTCCCTGCACAGGGAAATCCCTCTTCAGTTCTGCTAGTTAAATGTTATGCCTGCGATCTGTTTAAAACAGTAGTTACTGTCTTGGAAATAATTGTGGATGAGGATGCCCTAAAAGCTGCTGCACGATCCAACAAGCTGTCCCACTGAGCCAATAGCACAGGGAGCCAGCAAATGCTCACTAACATTCCGACTGCGCGGCCCAAACAGGGCAGTGATCAATTAATCTCGCAGCACCCTTTAAAATGTGTACATTTTCTCTTACAGTTTGCCTGCGTCACACGTGGCTCATTAACCTCTGGCAGAGAACACTGGTGCACACACCACACTTGAGCACCCGCCTGCTATGGCGAGAGGGCCTTTTTATGAGCCAAGGCAGACCTGCCAATTGAGTTTCTGCAATAAGTGACGCACAGTAGGAGAAGGGTATCCATGAGGCATGACTCTCTCACCGCCCTGCCAAGCGGCTCTGGCCCTGGCCCTGGCTGCCAGCCTGCTTGGCAAGAGAGATGGGTTATTATCCCAAACAGGGGGAAGCTAATCAACGAAGGCAATATGGACCTCCCGAACATCAATCTGGGAAACTTTAAACGAGGATATCTGCCCCTGTGAAAGGTACAATGCACTTCTTGGCTCCCAGTATATATCAGTCTGAAACTAAAACTGGGGACAGCAGGGCATTTTACATATGGCTTTGGTTAGGTAATCCACCAAGAACCAAAGAAGTGTGTGTGTGTGGGTGTGTGTATATGTGTGTGGAAGGCATTGTCCTCAGTGTTATGTAATGACATTCAGCTCAAGAACCAATCAGATTACAACCCTCCCTTGTGAAATCCTGATGCTATGTTTTGATTGGCTGAACAAAAGTAACCATGTCAGTCCAAGCTCATTTGTGTAATCTCCAAGAACAGAGACAGTACTGACCCATGATGGTTCACCTATATCTAGAGCCATTGGTACGGTCAGCATTGCGGTTAAACTCTAGAGTTCTAAAAGGCCTCACACTGGACAACAAGAACACCACGAACAAACTTAAGACGAATCACAATCCACAATGGATTATGATTAAGAACTGTGCCTTTAATTCGCCTGTGCCCCCCCTCTGAATCTAACCCCTCCCTGACCCCTCTGCTCTTGCCCTCAATGACTTCTTGGTTGGCCCATGCTGGCCTTGTTCAGTGCAAATGAGTGCGGTTGACAGACTGGGCCAGTTTCTACAGGGCTCGATTACAGGAGCCTGTTGGATAAAAAAAAATCAGGGGCAGGCGTGGGCAGGCTGTCAGCGACGGCTCACATGGGCTGGGAATGGATCCCACCATGCACCCGTCACTCACCCACCCCGACGGGGCCTTAAGAAGCCGTCCTGCTGCCTTGGTGCAGGCGAAGGTGGGAGTGTTGGAGGAGGTTGGGGGTTTGGAGTCAAGCAACAGTCAAGTGGGGAAAATAGTGCACTTAAAGTTAAGGGAAATGTTCTTGGAATATGGCAAATTTAGTTATGCAGTGTACACAGAAGACACCTATATATTTTAAAGTAATGTAAGAAACTGTTTGATTTGTTGTTTTATGTTGTTTTATACGTCATGCTCATGTCGATACAATAAAAACTACTTTGCTCCTAAGACATTAACATTTTTCAGCATTTACCATGTTTAGTCATTGAAAGACTATAGGACCACTCAGGGACATTGGGTAACAGTGTAAGCATAAGAAGGATGGCTGCTGAAGGAGGGCCCTTCCAAAGGTCTTGATGCAACTTGTTGATCAGCTGGAAGAATTCATGACTTCGTCTTGCTATGTTTGCTTCCCTGGTAGCCAAGCAAGATTTCGTGCATGAACACACACACACACATAAGAAAAAACAAAACACACACACACACACACACACTGAGAGAGGGAAAGATACATTGCCATGTGGAGCAATCTGGTCAATTTCACACAGAAATAGCATTGCCATTAGATTCTTACAACACTTGACTTGGGCACTAAACTCTTAGCAATAAACACCAGCAGTTCATCTAATCAGCCAGAGGACCTTAACCGCTTGTCAAAAAGAGCACTGGATTAGAGTCATGCACTAAACCTTTAATGTGCTTCAGAAAACCATGCCCAGTAGCTGCAGCTGCCTGCCGTGGCCCTGCTGTTACTATAGGGGCCTAAACTGCCTCAGCACAGCACAGCGCAGCACAGCACAGCACAGAGCCTCTGCAAGCCACTAGGCTCTCCTACCCTATTCATGCTGAACCTGATCTCTCCCTGCCTCGTCATGCTGAGCATCAAAAGAGTTGATGCAGCCCAGGGCTAAACAGGTGCTAGATAAATCAGCGTTGGTGATAAATTAAACACATAAGAATTGGCTGAACAACACTGTGCACACGGTTCACAGCAAGCGGCAGGCATGCTGTGGCCAATCTCTCTCTCTCTCTCCCACTCTGACTCCAGTAAAGGTAGAAATGCCTGGACATTTTTTTTATCGGAAAAAGCTTCTGACTCTACATATACAGGTACGGTTAATAGTAAACACATACAAACCACAAAGAATATGTTACATTATGTAAAGGTAATGAAAAAAAGAAAGATAGTGACAGCTAAATGAGATAGTGGATAACAACTGTGATCAACTGTCAACAACTATGATCAAACATGCAAAGACCCCCCTTGTGGGACCTACATTTAAAGTAGAATGCTTTGATACATGAAGAGGTCTTATACAGTATGAACAATATCATGACCATGGCTTCTGCACTGTTCCACTTGCTTCCTGGTTAAATTCATCAGTGGAATAGTAAGGCATTGCCTGACAAGCTCACAGATTATCAGCGCTGACCAGGTTAAATGTATAATCCCCTGTCACTGCTTCTTCTTTTATCTCCAAAGCAGCGGTGATGCTGGTGGCGTGTTCGGCTCAAGTCCACTTACAGACTTAGCTGTAATACAGTAGTTGGTTCAGCATGAGCTTGCACGTTCCCACGATACTTTGAGGCCAAGCTTGCAATGTCTTATGCAGTTCCCTGGTATTTGTAGGAAGTGCTCTACATTTTTCTTCTTTAAAGAATCGAAATGCTGAAATCCTTTCACTTTTGTGGTCCGTTGTCTTGCCATATATACATTATAGAATAATTTCAAATGCATCTAGTCTTAATGAATCCAAAAGGGCACATCTCACAGCTCTGTTCACTGACCTTCAAACGCTACCTGTGATTGTGTGAATCAAACACGACTCGTTCACAATTGCCTACAAAGTGACTTTGGTGTCGGCACCTGTTTAACTAAACTCAATTATGAGTTATAGGCTTATGTCCTATGCCAGGTGTTGCACTCATCACAAGAACATCATCTGACCTTACCCTCTCTTCACACAAGGCCATCCTATACGAGACTGTTCTCTTTCATGATTTCACAATGGTGGAACAAGCTACCAGTTGTTATAACAGCAGAGTCATTCCTCTCTGTTTTCAAGAAAATCTTAACAACTCGAATTCGTAAACCATCTAATCTACATCTGCGTGCACTTTCAACTTGTTCCCCATGCACTTACTCTATAGTTTCCGGTGTTTGCCGTAGCTTTATTTGTTTTCCTCAATTGTAAGTCGATCTGTATAACCGCACCTGATAAATGAAATGTAATGCAAAGCCAACAGGATCAAAGAAAAGGAGACTGCAAAGGTACATTAGTCAGGGAGCAGATTAGTTTGGGAAAAAAAGACTACCATTGTGTTTACACCCTCAAGAATAAATAATAACCATAAGCGCATACGTGACAACATTCCTGTACGGACAACTCTGCACCCCCCAGCCCTCCCTTATGGCATCTGCTGACAGGAAGTTAGCTACGCTTTCAAATCCATCTCGATAATCCCCTGCTCTCTCAGATCATTGACTAAAATTTAATTAATGGCACTGCCAAACAGAAACGTTTAACCCAGCCCCTGAGTAAATGTCAGGTCACACGCAAAGGTCTCTCTCTCTCTTTCTCTCTGTGTACGTCTCTTACCCTTTTTCTCTCTCTCTCTCTCATTCTGTCGGGGGACTGGTTGTTTGCAGAGAAATGAACAATGAGCAGGAGGTAGGACGACATTCGTCTCAAGTGACAAGGTCACAGGGCCATGTCCTCTCCTTGCATACACACACAGACACACACACACACATACACACACACACACACACACACAAAGAGCCACAAGAGCCACATGTGTTAGTGTGACTGAGCCATGAGCACCCACTTCAGCGCCACAACTGAGGCTTTTAGGTGCCCATGAAGCGGGGAGTGATTTTGAAGCAGACTGCTCATTACATTTGCTCCAAGTTAAACTGCTGTGCTGAGAGCTGTTTTCCAATCTAGCTAGATGAAAGCAATGATTTCATAACACATGCAGAAAGGACTCTTCTCAGAGTCAAGCACCTCTATTTCGCTCCTATACAGAACACAGCATGTGATTGGCTTCGCACATTCTATCCAGGGAAATTCCAAAATAGCTGCATATATTACCCTCCTGACTGCAGCAGTAGAGAGGCTAATATTTACAGGTTGCATTTGATAAAGCACATGCCTTAGATGCAGCGTTCAGTATTCACACTCTCTTATGAAACCTGATCCGGCACTGTTTTTTAACAGCTTGGGGTATAACAATAGGTTTATTATTCTACAACCTAATACATCAAAGATGTGTTTGCCAAGAGTGCAGATTTATTATAGAACAGCAAACAATACAGTACATCATCATCATCAATATCTCTGCAGTTATGTTTGGACTCATAACTCATGGTTTTACCTCTCCCGACATAATCCACGAAAAACTACTTTTGCCCAGCTACAGGATTTATAATAGTATCCTTCAGAAGTCTGACCCATGGTGGTGGTGGTGGGATGTTGGGTGGAAGGTGGGGGGTGATCACAGAGGGGGAAGGGGGGGGGGGGGGGGGGGGGGGTTCTGTATTTCCATTTCCAAGGGTATGACAACACCAGCATAGCTCTTCAGAAAAAAATAACAACCCTGTGACAAATCACTGTTGACAACAAAGCATTCCAAACGTCTTAGGCCCGAGAGCCACTGTACCTCATACCGTGGCGTAAAAAAGGCCCCGGCATCTGTATGGCCCTTTGTGCAGGCACAGGCTTTTGTGCGGCTGAGAGGTTGTGGTGTTTGCCCAAGGCCTATTAATCATACCCTCATCTGTCAACATGAAGTGTGAACAATTTAACCCTACAGACCTCATGAGACATGCTCTGCAGTCCTCCCAGGAGAGGCAGAGGAGACAGGCCCCATGCAAATAAATAAACCTGTGTTTGCGCTTGGCCACGATGACCTGAAAGGCTGTTTTAGCATTCCTTTTAGTCTTGCCTCCTCTTTAGTCTGAAGCTCAGAAATACACCAAGACTGCACATATAACATTAGAAAACCTTAAAATACAGGTAACATAAAACACAGGGAACATTAAGGTGCCTGCCATTTAGGATCAGGGACTCAGTTATTCAACACCCCCACCCCCATCCTACCCCACTCTAACCTTAACCACTTTTCCCCCCATTAGCAGACAAGGGAGGTCCATGTAAAGTAACGCCATTTAAAGACAATGCTGCTCCTGTAATGATGTTCACTGGAGCCACATCCACTGAGGTCACCAGTCCCATTTCAATAATTCACTGCCTGGCAATGATACCCTGCCTCTTTTTTAAAAACAAAGCCAATTACACATGCACCAAGTGGTCCTCTGGTCACAGAGCACTGTAACCCTATCAGCCATATACATGCAATTATGTGAAAACGACTCCTGTTTTGGCGATTACAGGGGATCATTCATTCCATGGCATGCTCATCTGAGACCAACAAAAAAAATAAAAAATAAATAAAAACAGTGTACTGATATTAACAAGGGGATGCAATGTCAGAGCTTACGAGAAAAGCTAAACCAGAGAGAGAGAGTAAGGGAGAGACAAAGAGAGCTGAGTTTCTTTAGAGGATGCTTTTTAAGACGTATTTGAAATGTAGGCTGTTCTGTGGTCTGGCATTGTAAGCTGCATTAGTTTGAAAGGCTCTAAATTCCATTCTGCACAAACGCAAGAACATCAGCCACAAGAGTAAAATAACAAGCTCACAAGAATAGCTGTAGGCAAACAATTCAGGTCGTAGGGTATTGTATCTGCGTACTTGTGATGCCTATTATTTCATCTGTAAAGGATAAATATTTTACCACCTTGTATCATTATAGAGTGATATGGTATTACATATTTTATATTAAGTTGCAATAAATACCACTGGTCTTTTTACCCATGGATTATAGCCTTCTCACCCCTAGAAATATCAACAAAAACATGCAGCCTAGGCGCCTAAAATGATCCCTTGTGAATATTGCAGTGCAAAGAGCCAAGAGACAATTTCTCACTTTGATCACACAATGGGATGTCATTTATTTAATCATCCATTTAACTGTTAAATCAAACATGGCGCCATACCTCCCATAAACAATCCCAGCATCCATCGTTAAAGGGACAGCGTTGTGGTAACAATAACAACACTATTAGTTGTATAATAGAACAAACTTACCGCCAGCATAAAGACGCTGTGTAGGGAAACACAATAATAACAATATGGTGTATTATGTTCATACAGAGTCAGTGTCCACTACATACTTCTCCCCAGAATTCACCATAACAGACAAAAAACAAGACCAATGTGAAAGTTATTGACAAGGAGATCAAATGGCCCTTCCACAATGACTTTTCTTAACTGGACAGTGTGCTGAAACCCCTCATCAGAAACCTCAGAGACACTGTGGTGGGAGTGAGGAGGCCTTAGGCACCTGCCTGGGAGCCTTGAGGCAGAGGGTGAGCAAACTGGACACACAATCCATATCCAGGTGAGCCAGTTTGAGACGGTCTACCGAAACACCCTCTGCCTTAGGACTGAAGGTCCTTAGGAGCAATCCTGAGGATCAGCATGATGCATGGGAGCCTGTCCATCCAGCCATTGTCCATGGGGTGCAACTTCATGCAGGTTGTGTGCAATGGCATACCAGAGCTCTAAGGTGAATTGCAAGCCTCGGTTGGAAGTCGGGTCAGACGGAATGCCAAATCAGGAGGTCCAGGTCCCTATGAATGCTCTGGTAATCTCAGTGGTCGCTGCTAATGTTAACATTAGGACAACCTCTGGCCATCGAGTAGTTCTGTCTACCATAATCAGGAGGTCAGTGAAACCGAGGCAGGAGTGCAGGGGGCCCACCAAATCCACATTAACATGGTCAAATCTCCTCTCACTTAGGTCTTTCTTCAGCCCCCACCAAACAAACTTGGCCGGCACTAGCTGTTGGGACTGTTTTTTTGCCTGGGTGAGATAGGCCATGTACAGCATCAAAGACATGACATCTCCATGATGCAGGAACAAGAGGCCATGACTGCCCACAGCCATTGCTGAAAGTGACCTCAGAAAACTGCAGTCCTGTAGTGGCAGTTTGTAATGCTTGCTTGCATGCCCAGGTGGATGGCACTGGTGATGGCATGTGAGAGGCAGTCCGCAATCATATTGGTTTTTCTGGAAACTTGATGAACTCAGAGATGTAAGATACATGTCACTGTTGGTGTGGAAACCACGACTCGGACTCCTTAGCCATGGCAAATGTCAGTGGTTTGTGATCGACGAATGCTGTAAACTGTCTGCCCTCCAGCAGTGAACTAAAGGGTCGAACAGCCAGGTAAAGGCAAGCAGTCCCCACTGGGACGCAACTGCCAGCTGAAAAAAGTGAGCGGATGTGAAGCTCCGTCCACCCACTGGTTGGCTGTGGGAAGTTTAAAAACTGTGTCCACTTTAGATGGGAGCGGCACTGCCCCATCCTTGTTGACTCGATGTCTCAGAAAGTCAATGGTGTTTAACCCAAACCAGCACTTTGCAAGATTCATGATCAGTCCATGCAGGCTGAGACATTCAAAGAGAATCTGCAGGTGGGGTATGTGCTGAGTTCTAGAGGTGCTAGCTATCAGGATGTTGTCCAGGTACAGAAAAAGGAAAAGCAGGTCATGAGACACTGAAAGGATTGGGCGGCATTCTTAAGGCCAAATGGCATCTTCAAGGCACCTGGTGGTATGCTCAGACAAGGTCCACTTTTTTAAAAAATCACCTTACGTGTCAGGTGTAAAAATACTGGATGTGGGACACAGGATAGCAGTCAACATAATCACTCCAGGGATGCCAGCCCCTGCTGAAACTCTGCTTCCAGTGTCACGCTAAAGCCATTAGCCAGAATGTCCATTTCTGAAGCTGAAACCACGCTAAAGGTGACGACTCACAGTTCTGGAAGTTTTAAAGAAATGTCGTTTGTTTTTTCTGTCTATGGAATGCATCCAGGAAACAAATGTTGGGGTCATCAGTGTGGAAATTACTTGCAAAGAGCCGAAAGACCATTTCTCACTTTGACCACTGATCATCCATTTAACTGTTAAATCAAACATGCTGCCATACATCCCATGAGTTAATTAATCATTATCTTCATAAGTCAGTAGATGCTTAAATGAATCATTACCAGGCGAATAAGGACTTTCTCGACTGCCCCTGCTGTGTGTGGACAGAATACCAAGCTTGTAATATCTGGGTGTCCGTCCCGGCACCCTTAGGGATTGTTTACATGAGAACGCTTATGGGTAAAAACGACAAAATATTTTTTTATCGGAAGTGCCTTTTGTTGGGGCCTAAAAACGCAAAAATCTGAAACCACCCTCCAGAGTGAAAAAAGTTAAATACGCTCCGCTGTAGCTTTTCCGTGTAAACTGCCCAAGACGCAAAACTGGTCAGATCTGCTCACGTCGCGTATGCGTTTACGTCACATAGGTGCAGCAGTACAGGAAAGCAAACATGGCGGATCTGTGCAATACCCATGGGATGTTGCTTCATAGTTTAACGTGGTCTGAAGCAATAGTTCCACTTGCTCGTCTGACCACACGAAATTCTTCTTGCTAGCCATGTTTTGTTTTTCGCGGCACAGATGAGAAGAAAGAAGATTCTGCTCATGCGCGGGGACATGCCGGTGTTGTGTGATAATGTATCACAGCGCCACCTAGCCGCCTGGCATGCATACCCAATCGAATTCCACACACTTTGCGTCACCGTATGCATGCAGATTTCCTCCCGAAAAAGCTTGTGTAAGTGTGGAATAAAAAGCGAAGACAACGCCACTTCTACTTAGAGATACTAGGGGGGTGTCCAGTGAGAAAAAACACTCAAAGTTGCAAAGTGCTGCTTAAAAGGGACAGCATGTAATAATAACAACACTGTTAGTTGTATAATACAACAAATGTACCACCAGCATGAAGTTGTGTAAGGAAACACATTAATAACAATATGGTGAATTAGGTCCATGTAGGCTAGTGTTAGCATCCGCTACAAACTTCTTAGAAATTTGACTCCAGGTCATCTTTTTTAAGGTGTTTCAAGAAAAATGAGTTTCTCAAGAACTAAGTTTGATTTTTGTCAACTCAATCAACAGACTATACAAAGAAGCAAACCAAATAAAAAAATACATGTTGATGTCTCTTTTGGTAGAACACAAAAAGTTAAGATGGCTAAGCATATCTGTGTAAGCTGTCATTCATTGGTCTTACCGGAGACATACAGTCCGATTAGCATGCCTTCATAGGAGACAGCTCTGCACCATCACAGAAATAATATTAACTGTATTTTAGCTGCATTACAGAAATAATTCTCATTCGTCATTAACGTTATGTGTATCAGGAACAAATGCAAGGCACGTCGGTCAATCACTGTGAATAGGTCACAGGTGCTTTAATATTAAAAGAGCCGAAATTCTGATTTAGGATTGGGCATTTCGCCATACTCCAGGATTTCTGGTGTGATTTCCCTCTCTTTCGATTTGACGTGAAGTAGTGTCATTCAATTTTTATTCGCCTTGCGGGCAACGTGAATGGGAGGGACAGAGAGGAGGAGCAAGAGAGGGGGAAAAAAACAAAAACAATCCGTGCCTGACGCCATCTTGAATCCAGGCTATGCGCTGAATGGGGAGAATACTGCTGGAAACAAGTGTTGTTGCCATTGCTGTTCAAGGAGACTCACGAGAGGACTGGAACAAGTTGGCAGTAAGGTGCTGTCGAACGTCTAAACGAATATCCAGTTGCCGTCAGCTGTTCTTTTGAAGTCTCTGTCAGGGTTCTCTGTGTCCCACGGTAGAGTAAATTTGGAAAAGACTGTTTTGGGCTTGACAACCGGATCGGGACCTGCCAAGCCGAATGGGCAGCGACAACCTCCCTTTGAAAGCTAGCTCACTGGCTAACTACTTACAGCTCCTCCGCTAGCTACAACTATAACTATTCCGGCGAATCGGCGATGTCGGAAAGTGCTCCTGTCAAGAAGGCGAATTTAGCTGTCATAATAGAAACGCTGGAATTCATCATGTTGAAATAGGATCATCTGGCACTTCAACTCGTTTGATCGGCCATTCTGTATGCATTACTTTAAGGAGGATCTACGCATTTTACAGTTGCAAGTTGATGGATTTAACGAAGAGGACAGATTCAAAACAAATGAATTATTTGCGATAGTTTTTTAGCTAACAAGAAACGCTGTGCTGTGTATGCTGTCATATCTTCATTCATTGTGAAACGAGTTGTAGAGCTGTCTGTCAAGAACTTCAACATGCACGCTGGAACCTCGGACTGAGTGACTCGTGTTTGACGTTTCTCAAGCTCTATTAAATCGTGTTTTTGTCATCTGGAAATAACTGCTCGACAGACTCTTTGTAACAGATTGCTCTACTGGACTACGATTTGTTACACACGACAAAACAAAACAAACAAAAACAAAACACAGAGGCCACCGTTTTATACTCTCATCGCTAGCAATGGTCTGGACCCAGGTAAACGGACGGACAAGGCAGCTGTGGGTCCGCTCGTAGCTAGCGTGTGTCTGCGCGTAACAGAAGGCTGCAGTAAGCAGGCAGTCGCATCGTTGTATGAGGACATGTAATTAAAAAAAGGCCTATGCAATACCAACCTATACACTCATTACTGTTATTTCCTCATTGGATACTGGCAATAGCTTTGACTTTTTACTGTGTTTCTTTTTCACGATAGCCACGGTCCGCAGTGACATGGTTGTCCCATACTCTACTGTAAGCACCGTATCGTCGAGAGGCCCTGTTACGATATCCACAATTCGACACGCGCCGTATGGCTGTTAACACAGTCTTGGCGTCAATTTAAACAACACATCACTGAAGAAGCTGGATATTTAAACAAGTCTTTTTTAAAGACAGTTATCCATGTAAATCGACGGCGACTGAAAATATTTTTTGCTTCAGATCAAGGACAAGATCAGCCTGACGTGACTGTAAGGATTTTATCTGGGGGTCGACCTGAGAGTGAAAAATGGGAGCAGCTACAAAATTGGCATTCGCCGTTTTCCTCATCTCCTGTTCCTCAGGTGGGTGGAATATGTAAATAAACTCATCGATCTTGCTTTTGGAGAAGCAGGCTCTAGTCGGCTGTTTGCCGTCAAGCATGAATTGTTTACAGCTGAGATGGACATATACCCCCCACCCCATAATAAATAGACAGTGAGACCTAACGACACTTCACTTTTAAAAAATAAAACACTTAAGATATGTACTGTCTACAAGCAGAGCGCAGAGAGGCCCCTACATATTAATTTACGCGAGGGTTCCACTATTAGCTTGCTACTCCGCGGTCATTCCAGAATCCGATTATGTGATCGAAAGGAACAGTGGTGTTTAAAGTGCACTTTAGTGAGGAAATTGTTTGCAGTGCTATTGTACGGATACGTTTGCCTATTGCATCACTTGGTTCTTTACCCGCTGCTGGATTGGCACCCCGACCTGACCTGGTTACCAAATAGCAGTTTGCCATTCGTAATCAACCCTCGGGAAGCTCCGGCGTTTGTTTTCAATCTATCCGTGCTACATATTGCGGCTGGTTTTCCTGCACAGTTACAGTCGAGCCCGTTTTCTTCACATTGGTTGCATAAGCACGTGTTTTCTACGTTTGTGCGATTGTCTTCAAGGAGAAGATGCTTTGGGGTTTTGCGTTTTCATCCTCAAATGTCTCCGCCAATACAGAGCAATATGAGCCCTTTCATCACCGAATGTCACACAGCATTACTGTCTGAAACGGATCCAGCTGAAGGCCAGTTTGAAGCCCTCTCCAACTGAAGTCCAGTTTGTGACTGTTAGTGTCTGAGAGCCTACAGTAACGTTACTATTGCAGTTTCTCTTTTTCAGTCAGTCTGATCCTGATAGGGCTGACTGATCTGGAGGAGAATGTGTCTGTTATGTGAGTATGTCGGATACTTTTTGACTGGTGGTGCATCATGTAAGTCCCTCAACAGACATTGGTAAACAAGTTGGGATATGAGAAGGCTAGTTGGTTGTTTTAAGATCCTCCACACAGGAGCTGGGCCAGCGCACATGCGGTAAAATTGTTTCTGAGCTGAAGCCATCTCAGACACACACACAGAGCTCTGGAGTTGGGTGTGTGCCCAGAGCAAGGTTATTTACACTCTCTCTTATCAGATGGAGCCCTGGCAAAGATTAGCAGTGTTGCATCAAAGCAAGGGAGCAGGGATGGGCAGCGATACTGTACATTAATGCTAACATGGTTTTTATTGTCTTTTTTTTGCCTATCTGATTGTTTGGATTGTCATGGTTTAGTGCATGTCTTATCTGGCAACGCTTCATAGGAAAAACGTGTAATATCACGTTGGCATCTCTTCACTGTGTGTAGAGATGGGATTGTGCTCCTACCTGGAACCTCCTGTGCTTCTGTAGAAGGGGGGGGGGGGGTTGGGGGGGGGGTGAGAGAGAGAGGATGTAGTTTGCCATGACAGTGTCATGTCAAGCTGCAGGAGAGGTGAGAATTGAAAAAGGTTGCACATCCAGTTACTCCGAAACATAACAAACAGAAGAGAAAAAACTAAAAATCAAATCACAGACTGGTTATGAGCGCTGTGGTTCAAAATCTCACCTTCTAGTAAGTATAATGAAGTGTTTTAGGCCAGAATCGGTTTAGTCATTTTTTTATGTGTGGGAGCTGCATGAGAAGGCCACATCTTGTCTTGTGGTAAGTGACCTTTGATGCGTTCACTAAATTCCCCGCCTTTATCTCATCTTATTAGCTGACTGTTGAAGACTATATATAGACACAGCCTACGTCCACAACGAAATTTTACACCAGTGTGCAAACAAGAAACAAGCGTGATGACTACATGCACGAATATTTTACTGTAATGCTCATTGTTAAATTAATTAACCAAGGACAACTGCCACTGTTTCTGAATTTCTCAAGCAGCATAGCACATCTTTGCTCAGCTTTGCATCCACTGCTGTCCTACACTTGCCACTTGGCTAAATTAAATGATGTGGAACCACTATGTGGAACCGCTGGCCAATGGGAGTACACCCCCTCCCAAGTCTGTTACTGTCCCCAGTAGCCAGGACTCACTGGCAGTGGTGAGGCTACAGGGACGTAGTGGCTGCTACTGGCACGTGCACACACACGCACACACACACCCAAGCCAGCGGTAAGGCGGTCGCTGTCCAAAGGTCTATGTTCAGGAACGGTCTGTATGACGCCTTTCCTGCCTAGTCATCATTCGGGCATCGGAGGCTTACTGAGCTGTGTAAAGCAGGGCGAGTTTGTGCTGTTACATAACGCATCTGTCTTTATTTTTGTTTCGCTTGTGGTTTGGGCTGATGACGTGAGGCCTTTTGGTGTCCAATAATAACTCTGTGTTTATTTATTTTATTTTTATTTGTATTTACACCCATCTTACCAGCTTAGACAGTGAGTAAGGCTTGTACCACTCGATGGGAAACACAGCTCTCCATAGTCTCCTGCAGTGCTGATCCAACCTGGGCTAACAGTGTGTCCAAAAATCTCAGATGAGCCTTACTACCAACCATCCTTGCCATTAACGTTCTGCTGAGCATGCTTTTCAGAACAATGATGTATACATTTGGACAGCTGAACTAAGTAGCATGTCACATGACATCGGGAGGTATGAGTTTAAATGTCCGCTTTAATGCCATTTTTTTCTAACTCAAAGTCAGGCATAGCAAGGGATTGTGGGATATCTAGAGAAAAGCATGCATCCTTGAAATTCACTGCAAACGTAGTGTGGATCTTGGAAGAACACTGGACGTTTGGGCAGCCTTGCCTGATGCAACATCCGGCCAACCCTCACTACCTAGTGCGAGTACTAGGCTTTCGGCCGTATAGAAAATGCTCCTCCACGGCGCTAAGCGGCAAGTGACAGTGGAGGGTGGTGGTGCTTTTCTGCTGACTCCGCCTAAAGTGGACGAGACAGGCAAATCTGGCAATAATGCAGTGTCCTCACTTTAGAAAGAAAGCTACTTCGACAATCCTTAAAGCAACAGCCAATCCCATGCCTATTTTCTTCTTCCAAAAGATGGCCACATGAACAGGAATTGGCTGTGGAAGGAGGAATCTGTGTGTGTCTGTGTGTGTGTCTGTGTGTCTGCATGTGTATTTCTGCGTGTGTGTCTCTGCGTGTGTGTCTCTGCGTGTGTGTCTCTGCGTGTGTGTCTGTGCGAGTGTCTGTGCGTGCGTCTGTGTGTCTTTGTGTGCTTCATGAACCCAGGCCATGTGTTGGTGTGCTAGTGCTTTACAGGGTTTACTGTGTGTGTGTGTGTGTGTGTGTGTGTGTGTGTGTGTGTGTGTGTGTGTGTGTGTGTGTGTGTGTGTGTGTGTGTGTGTGGAGGGTGTATATATTTTGGAATTTTGATTACACAAGCAGGATGTGATGAATTACCTGTACCCAAGCATGCTATTTGTCCGGGTTACTGTGGAGGAGATGCAGCAACAGTCAAACAAATGCGTGCTGTCCTTGATTTATAGTTCTTTATGTCCTGGGCATGAGTCAGGCAGGTTAGAAAAATGTTGTTCGCCAGCCACAATATGCTTGCGTTTCATACCTTTATCAAATTTGTAGGCTTTGATCGATCACATTTCAGTCTATTACTTCTAATGACTACCACAGGGTAGAAGATTGTCTCAGAGGCAGCATGGCTGAAGATGTTATGTTGTGCATTTCAGCTTTAGGTGTTGCAGTAGGTCTAGCAGTGTCATGAGTGCCATGCGAGATGGTCCTATTTGACTTTAGGCATGGCCAGTCAGACAGCGGTTCACCACACAGGAATGATGCTGTTCCACGGACATCGGGCAAACTACACAAAGGCGATGCCAGGCAGGATGAAGCCCTGAGTGAAGAGTGGCGGTGTGCCATCTGTTGACTTGCCCCAAAAACTATCGTGCTGTATGTCTTGAATAATGTACTGTACTTGAAAAGTAATCTAAAGCTATCCGTCTATCTAGTTAGGTAGAGTCCTAGAGTATAGAATTGTGTAGAGATGGTGATGAGCTTGTCGCTGCTGTACTCCAACTGGGTCCACTATTGGTTTTCTGTATGGCCTGTAGGAAACCTCCCTGTTCCTCAACAATAGCAACGTTACGTTATTGGAAACAGCCGTGATTTTGTGTGATATAAATAGTGAATTTCTGTGTGTGTATGTGTGAAGGCATCAGCCGTATTGTTGTGGCTGAAATAAGCCAATCATTTTGATGAGGTGAAATTGGCACCCAGGAGTGGGCAGGTCCCTCACCACCAGCCAATTGCCAGCTTAGCGTGCGTTAATTACGTTAACAAGGCCGCTAACTCTCACACCATCACGACACAGCAGCAGCCTGTGTCTCTGGAGCTCTGGAGCTCTGGCCAGCCCTTCGTGTGGCCCTTAGAAACAAACCACAGGACCCCTGCAGAGCACAAACAGCACACTGAGGAAGTCCCTGCGCTTACACCTGTGACCCCTGCAGCACCCAGATGTGTTAACAAATGAGAGCTAAGAGCTGAGCAGTTAGCTCAGTCGCTCGAGTAACACTGAGGTTGTTGGGAGAGAGGTGTACTAATGCACACAGAGCAGAGGGGTGGTGACTTAAAGAGTGGCATTGAGAACCCTTGTGTCTGAGGTCCACGTGAAGTAGATTCTTTTTTGTATTGCAACAGTTCATTTGAAAGCAGTTTACAGTAACTGGCCCCAGTGAATGAGAACTATTAGGTAAGATTTTATTTATTATTTATTATTTATTAGGTAACAGGCCACAATAAACGCAATACCTTACTAATTGTCTTAACTATGTAGTAAAACCTTGGTAAAACCAAGCATTAGCAGTTAGCCATAACCTCATAGTTAGTGTAGCTAGTATCATCCATATTGTTTTTACCTGTGTATAGTTCTGTCCCATTTTATCTGTCAAACCAATGACCAGCAGTGGTATGGTGAGGGAGGGGATGCTTTCCCAAGTGAGCTACAATCTGGACTGCTAACTCAGTCATTAGCATAGCAGTCATTAGCATAGCTCCCTGAGGTGTGAGAATGGAGGGTGCATCAAACCAACTGCAAGGAAATGGCTACTTTGCTGTTTACTGTGGCCTGTTATGATAAAGTGTTACCAATTCCCTTCTCCTGCCATGGCTCAAAGGAAGTGACACCTCATTTTAACAGACAGGGTGGGGGGCAGAACCCCCACCTCCACATTTCCACCCACAATTACTCCACTGCACCACCCTATGCTATCCTTATCCTACCCCAACCCTTTTCGTTAAGCTGAAGGAAATGGGCCATAGATGCACTGCACGCGCTACCCTGATCCTCCTTAAGTCAATCTAAGAGGTTAGCCAGACACATGCCGAGGTTAGCGTCTTCACAGGCCCCCTCTAATCCACCTCCGATCCATCTAGCTCAAATTGCACTTCCTGCGGTGGAGCCCAACCTGGGGCTGATGAATCCTCCATCCACGCTCCCTTTTTACACCTCCGCTCTGTCGGGCAGTGCTGTGTCTGTTTTGGGACTGCTGGAGCTGTCCTCTTGGCCATCTGGGACACCTGGGCCGTGTGCAAGGTGAACACGTAGCAGAGGAGCGCATCCTTGGAGTGCGAGTGAGTGAGAGAGGTGTGTGTGTGTGTGTGTGTGTGCGTGTGTGTGTGCGTGCATGCTACTACGGGAGTCCCTTTTTGGAAACTGAGCCCTGGGGTGTGCAGTTTTTAGCGAGCTGATCCCTGCTTTATCAGCTTACTGAACTGCAGGAGGACTAATTAGTGATTGCGGAGTGCCAGGAGTGATTCAGCGTGAATAGCTTTGCTTCATAAGATCTCCTGTCCTCTTGCTTTATCTGGACCCATATTCACAAAGAATCTCAAGACTAAAAGTAGCTCCTAAAACTCTTCATTTCTCTTCATTTTTTTGACTGAGTAATTCTTTGACTTCACAAAGAAATTTAGTGCTAAACGTTGCGGCAAAGTCTGGGACGGCTTAGAAGTAGCCCAAAGGAGTCCTAACTCACTAAGAACCATAAAACAATGCACATTTTAAAATGCACATGTGAAATCATGTATTCGAGGTATCCATCATCAGGTAGATTAAAAATTTAGAATAGTCTAAATACGCAACTTGGGAGGACGCCCAAAAGCCTTGTCGAAGTATATGTGCATGTTAATTATAATTAAATTCAGTTAGTTTACTTCTTATTTATGTAAACCATGTATTCACCATTAATACATTTAAAAAACAGTGCATAGATACTTTGTTACAGTGTAGCTATCCTGTCACAGTTTTATTTGTAGCCTGTGATCTCTGTCGTCAGTCCCACAGCAGTGCAGCCCATTAAGCGCAGCACACCTGCACAGATCTGTCACTCATCAACCAATCACGGATGTAAATGCAAGCAGGCTCGTGCATGAGACCAAAGCAGTGGAGCTTTTATTTTATTTTAAGAGCTGTCCTTTTTCTTCACTAAAAGTAGGTCTCAGCAGCTTTGTAAATAAGTTTTAGCAACTTTTACCGTGATGTACGAGTCCTCTTGACGCTAAAATAAAATTCTTTGTGAATATGGACACTGATCAGGGTAGTGTACATTGGTGTTCCATAGCTCTGGTGTCTGAAAAGCGTTTTTTGTACAAACTGCTTTGGAATTTGAGTAAAGACCACCTGAAGGTGTTTGAAACCCTACATGCACTTTTTTGCTCTCTCTCTCTTTCTCTCTCTCGGTCTCTCTCTCTCTCTCACCCACACACACACACTCATATAGAGGGATTCCTATGAATCCACCTAATACTCCTAGAAATGCATAAGATGGTTGACACCACATTGGTTTTTTGTTATATTTTGCTGTTGTTGTTGTTGTTGTTTGTTCCTCTTCTGGCTCTATCCTGAGGGCTGTTAGAGCACAAACCCTGAGTGCCAAGACTCCACCAGGACCGAAACCCAAACATTCCTCTCTGTGATGTCATCATCTGGGCCCAGTACTCCAGAACACACACACACACACACACACACACACACACACACACACACACACACACACACACACACACACACACACAGGCAGACGTACACCCACTCGCACACATCGGTAGATAAATGAAGACTGTATGCACACACACACACTGAACACAGATGCACACACATACATACACACATCCCTGAGTTCTGCTTGTAATGTCACACTCTGCGGAGAACCTATTCCCTGGGAGCGCGTGATTGAGGAGGACAGATGTGGAGCACTCCCTCTCTCCATTGTTTTTTCTTTTTTACTCTCTCCCTCCCTCCCTCCCTCCCCTTTTTCCTTTCCTCTCTCTATCAGTCTTGCTCCCTTCCCTGGCTCCAGCCAGTCCTGTCTTTGGCGGAGTGCAGCTTTCCTTATGGGAAAGTCCAAGTTTGAGACAGTGAGGGAATGAGCAAGGGTTAGCGTGTCTATATGTGTGTGCGCAAAGGAGTATGAATAGAGTGATGGAGTGAGCGACTAAATGAGCGAAAGTGAGTGTGTGGGTAAGAGAGTTGGGGTGGGGGTGGGGGAGAGAGTCTGAGTGAATGAGTGAGAAAGTTAGTGACTGACTGATTGACTGTTCGTGTGTGTGTGTGTCTGTGTGTGTGTGTGTGTGTGTGTGTGTGTGTGTGAGTGAGAGAGAGGGATTCCATCAGACAATGGTCTTATTATCCAAACAGGCGGCGAGGGGCTGTCCCCATGCCATGGCCTTTTCATACTCGGTGGGAAAAGAGCGGGAAGCAAAACTAGTGGAGAGGAGAGAAGAGGGGAGAGGGAGGAGTGCTCTTGGCCTGGTAAATTAGTTGTAGTTTTCTCACGAGCGCAGGCAAGCTGGGAGGAGTGAAGAAAGAGAGGAGAGGAGCGAAGCAGGGAGAAGAGAGGAAGGAGTGTTCTTGGCCTGGTGTATGAGTTGTAGTTTTCTCACGAGCACAGGGGAGGAGAGGAGAGGGATTAGTGCTTTTGGCCTGGTTTATTATTAGTTGTATTTGCCTCATGAGTGCAGGCAAGCAGAGAGGGGATTGGAGAAAGAGAGAGAAGAGCAGAGAGGGATAAGAGGAGAGTGTGAGTAGTAGAGGAGAATGCAAGAGGAGGAGAAGAACAGAGAGGAGCTCTCTCTGCCTGGTGCATGAGTAGCAGTTTCCTTACGTCTGTAGTAGGGCTGCCACAAACGATTATTTTGATAGTCGACTAATCACAGATTATTTTTTCGATTAGTCGACTAATCGGATCATACCTAAATTGACTGTAAAACATGAAATGACTGATGTGTATTTAAAAGTCATTTGTATGTAGGCTACATTAAGGTCAAAGGTGATCAATAAATGGTAAACTTATACGCACCTGCGCTGTCTGCCAACTGATAGCTACGCTACAGCATGCGTGAGGAGTGCAGTCAGACTACACACACGCTGAACTGGGCTGAATGCATTTGCACATCCGCCACAGTGGCAGGTCAAAGGGCACAATTCACCCACCAACACTCATATTTACCCGGATTTGGCAGGTGGTTAATTTCCATCCCTGGTCAGGGCCTGAATTTCGTTTTTCAAAATGGGGGGGAATTCCCCCCCTAAATGACTCAAATGGGGGGGATTTAAACAGTTTGGGGGGGATTGTCGTTTTTGAGGAACGATTCTTGCGGGCTTAAATCGTCATATTTTAATAATCTTATTTGATGTCTCTAAATAGGCCCATAGGCCCAGTATTGTCATACAAAGTGCAGGTAAACACAAGTTGTATTACCACCAGCTGTCAAAGATAGAATGTATTGTTCAGTTTCAAATTCAGGGTAGTAAACCACTACAGAGCTCTGCTTCCCCTAAAATGTAAAAATAAAATTGTAATGGTCAATGTTTACAAAATGCCTTAAAACATGTTCATTTCAAACACCAGTTTGTTAATAATAGGCCCATTATCACAAATCAACTGAGTTGGTGTTGTTAACTTAGCATTCCACTTTGTTCTCATGACCTATGGCCAACGCATTTCCTCATAGACGTCCAGCGTCAATGCACTTCAATGGGCCAGCACGGACCCCTAATTTTCTATGCATGGAAACTGGATGGTCATTGGAGAAATGTAATTTTTTTCTCCCGCCCCCGGACGCAGAGCGTCTCTGGGGGTGAATGGAATGGTGGGCGGAGTTTTGATGGTGTGGACTTCAAGCAGTCCCCGTGTTGATTGGTGAACCTCTGAACCAGTTTTGATTGGCTGGTGTTTTTGATACATAGACTGTCACTTGGCTGCTGGAGCTCAGTCTTATCGCGCATGTTGCATGCTTGTTCATTTCTTACACTGTATATAAATCACACTCACTCTTATTTCCGGTTTGGTTTATTACAATTTTCTTGTTCGTTTTTAATTTCGTTTCGTTAGAATCATACTGTTAGGTAGGTTGGCGCTAGTGCTACTTAACTAGCCCACTAGCTCTCCTGAACTAGCCCGCTAGCGCACCTGCACTAGCCCACTAGCAGAGCACTATGGCAGACCATTTTCTAGAGAAGGAACGAAGGGTAGAATTAACGTAAAAGTAAATGGACAAACTTTATGATTAAGTTGGCAGTGAGCTTCCCCTCTTTGGAATACCAGCATCCGCAACTGCTGCGCTTCTCCTGCACGCTAGCCGTCTCCTCAGAACTGTTAACTGCATCATCACTCACACTACTGCTGGCAGTGCTGCTTGTCGGATCAGATTCCATCGTTTTCTTTCTTTTCGAAGGTGAAACTTCTGGAACTGTTGCACGCTTTAACCAGCGCTCCAGGATAGCATAGTTTTCAGAATGATTATGAAGAATGAAAGAAGTTTCATTTAGGCTACTTCGACTGTCTGAGAGGGGGAGTTGAGGTGTGCACACGATTCCTCTTCTGTGTCTGAATGTGTGTGTGCGCGCGCGCGCGTGTGTTGTGGTTTAAAACTATGTTATGTCTATGCGCTGTTTTGTTTACTGTACGGCAGGAGAGGGGGCTCAACAATAACCAACAGCGAAAATACCGTAACGATTTCACTCTAATTCGTTATTTTGACGTTACAATCTGTCTCCCCATTCCTCTTCATTGCATTGCAACGTATAGTGGCTCCATCCACAGGGCGGAACGGGCCTAGGCTATCGGCTGCCAAAGGAAACAGGATAACTCGGGTGACTCGGTAAACGTAGATAGATAGATAGATGGATAGATAGATAGATAGATAGATCTAAAGTGTAATGGAGACGTGTGTTCCAGGTTGATCTGCATAGATGAAAAAAAAGGCTTAAAAAAAAAAAAAAACCACACACAGACGTGCGCAAATCTCCCGCTCTATTATCACTGAAGGAGCGGGATTAGAATAAAATATGCGCAATTCCCGCAATCGCGCACCCAAATTCAGGCCCTGCTGGTGTGTGCATAGACTGTATGTGTGTGTGTGTGTGTGTGTGTGTGTGTGTGTGTGTGACAGAAAGGCAGACACGGCAGTGGAAGCTGCAGCCCAGTTTTGAGAGAAAAGCAAAGTAAAGAAGAAAAAAAAAAAACGATTCGTCGACTACTAAATTAGTTGTCGACGATTTTGTTCGTCGACGTAATCGTGACTAATCGACTAATCGTGGCAGCCCTAGTCTGTAGTAGATCTTTGTAGGTCAGTAGGTGCTGGATGGGGCCTCCCAGATGCCATATGGCAGCTGTGGCCAGGCGGTGCCAGGGCGAGTGGGTGGGGGACAGGAAGAAGCAGGGGGCCAAGGAGGACATGGGTGGTGGTGGTGGTGGCCATGGGGAAGAGATAAGATAACAGCCGTTAATGTGTCACAAAAACCAAAAATTCTCGCAGTAATGGTGTTGATAGTGAAGTTGTTGTGAAGTGTCATTATCTTGACAGATTTCATATCCACTTTCATTTATAACCAATGTGTTGTTTGTGCAATGATAAAACATTTCATATCTTATCTTAAATTCTTTGGAAGCCTCTAATATTGTGTGAAATTACAGAAGTAGCAAGGTGATTTCTAGTTCACTGTATATCTATAAAAGTCAACATTGTGGGTTGGAAATTTTATCAGAAAATGAAATGGTCAACCACCTCACTGACTAACTCACTGGAGGTTTAGTGTAGTAGATAATGTACTTCATACAGACTAGTATTCCTTTGTTGCCAAAGACAAATCATTACGGCCTATTAGTACTGATAAATGAGAGCTAAAGTCCAAATAAGACATTCTCAATCAAACTCGACTTGCTGAGGAAAATAAAGGTAGAGTAAATTGTTTCTGTTGGTCAACTTGAGGCAAAAGGCAGCCACAATGCCAAGGTTAAAATGAATCAGTAGTTTGCTCCTGTTGCCATTCTTAGTTTATCACCTGTAATACTCAGTCCCAATATTACATTTTTACCTGGCCCTAAGTGTTTCTGCTCCTCAACTGGAACCAAAAGATAGTCACAAGACCAAGGTCAGGATGGGTCAAATTATTAAGGTGTTCACCTAACAAATATAACAGAGCAACCCTGACTGTGCTGAAAAAGACACTGGGAAACATTCACTAAAAGAATAAAAACTCAGTGCCATGTTTTCAGTGAGTATATAGATGGAAAGAACAGAAGGCCATCTGAGCTGCTAACATTCCTTTCAGTGGGAGAGAAGCGACAGGATGAAGCATCCCACTGCATCTTCTCACGTAGAGAAAAGAGACTACAAGCTCCTGTTTGCTTTCACCCGCCTTCATGACTGCTGAGCTCAACGAAGCCCAACAAAAGCTTTCTTATCTATATAACTAGAACAGGTTAGTGAATGGGACTTTTTCTGCTAGCATAGTCTTCCATAGCTACATGAAAGCAGTTAATCTCTTAGCTGTTGATATTGACCGCCAGCCCAGTTTCTGTTTTGGCCCACAAAGACATCAATCAATAAATCAATTAATAAATCAATCAGTGTGTCAGTCAGTGCAGCTAGTGTTATTTCTAGCACTCCGTGTTCTGAGTGGATAGAACTGGTCTCGTTTCCAAGATGAGCCATCTTCCTCTCAGAGAGTGAAGCAAAAAACACAGATTTTGGACAAAAAAAGAGAGATCTTTTGCTCCTTGAAATGTTAATTTGTGATGGAAGGGACTATTGTGGAACACTAAAGCTGAAATCCTTTTGAATCTGTCCTGAATTTTAAGCAGTCGGCTTTAGCGATTCCAGAGAACCCCCCCCCCTACTACATCCCAACCCCACCCCCCCATCCCACTGCAGCTCAGCCCAGCCCAGCCTTGCCTCGACGCCTCCACTTCAGCTGATGGGGGCCCCTCCTAAACAGCACAATTAAAATGTGAATCAGGTTATTACTCGGGGTAATCCAAACACATTTAAACACAATGCTTCGCTTTAATGGGCCTCTTTAGCCTTTGCAGACAACACTCGAGAGGAGAGGAAAAGAGGTGAGGAGAGACGAGATGAGGAGAGGCTTTTCATTGTGCCTCTCCATTTGTACTGGTGAATGCTCTTGTGAATACCTGTAGCTGCAGCCATAGAGTTGGTGGCCATTTGCCACGCATGGCTTACGTATAGTTCTGTGTGCTACCAATTTTCCCTTTCAACTGTATGACCGCTGCATGCCTTGCACTCATTGGCAAACCACTGGACCATCCTTAAACATCAAGTTCAAGTTGAAGTTTATTGTTGCATCTCAAATTATGTTTTTTTATAAAATGCAACAGCAAACATCCCAGATATATATAAATGAGGAAAAGGAAGAGAATGTTAAAAAGGAGTCCCTGAGGCTGCTTTTGCTATGTATTTGTTTGCTTGCTGTAACATTTTGTTGACAACAAAAAACAGGTTGATGGGCATTTTTCATTTTTTAGAGTAGAGACGAATTGTGCTGTTTGATAAGATGTTTTTATTCATTTATGCAGTTTTGCTATTGGAAATGAAAAAAAAAACTTGTTTAACTCAATCACAACACTTGATAGGATCGACAAGTCGATGGTAGAGAAATGTAAGGAATCGGTTGGGTTATAGCAAACAGAATATTTTGAAGTATGACCCTGGCTGGTAGCCTACTGTATTTAAGTGTCTAGGTAGAAATCAACATCTGTGTAAAACTGATCCAAAATAACAGATCTGCCACTGTCACATTATTTTCCAATATCCCACATAACACAAAATGGCCAGTAACAGCCACTATTGCCCGATATTGACGCATCTCTAACTCTGAGTGTCCCCATTTTTCACATTGTAACTGCAATCTGCAACTGACCATCATGGCATAGGCAGGAACATCATTCAGGGAGGTGTTTTTTTTTTCTTTTTTTTGGATGACAAGTTCAATTTGGTTTCCCATATGGTCATGGATGTATAGTGTTTGTTTAGTGGTTTAGTGTGTCCCATTGTCTGACTGCAGTAGTCACATACTACAAGTCTATGTGTGTGCAGTAGACTTGGGCTTAGCTGGCTGGTAGCTTGCTCAGGCTGTTGTTGGGGTAATCTCTCGATATTCTATTGATTGACCTGCTACCAGTGCAGTTTTCTTGCCTTACGTAACTTTTTGTGGGCAGGTTGGGAAAAGCATCCCATGGCCCAGTCAAGATGTGTTTTTTAATCTTGTTAAATTTGTGAGCCTCAAGAAATTAAGGAAAAGTAAATGGATCAAGTAAAAAATAAGTTAAATAAAAAAGGCAAATCCACCTCGTACCTGCCTGTATCAGCTACAGTCTAAGCAGCCTCAAAGGTATCCCAAGGGAAGCCAACCACCTGAAGTGGTATGGGGATCTTTCTGAAATGGTGCTGGTTATTTTTTAATGCTGCTAAACAACTAACAGTGGAGCTTGTAACATTTTAGCATTAGCTTATAGTTACCATGGCTTTTTGTTCTTTGGTCCACCTATTGTTGGCTCTATCTCCTAGTTACCATATCTTATTGTTTATGGTGCATTATTTTTCCTTTCCTTTTTTGGTTCCAGTTGTAGTTTCTAGTTCTTACTTTTTTTAAAAGCGAGACAGCAACAGGAGAGAGACTCAATTGAGCTTAATCCAAAAAGAGCAGGAGGGAGTCCAGACATAGAAAACAAAGAAGACATGGTTGCCACAGAAACACACGTCCCTCTCAGAATACAGAATTCCTGTACAGCTTCGACAACACTCCAGTGCAGACTGAGTAATTACTCTTGTGAACTTCTCCTTCCTCATTCTTCTACTCCCTCTTCTTTTCTTTTTTTGTTTTCTCCTTTTTCTTTCTGGCTTTTCTCTTCTTCTTCTTCTTCTTCTTCTTCTTCTTCTTCTTCTTCTTCTTCTTCTTCTTCTTCCTCTTTGTCTGCCTGTACTTATTCTTGTTTCTCTTCTTCTCTCTTCCTCTCTTATCCTCCACTCTCGCCTGCCACCCTCTTCCCTCTCCTTCATTGTCTTTACATTATCATGGATGCCCTATAGCCAGCCATTGAGGCCTAGAATTTCACCCCGAGACTCCAGGAGCCCCCGAAGCAAGTGGGCCTAAGTGTGATTAATGCATCCTGCAGATGTTGTTTTATATGCCTCTGAAGCTTCCTGAAAACAGACTGCCGTCTAGACAGGCTGGCTACACTGCTCTGACTCTCACTCACTCTCTCTCACTCTCTCTTTTTGTGACCCTCCACCTCACTTTTAACTCTCTCCTTCTCACCCCTTATTTTGTGGTAGCTCCCTTTTAACTATATTTTTATCCTTGATGAAAAGTTTATGTTCCATGTTTTCCATCAAGTTTCTTACTTTGTAAATGTTTCCAAGAATTTTTTTTTCCACATGATTTCATTTTCCTTCTTCTTGTTTTATTCTCATGCTCTGGGAAGGGTGTGTTCATGCTTTGTGGTTGACGTCACTGTTGTGATACCCCCCCCAACACACACACACACATATCTCCCCCATTTCAGTACCCCCTCCACTGTTCTGGCTGTAGTGTTGAGTGATATGTCTGGGATGGAGCCTATTGGCTTGTTGTTTGAGGTAGGAGTGGAATGTGCAGAGCGCAGGACTGTTTGTGAGGTGGCAATGGCATAGTGCTTTAAAATACCTCACAATAGCCCACCCCCCAAAACACACACTGGACACACACACATAAACAAACGCACACAAACACACAGATGGATGCATGCATGCACACACTAATGCTATGTACTCTAATGGATGCCATGAGGTTACATATGTGGGTCACAGGGTCAAAAGTGCTCTCAATGTACTGTATGGCACTCTTGTGTGTGTGTGTGGTGTGTGTGTGTGTGTGTGTGTGTGTGTGTGTGTGTGTGTGTGTGTGTGTGTGTGTGTGTGTGTGTGTATTTGTGTGTGTGTGTGTGTGTGTGTGTGTATTTGTGTGTGTGCCCTGGCTGGCTCCTCTCTGCTTGGAGGTCTTGTTATCATGGCCTACATTAGTGAGTTAAAGTAAAATACTGTGAACTCCCCCTGCTTGCTACTTAAAACCTAAAAGCTGCTGCCCAAGATGTACTTGCAGATGCGAAACGAGCAGTCCTTGAATCTTATTGGTGAAAAATTGTTGATATTTAACATTTAACAACCAATCAAACTCCCTCCGTGGAGCTGCATTGTGGATTGTCTGAAATACTGTATTCCCCTGCTGTGTGACTCTTCCCATGTAGAGCCCCAGGGCTGTGTAAGAACACCAGAGCGGCTTTAAGCACACTAAGCACACAACCAGAGGACTGGGAGGAAGAAATATGCTAAAAAATGTCAAAAGGTGTATTGGAATATGACCCAGGACCTGGGGATGGTTGCACAAAACACTTAGGTAAGGGATTCTCTTAAGGGGTGTTGCACAAAATCACCTAAATTGTATCCTTAGTTAAAGAAAAAAGTGAAAGACTTTGCAACATTAAAGGTGATTTTTCTGCAGTAACTGTCTACAGAGATTGGTTGACTGTTGCTAAATAGCTGCAGCCCGGGCTTGTTCAAGTTTTTGTTTTTTATTCATGCCGAACTTTTCCCATTATTAAAATAATTGCAAATATCGCTAATAGAAATTGGATAGTGTACAGTGCACTATGAACGTGTACATGATGTTACTTTAAATACTTGCTTTGTTAACATGAGTTAGCTAACATGAGTTAGCAAAACTGCACACATAACGTTAATGCAGTGTTTCACATACATTGACAAGACAGTGGCGGCCCTCCGCAGTTTAAATATGGACTGCGAAAAAAAATATTTCCACCAAACCAATGCATACCGATGTTTCAGCCATTCTGCCAATCTATTTTAGCTATTTTGTTTGCGTTGCTTTTAGTTACTTCCGTTAATTAAAAAATTAGGATAAATGAATTCAGGCCTGCTTTGGTGTAGAAAAAGAACATGACCTGCAGCATTGCTTTCCACTCACACTCTGCACTTGCATGCACACACGGTGAAGAGTGGTGCGTCTGTGTGCCTCTCCAAAACAACCAGTTACAAAATGACAACGATGACGCCTATTAATGACTGTTTCCTCAAGTTCAAGACTCTCAGAAACATTCAGTTTGTTGTTCTACATATACAAAAAATCTGATTTCATGTAAAACCTCTGGCATAAATAATTGTAGTATCAGAGAAAGGATTTTTTCCCTTCACTTTTGTCATTAACTAGCATGTTCAGTAGTTTGTTAATTAGCTAGCGGATTAAATTGGTGACTTGGTAATTCTTTTGAAACAAATAACATTTTTGTACACAAATTAGTTGGAGGAATCTATATTCCAAGGTGGGAGTTCATGTTGCCTGTGTGAGAGCATTACAACCAGAAAGAAAACGAAATATCCGAAGTAGCCTTTAACATAGGCCCAAGTATATACATTTCAGTATGACAACCCTGACTACCCCCCTCCACGCCACAGTCTCCGAAAATTCTGTGGGAAACACTGATCCATAACAGCGAAGCACAAACAACAGCAGACAACAGCACAACAGTCTTAATGGCTCAGCTCAACGTTCCCTGGACTTGGACTTTATAGAAGATTTGCGTGAGACTGTCATGTTTGTTGGGGTTGTGTGTGTGCGTGTAGGTGTGAGGGTTAATCCAGCTGTCCCCTGGAGTACTGAGTGGAGGGTCGGACCCCTGTTTTTCTGCTCTGCAGCTCACTTCCCCTCCGATGTTGTGTTTTTAATTTCTGCCGCTCTGACTTGCCCTGCGAAATGCTGGCATTTGCTCTTTCTGCTTTGAGCCAGCAGAGTACACAGTACAGCAAATTAAGTTCTCAACCCTCCCCACCACCACCCCCACTGCCACCCCCACTATTTCCCTCAGTGAAATTTAGTTGCCACTTCTCAAACCAAGCTGCAATATCCCTCTTCCTTTTGTCAGCTGGTTTTCTCACACCGTTTGCATTGCACCTTTTGACATTACAGGAAAGTGTTTCTTTAAACTGAACATGCAACACTGACTAACGTGTTGCTAAGCATTAAGTCTCCATACCACCACCTCGTTTTGCTCCAGTTGTGCTGATATTCTCACTACGTTCTCTAGGAGCGTGCATCTTTGCTGAGGCCTCTTTTAAAATGACTCCAGAAAGGCTTTTTCCCACTCTCCATCTCTCTGCATACAGCCCACAGTGCAGTACTGAGAGTACCATCTCATGCTTTGTTGGCCATCTCTACAGTTGTGTGTAAGGCTGCTGGATGGCCACAGTACATGACAAAGTACTCTGGGCACCTCAGCCTGGTGTAAACCTCACTCCTGTCTGGGTCACGGCACCATGGAACCCATGCTGTTCTTACTCAACTCAACTGGAGCAGGAACCGAAGTCTCACCATCAGCTCACAAAAAGAAACATGGAGCTAAAAGCCAGGCTACTAGCTCAGTTGTTGGCATGTGTAGGCATATGTAGGCTCACTAGGTCACTGCACAGCTGCCAGCAAGCTACTTTCACATTGACACCTTGTGCAATGTGCCTTTGGCTCCTGGAACATCATTTCTCTCAATTTTGGGCTTCATGTGCACCATGCCCACACTGTACCCCAGCCACTGCAGGTCAGCCCAGGCCAGAGCCAGAGACGCTCACTTGGCCCTTGACTCTGTGGACCCCTCTGTCTCTAGAGCAGCTGGATGCGGATGGTGTAATTAGACTGGAGTCGCGGCACGCCACAGGACATTCCAGTGCGGATTAAGGGGAAGAGATCTGGCCTCCACAGCTGATGCTGCTATGGGATGGTTTGGTGAGACAGAGGGAGAGAGATGGAGAGAAGGAGGGTGAGAAAAATAAGAGGATAAGTAGAGAGGTATAGAAAGACCAGGCAGAATGATGGAAGTACAGAGTGAGAGAGCGAGAGAGAGTGCGAGAGAGAGCGAGACTCAGGCACAGCATGAAGAGAGTTGGTGGAGGGAGAATGAGAAAAAAAAGAAAAGGATGGGCAGAGTGAGATCTGTGTGAAATGAAGAGAGTGAATAAAGAGAGAGAAAGTGAGAGAGGCGTTTCTTTGCACACTGTTCTTGTTTGCTCTCAACGGCCCCGGGGCCAGACTCCGTGCTATCTGATGAGCGCAGAAGTAATTTTCCAGAAGCTTCTCTACCTGACATGCAGGTTGTCCTGGCGGCAGAGAAAATAAAAAAAGCAGTTTGTGGAAACTCTCATTCCTGCCAAGAACATTATAAGCAAACACACTGAGCCTCTGTACACTGGGTGGGCCAGGTACTTTAAGGGACTGGACTTCATAAAATCCTCTCTCATAAAATTAAATCTCAAAAATGCTCGTCAGGTCAGGTGTAGTTTTTTTTCCTGCCTTTTTCTGTATCTGTGACCATGTCAAGAGAATAACCTAACCTGGAAACATTATTTTAAGGTTGAAAAAACTAAGAATGAACTGTACCAAAAGCTGTACTCAAAATGACTAAAAGCACAATCAATCAACCACCATTTGACCAGAAGATTTTTTAAATCTATGCAGTTTGACTATTGCAAGTGTGAAGAACTGAAACTCTGTCACACTATTTGATAGGACCAGCCGGTCAGTTGGAATAAAATGTGAAAAGAGCTCAATTTGACAGTTAAATGGGTTACAAGAAACAAGAATTTTCTCAAGGATGGCCTATCAAATTGTTATGGGGTTTTAGCGACCAAATGCGTGCTTGCTCATCTGTGTTTGAGTGTGTGTGTGTGTGTGTGTGTGTGTGTGTGTGTGTGTGTGTGTGTGTGTGTGTGTGTGTGTGTGTGTGTGTGTGTTTAAGTGTGGACTTGGGAGCGCTCCAGAGCCAGTGGTGGTACATCACTGACGCTGGGGCTTTGTTTTGAGAAGGGGCTCCTGGAAGCCTAACAGCACTTATGTGTTCTTGACTGGATGGCCTTTGGTATTGATGTAGCACTCAGTGTACACCCCCACCCCAGCCGCAGCAGCTCACCATACGTCCGTTCGTCCATCTGATCTGTCTGGTCCTATTCCTCTGACTGTTCCACAACAGCCCTGGCCTCTGGTCCTCGTCCCCCCCCCCCACACACCTTTCTTTTTCTCACTTTTCTCCCCACTTGACAGTTGTGACATAAGTACACACTTCACACACTTATCACTCTCTGTCTACCGCTCTCTTGTCTTCCCTGTCAGTCTGCACAGCTGAGTATGACTGTATTAATTGTATAACGACATGCGGCACCCAAACACTCATGTAGGTAAGGCTCATGGTCTCTAACTGAATGGCCATATCTCACTGGAGTTGATCAACAAACATAAATGTTAGTCTAATAGTTTTCACTGTCTGAGAAATGCAGACTTAGCCCATTAAAAAAAGTGTATCTTAAAAAATAATGGCATATAAAGTAGCAAATAGATAGCCCTTAGTACTTTTTCGTTAAATCAGTAACACTTGTCACCTTAGACGACTTTCAGTTTTTTTAGTACTTGCATAACATTAAGCCCAATAACCTTGTCTTAAATGTGTCCATTATCTTTAGTTCACAACCATGTTTAATAGTCATTTAAGCATCCGTATGCTGTTCTTCCTTGTAATTTAGTAGGACAAGCTATCATTAATTACAAGGCTGTGTAAAGTTGGCAGAGCTGCTTCATAGCTCCAGTACACCTGAGGAACTGTTCAACTCCTTTTAAGTTAAAGAAAAGTATTTGTCTACCTCACAAAGCCACCCCTCCCTCTTTTTTTCCTCTCTCTCTGTATCGCCTTTCTTCGTCATCCTCTGACTCATCTCCTCACACCAGACCAGTGACTTGTTCTTCATGAGTTGCTTCATATCCTTTTTCTTCTCCAGCTTTTTCTGCTTCGCTCTCCATCTCTCTCTGTTTCTGTCTCTGTCTCTCTCTTATTCTCTCTGTGAAGTGTTCACACCTTGCACAGAACTCGTAATCTTCAGTGTTAACACAACTAAACCCTGGGCTGAGGTGTGTAGCTCACACGTTTAGGAGGATATTTGTGTGAAAACACACCATGGCACCCCATTCCAGACTGCCACCAACTTACGCCACCTCTTGCATTACGTTATGCCGTCATGGGCAGACACCTTTTTTTGTAAAAAGTGGGCTGATGAACATGCAATTTTAACATAGTTTGAGAATGAAAGGAAAGGCCAATCATCATGACTCACGTCGGGGCATGCCGAACAGTTTGATGTTTACATTAAAGATAGGATAGCCAGCAGCAATGTGATGAAGCCCTAAGCATAGAGAAGAAAGAATATCGAAAAAAAAAGAATACCGAGGCTCCAATGTTTCATTTGTGACTGCTGGTATCGTAACCCCACAAAAGTCTCCTCTACCAGGCTATTATCATCATCATCATCATCATCATTATTATTATTATTATTATTAATGTTATTTTTTTAACTTTTGGGCTATAGCCTCAAATTCCCAGGTCTAACGACGCCTCTGGCCGCAAGTATGTGTTGGCTCTGGTGTACTAAGGTGTGGGAGTTCATGTCACAAGGGACCACCATGATGCACACGGCTTTGACCTCCCACCCCAAACCTCCAGTGTAATAAGGGTGCCTTCAGCAGATTAACAGGCACTGTTGATTCATAATTCAAGTTGCTGGCGGATGTAGAAAAGGCAAGAAAGTGAAATCGTTTACCGCAAAGAAAGTAATAAAGCTATATGTATAAAATATAATACAATATGAAATATAGAAAATACAATATAAAATCAACAATCAAAATATAGACCTCTTACGTTTTTTGAGACAACAGGTCTGACACAGTGTTCCAGGAAGCTGTTTATTTGTATGAGATATGCCCCAGACTTTGCCTTCCCCAATCCTCACTCCATTACCTGTCCTGTGATCCCAAGAGGAGAGCAGGCATGGGGAAAGAGGAGTGTAGCCTACTTCTCTACACCACTTCACTTTGCTGGCTAAAGCCTTGAGATTCAGATGCTGCCCTCAGGAAGATAGAAATGGAGTATAGTGTGGCGTCAGGGTTGGAGGGGTGGGACGGGGAGGGTAATGGGTGACTTAAGGTGGGTAACAAATGTCTTGAGGAGGGTAATGGTTGCCTTTTGGGAGGAAATTTGTCCTGGGGGGGGGGGGGGGGGGGGCAGTAGTTGCTTTGAAGGGTGTTATGGATGTCTGAAGGGGGATACACGGTGTCTTAAGGAGGTAATAGAAGTCTTGAGAAAAGTAATAAATGTCCTAAGGGTTTAATAAGTGTGTGGTAGGGGTAACTGTATGGGGTAAAAAATGTATTAAGGATTTAAAAGACTGGAGGTGAGTAATATGTGTTGTGGGTGGGCAATAGATGTCTTGAGGGTGATAACAGACTTCTGAAGGGGGAGATACATGACTGTGGGTAAATATGGCATAGGGAGCCTCTTGTGTCTTCATTACACAGTGAGCGCCTCCTAGTCAGTGGTTTGGGTTCCTGTTTTAGGAAGGGAGAATGGCCGTAACTGGATCTCTGTAGCCTTCTCTCCGCCATCAAATCAGTCGAACACTTAGCACTTTATTTTAACTGCTTACCAAAACACCTGTCATAACAAGAGGTAATTGAACCAGAAAGAAAAACATGAGTCAATGTCAAGTGGTACAGTAATAATAACAGTTAGCTTTGCTGCAGAGAAGCCATATTTGTTTTTCATCAATTTTTTCCCTTTTTTGAAGAGTTTTCAGGCTGCAGGTGTGTGTCAGTGTGTGTGTCAGTGTGTGCATGTAAGTCAAGTCAAGTCAAGTCAAGTCAGATTTATTTGTATAGCGCATTTCATACATACATGCAGTTCAATGTGCTTTACACAAATTTAAAAATAAAATACAATTAAACATAGGAAGGAAGGAAGAGAAAATAGGTACAAGAAATAAAAATGTCCACAATCGTGTAGAATATGATAAATATTCAGCATCCTCCGTAGAGGGCCCAGAGGCTGGCTGGCGAGTTTAGATGTTTAGATGTTATCAGCTCCCGCAGCAGTCACAGCTCCGGAAGATGGCGAGACAGTCTCAACACTTCTGTCACTCAGATGCCAGCTGACAGATGCCGTCGGAGACGAGGTGATCAGTGAAGAGTGTACATTCTCTGCGCCGCCGACATCCAGGCGCTGGTCGGTTTGGTTAGAATCGCAGCTCCGCAGCTTTGCAGCCTCGGCGGTAAGTGTGTGTGCTAACTGGTGTGTTTGAGAAAAATGTCATGCAATAACATCGGACTCTTAATTAGCCAAGGTATCACTGTTTACTTGTACGAAATAAGCTGGGGAATCTATCCCTGGCTTGCTAGCAACTAGGGCCTGTGACTTTCTGCTGGCAAGAGAAGGTATTGAGGCTTCTTAATCAGTGTTTTGTCACTATTATAGATGTCCACTGTAAAGCCCTCACCCACTGCTGTACTGCCTCCCAAGGAACACACACACACACACACACACACACACACACACACACACACACACACACACACAGGTAAGGTAGAGACTGGAAGAGACATGGGGAGATTTATTCCTTTAGTCTTGGTGGCGGGTGGCTGTGACCTGAGCCAAAGAGCCAAAGGGGATAAGGCAAGTTCTGCTCCTGTGCCAAAACTTTCCTGCAAATCCTCTCATGCTGTGTGTGTGTGTGTGTGTGTGTGTGTGTGTGTGTGTGTGTGTGTGTGTGTGTGTGTGTGTGTGTGTGTGTCCTTTTGAGGGGTAAAGGCTTTGTGACTTTTGACGAGAGCTCTACTTGAACATCTACTGGAATGAACTGAACATCTTGTCACCGACAGACCCAACCTGTCAGAAGACACCCTTGCCTGCAGCATAGCCTCATGCCTAGCCTACCTCAGCAATGCTGCCCAGTCAGAGCAAGATCCAGATTTCAAACCGCATCACAGAACACAGAAGTACTATCCAGGAAGATCATCATAACTTCATTTTGAAAGAAGACAAATCCCAACATGAGGAGTTTTTGGTGTTTGGTGTGTAATTGTGTGACCCCCACATAGGTACGGGTGTAGCTAAAATGAGTATGACATCCCAGCAGTTGTAAATGATGGATTATAGACTCAAACCCTGTAAACATCATATGCAGATCAGATACCAAAAAAACCCCCCAAAAATCCAAAAACAGTACCGTGCATGGCCGGCTGGCACAGTCCATATGTTGTGCTGCCATGCTGCAAAACCTCCAGCTAACTACCACCTATCTAGTACCACCACCACAAGGAATATCTACTGTTGGTTCCCACCTGATAGAAACAAAAGACTGTTTTGTTACACTTAACTGGAGTGGAACTCCTATAAACTATCCGCAAACACTCAGATTATACATAAACTACTGTATCTGTTGAGACTACAGTCTACAGTGTATAGTTAGGGTTGGGGTAAAGGGTTTGGATAAGGTGACGTTCAGTGAACAATAGACAGAAAGAAACAGACCTTCCGTGAAGTCTCTGTAGGGGGACTATCCACGTAAAGTGGTACCAATTTTTTGGGGGAAGGGGGTGGGAGTGTAGATTGCCAGATGATTAATGGGGAAGGCCTCAGGAGCTCCCTCTCCCTGTTCCTGGGAGGACGAGAAGGAGAAGGACATGGCACCCTCTAGATTTATTGAGGCGGGGCAGCGATGAAATATTCAACAGCCGACTTTGAAACTGCCGCACCTGTCATGTCTAAATGCCTCCACCAGTCACTCGGCCTTGCCGAGATGCGTGGACGTCCTCCGAGAACGACCGACCGACCTAAAGAACGAACGAACGAACGAATGAAGGAGGGAGGGAAGGAGAGAGAAGGAGAGAGCGAGCGAGAAAGAAAGAAGCGAAAGAGAGTTACGAGTGCCCCTAACTTTGGCCTGTCTCTCTGCTGAGTTATTGCTCTCTCTCTGCTGCCAAGGGAGAGCAAGGGGGGGGTGGGGGGGCTGAGATAGGGGGTGGGGGGCACAGTGTCCAAGACTGGGCTCAGTGGAGGGAAGGGCGGGAGGAGGCAGACCTGCTGAATATAAAGGAGGCCAGAGAGACAAACAAGGAAGGAGGAGAAACCCTAAGCTACTGTTTTTTTTTTCTGATTTGCATGGCATTCATTCTTAGAGCATGATGTGTGTGTGTGTGTGTGTGTGTGTGTGTGCGCGCTTGTGTGTGTGTGTGTGTGTGTTTGTTTGTGTGTGTAAAATGCTTGGTGTTTTGTTGGACTGGGGGGGATACACATTTGAATCTGCCCTGCAAAGATGCCAGTACCTTGCTAACACTTGCAGGCTCACTGAATGAATGAGTCACACTGGCCATTTTTCTCAAACGACTTCTCTTCCACTTAATCTCCCCTACCCCCACCCGCCCATTTAAACGCACACACACACACACACACACACACAGACACACACACACACACACACACACACACACACTGCTCTCTTCCACCTTGAACGCCGCCTCTTGTAGCCTCAACAGCACGCTGTGCGTAACAAGCCAAATTAAAAGC
>CM059275.1:12956515-12959015 GCA_030347295.1 Setipinna tenuifilis
TGCACCTGCACACCATTTCAGTCTTCATCTACAGGAAATGACCAATTAACCCCAGTGTTTTTAATACTAAATAGTGCTTAATGACCAGCCGCTCGTATAGAGCCTTAATGGTGAAATTACACCATCACATCACTCTGTAATGTTTGGAAAAGCATTTGCAGGATTAATGGCAGAGCATGTGTTTTTCTACCATGTGTAGTGCAATTCTTGACTTTAATGTAGGGGCATACTGTAAGTTCAGTGTAATGTAGGTGCATACTGTAATTGCATACTGTTGATTAATGTATGCGGTAGGATACTGTGAGTTCACTGTAATCGAGGTACAAACTGTAAGTTGAGTAATGTAGGTGCATACTGTAAGTTGCCTTTTGATTAAAGCGGGTGGGGAATGAGGTAATGTAAGGGAAGGACTGCAGGATTATGGTGACTGTGCGCATGTGTATGTGTGTGTGTGTATCATTCTGAGGAAGTGTGGCGTAAACGTCTCGGCGAGCTCCGTGCAGCACGTAGGCCACGATGCGGTCAGGCCCCAACCAGAACACTTCATTAGCTAAAATCATCATAAACATGTCAGCCTCCACCCTCCCCCACACCACCACACCCACCTTGCACCACCAGCCTGGAAGTTAAGGCCAGCTCTGACCTGCTGCTTAGATAAACACCTAGGCTATGTGAGTGTGCTGCTCTGTTTGTGTGTTTCATTGTGAAGGCAGGTGTGCATGTCTGTGTTTGTGTGTGTGTGTGTGTGTGTGTGTCTGTGTCTGTGGTTGCATTCTGTATATTTAAATGTACAGATATTTGTGTTTTGGTTTTTAAATATAACTGTCTGCCTGCTTGTCTGCCTGTGTACATATGTAAAGGTATGTGTGTGTGTGTGTGTGTGGTTGCATTCTGTACATATTTAAATGTACAGATATTTGTGTTTTGGTTTTTAAATATAACTGTCTGTCTGCCTGCCTGCCTGTCTGCCTGCCTGTGTACATGTGTAAAGGTGTGTGTGTGTGTGTGTGTTTGTGTGTATGCGTGTGTATGCGGGAGAGACTGAACGTTGGTAGTAGACAGAGCGGGTGTTCCTCTGTTGTGTAAAGCACAGCAGCCAGTGGGTTGGGTGCAGTGTAGTGCCACAGCATGTCCAGCTGGATCAGCACTCTGGCCCGTGACTGATGGTATAGACCACTAGAATCAGGACGCCATTTCCAGACTGCCTGGAGACTGCTGTAATTACCTCACCCCTACCCCCCCCCCCCCCCCCCCCCCCATTCCTATGTCGCCACTTTGCTTGGAGTTGGGGGAGGGGGAAGGGGGGGGGGTCGCTAGCTGGCTAATACTCAGTTTACCCTCCTTTTTCTCCTCATCTGTCGTATGATGATCCCATAGTCCAGATTTACTAACAGTCACAGAAAGAGTATTTGCTCTACTCTGCCTCTCTTGCTTTCTATGTCTCTCTCTCTCTCTCTGTCTCCCTCTCTCTTGCTCTTATTTTCTCTCTCTCTCTCCCTCCCTCTCCCCCCCTTAAATCGTTTAGCTCACTGGCTCTCTCACTTGTTTGCTGGCCACAGAGCACAATCGCCTAAGTCATCCTGTAAAATCGACTCTTGATTAAATCACAATTATTTAAATAAGTCTGCAAATGCATCATGCTCTCGTAATAATGAAATTAGTTCATATTTTAATTTCGTCTGAGTTCCTCTCTGCTTAGGACCGCTGTCCCACTGTCTGTGCACTTCCATTAAGCTTGTTTTTTCCTCCTCGGTAAGCCTTGTTTTTTCTCTTCATTAAGGCTTCCCCTCTTTCTCAGGCGTTTCACTGCAGATGTTAACAGATTACCTACACAAATGTTCAAATGCTGTCTAATACAGTGTTGTCTAATATCGGAGTTGCTTGATTGCATGGATGAGTACTTACTAACAACCGCTTAGACAACATTAGACATCAGTGTTGCGTAGCCGGGCAGATCAGGTAGTCATTTTGAGGTTTACGTCATTTGTGTTGTTGGTGTGCGTATGTGTTGTGTTGGGTTGGGGTGGGGTGTCGTTTTTTAAATTGTGGAGTTGGGAGGTGCAAGGTTTGTTTTTATTCGCTTAAACGCCTTAGCTTCCAGTGTTATTCCTGGTTAACCGCAAAAGAAAAACTGAAAAACCTTCTCGAACCACCAGCCATGAAAACATTAACCATGGCTCAGAGCCATCATTTGGCTCACAACATCGCCATTTCCTTTTTTTTCCTCCAAACCTTTCCTTTTGTTTTCTTTTGTCTTTACACGGAGTTGCTAGATTAAGTGCATTCCAATGGCCTGCCATTCCTTTTACTGTATTATTCTCCCTTTTTTTTTTAAATCCTGACATTTAAAACAGACGCCTTTCCTGTGTTTGCATTGGGTCCTTGCTGGGACAGGCATGTTTTTCCCTCCCACTGTTATGAGTATTGATGGCAGCCAACGAGTCGTTGATCATCCCCATAATTTACATCCTTTATCTCTGCTCTCCTGCGGAGGAGAAAG
>CM059275.1:12989015-13009015 GCA_030347295.1 Setipinna tenuifilis
TTGCTTCGCTCGTCACTGCTCTCGTTCACTTTCCAGAGGAGCCAACAACCCAAAAATCGGCAATACAGAAAACACTCATCATTAAGCCCACATACACACACCTCCATAACCTCCCTTGAAAACTTGTTTCTTTAAACGTCTTTTTTTTGTTGAACCACCGTTTTTGAGTATTGAGTACGAACTAATAATGATTGAAAGAGCCTGAAACTGGCGTTTGTGTTTGTGTTTGAGTATCTCATCTGTTTATTTTTGTGCTCAAGTTTCAATAGTGAACTGAAAGAAAAAAAAAGAACTCTTGTGTTGAACTGTTTTTGTCCGTGCTGAACTGATATACACATCAAACAAATTTTCTGACGGTGGTGGAACAAAAAACAAAAAAACTAAAGCGCATAGGCCTATGTGACTGCAGTTCCCCGATTCACCACCGTTACAGAATGGCGACCACGAAGGGACACTGAAAGCCCCCAACTGATTTTTATTGCTTGACTGCTTGCTTAAATAATTGACTGACTGACTGCTTTGTTGCACTGACGTGAATTGATGGTGAACAATGGGGTTATGTTTGCTGTGTTGAATGTTGTGTTAAATGCTGATGTTGAATTTTGTGGTGACTTGAAATCATGCTGCTGAACAGTGATGTTTTCACATTGACTTGAATTTATTATACGCATATTTCAGTGCTACAGTTTCTTTCTGTGTATGTCCATACATCCTGCATAGTTATTATTGACATTGTTAAAAAAATTGCATGTCAGCATGACCTCACCAACTGATAACATCATACTACACCCCCCTGACGTTGCTACACCTATTATTTCACAGCCTACATCAATCCCTACTTTTCCATTGTCATATCAGACTTTGTCAGAAAGGCCTGCCCCTCAATTAGGAGTTTTTGAGACATCCTCCTCTGAGCTATCAGTGGGTGGTAATGCCCCTGTTTCTTCCCATGCTGAAGAGGGCGCTACACTCACATCTCCAACTTCAGACACGAGCTTGGCAACCCCAGTGTCTGCAGTGGAGTCTCCTCTGCAGTGTGAGCTACCCAGAGTGCTTCCCACACCAGGACGAGAGCTTGGTCGTCTGGCAGAACGCGCTCAAGATGGCTGGGAGAAGCTTTTCCAGTACATGCGACAGCATGAGAAAGACCTGGCAGAAATGAACAAAATCATGCAAAGACACAGATTTCACTTGGAATCAAAGTTTGAAACTCATGCCATACAAACCCAGGAGCAATTCACACGCCTCACAACCACGGTAGTGGTCACCAGAGAGAAGATGGAGAAGGAACTGGACTCCATGATGAAGGCAATGACAAAAATAGCTGTTGAGGAATGTAACAAAATCAAAGTTGCAACATCTTCTGAGCTGAGCTTTCTTGTAGAACAGTTGCAGATAGAACTACAAACTGATTTTAAAACCTCTCAGTCAGCAACAGAAAAAACCCACACAGACATGGTTACGCATGGTGATCAACTCACAGAATGTATTTCGTTAATGAAACACTTATCTGCTAAAGTTGACTCTCTCAGTGCACAAGTGGATAACACCTCTATGGAAAATAAGAGGGAGATAAGGGAATTGCAACGGAAAATTATTCAAAATGACTCTCAAACTTTTTCTGTGAGAGATTCCTCTTCCCTGCATGCCACTTCCCACACCGCTTCTCTGTCTGCTCCTAGTGGTCTGTCCTCAAGAGTAGATCATATAAAATTAATGAAAGTGTTTCCTACATATGGTAAACCTGGAGATGATCCAGATCCTGTTTTATACTTGTCAAAGTGTCAAGACTTCATTGCTGTGCATCCTTTGTCTGATGGTGACATTCTTGCTACTTTCCGCACCGTTTTATATGGTACAGCAAGAGACTGGTGGGAGATCACTCGCACCAAGGTGGCCACATGGGACGAGTTTAAATCTTCTTTCTTGTCTGCTTTCCTAGCAGAGGACTACCAAGATGAACTTGCAGAGCGTGTGCGAACCAAGAAACAGCAGGAGAAGGAATCTATCAGAGATTTTGCTTATTCTTACAGAGCACTGTGTACAAAGTGGAATGCAAATCTAACTGAACTGGACATAGTGAAACTTATCTTGAAGAATATCAAGCCTTACCTTGCTAGCCAGCTCCGGGGACGAGTGAGTGATGTCGATGAGCTTGTGCGTCTTGGTCATCAGCTTGAGAGAGACCATGAACAACAGCTGGAATATGAGCAAACCATACACAAGAAAAACAACCCAGCTCACAAAGTCTCAGCCCCTGTGCAGCATGTGGAGCGACCTCCTCTTTGTTGGCGTTGCAAAGGCTCTCACAGTCCTGGCACCTGTCCACAGCATACCTCTCCTGTAAGGTCCAATGATTCACACCATCAGCACCAACATAAACAGAAGCCTCATCAAAAACAGGGTGGAGCTTCCAGTAACTCTGTGTCTGCTGTTGCTTCTAAGAAGATGCAAAATGTGCTTACCTCACCTCCTTCCACTGCTTCTGCTTCAGACCAACCAGTACTGTTCTCCCAGCGAGGGCATGTCCCCCAACAGCTTGTTGTGCCTATAAGCATTGGTTCCTGGTATGGAAAAGCCATTTTAGACACTGGTGCTAGCTACACCCTGCTCCATGAGTACCTCTGGTCTGACTTGATTAAGTCCAAAGATCTCAACCCCTGGACACAAGGTCCCTTGTATCTAGCTAATGGGGAGACTGCAACACCTCTTGGTTGGACTGACGTGTGCATCAGTTTGCATGACCATGTGACTGACCTCTCAGTAGCTGTCCTTCCATCCAAGGCGTTGACGTATGGGATTATCTTGGGGCTTGACTTCATTTTCCACAGTCAGCTCCAATTGAACGTCACAGACAACTCCTACACCTTCAAAACCAACCCCTTAGCTGTCTTCTACTTCCAGCCTGGTAGTGCTTCTGTGTCAGCATGGCAAGAGCGGCACAAAAGGCACGTCACAAAAGAGCATGACTCTGACCAACTCTCTCTGTTCAGTTCTGTTCCACCCTCTGCTGGTTGCCTGGCCACTGTTCAAAAAGAGACCGACTGCTTTCCAGTTACTGCTGATACACTCTGGGAGGAACAGCATAAGGATCTTAAGATCCAGCCCCTCTTCAAGTCCTTGGCTGAAGGAGACAAAGCTGTGAAAACTAAGTTCATTGTCATTGAGGACAAGATATATCGAAAAATCCATAATGGAGATGGTAAAGTGCATTATCGTGTGTACATACCAGAGTGTCTTACAGACCTGTTATTTCAATTCTATCATGCCAGTCCTCTTAGTGGTCATCTTGGAATCTACAAGACATACAAGAGACTGTATGAGGTTGCATATTGGCCAGGGATGTGGTCCGACATTAAACATCGTGTTAAGTGCTGCTTGACATGTCAAACCATCAAGGCTGACCATAAAAAGCCCTCTGGAAAAATCCAGCAAACTGAGGTGAGAAGGGCCAATGAAATGCTTGGTGTGGACATCATGGGACCCTTTCCTTGCAGTACAGAACGTAATCAGTTCCTTCTAGTGTTCGTGGACTACTACACAAGATGGGTGGAGTTGTTCCCCATGCGCTCAGCCACGGCGCCAGTTATTGCAAAACTGTTCCGCAAGGAGATACTCACCCGATGGGGTGTCCCAGATTTCCTGTTGTCTGACCGAGGTTCTCAATTCATTTCCACTCTGTTTCGAGAGCTCTGTCAGAACTGGGCAGTTACACCAAAGCTTACCACCGCCTACCATCCTCAAACAAACATGACAGAACGTGTAAACAGGAACTTAAAGGCCATGATTTCTTCTTTTGTGGAAGATTGTCATAAAAAGTGGGATCAGTTCTTACCTGAATTTAGATTCGCTTTGAATTCGTCTGTTCATGAGACTATTGGATTAAGTCCCGCAGAGCTACAGCTAGGACGTAAACTCCAGAGTCCAATGGATAAATTGCTTCATGGGAGAGATCTGTCTCCGGACGACTCTTGCTATGATGTAGTGAGACACATCCAAGACCTGCAGCAGAAAGCAAAAGCTAGCAGCAAACAAGCAAAATCTAGGCAACTCAGAAATTATAATAAAAATAGGAGAGACGCTACTTACCAACCTAAGGATAGGGTCTGGGTCCGAAACCACCCTCAGTCTTCTGCGGCGCGACAGTTTTCTGCAAAGTTGGCCGTAAAATGGAAAGGTCCATACAGAATTGTGCAACAGTTAGGCCCTGTAAATTTCCAAGTGGTCAGAGAGGATACTGGTGAGGACCCCTGCACTATTCATGTACACAACCTAAAGCCATGTTTTCCAACTGCTGCAGAAATTGATGCCCGTGAAAGGGAAGCTCTCTTGAAAATATTTGAGGAATCTTCGGATGAGGAAGACTTCCCTGGTTTTCCAGACTAGCTCCTACCTATGGTTGTTCTTCCACGGGGGGGAGAATGTAGCGGTCTGCCTCTCCTTCTGCTGATCCAAGTACACCGAGTGCACCGAGTGCAGTGACGCGTTGCACTGCGTTTAGCAGCCGCTACTACATAATTACACCACCAACACACTGATTTCAATTGCCCATCCAATCACACACGTCACGTTTACTCACACTGATCAAGGGAGTGGTCTTTCCTTAAAATAGGAAGTCAAAACATTCTAATTTACTCACCTGAACCTGAAGGGAGACGAGAGTACGAGCCAGGAGGAAAGTTTGTCGTTTTGTTTGTCAGTCTGTCGTAGTGCTACCATCCAGTTTTACCCTGATTCGAAATTCGAAGAGTGGATTACCTTTTCACGCTTTCTCAGTAAATGGATTTGCTGTCGGGATTTTCACCGGGCCATTGCAGATGCCAAACTTGGCTGAAATAGTTGCACCTTCGCGTTACTGGATTACTGGATCACTGGCCTCTTGCTCACAGAAGACTCGACAGTGAGTAAACTTGCTTCGCTCGTCACTGCTCTCGTTCACTTTCCAGAGGAGCCAACAACCCAAAAATCGGCAATACAGAAAACACTCATCATTAAGCCCACATACACACACCTCCATAACCTCCCTTGAAAACTTGTTTCTTTAAACGTCTTTTTTTTGTTGAACCACCGTTTTTGAGTATTGAGTACGAACTAATAATGATTGAAAGAGCCTGAAACTGGCGTTTGTGTTTGTGTTTGAGTATCTCATCTGTTTATTTTTGTGCTCAAGTTTCAATAGTGAACTGAAAGAAAAAAAAAGAACTCTTGTGTTGAACTGTTTTTGTCCGTGCTGAACTGATATACACATCAAACAAATTTTCTGACGGTGGTGGAACAAAAAACAAAAAAACTAAAGCGCATAGGCCTATGTGACTGCAGTTCCCCGATTCACCACCGTTACAATGTGGATGAATAAGACATAAGTCAGAAAGAAATATGTTAGTAGGAAGTGCTCAAAGGCCAGATGAAAAGTCATGACTATAGGAGTGTGTGTGTGTGTGTGTGTGTGTGTGTGTGTGTGTGTGTGTGTGTGTTTGGCTCGTTTGTATATGTGAGCATTCTTTGCTGTGTGTCTGTGCATCTGTGCCTAGTGTGTGGAGCAGTCTGGTTGTGTGTGTGTGTGATGGCAGAAGTGTATCTTGTACACGCAGCCCTTTGCACTCTCCCACACACACGCTCACACATACATGCACAGACAAATGAAAAATTCATTACACACCCAGCCTGAGGCACCATCTGTATATGTGTGTGTGTGTGTGTGTGTGTGTGTGTGTGTGTGTGTGTGTGTGTGTCTGTAGAATGCTCACATTACCTCCACATACTGTACTTACTCTTTATACTGTACCCCTGCATACTCACATACACACACTTTAGGTATAAATAACCTACACACACTTCTAGTCCCCACTGGACCACATACACTTTAAGTACACATACTCACCCACCCACACACACACACACACACACACACACACACTGTGAGTACACATACTCACCCACACACACATTAAGTATAGACACTCACCCACATACACTTTTAGTACACATACTCACCCACATACACACACACACTGTGAGTACACATACTCACCCACACACACTTTTAGTACACATACTCACCTACAGTACACACACTTTACATACACATACTCACATACCCTCTGCTCTGAACTCTTTGTAGTCTTTTGGCGCGATTCTGCTGCCAGAACGCATAGGCTTTTTAAGATTGGTCATCCTTATACACGACTCCATAATCCATGATGGCAATCAGCCCCGGAGATGGATTTTAATGGGGGTGAAATGAGTCTCTGCTCTGGGGTAGGTGACTTTGAGGGGTAGTTTTCATGAGGGCAGTCAAATAATAATAATAATAACAATAATAATAATAATCATAATAATAATGATAATAAAACTCTATTTGTATAGCACAATTCATACAAGATGTAGCTCAAAGTGCTTGAACAGTAACAGTTCAACAGGAAAAAACACAAGGCAGCAAAAGAGCTCCCTCTCTGGCCTAGGTGACTTGTGGGGGCTGGGACTCTGATGGGTGGTGCTTTCGGTGTTGGTTGATGCCTATTGGTGAACCAGGAAAATGAGTGGCAACAACACAGACAAAAACAAAACATCATTACAAAAGCACGACTTAACCAGAGGTTATAATAAATGCGGCACAGTAAATTGTAATTTCAAATACAGATTTAGACTGATTAATGGTGTTTTTATCTTGATTTATCAGGCGATTACTGCTGCCGGGAAGGCATTTTATATCCAAATTATAGCAAAAATTAAATCACCAACTCAGTGCTGGGGTAAGATTAAAAACTCTCATTGTCTAGAAACTAGCTTTGCTCTTACGTTGATGGCGTCACTGTTGTGCTAGGAATGGGTGTTAAACCAACAAGCTAAGGCTGCATCAGGTGGGTCTATCTGGTTGCTGTGGCGCTGCAGTGACCAAGGGGTGTGTGTGGTGTGTGTGTGTGTGTGTGTGTGTGTGTGTGTTGGGGTGATTGCAGGACGGTTCAGGACAACATTTCACATTTCAGCCAGGGAATGCGGACTGCCCAGATTCTCATATCTGGCCGTGGAAATGAGCCTTCTGTTGGTTTTTACACCGCTGCATGCTAATAGCATGCTAATATGACACAGTCATATACATATTAACAGCCTTCTCATGTGTAGCAGGTATGTGCATACTAATAGCAAGCTGGTGGTAGGCAGGCTTTTTTGCATACTAATGCAAAGCATGCTACCGGTAAACAGTCATGTACATGCATAGTCAGAGAGGAAGAGAGATGAAAAGACAGGAAGAAAAAAAGTGGAGAGGGGGGGATAGATGGAGACAGAGAGAAAGACAAGGAGATAGATAAAGACAGAAAGAGGGAAGGAGAAGGAGAGGGCTGGAAACGGAGAGTGAGTGAGGGAGAGAGGAGAGGAGAGGAAGTAAGGCAGTAGTTGAGAGGTAGTGGAACAGAACAGAGAACAGAATACAAAAAAGGTGGCAGAAAATAGAGAAGAGAGGCTGGTAGAGGAGAAGATAAGAGAGGAGAAAAGGAACGAGTGAGGGGGAGGAGAGAGCAGTGGACTTGTCAGAACGAGAGAGGGGAGTAAGGAGAGCAGGAACTCTTTTGTATCTCCACCTTGCTGATGCGATCCTTATCACAGGAGCAGGCTACCACAGTTAATGAAGCCTATTGATTAGAGCTTTGGCCCCAGGGACTAAGTTCTCGTCAGTACTCTGTTTGATAAGGAGAAACACATACACACACACACACACACACACACACACACACACACACACACACACACACACACACACACTCTCTCTCTCTCTCACACACACACACACACACACACGCACACACAGTTGTTTTCCCATTCATTCATTAGCTCAGAAACAAATTCAGGACCCAGCTGAAATCTGTCGGAAGAATGCATTAGGCTTCTTCATAGGTAGGGACGCATCAGCTGGGCTCTTCGTGTGTGTGTGTGTGTGTGTGTGTGTGTGTGTGTGTGTGTGTGTGTGTGTGTGTGTGTGTGTGTGTGTGTGTGTGTGTGTGTGTGTTACAGAGATCACTATAAATGGGCCAGCTTAGTTTTACTCACATACACATGCATGTAAATGCATGCTTTTATACACTTTTTTACACACAAGCACACACACACACACACGCACACACACACACACACACCACTTTGCAATCTGATCTGGTCCAGAGAAGAGAGGCAAAGAGTCTCTTCATTATTGATGAGCTTTTTTAAAGGCAGCCACCCTGAGGTGGAGAGAGGTGTGTTTGTAACTTTCAGTGTGTGTTTGTGTGTGCCAGAGAGTTTGTGTGTGTGTGTGTGTGTGTGTGTACAGTATGTGTGTGTTTGCATAAATATGATACATTTCAAATGTCTGTGTGTCCTTGAATGTTTGTGTGTGTTTTTGAGTATGCGTGGGTCTGTGTGTGTGTGTGTGTGTGTGTGTGTGTGTGTGTGAGGTGTGTGTGAGGTGTGTGAATCAGGAATTGCACAGTGTGATCTTGTGTGTTTGGTGTGTGGTTGTGTAGGCTGTGTGATCCTGTGTGTGTGGTGTGTGCTGTGTGACGTATGTGTGTGTGTGTGTTGTGTGATCCTGTGTGTGTGGTGTGTGATCTTGTGTGTGTGTGCTGTATGATCCTGTGTGTGTGTGCTGTATGATCCTGTGTGTGTGTGCTGTGTGATACTGTATGTGTGTGTGGTGTGTGATGGTTCTGACCCTCCTGATGCCACTGCACCAGGGATGGAAATTAACCACCCGCCACCCGCCAAATGCGGGTAAATATGAGTGTTGGCGGGTGAATTTTGCCATTTTACCTGCCACTGTGGCGGGTGTGCAAATGCATTCAGCCAAGTTCGATATAGTCTATGAATGCACTCCCTCACGCATGTTGTAGCGTAAGCTATCAGTTAGTAGATTGCGCAGGTGCATATAAGTATACTATTTATTGATAAGCAAGACTCACGGAGCGTTTCTTGGCATCCAAATATGATCTAGGCAACTTTCTGTTCACCATTTTGAGGTAAGCTAATGAAAGCTCAGTCATGATGATTATAGCCTAACTATCCAAACAGGAATAGCCTACATCAGTATATTGCCTTCTCACGTTGATGATAACGCCATATGCGGACAAGTTCATTCCAAAAACTAACTTGTGATGTTAACGTAACCTATTAATAGCGCCAACAAAACCGATTTCAGAAGTGGACGGGTCCATTCCCAAAGCAAAGCAAACAACTTACGTACGTCACTGAACCCAAACAAAAAACTGCACCTTGCAAGACACATCTCTTGCATAGTCTAATAAAGAGTCTTCTCAAGTTGTTTTGGAATATTTATTAATTCCATAGAAAATATAATCAAATGTATCCACATCTGCACTAGCCCTTTGATTTCCTAGCATCTTGCATAGAAACGAAATTAGAACTTGACTTTCTTTCACGTTAGGATTATAAGGAGAAATTTAAAGTGACAGGCGCCTAATTAGACCTTAGCCTACAAACATCAAATACAACATAATTGCATTATTCTTAAGTGATATCCTAAATAACAGACACATATGTTAACAATTTTAAAAATAAACTATGTAAAGCATGGATTTTCTTTCTGCTGTCCTTTCACTTAGAAAGATAACATTAAGCTATCTAAAAACCTGTTAAAATGCACCAGAATGCAGGAAATTACCTTTAATTTAGACTTTGACTGCCCACCAAAACACTGTTACTATCAGCACTACTATCATGTACACTATCATGCTGGAGCATGATGTGTACATTATGCCCCCTTCACATTTATGACTGCCCCCTTATATATGTCTGCCTAGAACCGGCATGGGTGTTATACTGGCATTAAAATGTGCGGAAGGGTTGAATATATAAAGTGGCCGGTAAAAATGTTGAGTGGCTGGTAGATTTTAGAATCTACCTGCCACAGTGGCAGGTGAACAAAAAAGTTAGTTTCCATCCCTGCACTGCACACACACACCGTACTGCCCTCCCCTCCACAGGTCAGGGCAGCAGTAGCTAAGGGTCAGTAGTGAAGTGAATAGCCCCTCCACAACCTAACACAACCAGGAGCGCTAATGAAGGTGTGAATGTCATTCAGAGTGGGGTCCTTTAAAACCTCTCTCTCTCTCTCTCTCTGTCTCTCTCTCTCTCTCTCTCTCTCTCTCTTTCTCTCGCCTCTCCTTTACCTCTCTGTTTTTCTTTATCTCTTTCTCTGGACATTCCTGTGGACTCTTGCATACATCTTCCCCTCTGTCTCCATCCCTCTCTCTTTCTTTGCCTCTCTGTGCTCTTGACCCCCCCCCCCCCCTTCCTCCATCTCTCTCAGACCTTCTATCTCTGTCTCTCTCTCTCTGTCTGTTTGTCTCCCTCTTTCTGTCTCTCCCTCCCCCCCCTCTCCCTCTCTCCCTCTCTCCCCCCAGTGGGTTGGCTGTGGGGGGTTTGCGTATGTGTCATCAGGGCCTCCTCCAGCAGGGCCACACTCGGGTCAGGGCCAGTGAAACTGACTCCGGGCCAGTGGCCACAATAGCCACACGCCCAGCAGTGCACCCAGGACACAGAGGGAAAGAGAGAGAGAGAGGGAGAGATTGTGTTTTCTTATATTTTAGGGTGTCAACAATGGCAATTTATAGTGTGTGTTGGAAATTTAAATGCGCATTTGCAAGGGTACACTCACAAGTGTGTGTGTGTGTGTGAGTGAGTGTGTGTGAGTGACAGTGACACTCTATGACTTGTTGTTTTTGTCTTGATGTTTTGACACAACGTCGTTTTAAATTTTCATACAAATGCCAATAAAGCAAGCATATTGAATTGACTGAAATTCAAATCTTGAGCGCGAGAGAATGGGTTTGACATTTACATCCCTCCGTTGACCTAGAACGTGACCCAAATATCTTCCGAAAGATTGCAGTGTAGTTGCACACATTTAAAAAAAAACAAAACTGTAGTGGAGTATCGCATATATGAACTGCTATACTCAAAGGGAGACAGGGGGAAACAAGAGGGAGGGTGTGAAAGGAAAAACAGAGAGAGAAAGAAAGAGATACTACAGCTACCAATCCAACACAGCCAGGAGAAAGAGAAAGAGAAGTAGAGACCAGGTGTTACAGAGAGAGAGAGGGGGGTAATAAAATGAGTGGAGTGAAATGAAGAGGACGAAGAAAGAGAGTGGGAGGTAGAGGCAGAGAGGATACAGAGAGAGAGAAAGGATGAGGAACAGAAGTTGGGCATCCGTCCAGCTCATTAGCATATTTTAAATGCATTTTGAGCGTTTGGCCAAAAGAGATGCAAATCTGTTTGTGTTTGCATCCACAGGCATATAAGCTGCTGTGAAAAGGGGATGTTGAGAGGATGAACATTGTGAAGAACACTGGGCTCCATAGAAAATCATAGGGAAGTCTAGAACCTTCCATTGTTGGAAAACAGCATTCTTTTCTAGAATTTTGTAGCGTGTAAAAGTGAATAACCACCTCACTAAAGGAGGACTAGTATTTTGCTGTGGGTTCAAAACCTAAGGTTGTCAGGGCAATTGCAACATAACCAAGTAGCTAAAATTTCAGAAAAAAAACGTGAATCAACTTCTGTCAGGCAACTGTAGTCGCCCTCTACCTTTTGCAAATTAGGACTTCATTCCAGTTAATGCTACTTCACAGATTGTATCTGTCTTTATCCCTTGTTTATCCTGGGTTTTCTTATTTTACTGGTCAAAATTCACATGACAAAAACACAACCAGAAAAATGTATGGCCTTAGTTTGGGAAACAGAGAGAGGAAAAGAGAAAGACCGGGAAAAAAGGTCAGAGTATATCAGAGACGTAGAAGGAGTGTGTGTGTGTTTCATAGAGTAGGAGTTGGTGTGTGATCAATAGTTAGAAATTGTCTGTTCAAGATGGAGGAACTGAAAGGTGTGTGTGTGTGTGTGTGTGTGTGTCTGTTTGTGTAACTGTGTGTGAGTGACAATTAGCTTTTTTTTGTGTGTGTGTGTGTGTGTGTGTGTGTGTGAGAGAGAGAGAGAGAGAGAGAGAGAAAGACAGAAGGAATGAGAAGGAGAGTTAGTGAGAGAGAAAGAGAGAGAGAGAGTGGGTGTGTGTGTGTGTGTGTGTGTCTCTCTGTCTGTGTGTCTGTGTCTGTGTCTGTGTGTGAGAAACAGCGCGAGAAGTCCAAGGGGTGGAAAAATCACTTTCTAACCAGGGTCATCCATCAAACAGAAGGAGCCTGAAAATCTTAATCTGCCTCCCATTTCATCCTCACTGGAAACAGTAATTTCTCTCTTTCCTCCCTCTCTCCCTCTCTCTCCCTCCACCTCCTCTCCCTCACTAGCACGCCTTTCATATAATGATAGAGGTAAGATACATTTAATGAACTCATCAACTCTCGCTGACACCTTTTTTTTTTTTTTTCTTTGCTTGCTCGGATGAATTCTCGTTTTTTTCTCGTTTTTTTTTTTCATCCTTTACTTTTTTTTTGAAGTCTGGAGACTCATTCATTCTTCTTCTTCCTCCCTTTGTCCTCGCCTGCTCTTCTTGTCATGGACTTTGCCCCTCTTTCTTTCCTTCCTTACTTCCTTCTTTCTTTCTGTCTTTCTTCCTTTCTTTCTTTCATATTTACATTTTGGCATCATCACTCTATGAATGCTGATATCAGCATTTGTATCATTATGCAAAGTATACTTGTAGTTTATGTAGGAATATTTTATTTTTATTTTTTACATATATAGTTTTTTCAAGTCTGCACATGTTTGAGTTGACTGCATGGATGTATGTGATATCACACCTCTGCTAAGGCCCCAGCTGTTAGTGTGCATGAGAGAGAATGACTGAGAGAGATAAAATGAAAGTGCCTTGATGCCCAGAAGAGTTTGTCCAAGCATGTGTACGCTACTTGTTATGTCTGTGTGTGTGTGTCCCTGTGTGTGTGTGTGTGTGTGTGTGTGCGCGCGCGCGCTCTTGTGTGTGTGTGTGTGTCTGTGCGTCTGTGTGTGTAGATGCACTGTACATCTGTATCCCTCTTCTGTTAACTAAATCCTGAAGGTGATGAGAAATGGTCCTTTTTTTCGTTGCTCTTTCCTCAGTAAAATTGTGCAGTTGAGTGTTTACGAGAGGCTCAAAATGTAATTTCTGTGTGGAAAAAAAAAACAGTTGTGTAGACCCAATATTGGATGGATAATGATACTACATTGTCCGACATGATGTGGTTTAAACATATGAAGTATCGGCCCTACTTTGCTTTTTTTTTAAAGTGCCGATTCAGCCGTCCTAGCCACCTCCGCAATTGGCAGCGATGCTCCTGTAACAAACAAGCTAAACAAATACAGTTGTGTGTTAACGTAAAGTGCTCTCTTTGGCTGTTATAAATAGCTGCATTTACATAGCACTCTAAACTCAATCATTTACACAGCACTCTCCACTCCAAACTCACTGGGAGCCCAGCAAGGCATTTAATGTCTGACGTCCGTCCAGTCCACTTCAGTCCACTCCAGTCCAGTCCAGTCCAGCCTGTGCTCTGGGCTATCGCATAACACAGCCCTGTCTCCAGTGACCAGGTGCAGTGTTGTGTTGGAGGACGCTTCCCAACATGCGCACACACACATACACACACACACACACACACACACACACACACACACACACACACACACAGGGAGAGCCAGACTTGAATCCAGGAGTCTTTCCAGTATGTGGGCGACTGCTGCTGTTCTGCTTGAACTGTAGCAGTACCAACAGAAGAGAGTGTGTGTGTCTGTGTGTGTGCGTGGATGGGGGGGGGGGGGGATACACTCCAAACTAGCATAAATCTCAGGCACCCTTAGCTGAACACCACAGCATCTGAGGCTTCAACAAAGGCAGTTGAAATGAAGAGTGGGCCAGAGGAGTGCATGGAGGTGTTAGGTGGTGTGTGTGTGTGTGTGTGTGTGTGTGTGGGGTTGTGTGTGTGTGTGTGTGTGTGGGGTGGGTGGGTGGGTGGGTGGGGGGGGGTGAGGGAGTATGCAGCGGTGACAGGCGACAGATATTTTTTCATTTGCCATCCTCTGCTGACAAAGTGTAATGCACCCATCTCTGCTCAGCAGTTAGCCCAGGATCAGAGGCCGGATCCGATGTCGGTACTGATGCTTTGGACTGTGCGTGACTGCTCTCTCTGTCTCACACACACACACACACACACACACACACACACACACACACATATATATATATACACACAAATACACACAGTTCTTGATACTTTTCTCAAGACGCACTCCTGCTTATATCAGGCACGAACTTCATTGGCCAGATCAGATGTCGATGCTGTCACTTTGCACTGTGTGTGTGTGCATAGTCACACACACACACACACACACACACACACACACACACACACACTCACGCATAGTTCTCGATACTTTTCTCAAGGCCTGATTCTTTTCATCATGTAAGAAATCCTTTTGCCTCCCTCTACTGTGTGTGTCACATCCTGTGTGTGTGGTACTCTCCTTTTTGAAATCTCGTAATCTAGTGGTTTACACCACCAACAATTCCTGGCCTCTATCCCGTGGTTCTCTTTCTCCTGCTTCAGTTCCTCTTCCGGGCCCTCCTGGTCAGCTTATAGGTCCCTAACCCTAACCCTAAGTCCACTGTCCCAGTGTTTCTGTGGCCCCTGGACACCTGGTCCCTCATCTAAAGTGAGGCCCATATGTGCCCTCTCGTTTCCACTCTTTCTCCTCAACTTCTTCAGTCATCATCTTGAAGTCCCGCTCAACACTCCAAACATCCAAGCCTGCACATACTCTGAACTGTTGTTTCAGTTGAGCTAGTGCTTAGCTAGCTTAGCTCAGCACCCTCTCTTGCACTGCAATGGCAAAGTCAATCAGGGCATGCAAGGCATTCTCTGCAGGTCTAAAATATTTTTTTAGCCATTTGTTTATTTTGTCTTCAAAATGTCTCAGTCTTACCTATGCTTTCCAACTCCTGCTTGTCACTACATTACGTGATTTGATTGACAGATTGACCGTAATGTCATGTAACAAAGCCCCCTGTGGGACACAGCTCCTCCTCTTTCTGTCTCCCTCTCTCTCTCTCTCTCTCTCTCTCTCTCTCTGCTTTAGCGTCAGCCTCAGCTTTGGTCTCTGTGTAATAGTAATACCCTCTTCCATTTGGGCCCAGTGAAGTTGCTCATCCATAATAAATGCTGGAGGCTCCTGTGCTGTATCACTGTGCTCCTATAGCATGCCACTGTGCAAGTATAGCTGTTCTGTGCTGAATCGCTAAGCTATATCGCTTTGGTCTTGTGCTATATCTCTGTGCTCCTGTGCCATATCACGGTGGTCTTGTGCTATATTGCTGTGCTCCTGTGCTATATCGCTGAGCCATATTGCTGTGCTCTTGTGCTGTATCGCTCTGGTACTGTACTGCATCGCTGTGGTCTTGTTCTATATATCTCTGTGCTCCTGTGCAATATCACGGTGGTCTTGAGCTATATCGCTGTGGTCCTGTGCTGTATCGCTGTGGTCTTGAGCTATATTGCTGTGCTCTTGTGCTATATCACTGTGTTCCTGTGCTGTATCGCTGAGCTATATTGCTGTGCTCTTGTGCTGTATCGGTATAGCCCTGTGCTGTATCGCTGTGGTCCAGAGCTATATTGCTGTGCTTCTGTGCTGTATCACTGAGCTATACTGTATAACTGTGCCTCTGTGCTGTATCGCTGAGCTATATAACTGTGCTATTGTGCTGTATTGGTATGGTACTATGCTGTATCGCTGAGCTCCTGTGCTGTATCACTGTGGTCCTGTGCTGTGGCGCTGTGGTCCTGTGCTGTATCACTGTGGTCCTGTGCTGTATCACTGTGGTCCTGTGCTGTATCACTGTGGTCCTGTGCTGTATCACTGTGGTCCTGTGCTGTGGCGCTGTGGTCCTGTGCTGTATCACTGTGCTGCATCGCTGTGCTCCTGTTCTTTATCAGCGTGGTCTTGTGCTGTATCTCTGCACTGGCCTCTGGAAGCGGCCCAAAGGAGTGAGGAGTGAGCACTGGCACTGCACGTGACATCTCGGGCACAGAGCCAGCACTAGCCTCTCACATACGCATCCTCACCACCTCACCACTCTCTTCAGCTCTTCATCTCTCCTGCTTTCCCTCCTTATCTTGGCCTTTTCTTGTCTTCTTTTCTATCTCGCTCATTCTATCTTGCCACTTCTTTGTCTCTCATTCACCTCCTTTTCAACTCTTTCTTTCTCTCTCTCTCTCTCTCTCTCGCTCTCTCTCTCTCTCTCTCTCTAGCTGTTTTCAGACCAGCCAGCCCGGTGTCAGACCCGGCGGTTCCAGCACCAGTAACACTAGAAACCGAAATGCTTTTCTGTAAACAACCTGTGTTCATACCATTGTGAGAGCCAATGACTTGTCATTGACAGAGGGTGTTGCTTCATCCCCCAAAAAAACACACGTCATCACTGTTCGTTCAGAAAAAAAAACAAGTTTTACTTTGTGCCTTTCGGGAACCAATTTTTTTGGTTCCCAAACGCTCTGATTTTCAGTGTGGACATGTTGGCCGGTTCAGGATTAGGTGCAGGAACGGGAACGGGAACCGGCACAGTTCTCTGTTGGCCTGAAAATGCCTTCTCTGAAGTTCTTATTCTGAACACCTATCGTTAATTATTAATAACACTCACTCATTTTTTTTTTTTAGTCACTCACCTACTGATTCTCTGTCTACCTCCACCTATCCTTATATCTCTCCTCTCTCTCTCTCTCTCTCTTTCTCATTCTCTCTCTCCCTCTTTCTCTCTTTCACTCTCTCTGTAAGCCAAGTCATATAACCTTTCCTCCGTGTGCACTGTGGGAAACGGATCATAAATTCCCTGTAAACAGCAATGGCATCATTTTTCTTTTTCCCTCTCTTTTAACCCCCCACCCCCCTCCCTCGCTCCTGTTTGGGAGCCCTCATAAAGTGAGTGTTGTATCACAGAGGCACGCTGTGCTCTATGGCCACCCAGGGAGTGCTGTGCGCATTAAAGCCAATATGGCTTCCATCTGCATCCCTGCTCCTTAGCATCTGCCTCCGAGTGGAGACTTGTGGGGGGGAAAAAAGCCCCACACTGGCTTGCAGGTATTATCTGTCTGTGCCTCCTGTTCCTTGTGTGTGTGTGTGTCTGTGTGTGTGTGTGTGTGTGTGTCTGTGTGTGGGTATGCGTGTGTGTGTCTGTGTGTGGGTATGCATGTGTGTTTGAGAGTGTGGGTATGCATGCGTGTTTGAGAGTGTGTGCGTGTGCGTGTGTGTGCGCGCGCTTGCATGTGCATGTGTATTTGCCTGCATGAACGTTTGTGTGTGTATACTGTATGTGTGAGTGTGTTTGTGTTTTTCGTTAATGGATTGACCTCATGGTCAAAGTCAGTGCAGTGAAATTTCGTAGTCTTTCCTTGGGGCGTCCTTTTTTCTCTTTTCCTTCCCCTTCACACACAAACACACACACACATACACACACACGCACACACTCACTCCTCTACCCCCACCCTCACATGCTCACACACACACACACGCACACACACACCACACGCACACACGCACACGCACACGCACACACACACACACACACACACACTCACATACACACACACACACACACACCACCCCTGTGCCGAGGACTGTGGCGTACAGCTCAGCCCCCCTGTGCCCTGGGCCGTAATACAGACCTCTGTGCTCTGGACCTCAGAGGCTGTGGACCTCAGAGGCTGTGGATCTAGAAGGCTGTGGACCTCAGCTCCTCTGTGGACCTCAGCTCCTCTGTGCACCGTGTAGATTCTTCCTCTGGCATCCTGCTTTCACCGCACCACTGCACTGCCATTAAATGCCTCGCAACCCACCCCCCACCCCTGCCCCCCCCACCTCCTAAACACACCTACCCCGCATGTGGGGGGTGGGTCATTCATTTTTAATGCCTTGGTCTTGATGCCCTTTTTTCATCTTTCCTTCTTGCTCTGTTTTCTGTATGTCTCGTTCCACTCTTCTCTTTCTCCCTCTGCACGGAGCCTGCATTCTCCCTCTCTCTGTCTCAGCCTCCTGTAGGATGCCCTCTCGCTATCTCTCTCTCCCTCTCTCCCTCTCTCACTCTCTCTCTCTCTATGCCACCCCCTCATCCTCTCTTTCTCTCTCTTTATTTGCATGTATCTCTTTCTGACGGAAGCCGCTTTAACCCGTTTATATTAAGAAGGCAGGTTGCCGTGGCATCCTCATGCTGACACGTGATTGGCCAACACAGTGGCGGTGACATAACCGAGGGCATGGCAGCGATGGAAGGTCTCCCTCTCACTTCCTGACACACCACACGTAGCTGACCATCACTCTGTGTGTGTGTGTGTGTGTGTGTGTGTGTGTGTGTGTGTGTGTGTGTGTGTGTGTGTGTGTGTGTGTGTGTGTCTGTGTCTGTGTCTGTGTGTGTGTGTGTGTGTGTCTGTGTGTGTGTGTGAGAGAAAGAGAGAGAGAAACAGAGAGAGAAAGAGAGATTATGGCATCTTATGGTGGGTAGAGCCATCTTTTTTTCTGTACCAGCAGTTGTACCAAACCCATGTAAGTCTTCTGGTCAGTTAACCTACACTTTGTTCACCTCCCATGTCATGGCTGGTAATATCTTTTGTGGTCCGATGTCTCCAACTTCATTCTTTTCGTATTAGGAAAATCAGGAAGTGCACATCATAAACCTTTTTTTTTAACCTCCCGCGCCCTTCACTGACTTCGGCATCGTGACCTTCATGCCTCCAGTGTGGCTCTGGCTCTGGCTTGGTGTGTCTTGAGCCGGCTCTCCCGGTTTCTCTTTTTCTCTTCCTCCACTCTTTTGAGATTGCCGTCTCTCGTCTCTCTCTGGTTCTAAGAATGTATGTCTCGTCTTTCCTCTGCTGAGAGGACACGTCTCGTATCTTCACCTCCAAAACCATCGTCTGGCTCTTCGTGGTCCTCCTGGTTTTAAGAGGATCTCTTGGTCTCTCGTCTCTGGTTTTCCTGCCAGCTGATTGCAGGACAGGAGGAGGAGTGTGTCTTAAGTCTTTGCTTCCAGGAGTGTGTGTGTGTGTGTGTACGCCTCGGCCCTGCGCTCTCCGCTCTCGGGGTGAGATTAGCGTCTGGCCTGGTCGAGTCCTTACCTGCTCCCAGAGAGGCCCTCAGCAGTCCATCACTGCCACGGACGGCCCACCGCTTCACCGCCCCTTTATGTCTTTGATGGATCGTATAGGCAGTGCCTTAACATGGAGTATGCACTCTCTCTTTCTCTCTCTCTCTCGCTCTCTCTCTCTATGTCTATCGGTCTTACCCCTTCTCTCCCCATTTTCCTCTCTGTCTCTCCCCTTCCCTCCCTCTCTGTTCAATTTTCTCCGCCTTTCTCTTTCTTTCACTCTCTCTCTCTCTCCTCTCCTTATATGACCTCACCTCAGATGGCCCTGATCTCACTCCCTCTTTCTCTTACCTCATGTATTTTTTGCCAGCTCTCGTACTCTATCCTTCCTCCTCCTCATCATCCTCATCCTCCTCCTCCTCCTCTGTCTTTTTCCCCCATCCTCTCCTCTCTCTCTCTCATTTTCCTCCCTCCCTTTTACTCCCGCCCCCCATTCTCTCCTCTGCTCTCTCTCTCTCTTTCTTTTCCCTCCTTCCTCTCTTGTTCCCCCATTCTCTCCTCTGCTCTCTCTCTCTCTCTCTCTCTCTCTCTCTCTTTCTTTCTTTTCCCTCCCTCCTCTCTCGTTCCCCCATTCTCTCCTCTGCTCTCTTTCTCTCTCTCTGTTTCTTTTCCCTCCCTCCTCTCTCGTTCCCCCATTCTCTCCTCTCCTGTCTGGAAGCCCCCTGCGCTCAGTCTGTGCTGCAGGCTGCACCCCCCCGTTCTCTCCCTGACTGGCCTTGCCTCGACATTGGCTTTGTTCTGACACAGTACACTCATGTTCTCCCAGGACTGTACCGCAGGGGTAGAAGGAGAGGGGGGGGAAGAAATAAAGAGAAAAAGAGAGAGATGTTGGGCAAGGGTTGGGGTTCTTAGAGGAGAGATGGAGGGGGGGTAGGGATGGAGAGACAGATTTAAAAAA
>CM059275.1:13014015-13016515 GCA_030347295.1 Setipinna tenuifilis
CACACATATTAGGCGTATCCACACTGAACATACACACAAATTTACACTGACACACACTCTATAAACACATATACACTTACACACACTTACAGTCTTGTAGACATACGCATCCATGTTCACACACACATATGCACACACAAAAATATACTTGCACGTTCTTACATTGCCTCATACGCATATTCTTGCTTACACATGTCTATATACAGTGCAGTGCTTGAAGCGGTCTGGAATGCAGTTCCGGCATGTCTGTGTTTTGGTCTTTTGGGTTCCGCCACTTTTGTCAGCGTTCTGGCACTTATTTGTTGATCTGACGCAGCGGCCAGAGAATGACCCAGACAATATCGATACGACCGATAACAGACTATACTACCCCGCGGCAACATTGGCTATCGCATGACATCCAGTCCGAGTCCCAACCAATCACAGTCCCAAACAATGCAAATGGTTACTGTATATGCTGTAAATATCATGCTCTCTACGGTGTCATTACTTACTGATCTTGCTAGCATGGTTAAATAAAGCCTCCTAAAAAGAAACAAGTGTGGGTACTGAGTAGTCTGCAAAAGTGCCGGGGGTGTGTCGGCATCTGAAAGTGCTTTCCATGTAGACGTAGTTAATTTGGAATCAAATTTAGGTCATTTGGCTAAATTAGAGCAAAAAAAGTAGGATAGGCTTATAGTGCTCGGAAGAATGACTAAATTAAAAATAACCGACTCATCCTAAAAAAACATGGTTGTTTGAATGTTGAATGTTAAATGTCGTATATAAATAATACTCAGACGTGACACACAAAAATGTGAAGAGACACATGCAGACAACACACAAGTCTCCATACCAACACACACACACACACATACACAAATAAGCTTGGATGGTGTATGTAATAGATGCGCATAAAGGGATCTGGTGAATGCAATGAACACACAGATATAAAAATTGACAGCGATCGAATGTACAGTAGAAGGCTCTGCTAATGTAACACTATTGATACGCTATAGCTTTGGATGTGTTTCTCATTCCACTAACGTAATGGCTGTGATCACTGACACTGCTTCAGGTCCGTGTCTTGTGTCTGCCCTCCCTCCTCTGGTAGGCAAATATCTGAGCAGCCCGTCCTCCAGCTCTTTGGTGACTGGCCTTGTGAACTTTCATTTTATTGTTAGTGCCAGTGCCTGGCAATACCATTTCAGCTCCAGTGCCTTAACACACACACACAACACACACACACACACACACACACACACACACGAACAACAACAACAACAACAACACCACACCACACACACTTGGCACATAAGCATCATGGGGAATGAAGGGCACTAAAGCAGGCTGTAGACCTGTGGTCAGTCAGGGAGAGGGGCAAACCTCCCCTCTCATAACTAGAGGACTCTGGGCCCAAACAGTGAGAGGAGACGGTGTGTACTGCTGCTCTTTAAAAACCCTCCTCTCATCAGTATCACCTAGTGTGAACAGGTGAGATAGGATCCTCTCTCTTTCTCTGTGAGTGCCTGTCCTTTTAGTCCCCACCACCGCCAGAGAGTCCGAATTAAAGTCGCACATTCAAACATCTAGGCTGGTGTCACATTAAAAGCAAATAAGTGCGTAATTGCTTAAAAGCCTGCCTATTGCTCTTGTGTTGGAATTTACTTCTGTCTTATTTGGGCAATAGTGAAGCAGTAATTGTAGAAGACACAGGGTAAGGGACATCTTAGGCTGCACTTGTAACATCAAGCAACAGAAATTAGTGTTTTAGCCTTTGAACTATATTTTCAAAATCATACTGATGCTACAACAACTCGCAGCAGGTTTGATGACACCTTTTGTCATCGCTTGAGAGCGCCTGTATTGTCTACACTGGCACTATGCAACTTTGGGGCTCGGGTAGGAAACATGTCGCCAAAAAAACATCAAAATCTGATTGTCACATCTTCGTCACATCTTCCTTTCCTCTTCAAAAGATGAGGCAAGTGAATAGAGTTAGAACCAGTAAAAGAACCGAGAACGAGCTGTTTTATGGCTGAAGCACCAAGGAAACCTAAGTATGAGGCTAAGTACAGTATGTCTTCAGAAGATGCACAGCAAAGAAAGTGGGAGAGTGATAATTTTAGAGCCCAGACTAGGGTGAGTATTGGCCCCGCTTTTACTCGCTGGCGTGAGGTGAAAGAGGAGGAGGGGTGCCCCACCGCTGGTGGCTTGGCACTCTTACTGTTGGACAAGTATAAATTCTTTGCTTTGTAATAAATAACTATTGTAGATTGCAACTGTATCTTTTTTGTCGTGTTTCTGATATTTCAAAACAACGTTCATATAAAATGCTGTAAGAGTAGCCTACTTGCCAATTTCTTAAAATGACCACAGAAGAACCACGGGTCAGCGTTATTTAAAGTTTCTGTAACCTTCTGTAATGGGATACAGATTTTGTGACAGGTGCTACAGACAATACCATTTCTCGACTATAGGGGAACCCCACGAGCAAATCCTACATCGTATTGCTTTAATG
>CM059275.1:13019015-13172314 GCA_030347295.1 Setipinna tenuifilis
ACTTAGCCCGTCTTTTAGCTCACTCAGTGCCGCATCTGTCTCCCAAACTGGAGTTGCTGTGATGTTGCAGGTTCGATACTGGGTCTGGACTGTGCAGGAAGACCTCGCTTTCGCACACACACTTAAGACTGATGCGTGGGCTGATCCAAAATAAAGTTAACTGCGGTCATCTGCGGTTTCGAGTCAGACAGAAATTTGTTTATATTCGGGTCGGGCAGGGTAAAATAACTTTTGCCCTTTTAAAATAAATATTTAAACACAAACATTTTAATGTTTGAATGGGGGGTGCCAAGATGCAGAATGAGCTTTCCACACATGTTGCATGCGTGCATGGCATGAGAGAGATGGAGCATCAATATTTTTTTAGAACTGGCCAAGCAGATAGGAAAGCCCTATTTAAGACTGGACATTAGGGTTTGTAAGCTATATGACAACAATTCTGGTGCAAGATGTAGCACAATGTCTAGGTTGCTCTGTAAAATGTAGGACTTCTGTAACCCATGTTAAACTCATATGCGTAATGGCACTTTAACATTTCAATGTGTTGTTAATATAATCTCATAAGGCAATAATTAATCAAGAGCATACATTTGTTTACTTTAAAAAAATGCAGGTCAGGTAGGGGGTTGGGTATTATTTTGTTTTATCCAGCAATATTTGTGGTTTGTATGTGTACACACACACACACACACACACACACACACAGACAAATGTACATACTGAAATTCAGATCCAATCTTGAGAGCAAAAAGACACCCCGACCCCCATCTCCAAAAACACATGCATGCATAGCCCATGTGAAAAGGAAGACACAAGCACAAACACACAAGTATTCTTCAAAAGAGCCACCTATACATTTCACACCTTTAACCCACACCTGAAACAACAACCTACAGTAAACCCACTAGCCAAAAATGAATAAGACCATCACCAACTGATCCACTCATCCTTTCTTTCTCTCTCTTTCTCTCTCTCTCTCACATACATATACACGCCACACACACTAAATTATGCTTTATTCACAGTATCAAATTTTTACTAATGGAACATGACACACAAATAGCTGTGCCAGCAGTAACTAACACTGACCATCCTCACCATCTGAGTATTTTTTGCACTGATATTATATATCCATAGCTGCAACAGCAACATTTGAAGAATCTTAATTAGTAGAAAAAATGTATAGCTTTGTATAGCCTCATCTCAGAGGGATATCAATATGGTCTGATGTTTCTGTGTGTGTGTGTGTGTGTGTGTGTGTGTGTGTGTGTGTGTGTGTGTGTGTGTGCGCGCATCCATACTCATCCATGTGTGTGTTTGTGTGTGTGTATTTGTGTGTATGTGCATCCATACTCATCCATATTGTGTGTGTGTGTGTGTGTGTGTGCGTGTGCGTGTGTGCGTGCGTGCCCAGGGCCTGGCCATGCTGTGTGAGACTATCGAGGAGTGCTGGGACCACGAGGCGGAGGCCCGTCTGTCGGCGGGCTGCGTGGAAGAGCGCGTCATCCAGATGCAGCGGCAGACCAGCCTCATTGCCCCCGAGGAGATCGTCACCGTCGTCACCATGGTCACCAACACGGACTTCCCGCCCAAAGAGTCCAGCCTATGATGGCTGTTGGCCATGCAAAAAGGGGGCGGGGCAGGAGCGGTTGAAGAACAGTGAAACTGACCAACCAGACACTGACCCCCCATCCCTCACCTCCACTTCCTGATCCCCCAATAGAGAGGTGACCTTTGTCTGACCTCCCAGACTGGTTGCTGGGGCAACGGTGGTGTTGTGATGTCGTTTTTTTTTTTTTGTTGTTGTTTTTTTCTTTTTGTGCAGCATGAGGTTGAGTTGGGGCTTCACCTGGCCTCCCCCCCACCTCTTCTTCTCATTCAGGAATATTTGCCCCCAACAGCAGGGGGCACCCTCGTACCACCACCACCACCTCCACCTCGCTCAATAAAAAAACCTCCCATTGTCGCTCATGTGTGCCTGGAGAGTGACAGCAAGACTTCAGGGCAAAACTGTTGCCCCCACGGCTGGACTTTTTAGCCCCGGGACAGGGGCAACAGAACCCGCAACTAGCAAGGCAAAATCACCATGGAAACGAGAGGATGTGTGGTGGCTAAAAGCAGCCCACAAGGGCACGTGTTGTTTTAAGATTTTATTTTTTATAAAATATATAAATACGTAGAAATATAAAACCAGAAGGAAAGGACTTCTTGACTCAATGAACTCATGGCTGGGGTAGGGGTTTGTAAACTAAAACAGTGTAAAAAGAAAAACAAAAAAGACTGAAATACATGGCAAAGAGGTTGAGACTGACAAAGTAGATGAGGTAGAAAAAGGGCAACCCTGTTTTTAAAAACAAAAAAAATCATGAAAAAAAAGTATTTGCTGTTCACTCTGGTGTTTTTATGAGACGACTTACAGTAATGCCAATTAAGAAACAGCTTCTGAATGTCTGGTGTACCAGTGTTGTACATATATCAGTGGAAAACCAACCAACCTACATGCTCTATCAAGGGGGTTTTGCTTGTCAGATTTTTTCTGGTATTTTTTTTTCTTAGCATTACATTTTAGAATGCAGACCATAAACCTCCCTCAACAAGGTATACCTCAGTTCCACATCTATGATGAATAACACACACATACACATGCATACACACACACACACACACACTTTCTCACTTTTTTTCATTTTTAACTTGAATAAAAGAGGAGGTGAGAAAGAAAAACATGGATTTAAAAACACTAAATGTGAATCCCTACAGTCGCTTTGTGACATGCTAAACTGAGGATGCCAACAGACAGAGATGCTGAGGCCATACTTCCAGACCAGTGTTTTACCTTTGACCTCCTGGTTTTATGCCTTCTCATTTCCTTTTCTGCTTTTTGTCCTGACATTACTCGCCTCTGCTCTCCCATCACTTAACTCTCTCAAGCACTTTTTTTTCTGTTTTTTTTTTTTTTCTTTTCCTGATAGAATATACTGTACACTCATCCTCCACGCCTTCAGTGGGGATGTTACATGTTAATGTGAAATGGTAACACTAAAATGCTGTTCTGGTTTTGGTTTGCAGTGACTTTTGAACAGTTTCCCTTTTGTTGAGTGTCGCTTGTCTGCCTGTTTGTTTGTGTGTTTGTTTATTTCCCCTCTCATTAGAGGTTTTGACACAGGCCTTCATCAGATTTGAACAGTGATGTCATTTCCTGTGTCCTAGCACTTGCATTCTGCAAAGACCCCTGGAGATTTGCGGCTCTCCTGATATTCATAAGCCGCCTTAGGTAGCGGTTTCTGAGGACATCCAGACCCAAACACACATACACATACACATACACACATATACAGACACACACACACACACACAGATACAGACACACACACAGACACAGACACACACACACAGTGTAAGTCCTATCAGAGAGCGGCAGCTCTTTCGTCACTTCTGGTGCCATGATTATAGTCTCCCCCCACCCTCGTCAGCACACTACTGGGGATTAGCAGAGCCCCACCCCAACCTCCAAAACCCCCCAGTAGGCGTAACAGCAGATACAGTGGTATTGTTGGAGTGCTTGTAGTTGGACATTCTAAGATCGTTTTTCCCCCACTTTCCTTAAGTTTCCTTATTGCCATACCAGGTTTTACTTGACTTAAAAGTCCTGAGTCTTTTACTCTCTCTCTCTCTCTCTCTTGCACTGATTGACCATAAACAGTGCGACGTCTCCCTGCTCTTCTTTCTCCTCCTCCTCCCATGTGCATCATCAACTGGAACAGTCAACAACATCAACATCAACAACAGTGACATCAGGGATACAGTACTATGCTTTTCTAAGTTACAGCACTTATGCAACCAACCGTGGTTACTCTCATTCAGCAACCACACAAACAAACGAATATTTCTACAGAGACTGTAGCATTTTTTATAATTCAAAACAAACAAAAAAAGCAAAAACTAATTCATCACTAAAGATGGATTTTGGTGGTTTTCTTTGGCAGAATTAGCCTGTGGCCTGAGCAGTTTGCAAGAACAGTGCCAACTCTTTTCTCTGGTTTAAAAAAAAAAAAAAAAAGATAAGACAAGACACCACCATATCCTGACACTCTATGTGCATGTGTGTGAATGAGTGTGTGTGTTGATGTGATGTACTGGGTCTGCTGTGTCACTGGCTTGATGGGTTTGTGTTGCGGATGCACAGCTGAGTGACAGGAATGGTGGTGTAAACGGCAAACATCCTGGATGTCCTGGGAGGCTGTGTGGCTTCTGTGTGTGTTCACCATGGCGTGTGTGTTGACCTCTTTCTGCGTACCCTTCCTATCTTATGTAGCCGATCGTGTCACTGGACCCCCACCCCACCCCACCCCTCCCAACCCAACCCCAACTAATGACTCCTGCCCTCCTGTCCTGTCTTGACTGGGTCGGTGGTGATGAGGTACTGACACAGGTGTCGTGCACCCGCCCACCATCTCCCTCCCAACAAATCAGCACTTCCTGGACTCTCTTCCCCTAGCCAATCAGCACTTCAACACCCACCCTCCCAGCGGTTGCTACTGTACAGAAAGTCCCGCCCCCCCTCCCCATCCCCTGAAGCCTAGCTCACTCGAGGAGATAAAGGCAGGCCTCCTTTTGTAAGAAATGACCCCTCCTCCCTTATGGTGTAAGACAAGAAATATATATAAATAAACATATATATATATATATTAATAACACTGATAACCCAACTGGATTGGCTGCATATTATAGAAAATGCACATTTATGTAAATATGAATGTTGTTTTTAGATTGTGAATATAGCATGAGGTTGTTTCTATTATTTTCAAAGGTATCACAAAGCAAAACAGTCCTTTATTAAAGTATTATTCCATAAGATTTTACTGTTGTTTATTTTATATATTCTATTTTTAATTGTATTAATTTATGTCAGTGCCCCACCTCCCTCATGAAATGTTCTTTCTTCTCATGTTGAAGCTTTGTTACTTTAATTCGTTTCTCTGCTCATATGAGGATCAGATGTAACTTAAGCAATGGTTTAAAAAAAAAAAGGAAAAAAAAAAATCAACTCGTAATTGACCTCAGACATATCCCAGCTGAGATGAAATGGATACCAATCAGCCTCAGTACAGTGTTCCTCTAAGCATCAGACCCGCAGCCGTGGGTTGATCTGTTTTGTTTTGTTCCTTTTCCTCCTTTCTATAAACGCATTACCTCTAAGCGCGGCTGGCTAGCTCAAGCTAAGCCCCCCCCCCGGTCACCCCCCCAAGGTGGCCGGGCTTTCACACGGAATTCGGGGTGCTGGAGCCTCCCCCAGTCTGCTTCGGCTCCGTCAGTCCGCAGCACCGGACCGGATCAACCCGACATCTTTTCAAACAAACTCGCCATTTTTAAATGCTTTGCAATAACAGAGAAAAAAAAAAACAGAAGAAAAAAGAAAATCGAAATGAAAAGTATTTCACTAACTGTTTCAGAAGGCCTGGTTGGAAGTGATTGTTAAATGTTGTACAGAAAAAAATGTATGCTATTCCTTTAAAATAAACTATAGTGACTGCTCTGAGGTCAGTCTTCTGTGTTTTCAGTGACTCGTGTACACTAGGGTTGTCTAGCACAATAACCATTGAGAAATCCAATGTTACCTCTACTAGTACAAATCAATGAGTCATTTATTGGTCTTGGTTTTGTCATCAATTGCATTTTTTAATTTATTTTTAATTTATTTTACTATGAAAATGAGTAATGACATACAAAAATACACATTTTTACTGTAAGATAACACAATCTTAAGTGAGTTCTAGTGTGTTTTGGTCCATTCAGAAGTCATTCAGCAGTGATATCCAAAGCATGGACCCCAGTGGACACTGAACTCATACTGATGCATCACGTGCAGAGTGACCTTTACCCCCAGGTGGACATTAGTCAGATTGGCCATATCTGGTGCTGCGTCAGAGTTTCAGGCGAAGGCGGAGGTAGCCCACTGCCTGACATCCGTGGGGCATTGTGGGTATCTCTGCACGGCCTCCATGACCTGTGTGTGGTCCAGCAGGAGCTTCATCAGCTGGTAGTCCTTCTGGATCTTGGCGCTGGATGCCTCCACTGGTCTGATGAGCTCCAACTGCTGGAGGTGCTCAAAGGCCTACACACAAACACACACACACACACACGACAAAGCTCAGGGTCCACAGAGTACTGAAAACACCACACACCAACAGACACGTGGACACGCGCACACACACATCTAATATGCATACACATATCACACAGGAATGTCAAAACACTGAAACAACAATCTGAAATACCATTACACAAAAGACAGACAGCAGTGACATACTCTCACAGAAAGTCCATACAGAGCAAGTCCATACAGTATGTCACTGGAGCAATGTGCACATGTATCCACTAGGTGGCAGTCAAATGGTGTATTAAACCAAGCTGGTTAATTAAATCAATAAAGAAATACACAAAATACAAGTATTTTACTACTGCTTTAGTGATCAAATCTGATGATAACTGGCATCATCTGAAAAATAATGTTGATGGTACTTCATGTGAAGGTAACATTCGGTTGTAGATTTCCTTGGGCCATGAATTCCACATGCAATGTAATTTTGAGGTACAGTTTACAAACACCCAGTGGGCAGAGAAGTAAGAGATGTTTCCTGAGTATGATATTGCTAACAATATTGCCAGAAGAGCATGTTAGCAAGCTTTTTCACCAGTACCAATGTGGCTGTTGATGGTGTTTGGAAAGCTTTTACAAACATTTTTGGAAAGCTATGGACAGTTCAGAATCAGGAACAAAATCAGAATCAGACGCGGCATTTTACACCAAGAACTTCTGCTTCAATCTCTAGCTCTTTTAAAATTATATTTTTCTCTCCTCTTTGCTTTTGTTTTTGCATTTATTAATGTTGTGTTTACATTTGAAGTTAAAGTCCCCCCTGAAACTCTTACCTTGATAACAACTGGCTTCTCAAAATTATGGATGGAATGTGACTTTCTGCTGATGAACTTCTTGAACTCTGGAACGACACAGGTTGGAAAGTGTGTCACTATTCTGTCATTGAATCATTCTGTCATAAAGTCATTGTAATAGATCCTTCGCATTGCAGAGGCATCCCCACTCTCACCGTTGTGGACCATCTGGAAGTTAAAAGGCTCGCCCTCGTAGATGTCATTCAGGTGCTTCATGGCAATAATGAGACACAACTCCAGAACAGACACACCTGTGTACACACACACACACACACACACACACACACACAAGCACACATTTCAGACTAATCTGCACAGAAAAGTGGCTATTAAAATAAATGGCTATTAAAATACATTCATGGCTACTGAAATGTGTAGACCTACATTCATGGGTGTATCTCAGCACTCAGGATTGATTTAAACTGTTTTCCATGTATTCCACTCCATGTTGCAACTGTTTCAAAATGTTGTAAAATGTTTCACAGACTAGGCCTTTCTTTAGCGTGGTCTTTGCTATATTTTGCGCTGCATGCCTGTGTAGCTGTGCATAGCGATTGCAGCTCTCACCGTGGAGAATGTTTGCCTTGGAGTCCGCAACGCTACAGCGTCCAGCTTCCAGCAGGTTGCCGGGCTTGATGACAGGGTTCGATACCGTCACACGGCTTAACGCCAGCAGCTGTGGTGTGGGCCACACACACACACACACACACACACACACACACACACACAGTTCATACACAGACAAACATTCACACAAGCAGAGACACACACAGAGAAACATGTGTACACACAGACAGAAACATATCCACAAACACAGACTCACACAAACACATTAACCCACTGTGCTCCGAGAACTACACCGACCTAACCACATCGCACTCCACCAAACAGTCAGGCAAAGGTCAGTTTGTAGCACAGCTTTGTCCTTAGTCCAGACCAAGCATCTAGAGCTAGACTGATGGATCTGTTTTCAAATTATCACCCCTTATCACATTCAATATAGCCTCTTAATATCAGTATTGCTGACATTTGCCCACATTTACCGCTTGTGAGTAGGCTACTTATGTATAGCACATTTGCTTTTAAACTGCATTACTTTGTGAAAACTCCTGTTTGGGAACCATAATGATCAGCTTAGCAGCGAAGGCAACTGGCATAAGGCCCACGGTATACTTCTGCCCAGGGTTGCACATCACGAGCGTGTGACAAAAAACAACAAGAATTGCGCCATCTTTGTGGCAAGCCATCTTCCAGATTTTGTACCACTCGCAAAACAGCACATCAGTGCGTACACAAAACTCAACAACCCAGAAGTTCCAAATTTGGCGGAGATCCTCCACACCGTCTGGCATGATGCCACGACAAGGTGGTTGAACATTTTTCCCAAAAGGCCTGACACACCTTGGGAATCAACCTGTAGGCTATACTATGCCTGTTCCCAATTTGTAGCTGTGGGCCATGCTGTTTTGGGAGCTTTAAGAGGAGGCCAAGAAAGGCAGACCTCTTGTCTGGCTGCACAGAGCTCTGACGTGAGCTTGAGACAACAGGAAGACAAGTATGCCTAGGGTATGCCACACGCACTGCAATCACCAGGCCACGTGTGCAGGAGTACACCACAGGCCTAAGCCCACTAGCTGCCCCACAAAACAGTTCTAGGGGAAAGGGGAAAGAGTGTGCTGCTCCCTCAACCTACAATAAGTTACACAAAAAAGGACTGAAAACATTTATTTTTAATTAAGCATTTATTAACTTTTAATCTTTTTTGTTTTTGTTCTGAGTTTTCCTTCTTTAAATACCAGTTTAGTGTGTTTAACTGTTCCATTCCATTTCCATTTTAATGAATATATTTGTTTCCTTTTTTAATACTGTACGCACTTTGAAATCTACAGAATGTAATGTGCTATACAAATAAAATGTATTATTATTATTATTATGATTATGATGATGATGATTATTATTATTATTATTATAACACAATCACCTGACCCTCCAGTTTTATTGAAGGCTTTCGTTTAAAGTACCTTTAAATAGGACAGTGTGCACAGATACACACATGCACGTTAAGAGTACAGTAAGAAGGGGCACTTAACAAAATCAAGACTTTGGCCTTACCAGCAGGGTGTGCAGTGAGCGGAAATCTTTGCTGCCTTCAAAGTGTTTTCGTAGTACACCCTCCACTGATTTGTCCTCACACAGTTTCTGAGTGGAAGAGACAAAGACACATGGGGAAAATAAAATCAACCCCTCAATCTATAACAGATTTTGGTAAAACTGCTACTGCCCTTGGAGAAATTATTCAAGTTCTTGATTTTGATCAAACTCCTTCCTATCTTAAAAAAAACATAATTGGCAAGAGACAAGAACTTTTACTATACATTAAATCTTCCAAACCTCTTAGTTCCATCTCATCTATTACAATGCTAGCTACACTGACAGATTTTCATGTGCTTCCCTACTAGCAGACTACTAGCAGAACCGGCGGTGGATGTGTGCCTCCAACCAATATGTGAAACAGGTGCACATTTATTATGCGAGTATGGGACTGTTCAGTGTGAAAGAACACAATGCAACCTTCAGCACTCTACATGACCTTCAGTTGGGACTGCGTACAGTGTGTCATGACCAGCATATGTGGCAATTATGATTTTTAACCTTTGAAGCCACGACAGACTACACTCACTATCACTATGATTCAAGCCAGCCTTGAACCCGGTAACCCCTGGATAACAAGGCCACTCTGGTACCACAGTGCTGACACTGATCTGCAGGCATTGAGAGAAGCCTTTTCTAGGGGCTAAGAATATGGAAAACATACCTCATCTTTAACACTTTCTTTTACAGTCAAGCAGTTTTCATATATTTATTACTGTATCTTTGAAGTGTCCACCCTCTAGGTTCTTTCTAATACCATGGGATAAGATTTCACTTGTAATCTGTAGTAAATTTCCAGTAATATATCATGTATTGAACAGGGATATATGTCAGGGAGGGAGCTGTAAAAGAACATCTTGTCACTTAATGTATTTGAAACTTAACCTGCACATGTACAACATGACTAATTCAAGATATTTAAGCCCTTGAATTTGTTCGACTAAAGTTTTAGTACTTTCATGAAGACTACCGATAGACTATGATGATGGTCTCACCTTCACGCTGGCGTTCCACTCATCGGCAAACTTGACATCGGGGAAGTCCGTGGGCAGGCTGAGCTGGGAGGCCACAATCTCCAGGTACTGGCTGAAGGTCATGGAGCCGAGCAGGTGGATCTGACGATGGGAGAAACGGGACTTCACCCTCTTCTCCAGCAGCTCCAGCACATCCTGACCATGTGAGTAAGAGAGAGGGAGAGAGTGTGAGAGAGAGAGAGAGAGAGAAAGAGAGAGAGAGAGAGAGAGAGAGAGAGAAAACATACAGAGAGTCACAGCTGACACAAACAACGAGAGGGCTACAGTTATACAGTGAGAAAGAGACACAATGTTAGACATGCAGAGAAAGAGAGTCACAGATCACTCACAGAAAGAGTGAAGGGACAACGGTCATCATACAAAAACAGTGACTGAACCAGTCAACTTACACCTCTTATCTTATGATATGAAACATCCTAACCTGCACTTCTCCACTCATTCTCCTTGCACTTTCACAATTTGAAGACCTTAGTGCTTAGCCCTGACTCCTACATCCCCTATTGTACACACACACTCACAAATACACACATACACAAACACACACTAGTTGAGCTCTACAACCACTCCATTTAAATTGCTCTATTATTATTGTTGTTGTTGTTGTTATTATTTTTATTATATAACACACCTTTGATGTTCATTTTACAATGTTTTTACAAGGTTGTATCACTGGTCATCATATCAACAAATCACAAGTGTTCTTTATCTCTTTTAAATTTTACTCTCCATCACTAGACTGCACCCCTCTAAGGCTTCTGGTAAATGGTAGAGAGTACCTGCCAATGGCATGTGAATTCTAAGATAACATGTGTCTCTCGCTTTAAGGAGACCCACCAGTCTACAGGTGAGGCCCACCACAGACACAGGAGCCTGGGCAGACTGGGAGACGTCCAGCAGGTTGTACAGAAGCGTCTGGTTCTTGTGGTGGGCAAAGAGGTCAAACTCATCCAGCACGAAAATCACTGGTCGACTGCTGCTCCGGTCACCTGAGGGGAAAAAAAATAGGACATGGGGACTGTCACCATACAAATAAACTGACAGGCAGACAGGCAGGCAGGCACACATACAGAGCAAAAAATAGGCACTACAATGTTATGGTGGTATACTTTAATAAAAAGGTTTTCCTATGGCCATCAGGAGCTTAAAACTGGATCCTTAAACCTTCTGCACATAAATCAAATCATAAGAGAATAAAGCAAGCACAACAGTTTATTTAACTTTTTTTAACCGCCTTAAACATTTCAAGCTGATGCCATTGTTCAGCATGAGTATATGGCAATTTCACCTCAGACCCACAGTAGGTGTGTTTAAATAAACGTTACCATCCTCTTTGACTGCACAATTTTTTTAACTTCTGATCTCCAACAGGGGCAGATCCAGTGCCAATATCAACATAACATAGAATCACTAGGGTGCATTCACTTTAAAAAGACAACACAAGTTCTTACCTTTTTTGAGTGCCTCCAGAAGAAACGCAAGGTTTTCAGCAAAACTGCCCTGAAATATTAGCAGTAAAACATGTTATCAGAGCTTACAGCAACACTCTGCTCAATAAACACAGTAGTCTATTTGCACACAAGATAGAGAACACTTTGTGCACGCTTTAGCAAAGATGGAAAAAATAAATGTATTTCCCAATTACATAATAACAAATATAAACTTCATATGAAAAAGCAGTTATACTACTACTACTACTACTACTACTACTACTACCACTACTACTAATAATAATAATAATAATAGCGTATATTTGTAAGGGCAATGTGTCCAGTGTTTACTTAGCTCCTGTACTTAGGGTTGCATGTCCTCAAAGAGTCACTTAACAGCCACCATCATTAAATGGCAGAGAGATCACCGTTTCAAACACTCTCTCTCTCCTACACAGTCACCAGCAGGGCTGCACAACAGGACTTTCTGGGCACCTGCTCATTACTCCCTTCCATATGCATGCTCAACACTGACCTAGCTTTGGCGTAGGGTGTAAGGTCACCTTGTTGGGCTGACCTTCAGAGAAGCGCTTGGGGAAATCACTTACAAAGACTTTGTCCCCAACGACATTCTCCAAGTTGAGCTGTCTAGTGATCTCTTTGAGAGCAATCCTATCATCGGTCTGCAGCAAACCTGAGGACAAAAAGCACTGTTACAATCTAAAAAACAAATAATTAAATCACAAAACAATACCAATATTATACACTATAACTTTCTAACAGCTATAGTTTATCATGCATGAAATAATTGCCCATAATACACAAGCCACCAAAAGCTTACCATTCAAATGAACCAACATGATGTTACTCTTCACATCTTTCTCCTGTAGTAGTTCCTTCAAGACATAGTTTAGCAACTGAGGGTAGCGCGCGCGCACACACACACACACACACACACACACACACACACACACACACACACACACACACACACACACACACACACACACACATCAGAAACACAGTTTTATCCAGTCACTATAGCTCCAATGCAGTACAAAAATCTCCTAGACTGTGAATACCAGCATGACTGGTAACAACATAGGTAAAAACTAAACACTAAGAATACACAATACAATTCTTTTATATCATGTTGTGTTTTTTTGTGCAAGAAATGTTGTTTTACTACATTACACTGGTTGCTAAAGTTAACATTATAAGTAGAGGTGCAGAGCAGTGCAGATTAATCACTGTGTTTAACACTCTCGGGGTCTTGTTTAAAAAGTGTAAAGTGAAAAAAAATCATTCATCAAATCATCAAATTTCATTCGATGGGATCAACACCAGAAAAAGTGGCACTCTGACACACTTTCAGCTACACACACACACACACACACACACACACACACACACACACACACACAGCACATAATGCCTCCACTCAATACACACAAAAAGCAAGGGCTTCAGTTTCTGTGGACTGTAGCTGTTATTTTAGAACACTTCCAGGATTGCTCCACTGAGCTTTCCCAGCCTTCAGCCAGAGGACACAGGATCACGCATCCAACAGTTGGCAGACTAACAGCAACACCGTGTGTGGGAATAGCTGCTCTTAATGGCTCCTTGTTTCTATACGTGTGTGTGTGTGTGTGTGTGTGTGTGTGTGTGTATGTGTGTGTATGTGTGTGTGTGTGTGTGTGTTTGGGGTGAGACGGGGTGCAACATCTACAGTAGCCATACGGCTGACAGAGCAGCCCGAGTGGAGTGGGACTGAAGGCGAGTGCACACAAACACACACCCACACAAACACACACAGAACACCTCATTCATACCATTGTTTTGCCCGTTCCCCTGGGTCCCACGATGAGTACCGAGTTACTCTCGCCATGAACAGCCGTCCTCCTCAGCAACTCCAGCAAGTGCCTGAAAGCAGTGGCAGCGGGACACCAGAAGCTTCGTAACCCAAACCCTCCATGCCTCAGACCACCCACCCCACACCCCCCTCTCTAGTACCACCTCCCACAGCTCAGTGACAGAGACAGGTGCTTGAGAGGTGGGGTCTGGGCTGGGGTGGACACATTGGCGCACAAACACACACACATACAAGAGGACTCAGCCTGTCATGAGGGATCGGACAGGCTTGCGTACAAAGCTGTTACAACTATCTACATGGACATTTACTGTTACTCTGGACTTCAGTGCGGTATTCATTATTTTTGTAGGGGTAAAGCTTTGACTTCTGTCCTTGTTCGTATATTAGTATCATAACAGCCTTGATAGTCGGATCACTGTATAGACCAGTAGTTTCATGATAAACACAGGCTTACTTGTGCTGAGATTCCAGGCCCACAGGGGAGGTAGAGAGCTCCTGGTGACAAAACCTCTGCCTCAATATTTTTTGTGCCTACAAAGACACAAAAAAACAAGCACATAACTAATAGTCTTCAACATGCTAACGCACAAAGGTAAACAAACATGTTATGATTCAGTAATTTACTGATGGTCCAGTGATGTGTGCTGATGTAAGGAAAGAGATGTATTCTTTCATTGGCACACAGATGAATTAGTAATGTAACTTCATGCAAACCTGAGAGACACACTGGCCAACTGTCATGTGGCTCTCTCTTGATTTTCTTTTGCTCATGGTACCGTTGCCTGTTGCCTCCTTGATAAGAGGGGAAAGCAGGGTTAGCCAATGTTCTTACCACGACTCTGATGTGCTAACGCGATGCAACAGCAGGCATCAACGAGATGCTCTCACACTACAACAAAAATGAACGCCATTGCTAACATAACTGCTTGTCGACCGTTAAGTGCAGGCTCTGATCAGTCTCCTTAAATAACCTGAGGGATTTACCGAGCTTTAACCTTAAACTTAGCTGTAAGCACACCTTCGTCTTTTCTAGCATATAACAATGATCATGATCACACGACAAACTACAAATGAAGGCATGCCTCTTTTTGGTTTACTGGTTCTGTGCGTACTTACTTAGTTTGCTTGTGAATCGTGGCGCAGAATACACATACAGAAAAAATAGCTTAAATTAATAAATACAGCATTAAACAGTTTTTCTAGGGTTTCCGCGCCATTTGTGAACTTTCAACCTACAATGCTCTCAGAAGGAAGTATTCAGAGCCCGAATAGAGACGGTGTAAAATCGGGAAGGGTTGTCTGGAGCATATCCGGGGTTGTCGGTGTTGCGTATGAAAACGAGGCTGGTAGGCAAGTTGTCTACTACTAGTCATCTACTACCCTGCGGGGTAGCCTACTCTTTACTTCTTAAAAACATACATTGCTATTTATAAAAGTCTTCCGTGAACTGAACCTGTTTAAATGAACATAACTTTATGTGTAAGTATACTACTGGGTCACTGTGTCACTTCAGTGCTGTCAAATCGAGAAGCCTACGACCATAACAACTGCTTCACTGTTGCAGTATGACTTGAAAGCAATATATCAGTATTGATTGCATCTGCGTATAATTAAATTAGTTAATACCCTACATGACGTGTCCATCAGATCTTTAAATCAGACATAAGGCAAATGAACTTACCTTTGATGTATTAGCATCCGTACAGATCACATGTGGGTTTATCTACTACGATTTTGTGTAACACCATTAGGGATATTTTTTAATGTTTAAAAATGCATTACTGTAACAAGAACATAAAAAACACTTATTGACACAGTGTGCCTTCTATATGTTCCTGGTAAACACTTCTTATAACAGGTCACAACTGTCCTTTCCATAAAAGTTCTTGAAACTTCATCATCTCTGATCTTTGTGTCCTGTCATCTCCAAGTGCATGCTGGAACAACCCGTCTTCTCCAGGCTTTTGCAGGCGCGCAAGCGCATTACAGAGCTCCATCTTTCTATCCCAAGCTCAGAAAGAACCAGCAAAGGCAGTTGATGGGGAAGCCTTTTATTTTTATTTTTAAAGGGACAGAACCGATTTTTAACAAGCTTAAACGAACTGTTTCAACATAATTAGTCGTGCAGGAACTTATTGGACACAGGAAAGATGGGGGTAAAGGCTGTTCGAACATGAAAATAGGAGGAGGAATCCAAAAGCCTCTCCTTTCGCTGTCTCTTGCTCTCAGCAACACTACCCTTTGCTAACGTTAGCTACCCTTTCCCTGTGTTTCTGCCTTGGCCCTGGTTGGAGACATTTCAGTGGACAGGGCTCTCGGTTCAAATAAAGCTAGCGAGAAGACAAACTTCGTTGTTTTTCGGATAATGTTTTATCGCCCCATGCTACTAGGAAATCATTAAGGTACGTGCAAGATTGTACTATTTTTGTTTATTTTGAACTGTTTTGTTTTGTTTTTCACTCCTGATGTTTTTTTTCCTCTTGCTCCCACTGCTGGGTCAGGCCACCAAGCTAGCTTGTTAGCATCCGTACGTCAGCTAACAAGCTATCTTGATAGCCAAGCTATCTTGTATCGTTAAGCTAATAACGTTATGCTAGCCTGAGTACTCCATTGCTGTTTGTTGTATGGTTGGACCTGGGAAGGTTGGCAGTAGCGGCGCTAACGCTGTATGATTTTTAGTCTGGCAGCACTTTTTTGCAATTGTGTCGAAAAATATTACAAAATGACCACTATGCCGTTAAGTTTGAGCTTTTTGCGTTACGGCAACAGTCATATTTTAAAGTGGGCAAGATGAAATATGAGCTAGTTATCTCACACCAGAAGCTGATGAGCTAGCTGGCGATAGATAGATTTATCGGCTATCTTGCAAGTTGGCTAGCTACGCTAACATTACATAGCTTGTACCGATCATTTTCCCACGAGCTAGGTCCCGTAGCTACCACAAAATTAGTCTGAGTTGGCCATGTAGTTTGTCATTTATACGAACTAATGTCATGTTGACTTGGCACTGTAGTTAGTTTGTCCCGAAGTGTATTTTATCATAATTTACGACTTTATTCGGAGTCACGAAGAACGTCCAAATTTGTAAAATGTTATCAAAGACGCTTTAATAATCGGTAGCCATGGTTGGTAGCTGTGTGCTAGTTGGCTGCCGATGTTGGCTGGGAGTGAGAGCCAGTAGCTAGCTTGTTTGCTAGCTACTATGCAAACGCAGTTAACTCTCATAGTCTTTGCTCACAAAGCTTGTTAGCTGGTTGGTTAAAACACCAGCTAGGACCAGTTCAGATTGGTGGCCGTGAAGAGGCATTTTATTATTGTAATCTGGGGTAGATTCTGATCTTATGTCAGCTACTGAAAGCAAATCGAAAATGGTACGTATTCAAATGCTCAAATGTAAAAGACTGGGGTAAATCTGTAACGTGACAGTGCGCTAGCCTAGTTGTTCTGAAATCTGCAGACATTGGTGTGACATAAATGGCATAAACGATTTTGAATTCGTGCCATTAAATAATAGCTGGTGCCTCAAGACAGCTGTCACCATTGTTTTGCATAAACATTGTTCCGTAGACTTCAGAGACGTTGGTTTTACCTTGTTATTTCACGTCTAATCAGGCCTTCTGACAACCAAATGGAGCCACTAAAAGGGTATTTTCCTCTGTAATAACGATACATTGGATGACTTGACTGATGACCCCCTTGACCCCCACCACAGCAGAAGCAACAGCTACATGTACATCAAGAAAAATCTGTTTTGATTACCCATCACTGTGCTCCTCTGCAAAAGCTGCTCTACTCTGCACTGAGCTTGAGTTTTGTGTACCTAACTCTTGTATTGTCTTTTTTTATTTAATTGAGGCCTGTGCTATCCCTTGATCCTTCTCCTTCCTTCTAAGTTAGCCTAAAATTTGAGTCATGCTTAGCTTGGGCAAGCACCCTAATTTAAAAAAAAATGACACTTGGATATGGGTATTTTCCCTCTTCCCATAATGATATCTCACAAACTAAAATGACTAAAACGCATAGATACTGAAAGCCCTGAATGGTACGTCAAACCCACATTCGGTGGATGTGAATTCAAGAGTTGACGGGTATTACCCAGCATAGTTATCTTGCCACCTTCTCTGCTGGTCTTTTTACCTGTCCGTGGTCTTTGACGTGATTTGTTCAGTCCTCTTCCTTCTGCTCTATAGGCACCAACCATATTTGAGCTGTCCTCTCCTGACCAGCTGTCCTGGCAGTCCTCGTGTTAAAGTGTGATAAGCTGATACAGGCCAATATTTTTTTAGGTTAGGCCTAGGGTCAGACTACTGTGTGAAGTACCTCTGGAAGCTATGATCTTAAAGGGCTAAAGTGGTTTTGCCATCTGCATACGTTACCACCTCTATTTATTATATTATCTGGCCCTTTGGAACTGTAGTTTGGCATTGGCATTCACTTGTTTTGAAGATGAGCTTTGTTTGGTTTTAGCCTGTTAGAGGCACTGAATCCATTCTTCTGAAATATTAGATGAAATATGCAGCTTAGTGAAGCAGGCTATATTTTAAAGGACATTTTGACTTGGCTTACCTGTTTTAAAGCATCAGTTCACCTCCCTTGGGTTTATTACCTGTATAGATGCCAGTAGGGTCTCCTACAGAGAAAGGAAGGTCTTGCATGTTGAAAGGATTCTTTGAATTTGATGGTATCCAATCCTTGTCTTTCACACACCTTGCTGTCTCCTTTTAAGTAAAGTACCAGAGAGTACCGCCTCCCAGTAGCACAGCATTACCCTGCCCATTTTATTAGTCTGACATGGGCTATATCATGGGATGGGTATTTCCTGCAACCTCAAAACACCGTACGTATTACAGAAGGCCAGGATATGTCCAAAACAGCATTCTCTTTAATACCTCTTTAAAATACAGTTTCAATTCTGACAGCTCAAAAGTACCCTTTTTGGTTGTCTCATATGCTTTTAGCATACTCTACTTGTATCAGTGTAGGAGTATGCTGTGATGTATATTACAATGCTTATATTTTGAGCACAGCCCCAGTTCATTGTATGTTGCTTTATGTGTTTTGTTGTATTGTTCAACGCTGGTCATTTATCCATCCTAAGCATGCTTTTCTGTTTGCGTGTAGTGGTAAGTGTAGGCCCACTGCCTTGGTTGTGAACTGTGGGATATAACATTGATCTATCCTTTTCACCTGAAATTTCCCCTTAAATTCACCAGAAAGTGGTCAGATATGCCTAAATAAATATGACCAAGCAGATACACTCGGTGCATGTGAACGTGCTTAATCCGAGGACATGGCTTTTACCTGCCTTCAGCACTTCCCCTAGCCACACACACACACACACACACACACACACACACACACACACCTCCCCACGCACTCTGCAGTTGGCTGTAGCTTGCCTGCTAGTGAGTCAGCGTCCCTGGCTGAGATGAGATGCTGTGTGCCCTCAGGTGCACAAGGCCACACTCCCGACCTGGGGTATCATCTCGTCGAGATGCTGCACCTTAGGCACACCTGATTACCTCACAGCAGACACACACACACTCAGCCTTTCTCTCCCACAGTCTCTTTCTCTTTCTCTATCTCTCTCTGACTCTGACACACACACACACACACACACACAGACATCCACCAAACATCGCTCTATGTACCAGAGTCTTATCTCTTTCCAAATGGAGTTTGGTTACAGCCCTACCAACCTTAATTTTTTTCTTGTGAATATATATTTTTGCCTTTAGTTGCATTTATTCAGCAATAACTATTATCCAAAGTGACCTGCATTATAGTGTAGATATACATCGTCATCAGTGGGTGCAGAACGTATGACCCTGCTATTGAGAGAGCTTGGTCAGTTGAGACATAGCACTGTCTGCTGTCCACTATGTTATCACTTATCTTCATCCTCAAGCGGTTTGGCTACAGTGCAGAAGAGCTGCATTGAGTGGTTATCAGCTGCCTAATCATACAGATGGACACACAGAAACTAAATCATCAAATCGGATGCTACATTGTGTCCCTTATAACCTTGACCATTCAGAAGTTGTGGGTCACTGAGGGATTTCATTGGAGGATTATTTCACAAAACTAAACTTAAAAGACATGATTGTTATTGTAATTAAAATTCATATCAGAACCTTTTAATGACTATATATTTTTATTTGTTTTCTCCTGAACCTCATTTCGAACTTCGTTTTGATAGAAAATAGGAAGATAAGTGATGCCAAACTTTTGGAAGGCAGTAGGCCTATAGTTTAACCGGAGGTGTAACCACCTGGACCAGATCAAGTCTCAGGGAAAGGACTTTCTAACTGTATAGTGCCAGTCACTTTGCTCAGTTTGGCCGGTTAGTAAAATGTAATGTGAATGTAGCTGGAGAAAAACTATTCCCTATAGGCTACCATCTTAAAGTAACACTCTGCCAAGTGCAGCCTCCACTCTTTAAAGGCCAAAGTTATCATGAGGCCCAAAGAGCTCGCACACCTCCTTGTACACTGAAGGCAACAGCCCAGCAAATTCCGGAGAAAGTTTCCAAGCATCTTTCTGTCTGACCCTTGTGTGACCAGCCCTACCTGGCTGGACTACTAATGTGCAGCTCATTGTGTGCTGGCAATTTACCCCAGCAGAGCAAGCAAGCTAATGAAATATCTCAACCCCACTCTGGGTTAGGAGGCTCCAGCAGCCCTCCAGTAATCCTCCTGTGTATTTTCAGCCTCTTCCACATCTCTCCACATTTGATGTAGCATGTGAGTAACACTTTGTAAATAACAATATGCTTGTCAGACGTGTCTGCCATTTTACTAGGGCAGGTTTAAGGGGTTAGGGTTGGGGTTGTGGTTGTAGTGGTTGGTGCTTTGGTTTCTGGAAATGTACCCTACAGAGGACAGACTGAAGGAAAGATGGATGGGGCGATGTTCGCCTGAAGTGGTGGCCTAGTGGTTACTGATCAGGACTTGCAAGAAACACCAGATGGTTGCAAGTTCAGTCCCAGGGTCTGCCACCACAATACACCCCAGCGGGGGATGTCCCTGTATTTACTTCACTGTAAGTGTCTCTGAGTAAGAGTGACTGCTAAATAATATGTAATGTAATGAAGCAAGATGGGTCCTTCAGGATGTTCAGAGGTGTACATGCAGAGGTCATAGCCCACCATCACTGGTGGTTTGACTAGGATTGTGTTTTTCCATAAGGTATTTTTTACCATTCCACCTACCTGTTCTCGTAGGCATGTGTGTGTTTAGTCTGTGTGTGTTCACTGCACTCGTAAAGGGGACGAAGGCAGCATGGAATGCTGTGACAATCCAGTCATACTACCAGTGCAACGGTGTACCTTATAAATCACTTGTGTCCCACAAATTGAGACCGAGAGATGGTTTGACTTCCCCGTGTTTCATATCTCCCGTGTAAGTCGCGGTGTGCTATCACAGAGGCAGTGGCCTGTCCACAGATGTGTTTTAAGAGAACAAGCCTTGGGTCGCCTTGAAAATTAGCATATCGTATCGGGAACAGCCACACACACACACACGCACACACACACACACACACAGCAGCGATTATGTGGAGCTGCATGCTGTACTACAGACCTCCCCTGAGAGAGTCTCCTCCCTCTAAGACTGCTCCATTTTTTCTTTCTTTCTCTCTCTCTCTGTTTCTCTCCGTTCCCTTCCTCGTTCGCCTTTTTCCTAGAAGCCACTAAGCATTTTTCACCTTCCACTCACTGCAAACAGAACCATGTTGAGGTCTGAACTTCACACACACGATTTAATTTATCCTCACACCCTACTGTGTGGTGTGTGTGTGCGAGTGAGTGCCTGCACCAAACATTAGATCAAATCCCAGATCAAATCAAATCATTTTTATTCTGACACATTAGAAAATGCACAAATGACTAGACTTAAAAAAAGGCAAGCAAGGTTAGTTCCCAGTGGCTGGAAAGAAAAAGGGTTCCAAATGTGTCCGTCTGTCATCATTTTTGAAAGTGTGGAGTGGGGCTTGTATGGCTGTTGCTGCCCCCCTCCCTCCAGGTCGGTATTAGTCATCTACAACAGGAAATGCACAGCAAGCGCATGATTCATCCACTGTGAGAGAATGTATGTAATGTAATATCAGCCTGGGTGCAGCCAGTGCATCTCTCTCTCTCTCTCTTTTGCTCTCTTGTTTTGCCTCTGTGCCTCTCTCTTTCACTCTGCCTCTCTTTCACTTTTTCGTTGCCTTTTTCCTGCTTTTTTCCCATTTCTGCCTTTCATCATATTTACTCCCTTCTGCCTCTCTCTGTCTAAAGCATCTCCTCCTATCTCACTTTTAACTGTCGAAGCATGATGCTGAAAAAAGCCATACAGAGGACTCATGAAGGATTGTTCGAACATCCTTAGCATCACCGATTCCCTTCCCATTGCCGCTATAAACATATGAATCTAGTAATTATATTTCTGCTTTAGGTTGTTAAGACGTCTCTCTTACAGCTTATTCTGAATGATATGGGCTCATGTAGTTGTGAAATGGATGATCTCTTTGGCCAGAAAGATGTTGTAATGACCCATAAAAATGCTGACCAGATGCATCCTATTCTTCTGTCACAGGGAGCATGAGGACAATCCAAAACAAGCCAGCTTACAGCACTGCACAGCGTTGACCCCCACCCTCAATGGGCTCTCTTGGAAAATCAGCCTCAACCAGCTCGGCATAATAAAAAAAAAAAGGAAATGACATGTATAAAGAAGCTCCGTGTTGTCTGACCAGCAGCAGTCTGTCCTGCTGAAGGGTCCATTTCACGAGTCATCCCAACCCACCCCATCTCCACCCCACCCCACTCCCCTTGCCCAGTCCCTCTGACCACCCACCCCCCCCACCACCACCACCACTCCCCCACCACAAGCATCACCCTCTTGTAACCTTTCAGCCTAAACTATGTACTTGTATGAACTTCCGGCCTCTATGTCTGTGGTGCCCTGTTCTGTGAAGCCCTGTCTTTGTGTGATATTCTGAGGAACAGCCTCAGCCTCCATGGCTGTGGACGACCGAGTCAGTAGTGGGAATTTCCGCCGGCACTCAGCAAAGCCATGAAGCTGCATCAGCAGGGCGGTCAGCTTCGCCCGTGAGCCTGGCCTCGACCCCTCCCTCGCCCCCCTTCCCCCAACCCCCCCTCGTCCTCAACCCCGTGTGTCGTTGCTGTCGGCAACACTGTTTTTTGTCAAGAGGAGAGAAAGCCTAGTTGTTTTGAGAGCGCTCGCCTTTCCCGCTTTCTCCCCACCGCCTCCTCTTCCAGAAGAAGACAAAGATGATAAGTCGTCCGAGGACACTGAAGGACGCGTGATCTCTCTCGAGGAGTCATTTGCCAAATCCCTGCAACAATGAATGGAGCGAAGGAGTGCGAGGCAGGGGACTCGGAGGGGCAGCCAAGCCTGGCTCAGGTGCCCATTGGCTGGAAGCGCAAGGTGGATCCCACTGGGGTCATCTATATAAGGTAGCTGCCTGATCACAACTAATGTGGAGCTTAGCATATTGGTAGTGGTTGTATTTCAGTGTCTTCATATTGTGTGTGTGTGTGTGTGTGTGTGTGTGTGTGTGTGTGTGTGTGTGTTGCATTTTCTCCCTCCCAGTCCCAGTGGCTCTGTGCTGTCTTGCCTAGAGCAGGTAAAGTCCTACCTGCTAACGGATGGGACCTGTAAGTGTGGTTTGGAGTGCCCCCTCATCCTCCCTAAGGTAAGATTGCCGTGCCGTTAGCTTTTAATAGCATTACTGTTGCTTTGCGTTGCATTGCACAAAAGGTAATATGAAGCAGTCATTTGGCAAGTGTATTTAACAACTATATGGGCCACATCTGTTTTTATGCATTAGCATTGCTACAATAGGTATCTAAACTATTGAAAAATGTGAAACTTATCTGCTATTGATAAGTAGTGAGTTGTTTGGTAAAGATTTACATGTTAAAACCTGGAAACAGACCTACTGGTTTTTTTTTCAGTCTTTTATGTTAAGAACAACTACTACACCAAACCTACCGACAATGTCATGCAATTTTAAGTCGGTTGTAAGCACACACATTAAGACTAGATAAAAATGCAAAAGACTTACAACAGACTTGGCAACCATGCTAACATGGAACAGACTGTCAACGTGTATATCAAGCTACTTATGACTGCTCCTGGTGCTGAAACGTGTCTGTGTGTGTGTGTGTGTGTGTGTGTGTGTGTGTGTGTTTGTGTGTGTGTGTAGGTATTCAACTTTGACCCTGGGGCTGCCGTGAAGCAGAGGACAGCAGAGGATGTGAAGGCTGATGAGGACGTCACTAAGCTCTGCATTCACAAGAGGAAGCTCATCGCTGTGGCTACTCTACATAAAAGCATGGAGATGCCACATCCCCCTCTAGGCCTAGGCAGTCCAGGAGGGGCTACAGGTGCGTGTGCTCTTTTTCTAGAGAGGGGATATTTGTGTTGATTCAATCTGTTGAGTGGTAAGGCACAAATGGTATTTAACACATGCAAAATAACTAATAGATTTTGACCACAACAACTCCTATCTGAATCCAACCTGTGTATCATAATGACTGTTTTTCCTCTGTTGTTCCCCCAGCTGCTGCCTCAGGAGGCCCTATGCGTTCAGCAGCCCCAAGAGCAATAAGGAATAAGTCACACGAGGGCCTTTCTGGTCCGGGCACTGCATCTGACTGCAAAAATCCTTTCAAGATGATGATGGCGACAGGCCCTCGGCCGTATCCCCACCCACAGGACATGGCTGCAGCCCACCACCACCAACAGCTCCAGCATCAGCAGCAGCAGGATCTCTACTCTGGATACCAGAGGCAGAGGCTGGCGAGTGGTGAGCCAGGCCCCAAGTCACCCTACCGGGCTGGGGTCCTCCATCACCACACTGGCATGCTAAGCCCCACCTCTGGTGGCCCGCAGGCGTATGGGGACAGCCCGCTCTCGCCCTCGCCCAGAACGGACTCTCTGGGCAGCCCTGACGCCTTCGCCCGGGCGGGCAACCCATGCGCCTTCCAGGGGGGCGGCAGTCCTGGTCCTCTCCATGGCAACAGCCGGACACCCCTGTCACCACCGGGAGTCATGCTCCACGGTTCTCCTGCATCACAGTCGTCCTGTGCCATGGCGGGAAGGACTAACACTCCCCTGTCCCCCAACACCACCAAGAGCCCCATCATGAAGAAACCCATGTGCAACTTCCCCCCCGGCATGGACATGCCCCGAGCAGTATTTCACCACGGCAAGCCCCAGCCGGCACCCAACCACCCCACACCCACCGCCCCAGCCATGCCCCCCACCTGCATCCTCCAGAAGAAGCCGATGAGCTCTGAGAAGGACCCGCTGGGCATTCTGGACCCCATCCCAAGCAAGCCGGTCAACCCCAACACCATGGCCGCCCCCAGCTCTTCCAGCTACCCTCCCGGCGTCCACTCTCAGGTACCTATGATGAATGTAAACATCCCTCCGGCCATCGTCCCATTGCCAAGCAACCTTCCGTTGCCCACGGTGAAGCCTGGACCGGTCGGGCACGGTGGCCACGTGCAGAGGACCCAGCCCACAGCGACTGGTGTCGTCTCCCCGTCCCCCGTCACTTCGCCGGTGCACGTGTCCGCACCCCCGCACGGCCGCCTGGACTCGTCATCACCACAGCGCTCACGTTCCTCCTCCACCTCCTCCGACCACGGGAACTTCGCCGTGCCCTCTGGCCCCCAGGCACCGTGTGGCAGCATGAAGGTCCCCCCACGCTCCCCCAGGTCCTCGCTGGGCTCCCCGCGGCCAGCCATGCCTTCCAGCCCTTCCTCTGCCAAGTCGGACGCGCTGCACCAATACAAAGACGTGCCCAACCAGCTGCTGGCGGGCATGGGCAACACTCACGGCACCCCGCACAACCCCATGTACCCCCCTCCTCCCACCTCTGCCAGTAATGCTTGTGGTACAGGTGGAGGTGTTGGAGGTGGTGGTAACCCCCAGAAGAACCATCCAGGCCTTCTGGGAATGCCCCTCAACCAGATTCTGAATCAGCAGAACGCAGCCTCTTTCCCCGCCAGTAGCCTTCTGTCAGCAGCAGCCAAAGCACAGCTAGCGAATCAAAACAAGATGGGCGGGGGCGGAGCCGACATGGGCGGCAGTGGTGGCGGTGGCGGAGGTATGGGCGCAGGCGGTGGTCACCCTTGCAGTAAGGCCGTGGACGGGCACAGCACTTTAAACCCAATGCTCCCCCCACCCAGCTCGGCCATGCTGCTCAACTCAGTGGCGGAGAGTGGGCAGAGCGGTCGGGCTGCCCTGCGAGACAAGCTGATGGCCCAGCAGAGAGACCCACTCCGCAAGCGCAAGCAGTCCAGCAGCAGTGGCGCTGCCAGTGGTGGTGGCAGTGGCACAGGCACCAGTCACCACGACAGCATGGTGTTTAACATGCTTAAGCCTGACATAGCTGGCCATCCACGCATGGCAGGCGGACCGCATCCCCCTCCTCCTCCAGCAGCAGGTGAGCAGCTGAGGAAAGCCCCTTTGCGACTAGCTGGCTTGCCCCCCAACACCTCCATGGCCCAGCTGCTGCAGTCAATGAGCTCGCAGAACTCGCACATGGCCCAGACTGCCAGGATGGGCCCCGGTCCTGGAATGGCACCGGGACCCAGTGGTCTCGGACCTGCTCAGATGCACTTCACCGACGGGGTGATGTCTGGCGGGCCGGGCCACCAGAACCTGCAGGCCCAGCAGCAACAGCAGCGACTCCATGGTCCGACTGATGGCATGCACTGCCCCAGTATGGATCCGGGAGGTCAAGGTGCCCAGATGCCCTACGGTGGAGGAATGATGAACCAGCTTCAGGCCTCGGCCATGGGCAGCAGTGGTCCTATGGGGCAAGGCGGGCAACACCCCATGGGTAACCCTTCCATGGGCCACCCTGGTGGTCACCCACAGCAGCTGTCTTACCTACAGCAGCAGCAGCATCAGCAGCAGCAACAACAGGGACATCCCCTTAGCCATGGACGTGCAAATGTCTCAGGGATGATGCTCAGCAGCAACGATGGGAGCTGTGTGCAAGCCATCTCTGAGCCAGGTAAGCAGACTGTCCATCTTAAGCGAAGAACAGACCTTGCAGTTTTAAACCTCTATGGGTTATTAGATGGTTGTATTTGTGCTATTGTCATGTTCCTAAATGTTTTCAAAAATAGCGAAAGAATGAAAAACTACAGCTCTGCAAATCCTTATCTGACCCTCTTTAGGTGGCCAAAAACTGTGTTTTATCGTGCAGACAAGCTAACTGCAACTTTATTGAAAACGATGACATCACTGCCCCTTCACCTTGACGTGCACATGTCACAACTTCAGACTTTTACAAACAGGTCAAATAATTAAACAGGCTGTATGGCTAGTATGGTAGGCTTTAACAAAGACTTCTCGTAGGCTTTCATGCTTAATTAAAGAGCAACTGTCGCTGCTTCCAAATCCAAATATGAACGCACATTGCTAAAATCAATGAATAACATTTTCTAAGCAAATCATTGCGCAGTTGCCTCAGGTTTATTTGCAGCCCTTTTTCACCAATATTTTTTCTTTACTGCTCTGTTTCTGGTCTGTAGCCTATCACTTGTAGGTGGGTCAATTTAAAGATGTGACATCTCACAACAATTTGGGGTATAAATCGCCAGCTGGGCTGGGTGTAATGCAGTTGTTTCTACCTTCTGTCATTGAACTACAGGCTGTTTTTTTATTTATTTTTTATATCGCTAGTAGTTCATACCGTAGGCTATAGCCCAACAAAGACTTTTTGTAGGCTATCATTATGCTTATTAAATAAAAGAGCAACTGTTGCTGCATCTGACCCACCTAACCGACACCACACATTGCTAAAATCAACACGGCCTATATAACATGTTTAGCGAATCATTGTGCAGTTGTGCAGTTCTCTCCCCGCTCCTGTGTGTACGTTCCAGCAACGACAACATTCTTGTCTGGATGTGAATATTTATTGATTTGACACGTGAGTGGACGCAAAAAATTTTCAACCCGCATAAAAAAAAAAAAAATCCAGGAGCGTTGTCCAAGCTCTTAGACTACTGGCTAAATGATAACACCAGCAATAAAAGCTGTAAAATAGCAAGCATCAGATTAGTGGAGACCTCAATGACAATGATTGGTCGACATTCATCTACTCCATCAAGGGTGGTAATATTAGAATGTTCGCTAATGATGTCATTGAGAACATTCGTGACGAAACCACAAAACAATGGCTTGGTGGTCCGGTATCAGCTTCTGTAGATCGGTAGACATGCCGGTAACTGAAATGTGGGCCCTTTAAAAGACTTTTTTGCTATTGTTGACACAATTCAAATGAATCAAACATGATTAATATAACGGCTACTAGTTTGTTCCGTGTTATGGTTTCAGTTTTGACACGCAAGTCTGTTGTATTTTCACCCTACATAAAGTGTGTACTTTAATCCGACCCTGCCTGTGAATTTTGTATTCAGTCCAGTGTAAGACTAAAAAAAATTGTGAGGTCTGTTCCCAGCTTTGCCAAGAGAAATCTGTTCCAATGTTAGAGGTCTCAAAAAGTGTTCAGTGCAAGTAAACGAACATGAGCCTGAGTCAGGACAGTGCCCTGGACATCTGTTCTTTACTGTAGGTGGAACCTAGTAGTTGACTGCAAAAACCTAGCTACATGAGGAGATACAGCATGGCCCCTTGACCTGTAAGCCTTAGCCTTGTACCACAAAGCTGTCATGCAGCAAGCCATGTTTGGGTGGCTGGGTCCTTCAAAACTCAGGTTCTGTGTATTGTTAGCTTGAGGTCCAAAGTGTGACCTATTTGACCCTAGACACTGACTCACATTCATTCAATCATTTGCATACAGGAATTTTCAGTGTTGAGTCTTGTATGGCTCAGTAGCATCCTGGCTGGCTGGCTTCTAATCAGTTAAATGTGCCGCAGTCGGTCAAGTCTACTACTGTATGAAGAATGGCTTTTCAACAGCCTCTCAGTGTTGTGGGTTTTAATGTATTTCTTTACCATGTTTGTAAGCATTTGCCTCCCCATGTTCTAGGCAGAACAGAGCGCAGCAAAACAATTTCTCTTTGGAGAAATGCAGAGTAGTATCATGATACGTTGGTTGTTTTTCAAAGGATGGAGAAAGTTTGTCCTTTGGTGTTTTTTCTTGGTGTGACTCATCCTCCTGGTTTTAATGTGCCCTCTGCGTTTGGATTTGGGATTAAGATAAAGATTCGGTTTCCTTTCATTTTGTCCAACTGACTCACCCGTGCCTCTCGGCCATGTAATATTATGTCCAAGATTCCACGCATACATTATACTACTGTAGTGAAACCACACTCTCCCCAAAGACAAACTTTTTCTTGGAAATCCAGAGCTCCTGTGTTCTCAATGTTGGCTTCTAAAGGACTGCTTTCTTAGAAGTGTCCTTCCCTGTTAATTTTTTACTTGTTTGATACTTGTTTGTGGAGTTTTGGTGGTGATGGTGGTGTTTGTTTATTTAGATAATTGAGGTAAAATCTTCTCCTTCGTTATATGATGCTAATATTTATTGCATGATTGGTGGTATGTTAAAAACTAATGTTAATTCTGTCCCCATATCTTCAATTCATGTTGACATGTTTCACCAGTTGCGGTGTATCAGTAAAGTCCAGAATAAGACTTGTGAGGTTACAGCCATTAGTGGGAGTATAAAATGATTTAACTGTCTGAGGATGAGGATGTCAGCAACCTAACTGGTCTGCTACTGAAAGCTTGAGAATTAGGAGCCTTGCCTGGGTAAGGTTAGTAGCTTTGGTTACTACCTCCTGCTTGATTCTTTAACTATTTAGGGTGGCCTAAAACAGCGCATCGGTGCATTCAGTCAAGTCAAGTCCTTCCTGTCTTTCCAGTGGCCTTCACCGTGCTGTCATTCAGTGTGAGATTGTTGATGGTGATTGTTTCCATGGTCGAGAATTGATCCCAAAAATACAGCTATGGGAGGTCGACTTTACTGTGGCAGTCCAAAAACGGAGAAAATAATTGGTATTTGGCAAGCAAATCTGTACGCAAAATGGCAGTGCTTGGTTTCAGAGCCAGTTTATTTGTTCTTTATTTATTTTATCTATTTTTAACAAGGCTGGCTGGCTTGTAGCGTGAGCACAACATAAGTGTCTGCAACATTTTGATGTAGCACGTCATCTCTGTAGCATAAGGCGTTGCCGGGGCTGAGCTGAGGGATCCTGGTGAGGACAGTCAAGCCAGTGTGGACGTCCGCCCCTGCTGCCCCCAGCGGTTGGGCACTGCCCCTAGCATAGGGCTGCATCTCTCTCCCTTCTCTTCCCCTTCCCCTTCCCTTCCCCCGACCTGTTAAATCATGTCCCACAACCCCCAGCGGCCAGGGAGCCTGAATCGAGCATCGGACAGCGCCACCAATCATCCCGCAGTTCCCATGGCAACCTGCTCTGCAACCAGCAGCCGTCGGTACATCATATGTGGAGTCCGTGCTGGGTGAGCCCTCACTGACAGCCACAACAGAGAGAGAGAGGAGCTGTGAGAGAGGGAGGATGTGGAGAGAGAGGGAGAGGAAGGGTGGAAGGAAAAAAGACTGGAGCAGTGAGGAGAGGTGTTGAAAGGACAAGGGGGCTCACTGGGCAATCTAGCAATACTGCAGCTCCTGGATCCACTGTCCAGTACTGGCCTTAGTCTCTCACACACATATGCACACACGCATGCTTTATACTGCATGTTTACCGTACACTTACCTAAATGACACACACACACAAACTCGCGTCATATGGTGTTGACAACCTTCTATTTTACGCTTAAGTACATAATAAACACGCACAAATGTTACAGGCAAAATACACCTTACACATGACTGGATCTCACATTGCTGACATCTAAATCAGACAAGTGTACATCAAACACACACATTGCTTACAACCTTCTTGCTTACAGGTGCCTAAATATTTCACACACTCTCATGCATATACTTTGCAGACAACCTTAAACCTACATTATAAAAGGATACAAGGATGTTTTATCGTCACATGTGTAGACATACTGGGTAGAGTAGGACATGCAGTGAAATTAGTGATTGTTTGTCTAAATCATATTAACACACATTTACATTGCAGACTTACAGACAACACATACCTTTACTAAATCATATATACACTCGTACACACACACTGTACTCGAAACATACCTAAACAATACATACACATTCATGCACACTCCTTCCATTATTGTACCCAAGGCAATGCATACGTCCCAGGTGTGTGTGCAACCTAGAAACCAGTCTCATGATCTGTATGTGTCCCAGCACCGAGCTCTTCCTCTATCCCAAACACCTACCGCTGTCTTTACAGTCTGCTGTACCTCTGTCCCTAACCTTACCCTGTCCCCAACCGCAGTGGTGGCCTGGCAGTTAAGGTAGCGGACCTGTGACCCGAGGGTTTGCATCCACTAGCAAGAAGTTCCACTGTACCTAGAAGCCAGGTGTCAAAGAAATTACCCACATGACAATTTTCACTCTTGAACTTGTCCATACGAGCTTATTTTCAACAAGTAAGGCCAGGCAGTCAGCTGTGTTACACTAATATACGCAATTTGCCTGTTAGCAAGCTAACCAGAGCAAACACTGAATGTTAGCGAATACGAGAGTTAGCCTGCAATATCCTGATCCCGAATTTGGCTGCTAATGTACACATTCTGAGCATCAATCAGTTGTGTGAAAGCAAGTCTTTAAAACGGTTATGATTAGCAAATTCTTTGATGACCTGTGAATTTTAAAGAAGGTATTCAGTGTAAATGCTACCTCTCATTCCTATTAAGATGAACGGCATGATTCTACTTTCTTTACCACATTGTAACGGCAAAGTTCCCAGATGTTTGGGCTTGTGTATTTCATGAATGAACAGCAGCTGTATTTCACACACAAAAGTGGAGGAGTAGCTGACATAATTCACTCTCCAAAATAAAGGTTTACATGCTTGGTGGATGCTAGTTTTGACCGCTGCCAGGCACTCTTGGCACTGTTGACCCCTGCTCACATGTGAAGCGCTCAGTGCAGGTTGGAATTTTGTTGTGTGCTGTGTAATCACAGTGGTAGGTGGTAATCAGTTTTGCTTAGTACTTTTGCTTAATACTTTCTCCTTGCTTTACCTCTATCCCAACACCTACTTCCCCTGATCCTTTATCTTGCTCTACCTTTTGTCCCAACACCTACCCTACATGTATCCAGACCTGGCTCCACCTCTCTATGAGTTGAATCATGTGTAGAGTGTAACATTGTCAGCCATGTATCATTCACCCCAAGACACACACACACACACACACACACACACACACACACACACACACCCGGTGGTTGCATCAGCTCTGCAGTGATGTGACTTTCCCTTGGTGTAGCGTGAGGAATGTGCTGGGCTGTGTCCAGCTTCCCTGTGATTGTTATTGCTCCATGTGAAAGTTGTTTGTTTGTTTGCGCACATTGGCCGAGCTTCAGTTGAGACGACTCTCCTGTGGAAGGTCTCTGGTGATTTGTAAATGTTGTTTTTTTGACATTTGGACATAAGCTGTGCTCTAAGCCCAGCACTTGTGTTGCGGTCGCACAACTTAAAACAGGGCTAAGTAGCTGTGGTCAGAAACTGGCTAGCATTGTTAGCTACCTAAAAAGGCCTGTACAAAACACATTGAACATGCTAACCACTGCAAGATTGGCACTGCTCATAGCTAGCTAGTATGCTGCTTGATCCGGTCTTTTTCTCTTAATGCTTCATTTGCCATTTTACTAGATGTTTCATGAAAAACATTTAGCAAAAAAAGGCTCATAGTGTTGTTTGAAAGTCACTTTAAGTGACTCAGAAACCACGGAAACTGAGATTCCAACCTTTAAATATTCTAGAGCAGTAAACATTGAGGGTTGTACTGAAAAACAGCTGTCCCCTTTACCAACATAAATCATAATTGTTGTCATAATTGCAGTATTGTACTTAATCCATCTGTATTATCAAGTAGGGGGAAATCTCCTATTGCGTTTATTACTGAGAACACACTCCAGACACTTCTCTGTTTTCACCTCTTTCATATTGACAGAACAGGGAGTGTTTCTCATTCTGCAATTGTTTGAAGCCATGCAGTACTGTTGAGCTGTGCGTTGGCAGCTCATTCTCCATCAGACGTCTGTAAAGATAGCGTGTTTTTCGCTGAGTCAGGGTTTATTTCTCTGCCATCTGACTGACGTGCCACCTTTGCTACTGCTCGGGCTTGCTGAGTCATCTCGCCTGCTAAACTAGAACGCCAGTATCTCACAGATTAATTAAGAAAATCAAAGGCGCTTCTTGCTTGTTAGTCTTTTCACAATTGTCTGCTGTTCTTGATTACCACTTGCAGAGATTTAGCAGAGACAAGAATTATTGATGGTTGTCCAGGGTTGGCTGGTGAGTGGCTTCAATCTCACAGTCAAACTGGTTCATTTTACACACATTTTAACGCGTTTAACTCTATAAGGCACGGGTTGGCTTAAATCTCACTGTCAAACTGATTTTTTTTACACACATTTCCATAAAGGTAATCTCTAAGATGGAGTGTGTGAATAATGTATTTTGTAACATGCAGAAAATGCCTTATTTTTCTGTTGGCTGAAGAGGTGACATCCTGTTTAAAGGACTCAGTTGTGCTTGCCTAATATGGTGGGATTCCAGGGTGTCTGTGCCGTCCCTAGATTAAGCTATTGTCACAGATGCGTTCATAAAAGCAGCCCTGTGATTGGCGGAGGGGCCTGGCAGTGTTTGTCCATCCTTTATTCTGAGAGAAAAGACTCTCACTAAGCCATCTGGAGGACACAGAGGCCAAAGTGCACCAGAGCACCCTCTGTCTTTCACACATTGGTACTACATGAAAGCCGACATGCAATGAGACATTTCTTTATGACGAATCATAGCAGAAAAAAATACTCACTTCCTGGGTGAGTAATGTACAAGAAGAAAAATTGTATGTACAGTTGCCTGCATTGCATTTTGTTTTTATATGCTTTACGTTTTTGCATACATGCATTGTAATTTGTGAAAATAGTATAGTTTTTTTTTTTTAATTGCATTACATTACATTGCATTTGGCAGACTTACAAAAAGGAGGACATAAGCAAACAGGTGTAAAGGGACACTTAAGCAGACAACCTTTATACATGCAGGAAGGTGCATGCGTCTGAATAAGTTTCCCGGAGCAGGGACACTACAGACATATGTGCTCCCATATAGGGACAGAGAAAGAGAAAGTTGGTTTAGGGATTGTTAGTTTTGTTAGGAAGGGAAGCACTCTCGTAAGAGAAGGGTTTTTACAAGTTTTTTAAAGGTAGGGAGGGATGTTGCTGTTCTTGTCGCAACTGGTAGGTCGTTTCACCATTTGGGGACAACCACGTTTAGAGTGACCTTGCTTTGTGAGAGGCGAGGGTACAGATAGACGATTTGTATGAGCGGATCGCAATGCTCTGGACGGGACGTGAGCCTTTAGTAAGACGTTGAGATAAGCGGGGGCGGAACCTGAAATGACTTTGTAGGTTGGTGTCAGAGCCTTATGTTTAATTCTGGCAGCTACTGGCAGCCAGTGCAGGTCGCTGAAGAGGTGGGTGACGTGTATTTTTGGGTTGGACACATTTTATACCTTTAACCTTTTCTCTTTGGAACTCTTAGTTGCAGATTGTATATAATATACACTGACTATTTATTGTATGTAATATCTACTTACTTGTCCTCTGTATCCCTCTCCCACCCTAGGTGACGGCTCCTCCATGAACTGCATGTCTAACCCCCAGATGGGCAGCATGCAGGCCCACGTCAACACCTCCAGCCACATGTACCAGGGCCAGGCCCCAATCCAGCAGCAGCACCCCCAGCAGCAGGCTCTCCACCCGGGCATGCAGGGCATGCATGGGCCCACCCCTTCCTTCCAGGCTCAGCATGCGTACCAGGAAAATCTCTACATGGACAACTCCTCAACCAACTCCATGGCCTGCCTGTACCAGAACTATCAGGTGAGTCAGACGTGGATGGTTTCTTGGGGTGCTCTTTCCCCTCACATGGGTTAGACATGGGGCAGTGGTGACCAGGCGGCAAGGGTAATTAATCTGTGAGTGTTGTAGGTTTGAATCCACCCAACAACCACTGAGGTACCCTGAGCATGGTAATATCCCCACACACTGTCCCCCGGACGTCGTTGTTATGGCTGCCCCACAAATTGCATCTCTGAAAGTTAATTGAACATATCACCATTTTGTAAAAGTTAACCTAATTGGCATTTATCCTACTGTATTTGGATAAAGGGTAAACAACCTTGTCTTCTCTGCGTGCACAAGTACCCAGTCTGACAACTCTTCCATTAGCCTGGCTTAGCATGTCCCATTAGATGTGGGTTATAAGACAAGAGGATGTCCAGCCCTCTGTTCTGTAGGCATGCAGTTACACAGTCTGACCATCCTCACCACCAACCTAGTTTAGCAGTTGGTCTAACTGTTGTAACATATTTTCAGTGAATAATGCTACGCTAGCCTCATAGCGGGGTTCTTAGACTAAGCTACTGCAGGCTTCTGGTTTCCTGTAGCTGAGGAGTTTTCAGTTTCTGGGTGTCTAGTTTTGTGAAGGTTTGTGCAGTTGGAAACCTTTGAGTTGTAAGGTTCTGCGTATGTCGAAGCCAGTAAGGAGTGATCTTTTGCTCTGTTACTAATTCTACTGACCTTTGACCTTTAGTCAAAGTTTTGTCAAAAACCATAGGTACAGGTTGCACACACAGAATTCGAAATTGCAATGCTCCCTAGGCCCACAGTGAACATTAAACATCTAATAAACAAGACAGGAAGACATTATGACAAATGTAATAATATAAACATAACAAAAAGTACAATAGGCTTGTATATAATACAAATAAGTAAAAACACAATGTGAAGTGTACTAAAGCTCAAATGGTGCCATTTAAGCAGTAGTAAGTTTAGCCATTTAAAATTAGTTTTGTTGTTCGAGATGACCAAGTGCTGTGATGCGAGAAAGAACAAGAAAATGTGGCAGATAAAGCTCACCTTGGGGCATAGAAACTGAAACTTACAGCTATATGACCCCTACAGGTTAGCTTTACTGCCTGGGTTAGCTTAGGTGTCTGTCCACCACTTGGTCTATGCTGTGCCAAACCTTTTGGTGTTTTTTTTTTCTTGGGACAACATGCAGTGACCTTAAACAGGAGGTGCTATGGGTCAAATGACTGCAAAGTTCTCCTTTTAAGTGAGTTTGAGTGAGGTTCGTGAAAAGTATTATGCTCATGTGCCTCCTCTGTCTTCTCAGCAGCCCCATCCACAGATGACCTCTCAGCCCCTGAGCTCTCTTCCCGAGGAGGACCCAGGCATGCAGCACTCCCTACAGCAGTATCAGGCTTCCCACCATCACCACCACCAACAGCAGCAACAACACCACCAACTACAACAACACCACCAACTACAACAGCATCACCACCAACAACAACAGCAACAACATCATCAACAACAACAACAGCATCACCACCACCACCAACAGCAGCAGCACCATCACCAACTCCAGCAGCATCAGCAGGTGCTGAGAGACATGAAGGCCCAAAGCGAGGCCATGAGTTCTGCGGGTTCGGCTGGCACTGGGGCATGTGGGCCAGGACCCGGTACTGGCGGTGGTGGTCCAGAGACGGTGGACGCCATTTACCGAGCGGTGGTGGACGCAGCCAGCAAGGGCGTTCACGTGACAATCACCACGGCACCGGTGGGAGGCAGCACACAGGCCAGCCCTGTGACCGCGCTGAGCGCCATGAGTGCTTTCACCGCCTCCATCGGGGAGCCGCATGGCCTGCAGCACCCGGCTAACATCGGCACAAACGCTGCCGCTACCATGCACAGCCAGCAGGGGGACCCTTCTGTCAGCGCCAACCCTGCAGCACGTGCAAGGCAACCCCGGCCCGGGCGTCCACGCAAGAACTCGGAGCAGGTCAGAAGCCCCCCTGAGGGGGTAGACACCACTACATCCCACGACTACTTCCGCTCCCCATCAGGTGGCAGTGGGGGTGGGGCAACTCCCAGTGGGCAGTGGGAGGGGCTGGAGGCAGGCGGACAGACACAGTGGCAGGCAGGAGGAGGGGCTGGGGAGGAGTTCTTAGAATGCCCTCCCCATGTCCGCAGAAGTCCAGCGCAGCCGCCCCCCATCTCTGATGGCCAGCCCCATGACATGGGACGCCCCACGGACCGGACGTCTTCCTCTTACCTGGAGGAGGGCTTCCGAGGAGGAGGAGGAGGAGGTGGCCGTACGCCCATTAACTTCAAGGAGCGCCTGGAACAGACGGTGGAGCGCTGTGCTCACATGAACGGCGGCAGCGGCACCATTGGCCAGCCTCCCCCCATCCCAGCGGCTCGTGGTGCTTACACCGACCCTCTGGGGCCCCCGCGCCAGGAGCTGACGGGGGACGACCAGTCGCCCAGCTCCTCCACCAGCCTAGAGGGCCCGCTGGCGAAGGACTATGGCCACTACAACGGGCACTACAACGGGCATTGCGCCGTGCCCAGCCCCTCAGACACGCGCAGCCTGAGCAGCGAGGAGGAGTTGCGCCACCCAGACTCTCCCGCCCCCGAGCTGCTGCACTACCGCCAGCGTGGCTTTAGCATGGGCGAGCTGGTGTGGAGCCAGATCAAGGGCTTCCCACCCTGGCCCGCCAAGCTGGTCGGGGGAGAGGAGCAGCTGCACAAGCCTGGCATGCAGCTCTCCGAGCCGGCCAAGGTGAGACACCACACACACGCACACCATCCGGTCTTTTTGCAGTGGTGCTGTCACTGCTCTTAAGTCTGTGACATGCTTTTCTGTTTCACCTGTACTACCATGACTTGTAGTCATAATGCGGATGGACGTGTGAAAAAACTGGACCATTGGTGTCCTGAGTCTCACAATATCTTCCTTTAGGGCTGGGCGATTATATGTTTGCGATTAGTAATGACCATAATCAACCTGAATTTTTATCGCGATTAGCTTTGGGCATATTAACTTAATCACACAGCAGAAATGTGCACAGCAACTGCCAAACAGAGTCCACCTTTCCCTGAGCCATTTAAAAGTTGCAAGCTATGAGCAGAATGACAGAAGGTGACGGAAGACGAGGGCAACAAAAAATGATGTTGAACATGACTTGGAGTTCGCTACGGAGTGTTAGAGCGACGTACGAAAATGTATTCATTTTTTTAAATGACAATTAAATTTGACATGTCCATGTTAAACTCCGAGTACAATGTTAAAGTTGACATGTCGAGAATAAAGTTTAAATTTCAGCAATTAAGTTGACATTAAATGTCGACTTGAATTGTAACATATCGATCAAGGAATTCTTTGCTGTTTTAGCACAGGAACATAATGTAATAACTAGTAAGGACTCTGAAAAGGTTGTGACAAAAACACAGCGGGCAAATGCAAAGATATTGATTGTTAGACCTGCAGTACAGAGAGAATGTGTCAGATCACAATATAAAATAAGATGATTGATTAAGCTGTTTGATGTGGAGCAGTATTCTCTTCCCCCTTGTTTCGATGGATATGTCGAGAATAAAGTAGGCCTCTTATGTCAACTAAATTCTTGAAATTTCAACTTCAATCTTGCACGTCAAATTTAAAGTCAACATAATATGTCAACTCTAAACTTGACATGTTGCTTCAAAGTAAACACTCTGAGAATAATCTTGTCACAGCAAAAAAATAAATACATTTTCATACGTGGCCCTAATGCTCTGTGGTCGTTCTGCCCTAAAGCTAATGTCATTGTTGACCTAAAAGTTATACAATCTTAGTTGTGTAACGCTGATTTTGGTTAAAGCTGAAGCGTTGTGGGGAGAATAAAACAGGTATGTAAGACAGAATAGTAGTTGCTACCTTCAATGAGGCCTAATGCGACAAACCAACCTTTTAAATCATTTTAAAAAATTGTGTGACTACACAGATAGAAAGAAAATGCAGTTTCAACCCGCACAGCCTGCAGGTTTGGCACAGACTATTTAAATGACCCAGCGTTTTCCATAACACATTATATAAAGGTTGGCAATAGGCGCCTTCAGTCTTCCCCAAGAGGAAAAAGATGTTGCATATCAAAAACATCCTTTGTTATCAAAAGTGTTTTTATCCATAGCTATGCCCTGTCACATGCTAAGCAAAAGAACGCATTGTAAGCTTTCCAATGGTGCCCCTCACTACTCCTTGTAGTAAGCGGTTCATGAGAAAATTTACTTTCAGTTTGCATCAAAGTCCAGTGTTTATATACGCCGCTGCTTGCTCTTACTAACCTTCCTTCTTCTTGACTGTATAGCTCACAAACCCTTCACTGGCCACATGAATGATAAACCACAAATTAAAATAAACTAAAACCTGCAGGATCAAATGGCAGACTATAAGTATCCAAAGGTTAGCTATGCTTACCTTGAAAATAAATCGCAGCACAGCAAATTTCTGCAACATAGTTTTTATTTTTTTCAAAGCATGCACAGATCATCTGTGCCTTGGATGGAACAACCACATTTGTTTTTGTTTGTTTGTTTTTTCAGGTGTTCAAAAAACAAACCTCTACATAAAATAAAAGTATGAGATGGGGAAACTGCAAGAATATATGTGTATGTATAGAGGGTGGGCCAAGAAAAAACTGGACCACTTTCTAAATGATTATATTTCTTTAATCCGTGAGGCTACCACAATTTTAAACCATGAAAACTAAAGCTCTTTCAGTTCTCTTTCCAGTGATATCATGGTTTATGAGCATGCAAGCAATGGTATGACCACCATGGCCATTTTTTTTAAAATTACCCATGAAAAAAATTCGGCAATTGGTTTTGGTTTCATAATCTGATGATTTGTCCTAGTTTTCCAATTCACTATCCTACTGGTGATGAGTAAAAGGCAAAGGGAGTCATTTTTCCCACAAAGCTGAGAAGGGGATGACAAAACAAACCCTGGATCGACCCTGTATATATACCTTTTGTTGTTGGGTACCTGTCTGCACTGTTGTAAGGAGTTGTAATCTGTAGTAACATTTAATTTTGCTCTCTTTTCTTAGGTGGAACCTGAGAAACTGAAAACACTAACGCAAGACCTGGAGGCACTGGAGAGGGTTGCCAAAATGAATAGGAAGTAAGTCCTTCATGCTTAACTGCACACACACACACATGCTGCCCTAATCTGGACATGCTAAGGTGCTTAGTTGGTTTCCCTCTCCCATTGGCCTGATCTTTCTGTGATTCCTGCTGTATGATCTTCGTGTTTCTCTGTCCTTCATTAAGCCGTTTGGTTCTTCTTTCCCTTTCCCTTTTTTTGGGCCCTCGGCACCAGTAGTCTGTGTCTCTCATGATAATGATATTACATAACACACATACTCGACATGACCCACAAATTACCTACATGATGTTGTCCCTCTCCTGTGAGGGGGAGAGAAACGGTGATGAAGTCTTAAGAGCTGAAAAGGGTAGGAAAGCTATTCTCCCATACTAAGGGCATACCATGTTGCTAGGCTACATAGGCTATGATAGTATAATACTAAGTGAAAGGTAACATATTTAGACATAAACACCTATACTGCTTATCTAATTGGTCGTAACTACAGTAATTGGAGTTGCCTTTAGATGGCCACAACTCCCTATATGCAAGGACCACAGAACCATATCATATATAAATATAATAGAACATATAAATCAGAAGAACTACAATTATAAAACAAGAACACACATAGCTTACAGTAAGACATACAGTACATAACATATCTATAACAATAATTATACGATAAGCATACAAGGCAGATAAAATTAAAATAAGGCATTTCTAAATTGCACAATTAACACTGGGACTTTAAGATGGCAATTGTAGAGTTCCATTGCAGTGTGTTTAATCTTGACCATTCTTGCCTTCCTTGATGCAAAATCATGAATAATGTTGACATTTGCCATCATTAGTAATCAATCATGCAGTTGTTGAACAGATTTCAAGGCCAGTGAGGCATTCCTGAGACATGGTGAACCTCAGATATGTCTTTACAAGTTTCAGCTTCGAAAAGCTCCTCCCTGCTTCATCCACACTTACAGGAAGACTAACTGCAATTGTCAGAGCAGTCCACAAATTTGGATATATTTCTGAGAGTTCATTGTCATGCACAAAGTTCCGCAGCTGAAGAGGGGTCATAGACTTTGATAAGTCAGGCAAATTCTTAAGCTCCTGTGCAAGCTCTCTGGCATCCAGGTCTGATTGTTCCTAAAAAGCAAACTAGCACTCAGAGCATTACGCTGTTCAGTGAGGTCATCATTTAACAGATTTGGAAAATTTGTTAGTACTCCAAATCTCTCTCCCATTTTCCAGTGTGGTGAATCTCTCTTGGATGCACTGCAAGAAAAGTGCCGGTTTGTAGATCTCAGGCTTTTCTGTTGCGGAACAGCCTCAACGCTCATGTCCTCATGCATGACCTTGGCTGACATTTGTGCAGATGCAAAGCCTGCAGTTGCAGAGACCTTTCTCTGTCTTTTTGAGATTGACTGCTACATCCACATGCATGATGGGAGACTGAATGAGCTTGCTCAAATGGTGGGGTTGTTTAAGGATGTCATACCACACCACTGTACAAATGCTGAATCAGTATGATCTCACCTCCTCAGACAAAGACTGGGCCTCGATCTTTATGACTGAGTCTTTGGTGTGGTCTCTCACCTCAATCAAAGCTTTTCTCTGCAGCTGCTTGGTACCTCAGGGGCTCAACAGTGTTGATCTCGTGTTTTTTTTTTTTTGGATGGCCAATCTCTGAGTGGAGGCTGAAAACATGTGTAAAGTTTCTGCAGAATTCCAAAGTAACTTGTGGCATCAATAGATCTCTTTGCAGCATCGGCCACAACCAGATTCAGTGTATGAGCTCCACAGGGAACAAAGACCGCTCTAGGACTCAGTTCAGGGAGCCTGGCTTGAACAGCCTTGTTTTTCCCTCATGTTGGTCCCATTGTCATAAGACTGACCTCAAAGGGAATTTTCAGCTCTCCCAGCCTGTTTAGAATCAAGGATGCCAAATGCTTCCCTGTGGATTTGTCAGCTTCCAAAACCACCATGAAATGGTGGCATCTCTTGTAGTGACACAATTTAAATCACAACTGACAGCTGTTCAGTGTGGCTGATAATCTGGAGTGCAATCTAGAATTATGGAAAACATTTTGCCTGCTTGATATCATCCAACATTGTTGAAGTGATCTTACTACTCAACAAAACAATGAGGTCGTTTGGTACATGATGACCGAGGTAGCTGGTGTGACTGCAGATGTCTTTCTGGACACGCTAAATGTTCTCTTGTGTTATGGGATCAAACTTTGCTGTCAATTTAATATCTTTTAGAAAATTGCCATTTGATGGAGAAAACAAGGTGTATGTATGTTCCCTTAGTGCTAAATTCCTAATTGAGAGAGATTGAACGATGGCAATGTGACAAGTCAGCATCACTCTCCATCTGTTGTCAATCATTTCACCTTTTTAATCCTCACTGACCGTACTTTCTATGCTTTTATAGAGGTTATAGTGTTTGACAGATTTGGAAGCATGCAAGTTCGTCTTTTATCTCACATGACAATAGTCTCAGTCCTGTACTTGTTAAATTGCTTGCAGCAGAAGCAGAAAAGGCTGGTTTTTTTTTCAGAATAGACTAACTAGTCTCTAGCTATCTTTTCACTACTAATATCTTCTAAAACTACTGGTGGTGGCAACTTTTTCCATTCTCCTCATTTCTAGAGAAAACAAAGTCAGGTGGTACCTTAGTTGGTCCTTTGTGAATGAGCTGTATGTGAAAATTCTGTTCGTGATAACTGAAGGCCAATTTGCAGGCTCCGTAGTCAGGGGCTCCTTCTCAGGGGTTCTAGCTCCAGGCATTTCTATGGGCATACATTTCCATTAGTATACACAAATTATTTGTAATATATATAAAAATATAGCATTCATAGTGGCGGAATAGTCTTTGCAAAATATCATACAACGTGTCATATAGGGATGTTGAAATGTTGAAACATTTGTCTCCTCTTTGTTCCCTCAGACAGGTAATCCTTGAATCTGCTTCCATGCAGGAAAACAATAAAACGATGGTCTGCTTGCCCTGTCGATCGTGTGAACAGACGTTACACCCAGGGTGTGATTTGTCAAAAAAACATGGAAAAGAACATTACATATTATTTCTAACTTGCCTAACTAGGCAGACCCTGTTGCTTAGGCTATGTTTTTTCCAGCAACATCTTGCGTTAGTTTCTGCAATCACTCAAGATAACATTTTCACCTTAGTGTTGATTGCCACGGTACCATCAAAGTGATATAGAAGAAAAAAATGAAGGGGAAAAAAATAAAGAAAAAGCATGTACTTTTGCCAGCTTTCTTTTGCAAGATTTCAAGTTTCATACGCAATATCTCGCCAATGCAACAGTGTGTGTCGGTGTGTGAGTTTAGCAGTCTACTTAAATTAGGTTGTAGTTGGTGGAAATGGGACTATATTAAAAATTCTCAGGTGAAACAAATGTCATCGCACACATCATCCTTTTGCGTCATTCTTATAGAAATATATAGTTACAAGATGTATACATTGTCATTCATATCTGCTGGGATGTCATGGTCAAAGCTTTATGTCTATTTTTTGCATATATTTCCTTTTTTGATTTTGAAATTAACTTCTGGGTGACCCCAAACTGCATAGATCACTTTGTCACTCAGTGGCAGGGAAGACTTCATGTAATTTGTGAGAGGCCACACATCCATCTGCATCTGGTTGTGTGTGAGAGCCACACGTCTATGCAATTGGTTTTGTGTGTGTGTCTGTGTGAGTGTGAGTGAAGGGGACACACGTCCATCTATCCAAGCACCATACCTCCTAACCCTAGCAAAGTTCCCAACACTAGCAAAGCCCAAAGCTTCCAGTGCTAACAATGGTCCCAACACTGGCAAAGGCCAAAACTTGTAGTGCTAGCTAAGCTTCCAATATTATCATGGTCCACAACACTAGCAGCTCTGTGGAAATATGCTCACAGTCATGTCACAGCTGACTGTCAATGACTGAACTTTTTCAGCAGTCCTGAACATGCATGCAGTGTCTGGTGATTTTTTTTTCCTCAGGAGTAGTGGCTGTTGTCATGTTTATGGATTTTGTAGACATGTTTATATCTCATCGCATATCTCATATATTGGCCTCTGTTTCTCTCAGGTCTGGGAAGCTGAATAATCATTTGGAAGCTGCTATCCAGGAGGCCATGAGTGAGCTGGACAAGATAAGCACTGTAAGTCTGCTTCATGCAATACGTGGATCTGCAGTGTAAAACTAGACCTGTCGGTCTTGATTTTGAAATAGGTCTTGGGTGATTGAACTACCAAGTAGACAGCGCTTAGCACAGGTGTAAACATGCACCAAAAGGCATTGTGACAGGATTACCCAAACCACTCGACCAGGTGGCCTGGGACGCATGTGACCACTTTGCTGTGCCAATGTGAGTGCCAATATGAATACTGTGTCCTGGCCCACAAGAGTTCTAATGCACAGCAGAGCAGAATTTGAAGAAAAGTGGTCAGGGATGCAGGTTGCTAGAATTTCGGGCAGTGCTTGGTATTTTGAATTCTGTTTTTTAGTTCATTTTTTTTTAACATGATCATTCAAGTACAATCACTGTGTTGTGTTTATGTAAATGCCGTACATCAGGGAAATTCAATCCAGTTTTACAACATCAAGCCTTTACAAAAACTTGATCTTATTTCCCCCAGAAACACAATGACTCTTTGTTACTTTTAGCATCTGAGCAGTAATGTATGTTTTTTTTTGTGCAATGTCTCAATGTCATATTAATGTGTGTGTTTGTCCAGGTTCACCAGATCCCAACTCGAGACCGCCAGGTGCGGCTGCCCAAGCCGAAGCGAAGGAAGATTTCCAGATAACATTCAGTTTTTCGGGTAGCAGCCAGTGCAGAATCCAGCCTCAAATGGGGGTTGTGTTAAACACACACACATACATCAACACACACACTCACACATCAACACACACACACACACACACCAACACCTCTCTTCCCCCGTCGCCCCCTTCCTTTCAGGTGCTACGACCCTCAGTGGTGCAGTGCTGTCCCAGATCCTTCTAGCTCTCTGACTGACTGACAGACAGACTGACCATGAAGGTGCTGAATAAGCCAATCAGAAAACTGCAAAGAAAAAAAAAAGACATTTTTTGGAAAGAGAGGGGAAAAAGATCAAAATGGTTGCAATTTGTCTACAGCTCGCTGAAGAAATATTTTTTTCTAGAATACAAGAAGATGACAAAAAAAACTTGAAAAAAAAATACACAAAAGGAAAAAAATATTGCATTTAAGAAAAATAGACAGTCCAAATATTTCTGATACATTTTCAATATGTATATAGAAAACAGAAAATTTCATGGTGAAATTCAGAGAAGAAAAAAAGCGAAACTGTATATACTGTACAATAATGCCATGTACAAGCAGACTTCATGCACACTCTATCTTTTATTGTACAAAAAGAAAACCGAAAACTCTCAAACCAAGCAGTGGTGTACCAATGTCTTTGGTTTTTATTCAGCACGCGGTCAATATGGCCGCTTGTGCAAGAGAACTGACTGAAGAAGAAGACAGAAAGACAGCCTACAGCTTTTATATGGTAATGACACAAAAAATGCGCTGTTTGTGGTTTTGTTTGTTTGTTTGTTTTTATTGCTGTTTGCATATTTTCCTAATCAAGGTAGAGTGGGAGGAGCTGGCCTGCTTCCCCACCCACCCCCCCCCACCTCCCACTTATGTCTATGTATGACCGACCCCCTTCACAAACACACACACACACTAATACATGTCCATACGGTCTATGTGTATGTGTCCAAACAGAATGAACTTTACCAGCTGTACAAGGTCCTCATGGGGTCTGCTGAAGCATCATTCTCACATCTCAGAGTGCCGCAAGGTCCTTACACCACAGAGTCCCCAAGAGAACATCAGAAAATAGGCATAACCTTGAAACCTTAACACAGTATGCCCAAAGGCTTGCATTTATTACTGTCCATTAACAGAATCAGCCAGGTTTTCTTCTTAAATGAATAATGGCCATCACATTTGATTTCTACATTGACTTAATCAGTGCATTAAATTTTGGCATTAGTTTGAATTTCAGTTCAACTCAACAGAAGTCTGGAACTAAGTACAACACTCTAGAACTCAAGGGAACACTCACTGGACCATGTGGCACTGTTGAAGGTATGCTGTATGATGTCAGCAGGGGATTCCATATGGGCAAGGAGGAGGATATTGTAGCCTTAGTTAGGGGCCTTATAAATTTTGTCTTTTTGTTGTAAATTATTTATGTACAGTATTCCGATATTTATTTGAACCACACATTTAGAGTTGGCAATAATACAAACCAAGGGTTTGAATACTCTGAGAAAGCCTTATACATGTATTGTACAAAGCATATATATAGATATATATATAGATATATATCTTGCACAGAGAGGAACAAACTTTGTATTCAGTATTATTCACTTGTAGCTGTTAACAAAATATCTCTCTATGTATTATTTTCCGTTTTATTTAAAGTGTTTTTAATGGGTGCAGTTGTCGTATTGTGTTACGCAGTTTTCAGCACTGTTACTTTGTATAATGGTAGTCTTGGTGGCAAATCAAGTGCAAAAAAAACAAAACACATTGCTTCCCTCTTTGACTAAACTGTCTGTCGCCAGTAACTGGTCTCGCGTTTGTCTCAGGATGATCAGTCATTTTCACTTGGGCTGCACCTCACACAGCATGCCTGTAATCCCAGAGTTGTTGTGCTCTTTGTTAAAAGAAGTGGCTCTCTGCCTGTGTGGCTCATTTGAGCACGAGTACTTCTTTTTTTTTATATAAATACCTATGATACACAAGTCATCCAGTTACTATCTGTTCTATATATCTTCCAATCAGTAACCATCAGTTGGAAGACGGAAGCGTATTAGTGGGGCTGTTGACACACTGCACATTGCTTTGATCCGAGCCCTCTCCATGCAGATAAATATACCCGCCCGTGTCCCCAGTCAGTCCCAATCTCTAGCCAGAGCAGGCCCTCGGCACTGTTACTGCAGCTGGGAGCTTCATCAGAAACACTGCCCTTACCACATCTACTTGAGCTTTCAAACCACATACCTATGTGTCAGACGAAAGTGGTGCAGACAAATTCGTCACAAGGTGTGGATGAAAATTCAGAGGCTATTTCAATCTTTAAATGTGATTCCATCTACACAAGGACATAGTGTTTATGTGATCATTGTTCATGTTACACTGAAAACTACATTTTTTAATTTATTTTTTTTAAATGCTGCTACCAAACCAGCTTTGCATTCATCACACTGGCTGGTCAGTCTGCCCCCCGTCCCAGCTGAATAGCGCAAGCTGTGGGTGAGATCCAGAGCTTCTGAAATACTTATTAGATGCATGTATATGTGTGTTCACACGCATTTGTATCTAAAAGGGCAGAAGACGGGAGAATTCAGTATAAAGCAACACTAACATGAAATACTCGCTGATGGGTTGGACTCACTACAACCTAACAGGCACTATGACACTAAGAGCGTTGTCCTCAAAAGTCAAAATGAAAACAACCATAAGTAAGTTCACAAACTAACGTGTCTTCAGAATGGACTATTTCTTCTTTTTTTTTTAAATTACTTCTTCTAAGCATGTCATCACGGTGCCACATCAAACTAGTCACTACTAAACTGTCAAGTGCAATATAACGTAATGTAATGTATCTCTTGTCATGTCGCTATCAAAATATTTGTAGCCTCTTCTAGTTACAATGTTGCAGTTTTGTTGTTTTGGTTTTTGTTTTGGTTTTTTTCTTTCTGTCTGTTTCTTAAACACCGATGTTCTCAAAACTATAAGCAGGCTGCAATATCCTCCGACCAAACTTAAAATATGTACTGGCAAGTTTGAGGGAGATTTTGACCCAGTTTCATATTTACTGTCCCCTAGGCACTGTGTACTCTATACTTGATGAATCGACAAACACTACATAGTTAGCCCATGCTGTTCTGGGAGGTATTGGGTGACAGGGGAGTGGATATGCACAGTGCCCTGTTTCAGGAGCATGGTGTCATGAGGAACCTGGAGAAGTAAACTCAAAGTGAGGGGTGAAGCTCCTAAAAAGAAAAGCCCTGCAGCTTTGTTTTACTAGAAGAGTGAAGCCATGGGCATTTCCTATTAGGAGTAATACAACTGTTTCGAGTTACTTTTTCCTCAGGTTTGATGCTAAACGATGTACTTTTATTAGGCCTCAATTTTGGCAAAAGGAAAATATTTCATCCTAACGGGCCATCTTGCATGCCTGTCTCTGAAGCAGTGTTGGTGCACAAGTGCCCCCTACTGGGGATGGGCAGCAGTGACTTATGCCTTGCTCAGAGCCAAAAAAGCACAACAAACCCAAAACATTGTGTGTGTGTCTTTGTCTATTTGGAATGTACACAGACGAGAGCTCTAGAGAATTGTGATGAGGGTGAAAGGTCTGTTGGATCATGGATCATTAAAAGATTCAGGTCCATAAGGTGTAACAGTGTGCACTTGTGTGTAAGGGGTACATGGGACATAGGGACTATTAATAGCTAGCTTAAAGTACACAGTCCTGGGGACTCTTAATGCGAAGTGGGTCAAAGATTTCTCTGCCATGACAGGCGATTGCTAATCCTGAGAGGGGTGCCCGCGCGGGTGGTAAAGCTCATTCTGCGGTATGTGCAATCACATGGAGACTGGCAGTCCCATGTACAAACTCCCCCCCTGTGTGGAAGGTCTGGTCTGTCTCATACACGTCTTTTTGCTGGTGTTTTTTTTTTTTTTTTTTTTTTTTTTTTTTTCAAGCAACCTTTTAAAGTTGTGTATTCTGTTAGAGGTCAAAAAACATTTTACATTCAGAATGGTCAGCTTTTGCCCATCTGCGTTGCCAGATGAGGGTGTGTGTGTGTGTGTGTGTGCACGGGCACATGCACTTGGGAGGCTCATTTCTTTCTTTCTTTTTTTTTGTTAATGATTGTAAGGTTGTGCGTATGTGTGTGTGTGTGTGTGTGTGTCAGTACCTGTTCTGTCCATTTTTCTCCCGTTTTGCTTGCTCTGTTTGTCTAATTGGTATGACCAACCGCTCTTTCTTTCTGTTCTGTGTGTCCTTGCTTTCCAACATGTAACTAAGTATATATTTTTCTCACCAATATATACTTTACAGCCGTAGACCTTGTAAAGTATGTTGTGCACTTGATTTCATTTGTTGCCGATAGCATTGATGTGGGTGTTTAGAAATAGTTTGTTGAAGTCCATAATTTCTAATTGTTTTGGTTTTGCTTTTTGCCTTTTTTTGTTTCTTTGTTTTTTTGTTTGTTTGTTTTTGGGTTTTTTTTTCTCTTTTTTTCTTTTTTTTTTAGATTTGTATGATTTCTTGTAAGCAGCGAGTTTGTTATTTGTAAATATTGTGAACCTTACAGGTCATGCAGTGATGTAACATTGAGAAAATGTTGCACCGATGTTTCAATTAAAAACTGGTCACTCATACTTGAAAATAGCTCTGCAGGCCTTTTGGTACATTTCCATTCTCTTGATTGTGTCCCAAGGTAACACCACATAACTCATATCCCCTTTAACCTTTCTAGTTGGTGACTTCCTGTTACCAAACCCTTTTTTGTTCAATTTTGGGGGGATAACACACCTCACTGCAATAAAGTAATATTTATAAATGCATATTTTATTGAAGTGATACTGCTGTATAATAAGTTGCTGAATAGTTGCTGAATACTTTCTTGCAAATACATTCACAGTATTTAAATACGTATTATTGATACTTTGCATAGCTATGTGCAGTCAGTCTGTCTATCCTGCAGACAATGTTGGAGTTATGATCAGTTGGCACACGTGTACACTCTACCCAATATTCATATTAATGGTATTGACAGCAGAGCCACACCATGGCTTCTAGTCCCATGCAATCTATTCTCTGACTTGGTGTAGTCTTAATTATGTAACCGCACAAACAGTAGTCATCATGGCCACTTGTCCATTTGCCTTAGTCTAAACAGCTCTATAAGTGTGATCTAAAGCAGTGATTGGCGACCTAGCTTCAGAAGCTACAAACTAGTACTACATATCTCTTTATTAGTTGATTGTAATTTTCACGTTCACCCAGGTAGAGAAGTTCATTGTAAATCACCAGTGCAAAGTGCACAGGTAGAACCAGGTGATTTGGAGTGTGGTATTGGATTATATCTTCTGAATCTAGGTTACCCATCACCGATCTAAATATCTCAGAGGGAAGTGTACTGACTATGTGAACTCACCTTTGCTTGAGGTGAGCTTAAACTAGGAACCTGACAAGATGTCACAGCAAATTTCCAGGTAGGTCAAAAAGACCATTTTGAGATGTGCAGGAAGAATTTTCTTGTCTGAAATGTATGTTTGTTTTATGTTAATGTAGAGGCACGGTACTAAGAAATGATCCACCCTTGACTAAAATGGGTTGTCTTGGCCCTTGGCTGTCGCTGAGTGCAATTTTGCTTATTCTTTGGCTGCCAAGTAAGGTGATTTTAGACAGGGTTGAGCTTGCTCCAGGTGAATCATCTTTATCTGATGATGGCGTTATTTCTCATCCTATGATGCACACCAGAAAACAGAAGGGGGTACATATCATGAATACTAGTGATAAAAATGGTATAATCATATGTCTTGGCTTTCACTCTGGGATTGGGCATTTTGCTTTTGATAGCTTAATACAGACACACTCAGAAATAATGTGTCAGTAGGGGTACAAATCTGTATGTTAAGGTACAATCAGCATTAATGTACCCCGAAAGGCTAACATTTGGACCTAAAGGTAGTGATGTGTACCTCTCAGCAAACTAGTTGTAAAACAGTAGTTTAAAGGTACAATAATGTGCCTTTGATGGTACTGCCAGTGTGACGAGCTTTGCACCCCTAAAAGTACGATTCTGTACCTTCTTTTCTGGGAGTGCATATTTGAGATGCATTCTCTGTCTTACGCCCATGCTGAACGTCTGGGAACCCGTTACGTTTAAAAAGAAAAGTTTGGTACATGCTCATCTTTGCTCCCTCAAAGTACTTTAAGCTGACCGTGCATGTTCGGAGTCATCCCAATAATATTTTCTTAAACAACACTATTTCTAAAGACGTGGTTATCTTGGCTGCTCTGAGGGAACAGTCCTGCTCCTTAAACAGTTGGACGCTGTATTATGATGTTCGCGAATGTTCCAAGTTCACAACTGCGCCCTGCCTGGCCCTGTACCCTCTGAACGCACATGGATTGCAAAATATTTCTTTTCAACCTCTTGTTCTGGGCATTGTGTTTCTTCGTGTTGGAGTCTGCCGTAACTGCCGATTTGTGAGCTAAAGTTCAGCTGCACTTCTTGACCTTCAAGAAGGGATTTCATTACTGTAATCATCTATGTCTGTGGCGTTATTTTGTGTTTAGTGGGTTAATGTCCGATTCGAGTTGAGTTACTTTTGAGGTTGCTTGGAGACGCTAAGACGTTACTGACATTTTTTTGGAGAAGATTCCCAGTGGGAAACATCTGTTGTTGCACATGTCAGTGTCCTCAGAGAGAGGTCTCTTGGTCTGCAGAGGACGTGGCCAGAGAGAGCACATGAGCAAAACAACCCTGAGGGACCGCGGCCAGGTTCGCGTTCTTGAATCAAAGCGCTCCGACCTTGTTTATACGTCCGCATGGTGAGAGCGGCATCAGAAATTGCATTTTGTTTTGGGGTTAGTGAGGGAGAAGAGGCACTTCAGGGTGACGGTTCTTTCACAGAGCCCTACTTATTTAACTTCCTTTACACAACAAACTAGGCCGACCAGATGTCACAGTATGAGTGTCAGGAGAAGAGTAAAGGGTCATTTGTGTTTGTCTCAGTTATCCTCATATTTACATGATGTTTACAACTGAGCAATATCAAAATTGTGTTTTAATTAAAGTATGACAATCAATATCCCTTCATGTCAAATGAAGCAATTAATACATGTTGCAGTTACTTATACGCATACATTTCTGTAACATACTGTATTGTGTTTACTGTCTTAAGTCCTATTGAATGGATGAAGATGGAAAAGAGTCAAGGTGCTTTAGGTTATTACATTGTTGTATCCTTCAACATAATGTCAATCTATCGACATGCGTCTGAGATCCTCAAGGCCCCCTTATGACACAGTGACCCGATATGGGTTTAGGAGCAGCCACATATGTCCACCACCATTGAGGGAATCTTTCCGTAGATAATCTGCTCTTTGCGATTGAAATAGAGCATATTGATTGGAGACATTTTGGTGGGAGTACAACAGGGCCCAGCAGTACCTCGGGGATTGGCCTTGTTTACCAAGTGAGTGTGCGGGTACTTCTGCAGGTGCATGTACTCGCACTCTCCCGAGCAGTAATTGGCCTTGTACCGCTTCGGTGCGATAATCCAGTCCCAGCCGAAGTCCTCGAAATCCACCGTGAGAGGGTAGCGGCAGCAGCGCGATTCGGGGGAGTGCTCGTCACAGTCAAGACCTGTGTCCCGCTTTGATCGCTTGGGCGTCTCCGCTATTTTAACCTCCATAAAAGGTTTCTGGGGAGATAGAAAATACAGGATTAGCAACTTAGTGAAACAGCGATGTGCGCATTGAATAACGCACGAACCCTTATTACTTTTGAAAGTCGTTTTAGCTGTAGAAACATTAAATAGACATCTCACCAGTCCTTCCGATCCCGATTCAGCCCAGGTAACGGCTAGATCCACTCCTTTGGAATCAAACGCCTTAATCTCGATACCAAGGTTAGTCTCTGGTTGTTTCAGCCATGACTGGAGAAGTTGATTCATGTCGATGCTTTGCCAGGAGCTGGTCTCTGCATCTACCTCAATTTTCAGGGACCTAATAATAGTCCTTGTGTTGCCCTCAGACAGGGGTTTTAGACGCGATATTTGCAGAAAGACTGTACTGGCCTCCTCGGTCGGCCGAAGGTATATCCACAACTGTGCCTTTAATATGTTGTTGGGCAGTATCTTCGGGCTGAGGGAGAATAAGCAACATCTCGGCATTCCGTTTATTTGGACGATAGATTGAGCTGTTAAAAGAATAAGAGTACAATATCTGAATGTCCAGGGATACAATCAAATATTACTAAAGGGCTGTGGCCTTGCTGCTCAGAGGGGGGAACATATGCACCCACTTACTGCATTACATTTGTTACTGGAAGAGGTTCTGTGCTTGGTCGTTTTACTTATCATAACGTGATTTCCACACTTTTACGCATCTCCATGTGGCGCGGCGGTGCGCCACTGGGTCATTCCAAACTAAAACGCGCCTTTGTGGTCGGTTATACTTGTATCTCTTACTGTTTTTACGTAACTAGCCGATCAGCGCGTGTGCAAAAACAAGCAAACAATAGATGCAATAGATGCCAACTATGTGTGACTGGTAAACACCCAGTGCGTAAAACTTACGCTCAGTGGCCATAGTGATGATAGTTTCAGTTGTGGCATGTTCCCCATCGTCAGTCGCGCCAACTTCCCTGTCGTCCAGCTGGAGGTCATACTGGCTCAAAAGCTCTTGTAAGGGTGGCGCTTTGGGCAAGAGCTGTTTGATCATGTCCCGACTGATGTTTGGAGCCTGTTCGAGTCGGAGGATGCTTAGAATTTGGGACTTGATGGTGTGCAGTCGCATCAGCTTGCTTTGATGTCTGAACTCGCATGTGGAGCACTGCTCGGTGTCCTCTGTCGTCATTGGCTGAGGTGTGGTGGAATTGCCTAAACACGTTGCTCCGAACGCGCATAAGAAACTCAGGTACACACACAAGAGCATGGTGTCTATTAGGCTTCGGCCGGTCGGACGTGTAGTAATGATTTTGGTGATTCCCTCAGCCCCTGGTTCGCCTGCGCCAACAAGGAAAGGAACAGTATTGCACAACGAACAGCTTTATACTACTACTTCCTTGATATGTCGTCAAATCATATGATTGGCCGAGATAATATCAGATGTAAGTCATCAAAATATGACTTAAGACAAATAACAGGCATCCGAGTAAGGCACCGAAGTAAACTAAAACCTTTTAATGTAGCCTACTAATCTGGCAATGACTTCAAAAGCACAACATTAATGACATGGCTATTACTTTCCAATTAAAATATTAGTGGTGTCACCAACATTTTAACGTCCTTTTAATATGTAACTTTTAAGTTTTCTCTATTCTTAACGAATGTAAACAATCCATATGCAGATTAATTAATAACTTGATTTTTTATTATTTAACTCATAGCCAGTTCAGTTGTGTTTCTTTGTATTATATAGATCATGACATGCAATATTTAAGATGTTAATGTTTCAGTAAAAGTATAAATATACACCGTCTGTTTTCGTAATGTAGTGTTATCGTCCTACAGCTAGAGGATGCTACCGTTCTTCTGAACTCTTGCTATAAATACCCAGACCTAAAGGTGTTCGAGATCTTAACATTCTTGCATCAGCTGCAGTACTACGACACAATTATTAACTGCTTGGCAGCTTCTGTTTCCTGAGAGAAAAGAAAAAACACATTACATGTTCGTACAAGTTTATTTAGCCATTTTAAACTATAGATGGTATGCATTTATTTTTTTCGTAAAGTAGGTACGTAGATTTATTTATATAGCGCATTTTTATGTAGCTACATGATATATTTCAAACAAACACGGCGAAAAAAACACAAGTAGTAGTAGTAAGCCCTTGATTGTCACTAGTCACAAGTACCAGTGAAATTAGCCATCGACCCATCCAACATAGACACAAACATTCATGATGTGACAGGGGGTAGACAGGACGGGCAGACAGGGGTGTAAAAGAAATACAGCATCATCAGAAAAGGGGAGAAGAAAAAAACAACCCCCCAAACTATGCTCCTGTGTTGAGCATAGTGTAAGAAAGGGAAAAACGCCTAAACAACAAATGCACATAATCAGCACACTTTACAACATGTAAGACAGGGTAAATATGGTGGTGGTTAAAGCCAGCGTAGGGTGGCGGAACGCATTTCCGGACCACTTTGACATGTGTATGTACAGCTTAGCCCAGAAAAAGTGGATCACGTTTTAAATGACTTTATCTCCTCCATCATTTAGGCTACCACAAATAAAAGCCATGCAAATTACAGCTTTTATGTTGTCTTTCCAGTGAGGTCATGGTTTATGACCATGAAAACAAGGGGTTGTTTGCTATTATAATAAAACTACCCCTGAAAAAAGTTGCCACGTGCTTTCTCACATTTGCGTTTTAATTCTGACAGTTTTCTGAAAATAAGAAGTTCAGATCCTGCTTTAAAGTAATCTTTTATTAGTGTCTTGTTTTTTTTTATGGGCACACTAACGTGAATGTGCCCTCCATCCCTTTCTACAGTGACAACATCTTCATCATGGAGCAAAGGCGAGCTAACTAGTTCAATAATATTCCTGGAACGTGAGTTGTCATCTTAAAAGGTCAAGTTTATCTCCAAAGATACAAGTAACAAATATTGGTGCCCCCAGTTAGCCGGATGTTCACTTTTTGTTTTGTCACCCCCACCATGAGAACTGTGGTGAAGCATTTTTTTTTTCATGGATAGTTTTTTTTTTTATTGACCATGGCATACAATTGCTTGCATGGTCATAAACCATGATATCACTGGAAATAAAACTGAATGATTGCATGGTGTACAATTGTGATAGATATAATAATTTAAAAAGTGATCTAGTTTAAAAGTGAAGTTCTTTGACTGCATGCGCAATTTGTTTTAAAGTCCTCGCCTTTATCAGGGAATGTTCAAGGGGCACAGGAAGACGGAATTCTTCAGCTCACCTTTGATTAGCACGCAGCCCGTTTCAAACCATTTTAATCGTAGACAGTTTTCCTATGTTTCACAAATTTTAATTTTGAAATTTTTCTATTGACAATGTATAATGACTGCTTCATACTTTTTTAAATTCAGGCCTATGGTTTGAAACGTTCTTGGTTGTGTTTCTGAAAAATAGATATAGTCTTCCAAAACTAGCCTTACATAAAAAGATGCCTCTAATTTGCTTCTAAAGTGGGGTGCAGAAAAATGTACCTATGTATAAAAAACTCCTGTCAGCTTTACAACAAATTTATTTGGTATTCTGTATTATTTTTTAATCCAAGAGCATATCAAATGTGTCCTGCATTTTTTGATCATCCTAGTCCACATTTGAAACACGCATATCTTGGAATGAAGCATCTAGTCAAGGGATACATATGATTTCTCTCTCTCTCTCTCTCTCTCTCTCTCTCTCTCTCTCTCTGACCTGGCCAGGCTGTGCATGGAAACTTTCACTGAGAAAGAAATGAAAGAAAATAGCTGAATCAATTTCTTCCTGTAACCATGAATGAATTTTCTACACCATATACTGAAACCAGGAGACCATTTAGCACTGGCTTTTAAACATCTGAATTAAGAAGAGCCAATATCTGTGTTTCTGAATGCAAACCAGATTGAAAATTGTAGTGCTAGGCCTAGTATTTAGCATAACCTATAGGCTAACCAAAACAAACATATTTCTTTGTAGGATGGACTACTATATATACTATTTATATAATATAGGCCTACACTAGTATGCGCACTAAGGTAGACTGTAGATTTGTTTGAGACACAATAAATGTCAAATGCATGTCTGTAACCTCAATGTGTTAACTAAACTGTCATAGCTTATGCTACCGCTTGAGGACGCCAATAACCTACTTAAATCATCCATGGATTTAACTGTGCAAACGTGCAGAGTTTGGTTGAGGTGTTGGGTGGTTGAGATTGACTTGAGATTTTTCCGCCAACATTATAAGAAGTCCGTTTGAAACGGTTACTAGTTTGTATTCTCTATATAAACAAAAACAGCGAGCGAAAGGAAGGGGTGAGTATACTATACACAACCTACGTTAGTTTAGTTCATGAAATACAGGTAAATAATGGTAGCCTCTCCAGTTTGAAAAACAGTCTTTTAGTTGTCAATAAGAAAAGAATGGCAAAACGATATTTATTCTCAAACGGGAATATAACGTCTCGTGATATCCTAATGAATAAAGGGATCCTTGCAATTACGCCTGCGCTGAAAGGCTTATTCCTCTGTGCAGATATATTCAAATTAGTGACAGGTTGAGTTAAACTACATCCTTCACTCTCATTCAAAGAACAGAAGAACTGCATGCTGTTTTCGTGTTTGTCTCCTCACTGGACCAAGCTGACATCCTACATCGTTTTCCTCTTTGTAATGGATCATCACTATGGGATGTTTTAAATCAAAGCACGGACAACTGTCCAGTCTGGAGTACAGCTGTGAAGGCAAGACTGAGCTTGTTTTAGAGTCTGTAGTGGACGAGGGTACTGCCTTGTTGCACTGGCATGATTCCGGACTACCTCTGGTTAAACCACCTTCTTCCTCCACTAACCTGATGCTGCTTAACTACGCTCAGAGGATGGCCGAGGAGATCGTGGCCTTGGCGGTGCAGCAGTGGGAAGAGTTGGACAGGCAGTTCGGAGATGTCCCTTACATAGACTCCGACCAACCATCAGGCTTTGATACTTGACTATCTCAACATGTGATTAAGTTTTCACAGTGGTTTTGGTGGCCAACAATCTGTATGGATATCCATGTATGACATTTGTTCATAAGTAAATTTTAATCTCACCTCATTGCTCAGTCATGTATTTCCATCACTTCCAACGTACTTTGTTTTATGGCTGTCTCTTATTCTTTGCTTATGTTGTGAGCTCATTATGTGAATTGGTTAGTGCACCCTCATGTAGCCTCCTGCCCTTCCTGCTGTTTGCCATGTAAATAGGGGCCAAGTTCAGATGGGACAGCACCAACATTCCTATGCTCTTGTTTAAATTAGCCTAATTGCTAAAATGTTGCCACTCGGCTGCCTCTCTTTACAGTTGGTCACTGTGCTGCCTTCATTTGCCCCCAATTCTTACAGTTCACACAGTGATCGAGTTTTCTGTCCTCCTTAATGTCCACAAAAAGGAGGTCACAGACTAGTGTGCTTTGCTCTTGTTGTCCTGTCCTTCAACCAAGCAAAACAGAAGGGCATATGGGTCTCCAGTACGCTACCTGTTGGCTACAGGCACAAGGTTGAGGTAAAATAAAAATGTGGTAGTAAGTTAACCACTTAGGAAAAGCAAGCTCTGTTGCATGTTACTGCTTTGTTATATGTGTGTTTTTGAAGAAAGCAAAACAATGATAAACCGTACAGGCCTGTTGCATCTTTTAAAAATGCATGTGAAGAGCAAGTCAGGACAAATAGAAGTGTCTCTTTACCTGCCTGGCAGAAAATGGTGTGTCATATTATACACTGTGAAGAGTTCCTGTAATGACCTAATGTGATGTGTGAAATTATCTGTCCGATTGTCCCATCTGTCTTTCTCCGGTGCATGTGTGTTGCTCCCTTTACAGGGTTGTTAGCATGCTCAGGATCACATCTCCCCCTGAGTGCATCCATCAATCATTGTCTGTTGCCACATGAGTATTAGGCTCTCAGTTTACAATCAGGGCTGATGCACGAGACAGTAAGATAGCTCACCACCAGTCCAACAGGCAGTGCAGGGGAGAAGGGAGTGGGGAGAATCTAGATGGCAGGTGGAAAAGTGCCCTCACAGATCACAGTGACAAACATGATTATTTCTATGAGGGCCAATGTTACGATCTAGTAGTCAGGTGAAGTCAGTTTATTGTAATCCCAGAGGGCAAATACTTTGGAAGGCCAAGACAACATAATACCATGGACGCTAGACTTCACAAAAGACAATACACAATACAGCATTGCGCAACTTAAAAAAGAATATACAAGACATACACAGGGTTAGAAATACATAATTTAAAACTGCATAGAAAAGACTATTGATTGCTGCAGGGACAAATGAGTGTTTATGTCTGTTTGTCTTGAGATTTGGTACTGTGAAACGGGTACCTGAAGGAAGGGTCTGGAATTCAGGGTGAAGTGGATGAGTATTATCCCTGAGCATTGCATGGGCTTTCTGCAAAACTAGGTTCTCACATAAAACAGACAGTGCAGTCAGACTCCTATCACCATGCTACAGTGCTTCACAATTCAACTCAGAGAGGCTTTGTTTTTTACATTAAGGTTTCTGAACCAGCGAATCATAGAAAACCCTGACACAGACTGTATGTATGATACATAAAACATAGTCATGAGAGACCTATCCATACTAAAAGTTAGTATACAGGCGCTGGTCATATTATTGCAATATCATGAAAAAGTTGATTTCAGTAATTCTATTCAAAAAGTGAAACTTGTATAATGTATACATTCATTTCATACAGACTGACATATTTAAAGTGCTTATTTCTTTTAATATTGATGAGTATTACTGACAACTAATTAAAACCCCCAATTGAGTATCTCAGAAAATTAGAATATTGTGGAAAGGTTCAATATTAAAGACCACACTCTAATCAGCTAATTACCTCAAAACAACTGCAAAGGCCTTTAAATGGTCTCTAGTCTAGTTCTGTAGGCTACACAATCATAGGGAAGACTGCTGACCTGACAATTGTCCAAAAGATGACCATTGACACCTTGCACAAGGAGGGCAAAACACAAAAGGTAATTGCTAAAGAGGCTGACTGCTCACAGAGCTCTGTCCAAGCACATTAATAGAGAGGGGAAGGGAAGGAAAAGATGTGGTAGAAAAAAGTGTACAAGCAATAGGGATAACCACACCCTGAAGAGGATTGTGAAACAAAACACATTCAAAAACGTGAGGGAGATTCACAAAGAGTGGACTGCAGCTGCAGTCAGTGCTTCAACAACCACCACACACAGACATGCAAGACATGGGTTTCATGATGGCTGTCAAATTCACTTGAACAAGAGAGTGTCAGCATAGAAAATCCATGGGGTATTGTGAAGAGGAAGATGCGATATACCAGACCCAACAATGCAGAAGAGCTGAAGGCCACTATCAGAGCAACCTGGGCTATTATAATACCTGAGCAGTGCCAAAGACTGATCAACTCTATGCCATGCCACATTGCTGCAATAATTCACGCAAAAGGACCCCCAGCTAAGTATTGAGTGCTGCACATGCTCATACTTTTCATGTTCACACTTTTCAGTTGGCCAACATTTCTAGAAATCTTTTTTTTGTGTCGGTCTTAAGTCATATTCTGATTTTCTGAGATACTGAATTTTGGATTTTCATTAGTTGTCAGTTATAATCATCAAAATTAAAGAAATAAACATTTAAAATATATTGGGCTGTGTGTAATAAATGAATATAATATATGGTCTCACTTTTTCAATGGAATTACTGATATAAATCAACTTTTTCATTAAATTCTAATTATATGACTAGCACCCGAAGGTCCCGAGAGATCAACTCCTCTCCTCCCCCACTGTGTGTGGAAGAAAGTGCTGCTTTGCTCGACCAGTCCACCATCTCCTGCTCTTCCCCACATGTTTACTAATCAAGGTGGCCCATGTGGACATGAAAGCAAATGCCAGCTCAAGGTCCTCTGGAGTTCAGATCACTAAGGCACTAAGGTCATGGAGAAAAGTTTTTGTTTTGCAAACAGTCCTTCTTCAGCTTTTGTGGAGGCGAGTCATATTCTTTTTGAGTTACTGTTCAGAATGTTCAGATGCATATTATTTGTTCCAATAAAAAGTCATCACCATAAAAATATTTATTTAATTTTTAGAAATCTACTGTTACTGTCTACTGTTTTTGCTCTGGCACAAATCTCCATTAATCATTTTAGGGCAGTCATATCATCAGCATGGGGAAAGTGAACAAGCACAGCTGAAATAAAATCACACTATTATCCTGACTGAACTATATCATGTGCTGATACTCTTTTTTGCGCTCTGAAGAAGGTCTATGTGCATGCAAAACAATGTACGCGAGCACAGATGAAGAAAAACTGCAGTTGTGGTCAAACATTTTGGCAGTAAGATTGTCTTGTGGTGTAAGGTGCGGTGGCGCAGTATGCTAAGGTGCCTTTACCATAATCCTGGGAACACTCAAAGCACAAATCTGGCCATCCCTTAACCGTTTCTCTCTCCCACTCATTTCCTGTCATCACTCAAGGCTCAACCGTCATTGAAGGCGAAAAGGCCCAAAAAATAATAATAAAAAAAGAGATTGTGCTATTAAGCAGGAGGGCTGGAGGTCCAATCACACAGGTGCAGCCACGCGATTGCAGCTAAGGTTTTTTTTTCCCTTGAGCTTGCCTCTACGTGCACCTGTTTCATTGCTTACTGCTGCCACCATGTGGAACTATCTTTCTACTGCTGGTAAAATGAAGGTGAAACCAAGGCCTGAGGTTTTTAACATTTCTCAAACCAAGGACCCTTTTGCTGATAAAGACCCAACAGATGGACTTCCATTACATACCATATGCTGTAGCATTGATCTGCTCATTAAACTAGACCATGCTGACAAAAACGTTGTAAAGATGTATGAAATGCAAAGCCAATTAATGATAACTATTTGTAAATCATGTATTTATGGAGTTTTGTCTTTGCTATCTCTTGTAAGATGAGAGTGGGAGGATTGTTATAAAACAATTTTTTGGGATCAACTGCAGTCACTGTAAGGACCCCCTGGGGATCACAGACCCCAGGTTAAAGATCTCCAGCCTAGGCTTTGGATGACAGGTTCTACTGCGTTTCTACGTCTCACTTCAGCCAATAACAGAACTTCAATAAACTGTTATGAATAAATTAGACAGTGGGCTATGTATAAAACCAGACATAAGGCTGCATAATGTTGTAAGACATTAAAAACTATAAGTTAGCATAGCTTTTATGTGCTTGCAATATTTTGTGTTATGGATGGGAATGTTATGCTGAAGAAATATGGGTACCAAAACTTTCATAACAATTGTTGCTAAAATGCCAAGATTCATTCAAGTTTTGAGTTTTTATAATGTAATTGATATGTAATTGAATTAATAATGTAATTATGCATGGTGAAAGAAAATTAATTATTTGTTTATAAAAGTTCTATAATGCATCCTTGACCACTGGCTAAACCAATGCAAAAGAACTTGCCATGTGTATTCAGTAAGCAGATGAAGTACGCCTATGGTAGCGTTCTTGGGCAGATGAAGGTACATCTAGGGTAGCGTCTGTTGTTTGTCTTCAAAAATTTGCCTTCAGGTGTAAAAGAATACAAATATACTAAAATGATTTTTCCCATCAAGAACTTATTTATTGAGATATGACTGGGGCATGATACTTTCAGGCACACACATAACTGTAACTTGGTATTGCATATGATGTAGAGAGGGAAAGTTAAAATGTTAGATTAACTGCTGGAAAAAAACAAAAAAAAAAGTTTTTTGTTATTTTCTTATTAGTAGTATAAAAGTTATGAGTGTTACTGTTGGATATCATGGCATGGCACCTCCACAGGCAGAAAGTGAACTGTAGCTGTATAAAATCTACCAGTGACCCCCCCGCCCACGGCCACGGCCACGGCCATGGCCCCGCCCATGACGACCGTGACCATGACGACCACCCTCATCACTGTCGCTCCCGCTGTGACCCCCACTGTGGCGTCTGTGCCTGCCATGGCGACCGCCCTCCCCATCACTTCCACTGCGGCCACCGCTGTGGTCACGCCTGCGGTTGGGGCTGTGCCTGCGCTCGTAATCATCGTCACGGTCCCCGCTGTGCTTGCGGTCTCGGCGGTGATGGTCGTCATCACGGTCTCCGCTTTGTCTGCGTTCACGGTGGCGGTCATCGTCGCGGTCTCCGCTTTGTCTGCGTTCACGGTGCCGGTCATCGTCATGGTCTCCGCTATGTCTGCGTTCACGCCGATGGTCGTCATCACGGTCTCCGCTATGTCTGCGTTCACGGTGGCGGTCGTCGCCATGGTCACCACTGTGTTTTCGTTCATCTTGGTGGTCATCATGGTGCTCCCCACTGTGGCTGCGGTCACGAGGGCGGTCGTCACTCCCGTGGTCCCCGTGATGGCTGTCATCCCCGTGCCTTGCGTCAGGCTTGGGACCGCCCATGGCATCACTCAAGTCCAGGTCATAGCCTGAAGGGTGTACTCCACTACCTATAACACAGACACATCTCAGCTAACTCCATCTTCTTACGATTACCTTATATCATAATAATACATTCATAATATTGTTTTTGGTTGTATTACCTGTGCTGGAGCTGAACATGTCTGGGTCTGTGCTTAAAAGGAAAGAGGCCAGATAGTTTGCGCCATTGAAAACCAGTTGGATTGGTATAAAAGAAGGAGATATAATTGTAGGTTGAGTCATCTGAGACACGCCCAGGTGAAAACACACCTTTGTCTTTTTTCTGTAACTCTACACCTGTGCCTCACTGAGAACCTTATTTGTTATCAACATCTGCATTTACTTAAGTCAAGACAGTGTTTTCCTATTACCCATCAGGAGAATTCTCTAAAACTTATAATTTCTTGCAAAAAAACTAATAGTTAATATAGTTAGAGGCATAATATATGTAAAAGACGGTCAATATCCTTTAAAGTAACAAAAAGATTTTTAAAAAGTAGACATGAAGCTGTGTAGTTATCTCAGTCCACAGAGCAGAAAAGAGATGAATACAGATATGTACTTACAGGTGCTAATGTGCCAGAGGTGTTGTTTCACTTGGTTACAGATGTAAGATTGAATTCACGTCAGCTCTCTCTTATTTTATTCCACTACAGCAAAGGGTGGGGCAAAACTGGGAGGGGTTCTTATGATCATGTCATTGTCATATCATACACTCACACAAACTGTCAGTTTGTTTCTCTGTGTGTGTGTGTGTGTGTGTGTGTGTGTGTGTGTGTGTGTGTGTGTGTCTGTCTGCATTCTTGCATACATGAGTGTGCATGCATGCAGGCAAGCCCTGTGTGTGTGTGTGTGTGTGTGTGTGTGTGTGTGTGTGTGTGTGTGTGTGAGAGAGAGACATGGAGGTGTGACCCTTGTATATGTGTGTGCATTGGTTAGAAAGAAAGGGGGTGAGTGAAACAGACATGTGTAACACTTCAATGCCTGTGTGTGTTCCTGTTTGATGAAGAAAGAAAGAGAGAAATGGAAGTGTGATGCTTGCATGTGTGTGTGTGTGTGTGTGTGTGTGTGTGTGTGTGTGTGTGTTGGTTTCCCTCATTTTGACACTCTTTTTGACACCTGTTTTTCCACACTGCTTCGCCACGGCTCTCCGGCAGACTAAGCAAGCCAGCGACACCCAACACACACACAGACGCACACAGCACAGCGCGGCCGGCACAGCACGGCACAGTGGAACACAAACACAGTAACCCCGACAGTGGCAGGTGTCTGCGGGGCCAGGGAAAGGAGACATCACGTAGCCGTTGTGCTGTAACATGAGTGATGATGTTTAATTGAGCAGTGGAAAAGAGCGCTTGTGAAGACACGCAGTGCCCCGGGGGCTGGCCGGGGACAGCTGGGCCAGAGCTCAGGTCACCTCCGTGCGGAGGCCCTCGCCTCTCGCCTCTCGCTACTGCCGTGCGTCAGCCGCCTCCAGGACACCTCTGGCGCTCACCTTGGCCTCCTCCAGCAGGGCCGTCGCTCTCTGCTGGGTCTGCGGATGCACAACAACAAGGTCATGAGCAGAGGTTACATTCACACCTGCAGCACGATATTCAGCAGCCGTTGCATCAAACAACACTAATTTCAAGGACATAGAAAGGAGGAATGCTTTCCTGGGTTAAAATCTTGTTTGAAAAATTATAAATAGAAGGTGCTCATCAAAACGGGCCTTAAATGCATCGACGCAAAAAGATTTTTTTTTTTTTTAAGGCACCCCTGTTAACCATTTTAAAAAGAACTTAAATACTGGTTAAATGCCTATGTTTTTTAACAACATGGTCTCCACCAGGGCATGCCAACCAACCACAGGTCAGGACATTTAAAAGGTAAGGGAGGTGAGTTAGTCACATGACCCAAAACCCCACCCCTCTAAATCTACACAGAAGAGACCCAATTAAAAAACAGTGACTTACAGTGAATTAGGTCCCCCTGAAGCATGCTTTGCTCAAGGACACTTTAGCCATGGATGAGGGTGCAGGAGAGTAGTGGTTATTCACTCCCCCACCCTCATTTTTCATACTGTACTGGTACAGTATTTGAGCCTGCAACCCTGCGACCCCAAGAACAACTTTGTAACCATTAGGCCACAGGTGCCCACTTTGTAGCCCTTTGAGTGCCTTACAAGGCACAAAATCAGTGCCATGTGTATCAGCTGAGGGGGTCTTGATCTTGTCTAGTGGATCTCAGGAAAACTTATATATGAGAATGACAACAAAGTTGACTACCACTCTGTGATACTGTGAGGTGCTGGTACAGTGGTACTGTGAGGTGTATTTGAGTCATAAAAAGACTTACAGTGTTTTTGAAGGACTCATCTGTGATGTCCTTTAGGTTGATGACGACGTTGAAGTAGGCTCCGAACACGGCTGTCTCCAGGGCTTTTGCTGCTACCTATTAACCATGTAAACAACATGTAAACAAGAACGCATAAACATTTGAGTAATTATGGGGCAGGAAGTCCATGACATGTTGATGTCACAATGATACATCCTACACATGCAATGAAGAAAACGGTCTCATTCATTTTTTGCCAGGTGTCCATTCCCACTAATCGCTACTTGGGTTTCGTATATGTCTGCAATGTTAATGGTTCTGATGTTGGGGTTCCGCTGACACTGGTTGGGTTTCTAATATGTCTTCCATTCAGACGGGTCTAACATACAGGTTCCGATGTCTGTGGTGTTTTTCCACTTCACCTGTCACCTCACCGTTGGCCCGCTCTGTCCGGCTGTGACACTCACCTGTGCATCTGACTTGCAGGCCACGTTGCCGTGGATAACCATCTCCTTTAAGGTGGGCCACAGCTGGGTGACCCTCTCGGCCAGGGCCAGGGGCACCCCCACTGCTTTCTTCAGGCCGTCCTGCATGGCCGCCTCCCTCCTGAGAGAGGATGGAGATGGCAGGTCAGTTACGGGGGTTAAATGTTTAGAATGTTTAGATTAAAGTTTAGAACGTAACCTTTACCTGTAACTACATGTAAAGGTTATGTTCTAAACTTTAAACAAACTGACATTGAGTCTGTAGGATCAGAGTGTGAAAAGGTCTGTTGCAAGATGCACATTTTTGATATGCTAAATGAAAACAAAGGCTTTAATAACACTGAAATACTAGAATGTATTTGAGTACTAATTTGTTAAAATTAAGAATGTGTATGTGTAATGCTACTGTTTCCGGTTCATGTAAGAACATGTACATGTGAAGCGCCACTGTCTTGTTTCTTTAAATGAGTAACACAGCTGTTTATGCCACTAAAAGATATACTTGTGATGTCCCCTAGCCGTTCTGGAGAAGTTTTCCTCTGGTAAACAGTGAGCAGGTTTGGGCACGTGTCTAACAACCTTGTCAGGTATGGCCAAGCAGGAAGGAAAAAAAACGCTGTGGACATATGAGTACCAGTGTTGCGTTGCAGGGTCTAAGTGGCACATTCTTCAGATCGCTGCAAACATCCAACAGGTTCTCCTGCATTTCACCTACACCTTTAATTAGCTGTCTACGTTTGCAGCTTGGCCCTGGGAAGCCGTTACAGTTTCCTGACGGTGGCAGGAGAGTCTGATTCGTCACAGGGTACTCTTATGATCCCGCCTTATCTTCTGTCCCAGTCATCAATGGAAACCAGATAGTTTCTACCCTTCACACCTTTTTCCTGCCTTGCCAACTCTGCTGGGGTAACCACAGTACAAATGGCATTACATAATGCACAACCCCAATAGAACTGTGCACACTAAAGCAGTAGTGCCTTGTGTGAAAATCATGGCATGGAGGTTGAGTTAGGATTATTCTAAGTGCACAGCACTGGCAGGGGGCCTTTGAGGACACTATTAATGTTATTATTAATAATACTGGAGCTCAGAGTTGTATCGTTTAATTGGGATCAAAATGTCTGGTTTCACCCCAACCAATATAGAAATATGCGGTACATTAGCAGGGAGTAAGATTTCCGCCCATTCCCATTACATCTTTCTCTGTCATGTTTGATGGGAACAAAAGGCATACAATGACCAGTTAAGACTGACTCTGGGTCGCATCTGGATCAGATCAGGGCCTGAGCACTCTTAGTGTCTGCTAGCTATGACTGCTGGCTGAGGTCTTGGCTGTTAGTCGACATGTTGTCTGTTTTATATTTAGCTATGTTGCCTCCATTGTACTTACCATGTGTTGTCTCTCTCTACTCTATTTACCTTATATTTTCTCTATTATATTTACCTTTGTGATCTATATTTACCTTTTTACTTCCTGTGGGCTGCTCTTGGGCAATTTCAGTGCGGCCTGAAATCAAAGAAGACATTACAGTGAGCTCAGGAGGCTTTAGAGATGGTATTTTATTGTCATGAAAGTTCAATTTAGTTTGTGACAACAGACCAAGTCACATGTCACACTAATCTGGTCAATAGCATGCTCTACCGGTTCAAACAGAGTTCCGCCATCTACATCATGTCTAAGCTCACCACAGTGGCATGTTTTTAAAGAGCCACACCCTGACAGAATTCTTTTCATGGGTTAGCAAACTTACCTCAAAATCAAAATGTCTTAGCTAAATAACATTTTTAGTTACTACTACATGAACATGCATAGTTCTGTAAAAAAAATGTTTTTAGCCCCAATAAATCTACTAATTTTAGTTTACAGCTCTTGCTGATGTCCTAGCATCCAAACAAACAATGCAAAGGCCAAGGATTGTAGTGATGTTCTCTGAGGTTTCTTGCTTGCCACTTGTATTTGTGTTACAGTGTGCTGGACTTGCTTACAACTATCACAGCAAAAATGCTACTGTCAAATGAATACCCGGAAGCGTTTATGTGCATCCACCATCCTCGGTCATGATAAAGTAATGCTTGCAGTAGATCTAAGCCACTTTGCTGCAGGTGGTAATGTAAAAAAGGCACTAACACAAGTGTAGTGTGAATACATTGCGCATAAGCGTTGTATGGCGTTAGTATAGGGTTGATATTTATGTGTTGAATTCACTCAAATTAGTTAACTTTTCAACTCCTTTAGAAGTGTTTTTTGGAAGATAGGTATAGGGTGGCTGCATACACACATGTTATAGTGATAATCAGATGCTCTCATCTCTGTGTTTTATGTCTCTTGCACTCCTACCATGTATGAGTTAAAGGCAGAGGAGTCTGCATCCACCATGTCCAGCAGCTCGTTCATGGCCTGGTGGAAAGGGGGTATCAGTTTCCTCATCAGCCCGTCCAGATTCTCAAACTGCCTCTTCCCATACGTCATCTGCCCCACCATGGCACCCAGTGCTGCCCCCTGAAGCACATTATGCAGGGACACACATTATGCAGGGAGGGTCAAGGTCAAGGTTAGACATTCTTACAAATGGGTTCAAAGTCAAGGTCAGACATTTCGACATGTGGGGTCAAGGTCAACAACATACAGTTCGATGTAGGGGGTCAAGATCAACTTTAAATATTCCTATGCAGGTAGTCAAGGTCAAAGTCAAACACTTTTGTGCAAGAGGTCAAGGTCAAAGGAACACAGGTCACAGGTTAACTGTCCAGGTTAACTGACAGACACACTGTCCATAGAAAAGTATTTATTTTTGCCTCTTCTCAAGTGAGACAGCAATGTTTGACAGGAAGCAAGTGGAAGAGAGGGACTGGGAAATGACCAGAAGTCAGAGTAAAACATAGTTCCGATAGGACACACAGACCCAAACATGGTGCGACACTTTATCCCATTGAGCCAGACAACCTCTCAATATATTTTACAACTCTTACAGCACAGCACACATGTATTCATCATTCACAATAAGATCCTATGAATATGTTACAATTAGGGAACCACATGTAAAGCCCTTCCTTGTGTGAGGAGGGAAATTACACAAAATGAAACTGTAAAAAGGGGCAGTGCTCTGTGTGGATTGGTTACCATGGCAGCAACAGCAGCAGAGACGGAGCCGCCCCCCGGTGCTGCGGTCCTCGCCCCCACGCTACGCACAAACTGCTGCAGGGACTGAGACACCAGGCGACTGTCCTCCTCACTCGCCTCCACCATGTACCTAAAAGGTCAAACCCACATATGAACAGGCTGTTCACAAAACTATGGTGACCTGATGTAAAATGACTACACATGAAGTAAATTCAGTAATTTAGTATGTTAGCTTGACTCTCACTACACTTGATTTATGTATGTTTTATTTTTAAGGTATTGTGCACTAGCTTTCTATGTATATGGACTGTTTAAAATATGCAATTACTTCGTAATTGCTTGTGTCAGGGAAAAGCAATGATAACAGGGGAAACTCACTCAATGATTCTCTCTTTGGGCACAAACGGCCCCAGAGAGTCCAGGCCCAGTTTGCTGATAACCTGTAGGAGAAAAGAGGAGGCTAATCAGGCTCTGGTCAGCTGCCTTCCGGCATTCATCTGCAGCAGATCATTTAAATCTGTTCCTGGAGATGTATCGCTAAATGCTATGTTAGTTTACTGTTGTTTATTTTTTTCAGGGACCATGCATAAAATATATTAATCACACAAAGAATAGGTGCTTTATACCATTGCTAATTTACAACTGCAGTCCCTAGGAAGATAGGATCGCAAGACATAGTCAAATAGTAAAATACAATACAATACAATATAAACTGTGGTGATAAGAGGGATTCAACACCTTATACCCAAATTTCCAATTTATAAGTTTGTAGTATTAATACAAATACGATAAGAAATGTTTTATTTTAACAGCACAAACTCCACTGCCTCTTGTCTTGAAAATCAACTCAGTCAATCTGAAGGTGCCTCAAGGTAATCCCTCTGAAGGAAATATGCGCAGGTGTTTGTTTCCTAAAGGTGCTTCTTGAATAGGTCATACATTATCACCTCAAACCCATTTCACTGTGATCTTGTCACTGGCATTTAAGCAAGTTGAACTATGCTTGTCAATCATAATTTTTGTGGAGGATTTCACTGCTGCATCTTAAAGCTAGCATTGAGGATTAGCATCTCTTAAGATTAAAATTAAGATAAAAGTTAAAAGCAGAAGAATGTCAAAAATGAATGTTTGCAAAACTAATTTTGTACACAGGAATCTTTAATAACGATACGTGAGTCATCTTAAGACACATGTTGCTTCTTTTTTTAGACGTTATTGGCTTACTATGTTACTTAATTTACTATGAAACTATGCTATCTCATTATGTTTACCATAATGTTTACCTCATTAAGTCAATGAAATCTCAGTTTTGCATTGCTCCCTGTCAGCCAATGACGTCTCTGCTTGTCAAATCCTTTGTGGTGCTCTTCCCCATGAGCCAATAATATCCCTGCTTGTTGTGTCCTCCAGGTTACTTACCAGCCGTACTTTGTGCTCTTCCTCCACGATGAAGAGTTTCTCCTTCTGAATGTAGAAGTCGGCACAGTCTAGCACAGCCTTGAGGGGTATCAGACCCACAATCTGTGAGCCCACCACAGGCAGATTCAGCTCCTGTGGGAACAGGGAGGGCCTGCTGATTAGAGGACATTTATTGTGTATTTTTATGGGTTGTCAGACCACTGTAAAGTTGTAATTTGCAGGGAGATTAACCAAAAATCAGGTCCAGGCAAAATTACCCCTCACCCCAACCTCGATAAGCATGTCTGTCACATGTCACCTACCCAACCATCCAGTGCACCTGGATTTTAACCCTTACCCCACCCCCATGTTTAAACCAAAGTTAGTCCTGTTTACCCGAGCGTCTCTGCAGATCTCCTCGTAGACTGTGTGAAGTGGGGTCAGCTCAAAGTCCAGGATGTTTGTGGACACCTGAGCAAGATTGGACTCCTCCAGGTACCAGCCCATTCCCTGCACCTTCTTCAGAAGACCTGGCTGCCACACACACACACACACACACACACACACACACACACACACACATGCATGCACACACACACACACACACACATACATAAACACAAACACAAAACGCACACAATCACACACACACACACAGACACACGTATGCAGACACACACACACACACATTTTGCTATATCACTGTTTCACAAGCAAAAGTCAAATGTCACATTTCTCAACGCTTGTGGCAATATTTTGGCACCATCTATCCATCTCTGGCCCAATGTCAGGATGTTTACACATTTACCCATCACAACACAAGTCCTTTAGCTGAGAGGTTAATCTGCAATAGGCACCAGTTTAGAGCAAACACAGGCCTATCGGCAAGGGTCAAAGCACAGCAAAGTGCAAACAAGATGAAGGGAGTTCAAAGAGCTAGAGTTTAGGAATCTTAAACAGAAAAGCACACCTCCAAAATGCAATGATGTTTTCCCCAGGCCCACTGAGCTGCCTATTATTATAATTATTATTATAATTATTATTATTGTTGTTGTTGTTATTTTTATTTTTATTGTTATTTATTAATGATTTTTAATGCCGGGTGTACTCTATAACACTCTTTAAAAGGAAACAAGGTAGGACCGTTCCAGACTACCTGGTCCTTGCCTCTTCCCTGCTCCCGTATGTCCAGGGCGATGCGATGGGCCTGCTCCTTGGTGCTCAGCAGGTTGACATTGTAGGCGATGAGGAACTTACGGGCGCCAGTCACCGTCGCTCCCCAGGAGGGCACAAAAGTGGCCGGGCCGTAGTCAGGGGCCCAGTCACTCTTTTGCAGCTATGGACAAATGCCCAGTGCAGCACATACACACTATTCTCAATCATAATCCATGTACTGCTAAATATCAATACCAATATACGATCTACAGATGTTCAGAGATTATAAATAAACTATCTATTAAAAACTCTGTAAATTAAAATGTATGGTGTAGGTTTGGGTTAGGGGTGGGTGTTCAGATTAGGGTTAAGGTGGTGTTCAAAAAACAACCATAAAGGCTGCAGTTGAACTCAGTAGGTGGACTAAAAAAGTATCAAGTACCAAGTAATGTTACATAACGTTAAACAATACTGCTTACATGTAAGTATTTACATATAGTGTTTACACATCCTTTTGTGTTGTAGCATAGAGTAGTGCTGTGTTTACAAATGTGCATCTGCTACCTTGTCTGGCAGGGCTTCATACTCTCCTGCGCGCACAGCAGGCAGGGATCTCCTGCTCTCCTGGCGTGCTGCTGCCCCATACAAATAGACTAGGACACAAAACATAGAATTTAAGATAGTAACTCCATATCATATTACAATAACTCACTAATTAACACATTACAATAACTTATTAATTAGCACATAACACATCATAACATGAACCCAACATGTGTGCAGTATACACTCAGAGCAGAGGCAAAGCTCACCGACTTCAAGGGGACTAAATACATCCCCATATTCACACACAGACAGAAATTAATGGGAATAAATGCACCCACATATCCACACACAGACATCAAGGGGACTAAATGCAATCTGGTATCCATTAAGGGGAAGCAATGTCCACAAATGGCGGCACAAATGCCGAAATCAGGACAAAATGCACCCACAGACATCAGGGTCACTAAATGTCAGCAAATGGTTGCACACACACACACAGACACACACAGACACACACACACACACACACAGACACACACACACACACAAACAGACACACACACACACACACACACACACACACACACACACACACACACTCAGGAAGGACATGACCCACCAGGTACATGTAGTGCATCAGACAATCTCTCTGCCAGCAGGTTGGCACAGGTGACACAGTCGTCCATGGTCACATTCTGCACAGGGATGAAGGGACACACGTCCATGGCCCCAGTGCGGGGATGCTCCCCTGCAAAAACATTTACCCTTTCAATCAACATCAGATCTTAAAGTGAGTTTATTATAAACTAGGCTAAGTTACACTCGATGTTGCAGGTGAATACCAAGTATATAATGAAGCTGTGCTTATATTCAAATTTATTAGTATTTTATTCATTCACACAGCAGCTTTTCCAGTGCTTGTGGCCTAATCATGCTTCATGAAAAGCCACTTTTCATTCAAAAAGAGGCAGGTAATGACAAGATTCAAGTATATTGCATGTTTTGTTTTTCAAAAAAAGTAGAGGTTAAGAACATTTTGGCATACAGCGTGATTCAGTTGTTTCAAGGGGCTGCTTGTGTGAGAGGCAGAGTGGACACTCACCTGAGTGCTTGGTCATGTCTATGAGCTGAAAGGCGACACGGGCTGCGTTCATCACCCCCTCCACCACTGCCTGAGGGGAGCCCACGAACGTGTAGACGGTTCGGTTAGTGGAGGAACCTGGATCCACATCCAGCAGGCTGCATCCTTCAGTGCTAGAGATGGCATCTGCTATGGCATTGATAACCTACAGAGAGTCACTCCATTTATTTGATTTCATTAGATACATCATTTTGTACAATCAAATAAATCTCCCACAATTTATCAGGCGTATCAGGCGTATTAAATGACTGGTCATTTTGAACACTTTACACTTGTTGAACACTTAAAAAACTTTAAGCCTGTCTCTCTCCTATGCAACGCACCTATCACCAGAAAAAGTTGCTGTACTTTCTTTGAACTAGTGCAACTATATTCCAAACTAATTATGAAGAAATGAACATCAAAGTGGTGAAAGTCCAAAGGAACTGCATGAGTCAGTCTGTTTCTGCCAAACCGCTGAATCAGATAACACAATAATCCTCTTTGTCCTCATGCTGCCTCACCTCTTTGTTCCGACCCTCTGAAAAGTTGGGCACACACTCCACAAGCTTTGCCATGGCAGGAGTTGCTCTCACCCGTCCGAGAGCTCAATCAGATGTGCACACAGACACACTCAGACGCTCAAAACTTTTCCACTTTGTCCTATAACCTCTTTGTCTTCACCTTTCTAATGTGCACTCGGGTGAGTAGCGCACCCATAGAATCATTAACTTGCCCTGTTGTCCTCTATGTAGGACACTTGGCAATGATTCCCTGCCTCCCCAAATAATTGCACAGGGGCCCAAGAGGAGATGGCTCCCCTCATGTAGAGGCATCCAGAGGATGTGATCCTATTGGCTGATCTCAAAATGTTTCATAAACAAAGTCAGAGAGAATGCAGGGGTTACTCTTGCCAAAACAACAAGCTAGTGGTCTTCATTCCTTAAACAACACAAGACAGTGCCTGAGACTGCAATGTAGCTTTCTATAACATGAATCTCAATCCATTTTAGATGTCTTTAAAAATGAAATGAAATGAAAAACATGAAATGTGTTATAATATTGTAAGGGATAGGCTGTGAGATAAACTGGTCACTCAGTGTAGTGCCCAAACCTCTGCAGTAGAAATACTGTAAGTTTAATCAGTGATGTGATATAAATAAACAAAATAAGCAAATAACTTATGTCAAATAAGAAAACGTTACCTTACTATCTTGGGGATGCAGTTAATGAGAGCTTCAGTGTTGCCACCTCAATCTATGTAAGGTATTATTTTAGGTTTACGGTTTATAGAAATGTCACGAGCCTCCTTGATGCAGAGTTTACCATACATAGCATAAAAATGTGTAAACCAAAATGCCAATTAATACCATTATTATTGCATTGCCATCTACTGGCGAAAACTGATATACCAAATATAATGATCTCTTCATCATGTCAGTGATCATTAGTGTTCTTATGTGCGGTCATATTTTCTTACACTAATTTTTAACAAAAATACTATTCTTAATAAAAGTTCGATAAAACGGCTTAGGTAAAACCAGGGTAAAACACGCCAGGTAACAGCTAAGCATTTATGAGTTCAAATCAACATCACGTGATGAGTGACGGCCATGGTTGAAAGGTCATAGGACAGCTTCGGCGCTCACCGGGGCTTCTCTGTTTTTATAACAGAGTCATTTCAATTTAATTCCACGGAGATTTGTCTAAAATAGGTACTCAGCAACCCCAGGGGGACTATATCCAGGCGCTTCAGAGAATGCTGGCTACAGGAGCAGTAAGATTGTTCTCACTGATTTTTGTTGAAAAGGGTTAGAAATGATATGATTCAGGCCTGTTCATTTAGCTTGCTAACTGTAACTGCCCCAGTAGGCAAGCTAGCTGATGGCAAGGTACCAGCACCTAGTGTGGTGTGCCTTAAAATTATCGGCGCAAAATATACCTTACCTCTAGTTACAGTGGTGCTTTATTTATTTTTGTAAATACGAGTGGTGTGTATGAGGCGAACTCCGCGTTAGAGCTAATTTGTTTGCAGTGGGTGGTATGCTAACTGTATCAGCTAGTTCGATAGCTAGCAGTGTTCGCACGTAAAATTGTCAGACGGAACCAACCAGATACAGCTCGCTAACATTAGCCAAGTTTGCTAAGTGGCCATGAAACTTACGTTAACTGAGAAGTTGCGTAACTTTTTAATTAATTAACCGTTAGATGACTACCCAAGAAGTGCCCTGTTAGTGAAACTGTGATATATCTTAGTGGAACGTCTTGCATAACGATGAAGTTGACGTTAAGGGTTTCTGTGTAGCCATGGTAAGTGTGTCTAAAGGGCCATGATTTAGAAATGCTGCTAACCGATTCTCAACAGAATCAAAACATCTCGAAACCTAACATGAGGTGTGTGTTGGCTACGTAACTACATTGTTTGGTGTACCTGTAGGCGGCCACCAGATGTGAGTTTCTTTAAGCGAGTATATTGTGTTGTCATACTCATTAACACTCGTATCCGCATGTTTGCTGCAGATCAATCAACATATTTATTCCGCCGAAGTTCGTTATCGTAGCCACCTTAGGTGAATTTATACTAGTTGTGCTCCTTTTCACTTGAGCGTTTATATCCCGTATAGGCTGTAACCACAGCGCTGGCGCAAGTGGATAGAGAAAAGATCTACCAGTGGATCAATGAGCTGTCCAGTCCGGAGACCCGCGAGAATGCCCTGCTGGAGCTCAGTAAAAAGCGCGAGTCCGTGCCCGACCTTGCCCCTATGCTGTGGCACTCCTGTGGTACCATTGCAGCCCTCCTGCAGGTATGTTCGCTCGGGTAGTACATACTCTGCAGAAATATGGTTGCTGTTTGATTGCAGTAAACTGTAACTTTGGCTTTGTAGTCTTTGCACTGATGTCTTCATTTGTGTGTATCCTTGTAGGAGATTGTCAATATTTACCCCTCCATCAACCCCCCAACTCTGACGGCTCACCAGTCCAACAGAGTATGCAATGCCTTAGCACTTCTTCAGTGTGTCGCCTCTCACCCAGAGACCAGGTAAGGCTGGATTTTTTCCCCCTAGAAATTCACTCAAAGAATGGACACGCTGGCATTTGTTTTTTTGTTTTTTTTTTTTTCGTTTTTTCCGGCTGGTGTGTGGTGTTCTCACTCCCACAGCCCTCTCCTGCCTTCTCTCCCCTCTGTCCAGGTCGGCTTTCCTGGCCGCACACATCCCCCTGTTCCTCTACCCCTTCCTGCACACGGTCAGCAAGACGCGGCCCTTCGAGTATCTGCGCCTCACCAGCCTGGGAGTTATTGGTAGGCATCACTGTGGCTCGGTTGGCAGACTGTGGCGCGGGGTCACGTCAGGCTCCCATTTCAGTATAGCCGTTATACTTTGATCCACTTCAGCAGGAAGAGTTCTGTAAATGTTTAATCATGCATGTTAATAAGTGCTGACCTGAACAGATTGAACTCGTGATCAGGATGATTTAAGATAACAGAAGTCGTTAAAACAGCATCTTTGATGACTTGACTTCAATTGCTTACCCTTTTCCCCTGATTTTCTGTTAATGTAAAATACTGGGAAAAGTTCTACACATGGGTTGGCATTGAACTTGTTTCGTGCAATTTTTTTTTTTTACTCTGTAGGGGCTTTGGTGAAGACAGACGAACAAGAGGTGATTAATTTCCTGCTGACTACAGAGATCATTCCCTTGTGCCTCCGTATTATGGAGTCAGGCAGCGAGCTCTCTAAAACGGTACAGTGCGGCTACACGTCCTTCAGGCTCGCTCTCTCTCTCTCTCTCTCTCTCTCTCTCTCTCTCTCTCTCTCTCTCTCTCTCTCTCTCTCTCTCTCTCTCTCTCTCTCTCTCTCTCTCTCTCTCTCTCTCTCTCTCTCTCTCTCTCTCTCTCTCTATGTCTCTCTCTCTCTTGCTTGCTCTCTCTCTCTCTGTCTCCCTCCCCCTCTTTGTCTTGCTCTTTCTGTCTCTCCGGTCATTAACCTGCATGCAGTCCCTAGACAATGCACCTGTTATTGACCCCAATCTCCGCTTGTGCCCCTCATCTACAGGTTGCTACCTTTATACTGCAGAAGATCCTGCTGGATGACACAGGGCTTGCATACATTTGCCAGACCTACGAGCGCTTCTCACATGTGGCCATGATCCTGGTGAGACTAAGTAGCACTATACTAAACTAGATGCACACAGGCAATAGGAAATGATGTGCATCTCTCCACCTATGCGGTTTATCAGTACAACTGATCTTTTTTTAGTGCTTTTTTAGGATGTCCTAATACATTTCTAGGGGTTGACAAACGGCTACAGGCACTGGTCATATAATTAGAATATCATGAGAAAGTTGATTTATTTCAGTAATTCCATTGAAAAAGTAAAACTTGTATAATGTATACATTCATTTCACACAGACTGACATTTCCAGTGTTTTTTATAATAATGATAACTGACAACTAATGACAATTCTCAGAAAATTAGAATATTGTGCAAAGGTTCAATATTGACGACACCTAGTGCCACACTCTAATCAGCTAATTAACTCAAAACACCTGCAAAGGCCTTTCAGTGGTCTCTAAGTCTAGTTCTGTAGGCTACAAAACTATGGGGAAGACTACTGACCTGACAGTTGTCCAAAAGATGACCATTGACACCTTGCACAAGGAGGGTAAAACACAAAAGAGAGGAGAGGCACAGAATCCACGTTGCTTGAGGTCGAGTTTCCAAAGTCAGTGATGGTTTGGGTGCCATGTCATCTGCTGGTGGTGGTCCACTGTGTTTTCTTCAGTTGAAGTCCAAGTTCAACACAGCTGTCTACCACAACGTTTTAGCACAACAACTTCATGCTTCCTGCTGCTGACCAACTTTATGGAGATGCTAATTTAATTTTCTTTGGCATTTGCACACAGTGCCAAAGCTACCGGTACCTGGTTTAAGCACCATGGTATCCCTGTTCTTAATTTATCAGCAAATTCACCTGTCCTTAACCATATTGTGAAGAGGAAGATGCAATATGCCAGACTCAAAAATGCAGGAGAGCTGAAGGCCACTATCAAAGCAACCTGGGCTCTCATAACACCCGAACAGTGCCAAATATCGACTCCATGCCACGCCGCATTGCTGCAGTAATTCAGGCAAAAGGAGCCCCAACTACGTATTTAGTGCTGTACATGCTTAAGTTTTATTCTAAGTAGTAATATAATTTTCCGCGATACTGAATTTTGCATTTTCACTAGTTATCAGTTATAGACTATATAAACATTTGAAATATCAGTCTGTGTGTAATGAATGGATGTAATATACTAAATTACTAAAATAACTTTTTCATGATATTCTAATTATATGACCAGTACCTGTATGTATGCTTCAAACCTTAGAAGGGAGAGTTTGAATGGATGTGTATATGGATATGGATTTTTTGGATTATTGCAACAGTATGTTTTATGGTATGTGATCTGCACAGAGGGCTGCTATTCTAAGAGTAGGGCAAACATGTTTGTGTTTCCGCCAAAGTCAAGATACACAGTAGTCAGCATGCCATGGTATACAGAGAGACTGGTACAGCACTGTAAAACCTATATGGAAGTGCTCAGGTGCCCTCCTGCCCATGTGTTGCCACACTGAGTCTTGTGCTTTTGTCTCCAGGGAAAGATGGTCCTGCAGCTGTCCAAAGAGCCCTCTGCACGTCTGCTTAAACACGTAGTGCGCTGTTACCTTCGTCTCTCGGACAACGCCAGGTAAAAGGCAGCTCTGTTCACACTGCAAATACCAAGCACATGGGATGAGTTTGGTATGGAATCAGTCAATCAGTGGACCAAGGTGGTAATCTCAGGGCACTGAAACTGACACTAGCTACTGCCATTTTAAGGAGAGAAACCAGAGAGTTGCTTGCATCATGTAGCCTCATAGAGCTCTTCGAATACCTTTACTGTGCTGGACTATAACAGCCATTTCCATGCAAATCTTGTAATATCTTTGACTGTGCTGGACTATAACGGCTGTCTCCTCTCCTTTTCCCAGAGCCAGAGAGGCCCTTCGCCAGTGTCTGCCCGACCAGCTGAAGGACACCACATTTGCCCAGGTACTGAAAGAGGACACCACCACCAAGCGCTGGCTGGCACAGCTGGTGAAGAACCTGCAGGAGGGACAGGTCACAGACCCCAGGGGCATCCCTCTGCCCCCACAGTAAACTCTGCCAAACCCTGGCTGCCTCTGTTTGACACAAACACACACACGCTTATAGACATGGTCTCTTCCTCACACTCTGACACACACACACACACACACACATATACATACATACATACATACATACACACACACACAGATATGCACACATTGAGGTGGAAGAAGACTCATCCTTGAAGAAGGGACAGGTGGAGGACACACAAGGGCGCTTCAGAAACGTCCTCGCCAAAACTCTTTTTAAGAAAAAGAAAAAAAAAAACACAAACAAAAGAATGGTGCTCTGTTCTGATTCATTAGCGCTTCTGTTTCACAACTATCCGCTTAAGGGGCTTCACCGAGGACTGTTTGAACTGACCAGGTGTCAAGACTTCCGATCGTTCCGTCATGTGGTTCCCAGGTTTTCAAAAGTGTGTGTCTGGACGCTTTTACTCAATTGTTACTGTTTTTTAAACACCCATCTACACATCAAAGACACTGTGTGCAGCTCAGCTGCTGGGACAAGATGTCATTTTCTGGCCATCACTATTTTTTGTATAGATTGCATTCACAGACATTGCCCATATCTGTTTAAAATAAAACTTAGTGAAAGTGTGTGTTGGTTGGTCATTCAATACGTCCTCTTGGGGCTCTACATGTGTGCAGCACATTAGAGTATGTGTGGCTCCTCATAGACTCTCCGGCCTTCTCCTTTTACCATCCATTTTACTGTGATCTAGTTGGATAACATCATGGGGGCCAGGAAAGACATAAAGATGAATTCATAAGGGTGATTCCATGTCAAATCGGGACTTTCGGACCTCATTGTCACAGATTTAAAAAAATCTTCATATCCGTCATACGAGTCATATTAAAACCCAATACTTGCATGTTTCTTGCATCAATATTAAGGGGGTCTAGACAAAGAAAGTTTAAATAAATTGTAATGAGGACTGTACCTTTAACTTATTGTATCTCCTCTAGTATCTCATACTAGTACCAAAAATGAAAGGATGCTGAGTTGAATTACAAATTGAATAGCAAAAAAAAAATGTTAAAACGAATATTTTTTCCTAAAGCTAGCCTGTAATGTCATTAACATATCTAAAAAATAGGTCTTTGTTTTTTGAGTGATACAGAGCTATTGTCACCTATAAGGTGGCATTGCATAGTTTCAGGTCACTACTGTGCATCCTCACCAATGTGAGTAAAGAAGGGCTCTCCATCACAAAAGCCAATTTAACCACTGATTGCAAGCACAGGTGTAACTAATTCAGTTAAGGTTCTAGTTATTCTGAATTAAAGTTGAATTTAAAAATGTAACTTTTATTTCAGTGATGACCTCAGTTCTGAAAAACTAGAACCTTAATTAATCAAATTGCTTACACCTGTGCTTGCTCAGGTGGTTGAATGGGCTTTTCGTAAGGCTTTTTGTAATGCAAATCCCATTCTGTGGGTTTTTAACATTATCATTTGCTTATGTCATGTCAGTCAAAATGAACTATACTTATGGATGCTGAATAGTCATTCCCAATAAAACTAATAGTCTTAGTTTTATTGCTTGAGGCTAGTTATCAAATTCTGTCAAGCACATTTTATACCTTTCTTATATTTTTTTGCTGGAAATGTCTCCTAAATTGACCAGTTGCTCTCAGGTGAACTTCAGCTTTCACTCACAATGAGGTGTGTGAAGTATTACAGTTTTTCCCAGTCGCTTTGGTGCTCTCACATCACTATTTACATTTGCATAGCAGTTAGTGCATTTCTCAAAACAGTTAGTGCAAACTGCCAAAACCTCCTACTGGTCGGAGGGTGCAACCACTTCCACTTGGAAGAACCACTGTGAATTCAATCATTCAAAAATTTTGTAGGGATATAAGTTTGAAAAAAAAAATCAAAGCGCTGTCATAGAGGATAACAATGTATTTGTCAATATTGAATCTCTGTCAATTGCAACAATTGAGAGTGCTCAAGAGAAATGAAATGCGCATGAAACAATTGTGCAAAGTGTCATTTGAAAGGAACAGTGAAAGACTAAAGGAAATCCATCACCAGTATGTACAGCTGCAGCAGAGTCATGCAGAGGGTGGAATTGCCACTCCAGGAGATACTTTTCTTGCTGCATTGCAAGGGTTGATATACATTGTTATGTAGATGAAAATATGTGGCCAGACAGACAGGAACGTCTGGATGTGCCAGAATGATTTACCTATTTTCAGTTACAATACATACTGTTATGTTGTTCACATTTGTGCACAGCTCTACCAAAAGGGTGTTTCTTATGTTTGTTCTAAATAAGTGACTGTAGTGTATTTTTCTTTTGCACAATGCTGTAGAATTGCAAAGAGTATATACAGTAAAAATGTGAAATGTACGCATTCAGTGTCTTGTACTCACTCCCCTAACTACAGCAACGTGTAACTTGCAACTAAAATGGCTGTACAGGTAGTGAATAGTGCTGTCTTGAGCATTTTCAGGTAGTGTCAATGAGTTCTAACCTTTTTTTCTGCATTGGAAAACACTGAGAGAAGTTACTGTCATAATGAAAACATGACAAACCCATTTGACTATCTTGTTCATAAACAAGATAAAAAGACTTCTCATTTTGATGACACTGGCAGTTTCACTGACATGAATACTTGCTTATGAGGAATGGACTATCCATTTCGAGCAAGTTACATGCTTGTGCAGGTTATCCACTAGGTTTTGCAGTTTACACTAACTGTTTTGAGAAATGCACTAACTGCTGCGCAAATGTTAATAGTGTTGTGAGAAAAGTACCAAAGCGACAGAGAAAAACTGTAATGTGCTTGGACACAGAGCTCTGTGAACAGCCAGCCTCTTTAGCAATGACCTTTCGTGTTTTGCCCTCCTTGTGCAAGGTGTCAATGGTCATCTTTTGGACACCGGTCAGGTCAGCAGTCTTCCCATGGGTGTGTAGCATATTAGACTGAGAGACCATTTAAAAGCTTTTGCAGGTAATTTTCTGAGATACTCAGTTTGGGGTTTTCATTAGTTGTCAGTTATAATCATCAACATTAAAAGAAATAAACACTGGAAATATGTCAGTCTGTGTTCAATGAATGTGTACATTATCTAACTTTTACCTTTTGAATGGAATTAATGAAATAAATTAATTTTTCAATGATATTCTAATTATATGACCAGGACCTGTACATTGTATGTGGTACCATTTCCCCCATGTTGATAGGTGGGGGCTCTGGGCAAGAAGACAATGCATGTCCCTGAACTATCACCATCCTTTTTTGAACATTCAATGCCCTTCCTCGAAATAGCTTTCTGCTTTACTTCACGTCAGTCAGCATGGCACTTAATTAAGTAAAATGGTGCTGGAAATCAGCCCTGTGAAACTCCATTTTGAAATTTGAAAAATGTGTTCAATTTTGGCTGAATTCACTAGCCCAGCATTTCCCCCCTTTGCTTCCAAGCTTTTGAAATATACAATATTCCTAGATTGTGAATTTTGAAATCAATTATAGATGTTTGCAGATTTCATAAACAGTCCTTGTAATGTAGAAAATTGTTGACATTTTATTGAAAAGGAGTGTATTGCCCTGTCAATAACTGGTGAGTTCTGACAGAAGTTTCCAGTAGGTTCTCCTAAATACCCTTTGGACTAGAAGTTAGTAGACCCTTTAGGAGAAGTTGCGGTCATGCACCAGAATCTCTAGTCAAGTGGGAAGTGTTTTCTGGCTGGTGTCCTACACAGAGAGGTGTGTGTGTGTGTTGGGTTTGGGGGGGGGGGTGTTTGTGAGGTGAAAGGGACCCCCGTCTGCAGCTGTGGATCCTCCTCCTGTGTGAAAGCGGAGCTGGGAAGCTGATCCCGACCTGTCCTGTGTTTTATTCATCAGCAGACACCTGAGAGGCAGGCTGAAGGGAAGACTCCTGACGGGAGGAGGCAAAAAAAAACACATTTTCATACCACATAACTGCACCCGAACCCTGCTGTCTGTACACACCTGTATGCACACTCTACACATATTTTGTGTGTGTGTTAGTCTTATCTGATGGGGTTAAAGTAGATGTTTATGTGCAAGAAGAAACCAATTGCTCCTCGTCTTTTTAAAATCTCACTTTAATCCACTTTTTTTCATTGTCTATTTTTTTTAATCAATTTTTCTTCTCCACCTGTTCCTCTTTACCTCCCTCTCTCCCTTTGCCTACATTTCCCCACCACTTTCTCTCTCTCAGCCCCTTTTCTCTATCCCTCCATCCCTCCTGTGGCAGTCACAGTGGGCAAACTGAAGAGATGAATGTTTTATGGCCCGGTGTTAGTAACCTTAGACGGGGCCCGTCTCAAAGCTCACGCTGCCCAGGCCAGCATTGGCCAGTGGCCCCTGGGCAATAGGCCCTCGGTTGGAGGGGGGCCAGCGGGCAGACGGCAAGTGCTGAAGAAGGCAGAGCCCATGGGCTGGCGTCAGAGCAGCTGACACGGGCCTCTCCGGGTGCACGCCATCGTGGTGAGAGACAGGGAAGAGAGAGAAAGAAAAAAAAGAGAGAGAGAGAGAGAGAGAGAGAGAGAGAGAGAGAGGCTCCTATGCCATACGCACTGACTGCGCTGAACTCTCACGTGACCCACCGTTAGAGCCCTGAATCTTTCATGAAGGCGCCACCACCTGTTAGGTAACTGCACAACTTTGCAAGCTCATTATCTGCCCCAAGCTGTAGAATTCAGCAACTTTTAATAACGAGGAGGTACAATGTTATTTTACTGGCCTGCATGGCCCATCTGCACAGGTCTTGCTCCGCTGCAGCCTCTGCTCCTCTGTAAGGCTAGAAGTGGAGAGTTTTATTCTCATGCTTTGCATTTGGGGTTACCTGTAACCTGAGAAGTTAAAGACTGGACAAAAAAACTAGTGAATGGAGCACTGTTTATGTGTGTGGAGGCATGACCCCATCTTCCCGTGCTTATGGGAACAAAAAGCCTCACACCATGCTTCATATATTAAACAAATATTATCTTTGTACATTATGTATGCACAAAGACAAAGTACAGTGTCTGGAAATGAAGAATTTTTAAATTCCAAATGCTAATCAGTGATGGTCTTTTGCATGGCATAAGTCTTTTTTTTTCCCACTGCACCTAAAAAGATAGCAGCTATCTTCCCCTTGTCCACTGTCCAGATAGCCTATAATAGCTTCATTCAAAGCCCAAGTAGAGACTGGGCTGTTTTCACGGAAAGGGAGGTGGGGGCGTTAAATACAAATCCTTATTAAATACCAAACAAGGCAAGCACTGCATGTAACAGAACAGGGGATGAATGACACACCAGAAAACGTGAGGAGAGAAAGAGAGAACGCTTGAATGGAGGAAAAAGAGATGAGGTTTGAGAGTGGTTTGTGACATCAGGGTGTTGGTATTGACTCAGGATCAGCTATCTCTCTCTCTCTCTCTCTCTCTCTCTCTCTCTCTCTCTCTCTTTCTCTTTCTCCCCTCCCTGTCTCCATATCCCTCTCCCTCACTCACTCTCTTGCTCAGTGTGTGGCAGCATGCAGAGCCAGGGCCAGTCACACGCACGGGCGGAGAGAGGGGACGAGTGCCCTGGGGATGCTGCCCGACTCTAGAGCCCCACCGCTGGCTGTCTGGACTCAGAGATGATCCATAAGTGGGTGAGTCTGTCTTCTCTTCTCTTCTCTTCTCTTCTCTTCTCTTCTTTTCTCTTCTCTTCTCTTCTCTTCTCTTCTCTTCTCTTCTCTTCTCTGCTCTGCTCTGCTCTTCTCTTCGTTTTCCTCCTTTAACATTCTCTTCAGAGCTTTATAGCTAAATGGTTGTCATCTGTTTAGCTATTTTAATTGTTTTTTTTTTCACTTCTTTTTTCCCCCTATACTGGCCCGCCACTCATTCTTCTTTTCTCTAGTGTTCAATTATTGGATTTTCTATGCCAATTTTTAAGGGAGGAATTAAAAGAATGAGATAAATGACTGTTTGGAACTGTGTCCATTGAAGAGCATGTGCTGTGTCTACATAATCATATTGGAAAATAATTAACTCTGACAACATTTTGACACTGTGATTCGCTGTAAAGTACACAGAACGATTCAGCAATAAAATATGCTCTGAACTTTAGCCACTGAATAAGTTGTAGTGGCTGAGAAGTGTTGGTGTGCTTGTGTTGGTCTGAAGGTTTTATCTACAGTATGTTTAAATGGATACGCTCAGTACTAACAGTAAAAGGTATTTAATGATTTTTCTAAAGTAACAAAGTTAGCTGGCTTCAACTGCTGCCTAGATAAGTGCTGCTCTCAAGAGACTGATTGCATGTAGACTTTTGTTGGTTCACCTTTTTCTCGTCTGACTTAGCTTATGTCAAACATCTGAAATGTACATGTGTGTTGGTGAAATATGCTAAATGCTCATATGTTCTAAATGAGTTCAATGCAGTTATTTTGATTTCACTGTGCTAGATAAATACATTATGCACTGGCTGACATACCTAACCTGATGCCTGTTGGGTGTTGCAATGAGTTTAAAGGTTGATTTGTTGTTTCGATGACTTCTTGTCAATGAAGTCAGCTCCATAAAGAGAGTCTGATATATAAACTAAATGTAAGGCTTACAGGTGTATCTGTATGCTGTGGGTAACCTAAATGCCTAAAAAACCATGCAGGTTACTCATGTATCTGTAACTTTTATTCTAATGCCCAGGCAAGGCAGTGAGACACAGCAATAGTGAGAGGAGAATCTTTTTTGCTGGTACCAGCTTTCCTTTAGCAAGCTAGGGGTGTGTTTTTTTCTGTGTGCCGCATTGTGGTGGCGTCCGACTCCAAATCCTGCTGGGGAATTAAGTCAAAACAATATGGAACAAAGACACAGTCAAAGCCGCAGGGCATTCCAGCACTACAGTACACCGAGGCCAGTGTTGCTCCAAGAGCACACACACACACATACACACAAACATACACACACACACACACACACACACACACACAAAAACGCCCAAAGCTCCTGTAGCCATGGGAGAAAGGCGGAATTCTGTGCTGCTTCCTGTCTGAAAGAGCCACAACAATCCCTCAAAAACGTCCTGGCTGGATCGGAGGGGTAACTAGCTGTCTCTCCTAAAATTAGAAATTAAATGCTTTAGCCAGGTGGCGTTGGTGTCTGTGATGGGCATTTCAACTCGAACTGGAGCAAAAGTAGGTCACACTGTCGGCCACTCGTGCTCCAGAGTGCTGTTGTCATCTTTAATTCCACTAATTGTTTTGGGACGGCTGAACGTCCGGGGCGGGGGCAGTCTCTGTTTGAGGGCTGAGTGGACTGTCATCGCTGAGGGGTAAAGGAAAGGGCAGAAGTCATGTAATGGAAGTCAGAGGGTGCACGATCGCTCTCTCCTCTCACATCCAGTCGAGGAGAGAGCGAGAGACAGGTAGGCTTTTCAGCAGCTCTCTCTGATATCACTTAGTGCATCCCATCACTCAACAGCCACAGAGATGAGATGGTATTCGCTAGTCACCTCTCTCTCTTTCCCTCTCTCTTTCTCACACACACACACACACACACACATATACTTCACAGGAAAGGTTACCGTGAGCCCAGAACACTTTAGGGTTTTCTAAGTGGAATTATTAGATTCCGTAGGTTTTCGCATAGGTTTGTGTGGTTTTTAGAATATTTGTGCTTGTTACCAAATTGATAAGCAATGGCAGGGACCCCTCTCCAAATTAGGGGCCCCATTTTGCCCCATGTTTCTTATACTAGGTTAACACTATAATTATGTCAGTATTGTTGCTGTTGTTGGAGATGATGAGTTAATAGTGGTGGTACTATTTTGTATGGCAGTTGTATTGTAATTCAGATGTCAGTGCTTTAGTTATTCCACTGTTGTAACTGTCCAGTATGTAGTGTAACAAAATACCAAAACATAAACATAATAAATGAAATGCTGTTGAATAGCACGGGAGAAAAAGAATGTATTTCTGATTATTTCAGAACGGTTCCAGCAATTCTGGTGGTCACATTTGATTCCCCTCACAGACTTGTTGTTGGTTTTGTTTTGTTTTTTCTGTGTGCAGTGACTCACAGTGTTTTTATAGGGCAACACCCAGGATATCGCTTTCTCTATTATCATTTATTGTGTTTTTTTCCTTTGGATTTGTTTTGAAAAGCAGATGCCAGAAGTGTGAGACAGCAACAAATGGCTTCTCCCCAAAGTGGCCTACGTAAGTGGTTGTGACATTGATTGAAAAATATATGTACACATATATTTGGTTTAAGTATGTTTAAAACCATGTAATAACATGTGCATGATGTTATAAATCCACATCAAGGGGATTGTATGTGCATAGATGTATTTCCTAGCCTATCTAGCCCAGCTCCTGAAACATGAAAACTGACAGTGTGACGTGTCGTCACCCCCTTGGTTCTCACCTTCTCCCTTTCCTTCTCCTACTCTTCCTCCTCCTCCTCCTCCTCCTCCTCCTCGTCCTCGTGACTGTGGTTCAGGTATCCAGGGCGATGATAACCTCCAGTCCATGTTTGTGGGCGCCATGATGAGGAAGATTAAATCCCGTACCTGGAAGAAGCAGCGCTACTTCAGGCTGCAGGAAGACTGCATGACCATCTGGTACAAGTCAAAGAAGGCGGTCAAAGCCCACTCCACCTGTGAGTGTGCATTTCCCACTCTCTGCCCACTGCCTAGTTTTTCTTAGTTGTCCAGTAGTAATGCCCAGTGTAACCAAGCAAAGAATGGAGGTCTAACACTGGCACAGAATTTTCCAACTTTTTTGCCAAGGCATCTAGAAAAAGCTTGCACAGTCATTTTTTGTGAATACAAGGCTGCCTATACCCTGTGTTTTAGACTGACAAAGATAAGGCTGCCTATATGTTTACTATTTTAGACTCTAAATATAAAGCTTCCAATATCCGGTGTTTTAGATCCTGAAAACAAAGGGTGGCTATGCCCTGTGTGAGACCGAATACCTGGTGCATACAAGGCTGCTTAGCCCAGTGTTTTAGACTGACACAGATAAGCACTTATCAGTCAAGTCTTAAGTGTCACAGTGATGTGAATGAGACAGCACAGAAGTGGAAATGTACTTAACTGACACATATGATGTTATCACACTTATAAGGACAAGGCATATGAACATATTGTCATGTTGAGGGACTGGTTACTTCTTCAGAGGATCCATGAAGGACCTGATGCTCTGTAATGCGTAGACTGGTACCACAGTTATTTGTGCCCCAAAAAGCCAACATGATCTACTCCAGCTTCCGTATATCTTACATGCTCCCATGGATAGGCAGCTCTCCTCATCAGTCTTCTGGCAGGCTGTCCCCACATCGTCTCGTAGTGTGATCAATCCCCCTTTGGTGGGATTGAGGCTGGGCAGGTTGAAAGCAGTCCATGCCCCTCTCTGGTTACCCTTTTGCCCAGTTCCTCATGTAGAAGATCAACGGCCGTGTGCGTATTGCAAAGGAGACGGGCAGAAGATGCAATTTAAGAGTACTGAGATTGGGGCCTGATCAACTGCTAGCCTTCCCTTTGCAGGATTTGGTTCCCGGCCCAGGACAACAATGCGACTGTTTTCACTAACAAGATACGCCTCACAGCCTTGATAAGCAGAATCAGGTGCATTTTGTTCAGCAATACTGTGTTACTTCAGCACTCTCCTTAGCAGAACAAACTGCTTGGTCTTAATCACATATACTAATGAATTAGAATAGGTAGTCCAAGGGCTCTTACCAAAAAGGCTTTATGTTTTATTAAACCCCTGCTTGGGTCAAGGATGTGACATCTAATCTCCGCCTGTGACATCACACACAGATCCTGTTAAACGAAGGATAAATGAAGGAAAAAATCAAAATCCCTCCTAAAAAAATCAAAAACCTGGACCTAAGTTCTCCTTTCTACTGTTACCGTTAAGAACCCCCTCTTTCTTTTAGTAGCTTCATATGGTTAGCTTTAAAAGCTGAATGGAAATGACTTTAGATGAGCAGAAAAATTGGCGCCAGGCAGAAAGGCAGTAAATGCCCAACGTGCCTGACATGCTCTTTTTCTGGCACTGCTTATGTGGAGTCCCGCCCTCATCAGTGCTAACTGAAAACCTTCAGATACACTCCTGACTTTTCTTTGTTTCTTTCTTTTGTTTGTTTGTTTGTTTTTTTTTTCTTTCTTTCACCCTTGTCTCTCACCCCACCCTCCATCGTGGTCTCCAGTCTTGGTCAGTGATGTGGAGGCCGTGCGGGAGGGTCACCAGTCCGAGGTGCTCAAGAGCATTGCTATAGAGTTCCCTGCTGACCGCTGCTTTACCCTGGTGTTCCGCGGTCGCCGTGGCAACCTGGACCTGGTTGCCGAGTCGGCGGCGGAGGCCCAGCTGTGGGTCAAGGGGATACGCAAGCTCATGGAGAACGTAGAAAGCATGGGCGAGAGGGAGAAACTTGACCAGTATCCTTTCAGTAAAACACAAAATACACTGACTAACCCATGGTGTTGTGGAGTTACTTACGGTAGAGATTTACAGTAACTGCAGTCTAACAGCACTAAGATGATGATACCATAACAGTGATGAAAACTGCTGGAATGAATATTTGGCTGGGCCTCAGCAGACTTTAGGATCTAGAGTTATAGTCATAGTTATAACTGCTTGTTATTAGTAGTAATTACTTTAGTGTCAGATTAAAAAAGAAGACTGAGTCACATCCCACTCATGATTGACAACATCAAGCTCTCTAGGACTTCAAGGTGTCAGTCTTTGTCATAGAGTTAGGGATTTTGTTCACTGTGGTAATGTCACTGTTTGTTGTTTGTTGCATGAGCATCCTTGACCTGCCAACCAGGTGGATCTGTGATTGGTTTAAGAAGGCAGATAAGAACAAGGATGGTAGAATGAACTTCAAGGAGGTGCGGGACCTGCTGAAGATGATGAACGTGGAGATGAATGAACAACATGCTCTGCGGCTCTTCAGGGTAAATAGGAAAAACAGTGGACATTCTTTCCTAGCACAGCCATGACTGAGGCCTTAGGGTTCGCGTCCACTAAATACATTTTGTGCATTGACAGTGAGTGCTTTCTTTGCACTTCTCTTGCTATGAATACTATGTTGGGAAGATGAACATTCTAAAGAACATCTGGGTCCATAGAATAAACAGTGAAATGTTAAACTCTAATATTGCTGTAGAACACATTCTTTTAATAAATGCTTAAGAACCTTCATGCCTTCATACCATTATACTATCCTATAAGCAAACAACAAGCGGACAGTTAGTGTCTTTTGCATTTATCAGTAACAACACAAACCCACAGAGATTCTAGATGAGTTCAAATGTAAGATAGCAAAAGCAGTGGTTAGTTCCAGACACTGCATTGTTAATGGTGTGTCTGTCATAAAACACCACTTATACATTTTAACTCATTAAACTGGGCAGCGTTTTCCACTTGCCACAAATGCAGGTAAGTCGAACTGGCTTCTCATTATTTGGAACGAGTCTAACATGGATACGGTGCAATATTAGTCAAGCATGTTAACTTATGTATTATGCTGAAGTCATGTTATATCAGTGTTTCCAAACTTTTTATTCTTACACCCCTGTGTGAGTCAGCTTTAGTGCTATAATGTTGGACTGGGGCCAGAGTCATTTGATGGGATACCCCTTGAAACTCCCGCCTTGAAATAATAATGACGATCATCAGCGGAGTCCTCACTGCTTGGTCAGGGTTCCCTTACGCGGGGTCGGTGTGTGTTACAGATGGCTGATAAGTCTCAGTCAGACACGCTGGAAGATGACGAGTTCGTACAGTTCTACAAGATGCTGACCAAAAGGAACGATGTGCTGCGCATCTTCCAGGACTACTCGGGGGATGGCCAGAAGCTTACAGTGCCCGAGCTGGAAAAGTTCCTGCGGGCTGAGCAGCTGGAGACCGAGGCTGTGCAGCAGCATGCCCTGGAGCTCATTGAGCTCTTTGAACCCTCCGATACCGGTAAAAAACAGAGCCACACTACACAAGAGCACACACAGAGCCCTGGGGTAGCTTTGGCCTAATGGTTAGGAAGTTGGTCTTGGGATCGGACAGTTGCATGTTTGATTCCCGTACCAGTAGGAAAAATGTAGGTGAGGGGAAGTCAGTACCAGCACTGTCCTGCATCTTCATCCATAGCTGAAGTGCCCTTGAGCAAGGCATTTAACCCCACATTTCTCCAAGGGGACTGTGCAATTCATTAAAGTCGCTTTGGATAAGAGCATTGGCTGAATGTAATGTAACGTTCAGAACCCTCTGACACTGGTACCAAACATAAGCACAAAGTTGAAGTTGGTTCTAAAAGCTGCTGATTTAACTGACATAATACATCCATCACAAGCAATGATCACTCTCCAGATACTGAAACCTTTTAGATTTCATAGCTTTTCTTTGGACATAGTTCTTTCTTCTAGATCTATTGACATACTACAAGCAAACTACAACTCCCTAAAGGAATCCACTAAGCATGATTTGATTCCGCTTACCTCCTCCTCCTAACCCCTCGTCCACAGCCAAGATGCTGCAGGCCATGACAATCGATGGCTTCCTGATGTACCTGGGTTCGGCCGAGGGCTCCATCTTCAACCCCAGGCATCAGGGCGTCTACCAGGACATGAGCCAACCGCTGTGCCACTACTTCATCTCCTCCTCCCATAACACCTACCTGCTAGAGGACCAACTCCGGGGACACAGCAGCGTGGAGGGATACATACGGTATGTACACACACACACACACACACACACACACACACACACACACACTATATATTTTCTGCCTGCAACGCTGATTGAAGGAGAAGGACTTTCCAGTGTATGGGAGAAGTGCCCTGTGTGACACCTGTCCTTAGCCCCCTCCAGTACACTCTCTCTACAGTAGTAACAGGACAGGAGTGATAGTACCCTCACCTGGAGACAGAACAGTTTTGTTACTGTCGGAAGAAACCATCACCCAGGGCTTCTGTTTGCTTGGCACAAGGATTCTGACCCATTTGCAGGGAGGTGAAGGGTATTCTGGGGTAGACGCTGGCAACAGGGATCTCTTACAGAATTGGGGTGTGTTTAATCCGATTAGCCATTATTGTGTGTGATGGAGTGACCATCACTAGAGTTGTGGGTGTGCTCTGACTGCCATCCCAACGAGCCTGGCTCTTTGGCGTTGCGGTCAGAGTACACGTTTGGCACCCGGGAGACCTGGGTTTGAATCCCGGTGGGGCGACTTCTCCTCCCCTTCGCTACAAATGGTGTCAGAAGTGGGATGGCTTGCCGTGAGGTCATCGGAGGCGCAGCATGGTGTGAGGGACCCACTGTGTGTGTGAAGCGCATGGCGTGAGGGACCCCCTGTGTGTGAAGCGCATGGCGTGAGGGACACCGTGAGTGTGTGAAGCGCATGGCGTGAGGGACACTGTGAGTGTGTGAAGCGCATGGCGTGAGGGACACGCGGTGTGTGTGAAGCACATGGCTGCGCTTCCCGAAGGGGAAGGTAGTGTGATGGAGTGACCATCACTAGAGTTGTGGGTGTGCTCTGACTGCCATCCCAACGAGCCTGGCTCTTTGGCGTTGCGGTCAGAGTGCACGTTTGGCACCCGGGAGACCCGGGTTTGAATCCCGGTGGGGCGACTTCTCCTCCCCTTCGCTACAACAAGCTTATTTCTGAAGGTCTGACCACCTGATGATTTGCATAACACAATATGGCTGCTACATGACTGACTAAGAATGATTCCTTTGAAAACATGAGTCATAGTCAAGACAGACTTATTCAGAAGTTGAATCAAATAAATAGTTGGATATATTTTATGTATCCTGATCCTGATTATGAAATAATTGCCCTCTGGACTTGACTATGGCCACCTGGCTATGGATTACCAAAATACACCAGAACTTTCTGATTGAGAACATCTCAGTAATGCTGTTTGAACCATGGAGGTATTATAAGAACTGGAGAGAGTGACAAAGTCTATAGGGAGATATAGCCAAAACTGAATGAATGAACTGAATTTAGGTGCCATGGTACTGATTGGGGTAATGAAGAGCACAATGTCGCTGATGTAAATTGGACGTTGTCACAAAAAGCATGTCCCATAGTTTCTCATTGGTGTCGTCGCCATGAACAGGTATGGGTAAGGAAGCAGGTGCCCAACACTAAACTCGAGCAGGTGCTGACAAGGATGGGGGAAAATGTGCCGGAGTCAGCTAGAAACTATGCAATTTTTAAAAGATGGCGTTGAGGATGTGCCTTGCTGACTGGCTGAAGCTTTCCTTTCCAGTCCTGACCCCTGGTTTAGACAGGCCTTTATTCTGTTTTTTTTTTCTGGGTGTTACTTGTATGGACAATTTAAGGGATTTAATGGCAACTTATGTCATGTTGGAATCCAAAACAGTCAGCAAAATGCCCTTACTTTGACATGACACTTAGTAGGTTTTGGTGCTTATCAACATTTGCTTGATCAGAGAGGTACACACAAGCATCTGCCACCATCTTTCCTTGCCAATGGCAACTTTCAGCTCTTAATGTTAAATTATGAATTGCAGACTATCAAAATATTGGCAAGCTAAGAGCCTGATGTGTCACCTGACTCTAGGAAGCACGGGAGCGCCTACACCTGATCTCATCTGTCAGTGTGTGTGTGTGTGTGTGTGTGTGTGTTGGCCCACTTCACTGAGGCAAAATTCTTCTCACGTTCCTCCAGCCATCCTTCCCGTCTGTGTGCTCAGAGACTCTCTGGTGTGTATGTCACACTGCTGACTGGAAAGAGAGTGTGAGAATCTCTGGTGTGTATATCATTCCTCACTAACGAAAGAGAAAACGAAAACCATCATTTTCAGACGCAAGTGGCAGTATTTCCATTACTCTTTCTGTTTCAAGTTATTCTTTATTATAAACAAAGTCTGTCTATCTATCTATCTATCTATCTATCTATCTATCTATCTATCTATCTATCTATCTATCTATCTATCTATCTATCTATCTATCTATCTATCTATCTATCTATCTGTCTGTCTGCTTGCCTGTCTGCTTGCCTGTCTGCCTGTCTGAAATATAGAAGTGGTGGCTGTATTGAATGACAGAATGGTAAACTGCACATTTAGCTTGATGTCAATGTTGTGTGTGTGTGTGTGCGTGGTTCTGCAGGGCTCTTAACCGGGGTTGTCGCTGTGTAGAGGTGGATTGCTGGGACGGACCCAACGGTGAGCCCATCGTCTACCATGGTCACACCCTTACCACCAAGATCCTTTTCAAGGACGTTGTCAATGCCCTGGACAACTACGCCTTTAAGGTGCGGCACCCCACGCTGTTGCTCTTGCCTTGTCTTGTGCCCACAAAATACTGGCAGCATAGCCCAGTATTTGCATTAATAAAGAACTTGGCCTAATCCAGTCCTCCAGAGCCAACTTAAAAACACTATGTTCAGCCATACTCATCTCACATTCTGCCAATTGTCTAGCCAGTGAATACAAAAATCCTTATATACCATTCCAGCTAATCAACACTATTTCAACTAATCAACACACCACTACAGGAGCATTAATAGACATGAGAAAGTTCATTACCACCTCAACTTTACCACGTTAATCTTGTTGAGATCTGAAATCTCCTTTTCAATGAGACCTGGCCAAGACAGCAGAGCTGAGCTGCACTCTTATTTGCCAGAATTGAGGATACCACCTTGTGTGTGTATGTGTGAAGGGGCCTCTCTTATCGAGTTCGGAGTGCATTATGTAGATTTCTGACAGCAGTATGTTTGTGAAAAAGTCGTTGAGTTAAAGTAAGTTAGTGATTCTAATGTAAAGCTCATTGTGTGTGTGTGTGTGTGTGTGTGTGTGTGATTATTAGGGGCAGTGATTGGAGCCCGTTACAGGGCCCTCTCTGTGCAATATAGCCAGTTAAGTCAATGAGTGTCATTCAGTCTTGTTTCACTCAACACTCTCTGTGTGGTTCATTAAGAGAACTGCAGTCACACTGACTGTAATCTGGATTGCTTCCAGCAGTGGTGCCTTTGAAACAGCAGTTTTCATTTTCTTTGAATTTGCCCTGAGATCAAATTATCTGGAATGTCACATAAAATTTAGGCTGATCTGCTTTGGGCAGCGGTGTCTTTCAAACAGTTTATTCTTGCCTTTGCTGGAATGGTTTGTTAAAACACAAAATGTTCAGAGAAGGTACTTCTCTGAGAACAAATGTGGATGTTGCACTATGTAGAATGTTTGCACAAAAATGTTCAGCTGTAACAGCACATAGGAGACATGTTTGCCATTGTTTTGCCAAATATGAACATAGCTGCGAGTGTGCCCAGGTTGTGCCCTGCCCAACCACCTGTTCACAGGCATGCTGAACAGGTGGGTGAGGGAGTGGGTCTAGGCAGGCAGGCAGGCAGGCGTGCGGATGGACGGACAGGCGGGCACGCAACATGATCGTTGCCCCCCCTGACCCCTGCCTGCCTGAGTGGAGCGCACTACTGTATGGCAGGTGTAGCCTTTCCACATCTACAATACGCCATTTTTAATAATTTATATACTCCCTCCCTCTCTCTATCCCTCTCTCACCATGTCTGTCTTATACATAAACAAACTCTTTTTTTTATTCCCCTCTCCTTTACATCCACTCTATTTCTCTCTTCCATACACCCCCACACGCATACACATACACCCCCCCCCACACACACACACACACACCCACACACATATACAGTCTCTTTTCTTATTAATATTCACTCTGTTTCGCTCTACCTCTCCCTCCTCTTCTACTTGTTCTCGCTCTTTAACTCCCTCCCTCTTCCTCTCTGACCTAATTTTTGTGCTCCCAGGTATCAGAGTACCCGGTCATCTTGTCCATTGAGAACCACTGCAGTGTGGAGCAGCAGAGAGTCATGGCCCAACACCTCAACCAGATCCTCGGAGACAAGCTGCTTAAAAACGCTGTGGACGGCAGAATCGCCAACAGCTTCCCTTCCCCTGAGGTGAGCCGCTGCCCTCTGACCCTCTGGGGTGTTGGCCTTAGCATTTACCCAACCCAAACACTCAGCAGTGTCTGACCCAGGCTAGTATCGTCAAGAGTATCAATAGGCTTTTTTTGTCAGATACTAGTTGTATATCAGCAAGTAAAAAAAAAAACTACAAACAACAAAAAATATTTAAAAAATAACTATGGATATAAAGGCTCTACATAGGTACATTTATATAACAGTCAATATAAAAACAATATATAGGGTGCCCCAAAAGTCACTGTACACTTTTTATTAATTCCTAAAATATGCACAAGAAACTAAGTTTATTCATATTTTTAGTATCAAAAAAAGGCGTAATTGCAGTTTTACTTGCTAAACTTGTCATTACGTTCCAACACTGTGAAGACTAGCTACAAACCTCCATCTCTATTTTCGAGTTTCCACAACCTTCAGCCACCTTTGGGTGCAGGCCTCGCTGACGTTTTCCATCATCTCTTCCCCAACCCTGCTGCAGGCCATGCAGATTCTTGGCTCGGGCTGTGACAGGTCATGGGCCTTAGTGGCACAGGAAGTGATGTCAGGGGAGAGTGAAGACCATTTGAGGGGTGATGCCTTTCGATCAATCCATCTGTCAGAAAACTTGATGTTCAGGAAATCCCTCACTAACCTGGCACAATGGGGATGGTCTTTGTCTTGTTGAAAACTCCTTGCCTGATGTTGTGGCACAGCTTGCGGACAGAATCCATGCTGCATGCAGGGAGGACAGGGAAGAGATGCTGCAAATGATCGAAGAGGCCTGCACCTGAAGTTGGCTCAAAGTTGTTAAATTTAAGGCACTCGTGGAGGTATACAGCTAGTATTTAAGGATTTTGAACCTGATGACTGGTGTATCAAGTAAAACTGCAAGGAGCCCTTTGTTGATACTAAAACTATGAATAAACTTGGTTTCTTGTGTAATTTTTAGGAATTTATTAAAACTTTATGCTGACTTTTGGGACCCCCTGTATATTTACAGAGGACGAAATATTGCTCTGTGTGTGTAGTATACATCTATATGTGCAACAGCAAGGACTGCTTAAAATGCAGTACTGTAAGAAGGTTCAACAAACCAGGACATGACTGATTGATTAAGTAATATTGTTCATGATGGAGAGAAGCTTTAACAGTGGAGACAGTGGAGTTGTTTCCCTGAGGACAGCCTTAGATGAGTGCAGGCAACAGGGAAACACATGAAATTGAATTGACAAAGAGTGAAAAAAGTTGTACTCAACTAAGGTCATCAGAGGAAAGCGTAACTTCGTAAGTAAGAGGGGGAAAAAATTATGCAGTTAAACATATACCGCTACCGCTAATATATTAGAGGCACCTGACAGATACATTTCGGCACGAGGCCGTTTTCAGCATCCAATAAATTTGTTTAACGGTGTGTTTTTTTTCTATTACAACACCTGGGCTTCTATTACAAAGAAGCCCTTTCTACAATCCCCCTCTCTGTCTCACTCACTAGGAGAATGAGCTGACCGATGCTGCAACCTTCACTTTCAGCTGTTTCCCCCCTGGGGGGGGTTTGGTGCTATGCGATCTGTACATGCAACAAGGGAAGGGTGAATTATTAACACGCCTAATATTGTTCCCCCCTGCTCCAGTGTACAATGGGGCCGGGGGGCAAAATGACCAGTGCTTAGACTATGAGTGGTGCCCATTCAGCCTGTCTTTTTTTAATTATAAGGGGGTGGAAAGTTCCGTACTAAAGCTAATGGAGAGGGCAAGATGATCAAGACATTACATCACAGTCTTGATTGGCTCAAGCTCGATCTGTCATGTAATTAAGTAGTGCAAGACTAAACGGAGAGCTTCTCAGCCTGCCTAAGGGGTAGCCTGATAACTTAAAGGCTGCTGTAGAGATTTGCCTTAACATTTAATCAATGGATCACTTTATTGAGTTTCATTGTATAGACTTACATGCCAATGCATAGTATAGGAGTTATATCCACAGTGGAGAAAGAGCAATTATGCATATACACAGTGACATGAATAAATAGTGGGTACCCTTTTTAATGGAACATATGGATTTACACGTCTGATATTATTCAGATGTACCTGTGTGTGATCTCTTTGTCTCTTTTTGGGTGTATGATGTGATATATATTGTGTGTAGGTGGGCATAATTTGTGTAATCTGTGTGTGTGTAATCTGTATGTGTGTGTGAGTGCAGGACCTGAAAGGTAAGATTCTGCTGAAAGGGAAGAAGATCGGGGGTCTGGAGGAGAGCATGAGTGGCGTGGTGGAGGAGACTCTCAGCGGAGAGATGAGCGAAGAGGATGAGACCGCAGACATCGAAGACGACAACCAGCACCAGGACAATATTCGCCGACGCACCAAGGTGAGCATAGAACCTCCACACACACACACACACACACACACACACATACACACACCACCTACCACAATTCCCTGCCGTTGTTTCCTATGTCCACCTCCCTTGAAACACACACCTGTACTTTAGTATCACTAGCCTTGGCATATAGTCTCACTCAGTCCCAGCATACACCTGCTTCTCAGCTTAAGCTTACATAACAAACCCAGGCTGCTCCAGGTTTTTTTTGCAAGCAGTACACTATGGGAAATTTCAACTAGTGAAAAGCTTCAATTGAAGTATATCTTTTGTACTCTTGAGTAAAATTCAGTCTGCATCAACAGCACATGCCACTGTCTTTTAATAAATGTAATTTTTTTTTAGATCTACAGCCTCTTATGGACTAGTATTTTACCAGCAGTTACACAAGCTTTAGCTCATAAAAGATCAATGGCTACAAGTAAAGGCTGCAGTGAGATGGATTTCCTCTCAACACAAGGTGAGAGAGAGAGACGAAGAGAAAGAGAGAGAGAGAGAGAAAGAGAGAGAGAGGGAGAGATCTGCTGTCAGTGTTATGTGAACGCTGAGGACTGGAGATAAGGTTTAGATGACTAATAGCTGTCCTCCACTCTCTCTCTCTCCCCCTCTCTATCCCTCCCTTCTTCATGTGCCATGTTGCCATGTGAGAGCAGGCGGCGCTGAGCGGCAGAGTAGCTCCTTTCGATACGCCGCCTCGTCACTTGATCCCTTGAACCGTGGTAATTGCAGTCAGGGATCACCTCTGTTGCTGCGCCTCGTACCGTTTCATAATCCGCCTGAAACCAGAGACGTTTTCTATCATTTTACATGTGGACAGCTTAATTTTTTTTTGTCTGCACACTTGGCATATGCGAACATGGGCCCATGGTGTTGTCAGCACAACCACATAAGTGTGCTTGCAAGGCAAGCTGGTAACCTCTTGACACCCAGATATTAGCAAGCCAGGAAAGAGACCTGGCTGGCGCTAATCTGGTATTGTTAGCCCTCTGTATGGCTAGTGTGCTGCCTTTGCCCGCTGCTACTTTGGGTGACCCTGGGCTTGTGCACGTGCCAGGCGATGCCTGACTAGGCCCACCTCTTGTTGGCCGTGTTTGACAGCTGCCTGATGGGCAGACAGCGGGCCTCCAGTCAGTTGCGGAGTAAGGGAGTGAGGGATCGTCTTTCACCTGTGGGCCAGGTGGTGATCGTGGGGAGCCTCGCTAATGATTTTGGCTTCGCGCCCCCGCAGCACCAGCCAAGCCACACTGCCTCACAGGCTGCTGTATGATGGGGGCGGGTTCGGATGACCTGCTATGAAGCAAAAGAGCATATGACAATAGATATGCCACCAGTTGAAAAACAAAGTAACACCAAAAAATAAAAAGTTCATGCTAATGCTAGTATTTAGCGAAGGCCAGCAGGCACACTTAAAACACATTTTACATTCTTAAAAGGGTGTGCAATAAGTCAGGGGATAGTTAGGATTAATTCTGCAAGGGTATTTCATGAAACATAATAAGCAACATTATTGTGATTGTTGTTTTGTGAGGCTCATTAGTGTACTCTTTGACAGAGTTCAAAATGTTTAGCAAAGGCCCTATTTACCCATCTTAATTTAGAAAGAAAGCTTCTCTCTAAAAATATTTGCAGCACAGTCTGTGGTCATTTATTTAGGAGTGAAACAGCATTATACCCCTATTGGTTTGGCTACAGGAACATGTAATATTATGTTGCAATAACACTTTCTTCTTATTATTTAGTTCTCTTCACAGAAATCTAAGCAGGACCTTTGCAAGGAGCTGTCTGACTGTGTGGTGTACTGCAAGAGCGTGCGTTTCAACAGCTTCAAGCACTCCCGGATCCACGCCAAATTCTACGAGATCTCCTCTTTCACAGAATCCAAGGCCCGGAAATTTATGCGGGAAACAGGTGAGTCTGACGCAATTTTCTGCTCCTATCTGATGATCTTGAATAGAGACCTAAAAAGGCGTGGACTTGGACTCATGTTTGTGTGTGTGTGTGTGTTCCCTAATCAGGAGCTGAGTTTGTGTGTCACAATGCAAGACAACTCTCCAGAATCTACCCAAGTGGCTTGCGAACAGCCTCTTCAAACTTCAATCCACAGGATATGTGGAGTGTTGGTTGCCAAATAGGTAAGAGACAACAGTTATTTCTTTATGTGTTGTTTACACAAGCACAATGACATTGCTTTGCAGACAGATGTATTTGTGAGGTCTTCCTTATCCCGTCTTATCCCGTCAAACTGTAGTTGCCCTGAACTTCCAGACAGCTGGGATCGAGATGGACCTTAATGATGGGCTCTTCAGTCAAAATGGCCGCTGTGGCTATGTCCTTAAACCAGAGCTCATGAGGAGCTCAGAGAGAGGGTTCGACCCAGAACACCCGAAGAACCATGACGGATACCAGCCCCTAAGTCTTTCCATACAGGTATAAAGCCATCTGTCCCAGAGTTAGACAAGGGGATACATGTATTTACTGTTCTGTGTGTGCAATAGCTCCCAGGTTAACATACCCTAGCTAAGCATGATTTACTATAGAGTGGAAGTAGACTGGAAACTCTTAGGTTAACTGGTGGAACACACTTCCACTGAGCTATTGGTGGGGAATGTCCAAATGGGTTACTGAATACTAAGAGAAAAGGGTAGTATCGACTTATCTAACTCGAGGGTAGATAGCAACTAAGCTAACTTCCCAAGAGTGTGGAAGAATCATAGGGATATTGAAATCATGCAATTTCTGGTGCACTGATTTCTGTGATCAATGGTTTTCTTGATTGTCGAATATATTAAAAAATGATTTTTTTCTTAGGTGATAAGTGGTCAGCAACTTCCAAAAGTCAACATTAAAGAGGGGTCCATCGTAGACCCTTTAGTCAGGGTGGAGATCTATGGTGTTCCCATCGACCAAGCCAAGCAAGAGACAAGACACATCGAAAACAATGGTAGGGGTCTGGCTTCTCTTGAATACTCCTAGTCAATGGGGGAAACTACAAAAAAGACAGCAGTTGGCTTTTTCTGTCAGAAGAGAACAGTAAATCAAGTTTGAGAACTATAAAATGGAATCACAGAAAATGCTGTTGTACCTTCTGGGGGAGCCTTTTGCGGCATATTGTTTGTCTATCATTTGCATGCACATTCGATGCACACACAAATATTAGGCTGGTTTACACAAGTTATGGTAGCTTTCAGTATTGCGTGTATTCTGAATTTTTACATGTTGCGCAGTTGTGTTGTCGTTCCCCTTTTAAAATGCTGTAAGCTCCTTTGACTGTTGCCATTGTGTTCCCTGACCTGACCCTAGGGTTTAATCCGGTGTGGTACGACACGCTCAATTTCACCATCCACACCCCCGAGCTGGCACTAGTGCGCTTCCTGGTGGAGGACTATGACAAGGCATCCAAGAATGACTTTGTGGGCCAGTACACCTTACCGTTCATGTGTATGCAGCAAGGTAAGCTTGTAAGCTTCATCAATCACACTGCTATTAGTGTAGAGACCAGACCAACAGCCAATCTCAAGTACACATAACGCATGCAGATGCTTCATATCCATATCCATAATGTACATAGATTCCTCATGCCCATTAGGTATACAGATGTACTCTGCTGGTAATGCACTACCACTGTCTAGTGTTTTGTTCACTGTTATAGGAGAAAGGTTTTGAACGCAAATTGGATCTCCAAGCATTAAAAAAAGTTTAAAAACCTTAACTGCTACACACTATAATTTCTTGCAAACAAGATGATACAACAGCAATCAAGCAACTGTTTGCCTAATTTATTTGAACAGTTCTATATTCTAGTTGACAATTCACTGTAAAGTCACAGTTACATGTTGTAGATAAACCTTTCAGCTTGTGAGGGTGGAAGCAGTGCGTAAAGCTGTTGGTTTGTGTTCCACTCTAAACTCTTCAGGGTACAGGCACATACATCTTCTGTCGAAAGATGGGACCAACATTCATCCTGCTTCACTGTTTGTAAACATCAAGATCAACAAGCTCACATATGATCAGACATCCACTTGAATCATCACGTCCTTTTAGCAAGTAGTGGCAAGATGAAAGTAGAACTCTGCATGGAAGTAATTTTTTTAGCAACCATGTGGAGGTGGATACTGAACAGACGACTTAAATCTTCCATGTCATTATAAACGGATTGTTTATGAAGAATAATTGCGCCAAAGTTTTTTGTAGCTCTTAAATGACAAAGCTGTGTGGTTTTGCTTTAAACAAGTTCTAGCTCAATTACCATTGACCAGCTATTTATATAATGTGTGTTTGGGGCCTACCCATTGCAATTAGTTAGGCTAATTAGGGTTGACCATAATTCAGTAACTACATGCCTTTTTTGACAATAACTTAGTCAATGCATATCCTTTTTGAAAGGTTTGAGCTTTATAATGCTAAAAAGTAGGTTTTGACAAAAATAATATTGTTAAGAAATTGACTAATTACAACAACGTAAGGGTGTGCAAGTAATCTGAATATAACTGTGTGGATATTTAGGGAACATACTCTGATGGTATGAAAACATCTCTGCAGCCTATTTAAGAGTCAGTCACTACATTAGCCAGCTTTAGTTTCTCTGACAAATGAACCCAGTTGAAAATTTAAACCTGCCGCAGTCCTCATCTGTCACCTTGTGTACTTGCATGTTTTATAACTACAAGGTTCATTCAGTTTGCTTTGTCCAGAGGAACGTATCCTTGCCTTCTAACTTCTGCATCACTGATGATGATCTTTAGCATCACTAACCTAGTGCTCATCACACAGAAGTTATTTTATATGTAATGTAAAAAAAATATTGCTGCTTGTTTTAATAGCATTATATTTTTATATTTGCACCCTTGCTTCCATTGTACATGGTAACACAATGGTGTTATAGTTTTTGTAGCGATCCATGGATCTCACATTTATTGTGTTTGTATATATGTATTTAGGTATTCACCTAATCTAGTTACTGTATTTGCTACACCAGCCCCCTAATAAAGCTGATTTTTAAAAGAATTTGACTTTTTGTTGGTCTGAATTTAAGACTACCATCACATTTAAATAATAAGTACACTGTTAAAGCAGAGTTATTTGTGTTTAGCATTTATTTTTTAATGGGAATGGAGGGGCCTTGCAGTGTTCGGGTGCTGTGATAGCAGAGCAAACTGCACAAGGGCTTCATAGGGACAGTTTGCCAATTGGTTGCAACCTAAGGGGAACTGAGGGTTTAGCTCATGAGTTTAGTGAAGCTTCATAGAACACTGTTGGGAACTGTTGTTCTGTTTCAGCTTGTCGCGGAGTTATTTTGGACTAACAAGAGTGCAGAAATGCATTTGAAAGTGTACTTTAGACTGAAAACTGAGCTGTTGGAGGTCTCCAAGGCTCGCTAAAGACAGCCTGCCTACTGGCAGCAGCTCTGCATACTGGGGCTTCAGATAAACAGTTTTTATAGTTGGGCATTGTTCCTCTGCTTCAGCTAGTGATGGATTTGCCAGGATAAGCACTTGCAAAAACTACTAACCGTGTACTAAAGAGCATTAAACATTTTAAAAGCGTACCAACATTGTAAAATTAAAATGAAATAATTCGCATGTGGGAAACTCCGTTCTTTCTCCTAAAGCCTGAACTGCTCGAGGAAAACAGAGATTAATACATTTCAATTTTAATAGACAATTTTATTAACAAAGAAATTCGCAGAGGTACTTTTGTCAAGGCCTTAACTCTTCGCACACAGTCACATTCAGTCACTTTTGTTTTCCTCAAAGAGGTGGAAGAAATGGCTCTGAATTGTTACACACCACGACTGACTAAAAATTTGTTTTCAATCCTTTTCTTAATCTTTTGAGGTGTTGTTATTACTACACAAATATGACTACTCAGCTCTAACATTTAGTACAAGACAACCAGATACATAAAATGTCCAAAACTCTGCATTGACTGAAGAGCTGTGGCACTTGTGGTGCTGATAGAAAGGGGTTTTCATTTTTCCCCATTTTCATATATAACTCCACTATGTTGACATTGTGTGATAAGAACAACTTATAAAGAAACCAGATAATTCAAATGGGTGGCTGTGTAAAAAATAGCAATACAAATGCAAAATGTATGTAAAATATCTAAGCCCGACCTGGCAGTATCACTATTACGGTGGACTTAATTGGCAGTGAAGCACATTCCACTGTAATACATGTTGTCCTTTACAGGAAGAATGTAAGAGGGGAACACTGTCTACACTGTAAAAGTAAAGCAAAGAACCAACTCTAAAAAAGTAAGGTAAACATGCTGCATGGATCTTTTCACGTTGGTTTTAACTTCACAATGCATGGACATTTGAGTATACATGGCATTGTTGAGATAAACCAACGTAAAAAACATCCATGTAGCGGTTTGTTTTTTTATTTTAAAAGCTGGCTCAAAGTGGCACTTTTTACAGTGTAAAAAAGGGGGAGGTCCGTCCTCTGAGTTTACTTCCGGCTGCTGACCGTGATCCAGGTGTCATCTTTGGGCGTGGCCACCAACTCATACCTGGCCTCCACCACCTGTCCGTCCAGGCTGTGAAGTTTTAACCGACGCACCAGACTACTAAGTAGGATTGTAGCCACAGTGTAGGCAAACCTGTTGAGAAGAAATTACAGGTGAGAGCATGTAAGAATGCTTTTTTTGATTACATTTTTTTTAAAAATTAAGAGGTTTCTGAAATTAGTATTTAAACAACAACAATAACAACAACAGAAAAACATGTTGCTGTATTTTGGTACTTTATAGGCCTTTTACATGTTAAACTGAATTTTTTCAGTTTTTCAGTATTAACAAGAGACACACCCCAGTGTTTCCCATACATAGACCATTCTGTGGCACAGCGCCACAGAATGAAAACCGAGCACCACAAATCGTCTAGCACCACACAATGCTACTTGGTGTGTGGGAAACACTGCACACACACTTGTTTTTACCTTAACTCTGGACAGGCCTGGTTTCCAGAGAACCCAAGCAGCGAGAAGCTTTTTCTGGAGTCCTCTTCACTGAACCTCTCAGGGTCAAATCTGTGCAGACAAAAGATGTTCATGGAGCAGACACCAGAGACCTGTAAACCTTGTACACCTCCTAAAATGAGAGCCCTGTATGCGTGTTTTGATAGAGGAATGAAGCCATATTCCTCTTCTATTAGGAAGTTGACGACTTAAACCAAGTTAATATATAGTTAACTGAACCAGTCACTAAACCACCTAACTGGAAAACCCACTGGCTAGATTCATGTAGAGTCACAGGTGTGAATCCCTGCTTCAGAAAGTAAAAGCCCTGCCAGCTGCCACACATCTGATTCACCATTTTCTGAACCTCCTAAACCTAGTGAGCAGACAAATCATTACACAGGCCATCGTTACACTAACTCAACTCTCTTTCCCTCAAACACTTCATTTAACGGTTACTTTTTTGGTTTACCTACATGTAACATGTAATATTATGTACTTACACTGTACATACCCAACACTAACCCTACCCCTATGGTACAGTGTAAGTATTTAATGTTACATATTGTTACACACTTTGTTACACTGTACCTAATTGATGTAAAAAAAAAAAGTGTAACTAAAAAAGCTTTTCTTTAATACAGACCTGTAAGGCAGAGGCCAGGTGTCTCCATCTTGGAGTACCACACCAAGAGCATAGATGACCAGCGTCTAAAACAGAACAGCAAAATCAGTATACACACAAAACAAACCCCTGCTTTCACCCAAATGGCAAATGAGGAGTTCACGGTAAAACAGGCATGGTCACAATGCAGAAACTGAGGAAATGCAATTTATAACTTGATTTTGTAAGCAAATGCTATTTTAAAATCCATCTAGCTCAAAACTATGCTTGTTTATTCACAGGATTGCTTTTGAAAAAGCTGGAGTTTCAATGCAACTACCGATAGGCAGAATCAGTTGAAAAATGTGATTTTGTGACTATGCCCATTTTTCCTTTGGACTCTTCAAATTTAAAGACAATTACAAATTTATTTATGTATATATACTTTAAGATTGTCATCAGAGTAATATTGTTTACATTTGCATTCCTTGTTTAAATAGAAAAAGAACATGTATGTGTTTGTTGACCTCTTTGGGAATGACATGCTGATCCACTTTGCCCTCCACCTCTTGTAGAGTTGCAGCCATGGGTGTGAGCTTGGCGGTTCGAACGGTTTCATTCAAAACCTGCTGGCAGTACCTTTACAGAAAATGGATACACTATTTAAATACACTTTAAGAGCTACCATAAAAATCCCTGGTGACTCACAAATGATGGTTCAAACTTTGGCAGACACACATGACACTAAGCAATAAAAGGATGCACTCACTTAAGTTCTGGAATCTTGTCCAGGGTAATAGGCTCCTCCCCCAAGACCTTTGTGCACTCCTGCAGGAGCTTTTCCTGAACATCCTTTGCAGAGGAGAGGAAATGCACTGCCCAGATGCACACTAGGAGAATTAAGAGTGTAAATTTAAATGCAGACTCAAATACAAAGTGTATACAGACCCACTCTACCAACATTCAGGGATAAAAGGGAAAATAACAGAATCAGTAACTCACAATTAGCAGTAATAACACAGCCAGCAAGAGAAAAGACCATAGCATCCTCCATGACCTTCAATGACACAAACAGTCATGTTAATAAAATGACTACAAAATAAACATAATGATCTAAAAGAAGTAAATACGTGTGTAGATGCTTCTGAGAGCTGTGTGCATTCTTGCTAACCCTAGTGTTTGGACTACATAAACATTTGTGACTTAGCACATACCTGCTTTTCAGAGAGTTTTGCCTGTATGAGGGAATCCATGAACGACGACTGGCCAGCACCGTGTCCCTTGATATCTCTCACAATTGACTTTAACACGGATTCCATCTCTGCCAAAGCTATTGGAACGAACACACACACCAACACACACCAAGACACACCAAGACACACCAAGACACACCAAGACACACCAAGACACACCAAGACACACACCCACACACACCCACACACACCCACACCATTTAACTGATAGCTTAAGTGACTAGAGAGAAGAAATGCTCTGACTGGTTGCCTACCTGTGTCATAGTGCCCCTTCCTGCTGGAGCTCTTCTCCATGGACCCATCGAGGTACCCTTTTCCGATCTCTGACCAAATCTACAAGTAGGACAGTCACAAAAAGCACAGGGGAGGTTTTTTTTTTGTATATCTACTTTAAGATTGTGCTCAGAGCTATTTATGCCATGCCAGTCACAGATAATGCATTATCAAATAAATGCTAAACTCACAGCAAGACAGATGTGGTTCACACCTACAGCTGTGCAGACCACTGACACAAACACACAGAAACTACAGCCCCTCCCTCACCGCATCATGGTTCTTTCGAAAGCGAATGACCTCAGCATCATCACCAAATCGCTCCCCCAAGGCAAGCTGAGTGACAGCCTTCATAGCCAATCCGAGAAGGTGAGAACAAAGGGGCGTGTGCTGGGACTCGGGGTAGGACTGCCATTTGGTTACTAGCTCTTCCACTAGCTTAAGAGGAGAGGGAGCAAGAGACAAAAAGAGAAGTGAGAATGAGAGAAATCATTATAAATAAACAGCACAATAAATAATTCAGCTAACTTATAATATACAACTAAATCATTATATGACCTTCTATGAATGAATATGAACAACACTTGCATAGGTTAACATAGTGAAAAAATGGTAATTTAACACACTTTAAAGTAAATGGCCTGTAATTAACCAAATACAAACCAAAATAATGCTTTTAAATGTCTTTTAAAAATTTTAGGGCGTTCAGATTGTATTCAAACCATTCCATAATTTAGTCACCAAGAAAGAAAAAAGTCTAGACTGAGAACACCAAACACTGACATTAAGTAGAAACAGAAGAAGAAAGAAAAAAAGTGACAGTCTATGAATGTGTTTATGATGTCTATGTACATGAAAGATGAGTCCAAAAGCATTATTATAGTATGAACACTTTTGTTCCGGTAGAGGTCAAGGTAATGTTTTAAAGCCCACTAACTTCCACATTTTTACCTTTACAAATGGAATCTTCCATCACATGGCAATAGGTTCAAAAGGACATCACACCCTTTAGAATGTGGCTTTACTCATATAACATATCATTATAATTACATTGTTGATGGGCAATAGCTGAAGTCTCTCACAATTTCTTGCCTATTTTTGCTGAATGTTTTATAAACTCAATTCTTTCACATACACTTAGTGCCCAAATTGCTAGTTGATGCTGACCAGTTTTTTTTAGTTACAAGTTATTTGTGTTTGCATAATTGTAACCTGGCAAGTGACCATAACTTACCACAATTCATGTATTGAATTTACCATCAATGCATGAATTAGATATGTGAAAGATTAGGAACTGTACAAAAAGGCCTTGGTGGGCATATATCAACAGGGCAACAAAGCTGGTAGAATTCATATTAGTAAGATGAACGCATCTGAGTTAGTTCTGGTTACGCTTAAATGTCAATCACCTTCAGCAACAGTGGGAAGTTGTTCTTCAAGGTGGTGTTGATGGCACTCTCGTACATCTTCTTCCTCAACACGGTCTCTGTCGCTCCTGCACTCAAGCCAGACTGGTAGCCAAGCAAAGACTTCAGCATTGTTTCAAAAGAGTCCGCTGCAGAAAAAAATGCAATCATGGTAAGTTCCTACAGATAGCATATAAGTACATATCAGTACAAGTTTATGTATGGCCCCTACACGTCATACAGAAATCTAGAATGTGCAAACAAATGAAGGGACCCCTACATCAGTCGTAGAGAAAGTATATAGCAGTGGAAATGCTGCATCTTCAATTATGTACTGTACCTTCACTGCATGCAAGAACTCACTGGTTTTGTTGGGGTTGATGTGTTGTTTTAACTGATCCACGGTTCCCAGACTAACCACAGGACGCCTGCCGAACCAAAAAGACGCCACCGGGCCAAACCGGTCGTGAAGTCCCACCAGGAATTCATGCAAGCTGCCTTTGTTGACGATGTCTTGCAAGTTACCATCCCTGGTGGAAGCAGGGAGAGGATATAATGTATGCCAGTTCAAGACCTGAAGAGCGGCCGTGACATTTGAAAGCACTATGAGAACACACTTACTTATCCTCAGTGGGGTTAAGGCCAGGGACACCAGACGCTCTTCTTGAGGACTAAAGAAAAACAATGCCAAGCTAGCGAATATTACACTGCCATGGTGGAGTTGCACAAACGCCATAAAAGTAGGCTAAGTAGCCGGTGCGTCATGCATAAATCCGTTAATTCATGCAGAATTGTCCTACACACAAAACATCTCTCACAATTATCCAAGTAGATATATTGATTGGTCAGAAGCCAACTTTGCTGTTATGCGTGGATGAGGAACTTTAGTCACAAAATATTGTACTAACAAACTAACACAGCTGGAATGAGAAAACAAGAAACCTCGCCCAAGTTAGTGGAATTTATTCGACTTTCTTACCGGGTATAAGTAAAGCACTGCACCAACCAGGATGACAACAAATGTCACGGCAAATATGGCAAAATCCAACATGCTTTCTAATACATTTAGGAAAACTTACTACGAAGATTAATGTTATTCCGGTGTCAATGTAAGCTGCTGCCAACTACATTACTGGCTAGCAAACTTGCTGCCAGCTACGCCAGCTACCACGTCTACCAAAAGAAACGTCCGTGCTCGCCTGCGCTCGATTGCCTTTCCTAAATGCAAAGGCATAAGGAAGTTACTACCGAGCAATCGATCGCTTTGACTTAATTAGTAGGCTACTTATTTCAGTGAGGGCAATGAGTTAAATCATTTTGTCACCTCCTTAAAATATAGAAAGGGATCTATAACATGCATGAAATAATTTAGAATTCAGTGTCGAAATAAAAAAAGTTGCTTTGGCAAGCAATGTGGAGTTAATTAGAGGGCGTTCCCAATCATTGCACAAATTGAAAGCAACCTACAAGTAGGCTATGAGACACATTTCATCAGTGGATAGGTGAAACCATGCTGGAAGGGCATCGTTTGAGCATTACACAAGTACTTGTTGTGTTTCTGAGTTTGTGCCATGCCAGACAGCAATGGCAAAACAAGCCACAGGGACCAACAATCCAGCGAAACCCCGTCCAGAGGCAACAACAGACTGCTTATAATCAACTTGTCCAAAGACCTCAACAGGACAGAAAGCCGTCGTGGAGCGAGAAGAATCCGACACAAAGCTCTACTCCGTCTCAACGTTGTCAGGTGGAGCAGTTGGACAGGGTGCAGTGCGGGGAACCAGACATATCTGGTGCAGACTGCGAGGCAATCAACTGCTGTTATGATGGACGGCAGTGCTTTTATGGCTTATCAGGTCAGTGAATGTATAGTCCACATGTTAAATTGTTAAAAATGCAGAAAGTTCGGCCATGCTTTTCATGTTCGAATGTGATTCATCAAGAAGACCATATCCAGTGAGTGTCTGTCTCTGTCCTGCCCAGTGACTCTGCAGTGTACCGGAGATGGTCAGTTTGTAGTCGTGGTTGCCAAGGCAGCCACCGAGCCTCCCCTCAGTCTCGACTCCATCAGCTTGGCAGAGGGCACGGATGTGTCCTGCGAACCTGTCAGCACCACATCAACCTTTGTCATCTACCAGTTCTCTGTCAGCAGCTGTGGCACTACCATGACAGTGCGTAAAGTAGCAGGCTTGTATTCAGTCGTTTGGCATATATCGCTCTGTGCAGACGAGTCAGCTTACTACTTAACCCTACTTAATTTCACAGTATTTGCCAATATTTATTCTTTTTTGTGTTTGTGGCAGAAAGAAGATGAATACATTATGTACGAGAACACCATGTCCTCTTCCTACGAAGTTGGGAGTGGACCTCATGGTTCCATCACAAGAGACAGCTCCTATGAGTGAGTTTGTATGAGTGTATGCTTAGTGTAAGACTGTTCACTCCACTATGCTGCCGCTGAGTCATCTCTTGTACTCCTGATAGATTGACGTTCCAGTGTCGCTACTCAAGCACAGCTGTAAAGGCTGTTGTGATGGAGGTCAACGCTCTCCCTCCCCCTCTATCTGTAGCCCAGGATGGGCCAGTGCGAGTTGAACTTAGGCTGGCTAATGGTGTTTGTACAACTAAAGGATGTACAGATGGTCAGTTTACATTTGTTCTTTTCATTAATGTTAATGGGTGACTTTTCACAAAGCTCATGTTTCATTTAAATCTGGCTAATAAAACGGATTGACTCGGACATCCAATAAAATGACTTAAACACGCATTGCTTGGTCGCACTGTCCAGATGATGTGTTCAGTTCCTTCTACACTGAGGAAGACTATCCAGTGACGAAAGTTCTGAGGGAACCCATCTCCGTGGAGGTTCGCATCTTGGAGAGGACTGACCCAAATGTTGTGCTACTTCTGGACCACTGCTGGGCCACCTCAACCCCTGACCGTAACAGTCTTCCTCAGTGGGACCTTCTGTTTGATGGGTAGGTGACTTGCATGGGGAAAATGCTGTGGTTGTACTTGAAAATCTAGATGAGGCTAGTATGACCAAAGTATGGCTGTTTAACCGTGTAATTCAACTGGGGATGTCTAGTTGAAGGCTTACTGAACAGGTCCACCACTTCGGGAACTATGTCGAAATCAGAGTTGTCTCTATTGTGTTGTTGCTGTTTGTGGTGTTAATAATCCTCAAGCTCTGGGGGACTACTCAAAGTGAGTGGTTTGTTGACCTATCCGGCTGAATGAACGGAGTCAAGTGGTCTTTGCTTTGGCTTTGTTTTGTAGGGCTCTTCTGTTACGTTTTTGACTTGTCACCGTTGATCACTTGTCTCCTGTGTGTCTGTATAGAGGCTGTCTCCATGAAAATGTAGTTAACCATACAATTTTTTTCTTCCTCCCCTCTCTCTCTACTGAGGTGCCCGTATACAGAGGACCGCTACCTGACCACTGTGGTACCGGTTGGTGCCTCCTCTGGGCTTCTGTACCCGACACATCACAAGCGATTTGTTGTCAAGATGTTCACTTTTGTGGAGTCGTATGTTCCTGTGCAACAAATGGTAGGTGCAGCTTTTTATATGCCGTGTGTGTGTATACATGCGTGTGTATGTGTGTGGAAGTAAAGTGTCTTGATTGGACCCTTTCCTCTGAACAGGTCTTTATTCACTGCAGCACATCTCTCTGCTACCCTTCTGAAGGTGACTCCTGTGAGCACACATGCAAGAGAAAACGTGAGAATCTCTTTTCACTCCATTCACTATATGCATGGTCTAAATGCACAAATTGAAGCCACTGCCATCACTAGCCAGCAAGTCAGTACATACATGGTCTTAATGCCTGATTTGACACTCTTCACTACAGCATGGATGTAAATGGCAAAAGACAAAAAAGCAGGAAATCCTAGTGCAGCCATCCCATACTTGCATCATTTTTGTACTTTTAACAAAGTGCAACATGAAAATGTTTTTCATGGGGCGTTTGATTAACTGGGTTTATACAGATATGATTCATAAGGTGTAAAGTTGGAAAATCAGGACTACCTGATTAATGAGGAAAAATCGCATGTATATGTACATTCAAACGGTCATACTTGTCATGTATGAGCCAAGAAAAACCTTCAGTGTAGTCCCTGTGCATTGCACCGTCGATGCATGGTTGCACAAAACGCTCCATCATCTCTATTGGTCATACTGTAGATGTGTGATCCTACAACTCTACAAGTCATAGTGTAGACACGTTGTCCTACAACATCACTCATCCTGATTAGCTGCATTTTCATTCTAAGGTTGGTTAAAGTCAAGGTGGCTATTAAAAATCCTGCTCTTTAAGTTTGTCAACAATAATGAAATCCTTTAGGAGGTCACAGTGATGAGATTCATTGCGTAAAATCTGTAAGCGGCTTCAAACTGTTGCATGATTTTATTATCCTCCTTGACAGGACGATCACTTAAAGCTGTAAAGGATTCTCCTGGACAGGTTGTCTCTAGTGGTGAGGTAATCATGATTGAAGACTGGTCAGTCTTTAACGTGAGCCTAGCAGATGAGCCGGCTCCCAGCAAGCTTCAAGAACAAGTCGGTGAGTCAAATGGCCAGTATCCCTTCAACATGGTCACATTCGTCAGGGTTTTTTTTGTTTTTGTTTAAATGGCCCAAAGTGACTGCCTAAATTTTCCCTTTTTAGGATCCACATTGACTAGCTTTGGATTGCTGGTTGTGGTGACCTTGTCAGTCTTGGGGACCTCTGGCCTGGCTGCAGCTGTTCTCAGTAGAAGGAAACCACGGTTGCAGACTGTACGAGTATGATGGAACACAACATATTAAAGGACTATACAACTACTAGTTGCTGCCTGCCTTTTGTATCTGTTGTTGCATTCCATGATTCAAAAATCAATCTGCCTAAACTAGTCTGCTAAGGCTGCTTTTCCACCAGATGTCTGCAAAATGGGATGAAATTTGTGAAGTGACCTCTAGTGGACAATCTCAAGTGCATAAATTACTGGCCAAATTGAGACACTACCAGCTACACCACCATTTGCTGCCTTTGAAATCTGTATGTGTACGCAATTTAAAAAAAAAAAAAAAAAAAAAAAAAAACTGGTCTGAGATTTAGGTTGGGGGGAGTGGGGCAAGGTAGGGCTTTGACTTAAGTGCCATAAAACAGTATCACATGAATAAATATAAAAACATTTGCAAATGGCAGACTGAGGCCTTTTACTTTAATATTGTCTCTACAGCCACACTTGGACTCTCAAGGTGGGGTAAAAAGGAATGTTGTAAATTGATTTGTGCATATTTTAATGTCAGTCAATTTTTATACACAATGATTGTACAAAAATAGTATTTACACAATGTAATTGGTGTTTAAAAAGGTGCAAGTGGTGGAGGGCTCTTGGCTGTATCAGGCAGGCATTTCACCCTTCTCAACAGCTTTGGGGTACTCCACTTCCATTGACAACAGGAACTCTGTAAAGACAAAAAAAAATTACTCTCCTGATGCTTTAAACAAGTTCATTTTTTTTTTCCACAGTTCAGAGTAATTTACATATTGCTTTGTGTGTCCTAATGTGTTTTTACATGTATTAAGTATTAGTGCAGTACCTTAGCTCCAAAATCGTTCAGTTTGTGATAAAAGCATGGAATTTGGTACACGCATAGCTTAAGGCATTACAAAAAGAACTGGATATGGAGGCATCGTCAATTTTCAACATGGTGCCCATGGCAGCCATTTTTCAAAATGGCCGCCAGCAAAAACATATTTTAGACATTTACCATTCATAGTACTTGGTAAATGTCTTATGGATAATTGAAAAGTTGTCATGAATATTCAAGATGGCCGCCATTTTCAAGATGGCTGCCATTTTCAAGATGGCCGCCGTCACTTGAATGATTGTCTGATCAAATGGAACGGCTTACAAAATTGTCAAACAATATCGTCAAAATTCGGGGATGTTGTAGGCTACTGCTTATTTGCAAATATTTTTAAAATAATGTCCAGATCCTCCATCTGCAATAACCTGATAGCAGTACTGAAAAAAAATCACTAAAAGTTGCTATTTGGCTCTCTGAAAAGATGAAAGCAGTGTTGCCAAAATTCACCAGAAGTCGCTACTGGCTCTCTGAAAAGTCGCTAGAAGTCTGACGTTACGTATGACGTCACAGCGTCACACACACAACGCAAATCTCTAGAAAATGTGTGTGCATAATACAAGACCACAGTGCTTGCGGCAGAGCTAATCTGCGGCGCTGCTTCACCGAGAGAAATGCTTCTGACAGGAGCTAGCCTGGGAATACCCATGCTGCCTTGCGCACTCGTTCCGAATTGCTAGGCAGCCTGGAGACCATGGCCGAAATTTTCGCATCGATTTGGGAACCAATCACAGAGTTAGAATCGATGGCAAGACAATGCACGAACTATTGGACAAACTGAACTTCACATTTGGTACGGGAAAATGAATAGGTGGTCCCCAGACTAAATCTCACTTGTGATTTAGTCTGGCATTAGCCAGGCTAGCGCGGAGCTACAGTTATACAGTATTGAAAAAGAATGGTTTTGTCACTTAAAAGACGAGTTTTTCAAAGTCGCCAGATTCACCAAAAAGTCGCCAAAGTCGCTAGATTGTTTTTTTTTTGTCACCAGGGACGCCCAAAAGTCGCTAAATCTAGTGCTAAATTGGCAACACTGGATGACAGTGCTGCAGATTAGCTCTGATCTGTAAAAAGCCGCTAACACTGCCTTCTTGTATTATGGATGTAGCCGTGCACACGTTTTCTAGAGATTTGCGTTGTGTGCATGATGATTTGACGTCATACGTAATGTCATGACGTCATCTGCCGACTTCTAGCGACCTTTCAGAGAGCCAATCGCGACTTCCGGTGACTTTTGCAACATTGGCTGACATTTCACGCAACACTAATCTCTAGGAAACAAGCCTGGCTGAGTTCATGATGCAAAAGGGCAGTGTCTTTTTAGAGATCAGAGCTAATCTGCATGAGTGCTTAACCTTGAGAAACACTTCTGACAGCGGCGCAGAGCTACATTTTATGTTGAAAAAAAAAGATTTTGTCCCTGAAAAACTAGTTTTGTAAAGTCACCAGATTGTCCCAAAAGTTGCCACAGTCACTAGATGAGATTTTTAGTCGCCAGGGATGGCTAAGGTTGAAACGTTGATATGAATGTGTTTATTTAGTAAAAAGTATTAGAAGTACAAGTAGTAAAAGGTAGTAAAAGGATAGTATTTCCCATCTCAAGCAAAGTGTTTTGGTGGATGAGAAAATGTCTGAGAAATTAATTCTGAAAAACAATGATTATGTCACTGAAAAGATGAGTTGTTTAAAGTCGCTAGCTGACCAAAAAGTCGCTGTAAAAAAAAAAGTCGTAAATGAGATTTTCAGTCACCAGGGACCATCGAAAGTCGCTAAATCGAGTGGCAAAGTCGCTGAATTGGCCACATTGAGTGGACTGAAAGAAGGGGCGGAGACTTTGGCTCTCTCTCTATATATATATAGCCCCCTGAATCACCTCTCTTCACTCACAACTTGTCCTTGGCTCTCAGCTTGACAAAATGTATAATTCGACACATAGATCATCCTGTCTGAGGAAATGGCGGCCATTTTGAATTTAAAAAAATTATTCAATTATTAAAAAAACACCATTACCAAGTATATATGGTAAATAAATCCAACAATTTTGTCAACAATAACAGATTTTGTGCCCATTACTGTAGAAAACAGTTGTTATTGGCGGCCATTTGGAAAAAATGGCTGCCATGGGCACCATGTTGAAAATTAAAGATGCCTCCATATCTAAATCTTTTTGGAATACCTTTGGCTACATCTGTACCAAATTCCATGCTTTTATCACAAACTGAACGATTTCTTCATATTTTGAAGCTAAGGTATTGGACTATATGGCATTCAAGTGGACAACAAAGAAAAATAATTGTGCAGAAAAACATTCTCTAACTGTACATATCAAACTTTAGATTCAAGTTGGGATAAAGTTCAGCGAGCCTGCCTTACCCTCGGTGTAGTCTGTCTCTGGTCCAGTGGCGATTAAGGCCCAGGCTAGTCCCACCATCAGCGTGACTGCCAGGTTCACTACAATCCAGGGATACAGTGTACTGCGCTCCGAGCCTGGGGGCCTGTAGATGGTTCAGCAGTAATGCATTACATAACATGGCTAATTGGATGTAGAGTAGCATTTACGATTGCTTTTATTTATTCCCCTACCTACACAGAAGTACTGTGTGTTATGTGGATCATGTACATCAGGCATTCATCAATATTGAGCTGGTTAGCTAAGTACACCTACCTCCATTATACACCACCTTTGCTGTACATAGAGACTACAAATGAACCCCACTTCTTAAGCGAGTGTTGGGTGCACATCAACATATTGCTGAGGTACTTGTGGTTGGCCCATGTGTCCACCTCTCAAATGCCTTAAGCAGACATAAGTCCAAGAGCACCCCTTTGTAGCATAGAGAGAGGAGGCAGCCTGTCACATTCAGAGGTGTCAATCCCGGTTTCAGAAAGTACAAACCCTGCTACGTTTTCCTTCTAACACGGGTGACTTCACTGACTAGCTGATCTACCTGTCTTGGGTGCTTATTAGAATCAGCTGATTCAGAGCTACTTGGATCAAATTTGTGGCAGGGTTTTTACTTTCTGAACCTGGGATTGACACCTCTGGTCACATTAGCCCAAGAGCACTACTAGTGGAGAAAGAGAGAAGAGCACAGAGTGCGAGAGAGGGGAAGCGGCTCACCACAGGGTGGAGTTGGCGCTGGGGTAGAGGTTGATGCGATCGCTGGTCATCTGCTGGCTGAGGGTCAGAACCAAGGCAGCGAAGTATACTGTACAAGGGAGAGACAGGAAGTAAGACTGAGAACTGCAGTGTTGTGTATTTTTCTTTTTTTTTTGCTTCAGTTTGTTTCTAACTAAATATAATGATCCACAAGTATGTTCATAACATAAATAAAGGCTGTTGTCCAAACAGAGTTAATTTGCCTTTCTGAATGTCTGATCTGTGAAATCTGATCTAATTCGTTACTTACACATCGAGGCTAGAGCAACAGGGTCCAGCATGAGCAGACTCCTCATGGCGATGGTGGCCTTGGCTAAGTTCACCCTGGCAAGAATCAATAAAGGGAGGTCAAGGAAGGTTGGTGGCGAGAGACAGCTGACCTCATGCAAACACATGCATGAAGAGGTTAAACACTGATAGCCTTAAGGTCTGAGAGATTTTGAACATTTTGTAAAAGACTGCATTCTACAATGATGTACAATTCTAAAATTCCACTTTATATTCAAGGTACACCAATAATCTTTAGAACTTTTATGCTCAAAAAAATAATAATATAGTTATTAATAAAGATATTAATAATAAACAATATGAACAATAACCTTTTGATGTTGCAGATATACATGTCCCAATAAAACAGTCTGCCCAATTTCATGTAATTATATTTGTTTATGTGCAGAGTTTATAATGTGCAGGTTTTAAAATGTATATTCAAATGTTGAATATAATGCAATGAGTGTAAGTCGTACACTATACCTGTCAAAAGCAGCCACTGTGCTCAGTGCTATAAGAAGGTAGAGCAGAGACTGCGAGGGGTAAGCCAGGCTGTGGTACTGCTGCAGCAGGTTGTTCAGGGTGCTGAACTCATCCCCTGACAGAACATAGATCACTATGATGTTCCACACTGCGTAGCCAGCCAGGAACCCATGAGCGAACACACCAATCACCCTACCGGAACAATATGCAGAACAGAACAAACTTCATCATGCTTGTATAAACTAACCAATTGTATTACTAGTAAAAACACTCCAGTTGAATTTAAAGTTGTGCAAGTATTTCAAACATGTTCGTTATCTGCAAATCAATACTAGACCATAAAGTGTCATGTCACTTCACTTTTTTTAACGGTTTACACACACACACACCTAAATCCACTGTGCACTTTCAAAGAGACATCTTTGGTGGTCCACATGGACTGCATGTCCATAAAGTTTGTGTCCAGCTGATCACTCGTGACCCGTTTGTCTACTCTATCAGCAGCCTGAAAGCGTCCTGGACACATACACACACACATACACACACACACACACACACACACACACACAAACACAAACACACACACAAACAAACAAAAACACACACACACACACATAAATGCCAGAAACTCATAATTAATGCTTGAAGGCTACAAGATGCAACTATGTAAAACAGTGCAGACACTCACGGCCTCGCTCCACAAACACCTTCCCCACAGGCTGACTCTGTCCCACTGGGGCGGAGAAGAGGGAATGCTGGGGCACTGGGGACTGGGCGTCAGAGATGATGTCATCCTCCTCAACATCCAGGTCATTCACATACTGTGTTTCCACAACCTTGGCCTTCCTGGGGGTTTAAGGGAAAGAGTGAATATAATTCTATTTTATTTGTTCACCGATTTACTTTAAGAATTGTCTGAAAAAACAACCAGAGCCGCAAAGGACCTACCAAATGAAGTGGCTGTTAAGCTAAGAAGACAATACTGCGCAACAGCATGAAGTCACTAATATTGACAGTCAACAATAATGGGCCTTTTTTTTTCTTTTTTTTACGAGTAAGGTAAAGCTGTTACCCTTGCCCTGCTCCACCTATTAAGTACAGAGAACAATGCTTATTGAGTTGTCTCTATACATTCAGCTTGCTGAGGACTTGTTTATGCTTTTAATAATTTCTATACAGCCTGTTAAAAAATAGCATATTATGCACCGAGGGCAGTGTCTTTTGAGTACTGTCTATACATGAAGTCTGCTACGGGCTTAACCCATTTAGCCTGCTGAAGACTCGCTTCAGGGCAGTAGTAACTAAATACTCTCTATACTTTCACCCTGCTGAGGACTAACACATTAAACATAGGGAACAGTGCTTGTTGAGTAGTACAAGCTAAACAGGAAATACAACAAGCACACAGCACTTCTACAGTTCTACCCATAATATCCAAGAGGGATGGGAACTTTATGTCATTGGTAAGTGCTACACGCAACCTGATGAACGATCTTTGGGGCAACAGCAGCGCTGGGACTCGTCTTACGGAGAACTGTTTTAAGCTAGTAGGGTGCATTACTTTCTGTGACGCTACAGAAGATGTACACCAGGGGTGCTCACACTTTTTCAGTGTGCGAGCTACTTTTAAAATGACCAAGTCACAAAGATCTACCGACCCATAAAAGCGTATGTTATTTTAAAATGTATTGAAAATTCCAAGCCAATATTTCAACAAAATAAGCTCTGAACATGTTTTTGTAATTGCCATATAATAATAATAATAATAATAATAATAATAATAATAATACAGTGACAATGTATAATAATAGTATTAATAATTAGTTCAGAGTTTAATTCGAGTAGAATAATGAGTAGTAGTAGTAGTAGTAGTTTTTAAGGACAGTAGTTGCGCACAGGCCTTCCCTTGCGTCTCCAACTCTGACTGCAGGTTCGGGAAATTTGCCAAGTCATGGCGTTGAAGCTTTGAGGACAGATGTTTCATTTTTCGTTTGAAGGCATTGACTGAGCTGATCATGTCGATCACCGTTTTGTCTTTTCCTTGCAGCTCTTGATTAAGGTCATTCAGCATGTTCGTCAGATCGGTTAAAAAGCCAAATCCAGCAGCCACTGCTCGTCATTCAGCTGTTTGTATTCTGCATGTCCACTTTCACGGAAAAAACAGAATTTCCCGCAACTAAGCCACCTCACGTCAGTGTGTAGCAACAACTCAGAGTGGTCGCTGTCAGCCTTCTCCATATGTGCGCGGAATATGTGCCCGTCTTTGAAGTGCTCCAGTTTTAATTGAGCAGGCGATCTTCGTTGCCACGTCCATGATCTCTTTCATGTTCAGCATCTTCGCGCATAATGCTTGTTGGTGGATAATGCAGTGGTAATTCACGAAGTCTGGAAAAGCATCGTCCTGTCTGCACCTGGCAATGAACCCATTCACGCGACCAACCATTGCGGGCGCTCCATCCGTGGTGATGGACACTAACTTGTACAGTGGGAGCTGAGTTTTGTCGCTAACGTTTTTAAACGACTGAAAAATGTCCTCTCCTCGCGCATGTTCTTTCAAGGGAATCACTGTCAATAGCTCGTCCTTTGCAGTCATATCACTGAACACCATACGAATGTAAATGCACACCTGTGCTGTGTCACTCACGTCCGTAGATTCGTCCAACTGCAGTGAGACCTGGCCCAGCAACTGGCTCCAGCGCAAAGGTTGATGGGTCCAAATGTTTGGAGGTAGCCCGCTAATGGCTGGGTGATCGCTGTCTGCCGGTGGATGCGTGAGGGGCCATCAGCTAACTAGTATGTGCAGGATAAACAGGGAACTTTTTTTTTTTTTTCAAAGTTGTATGCGATCTACCACTATTGGCCTCGCGATCGACTGGTAGATCGCGATCGACGTATTGAGCACCCCTGATGTACACTATACGACACCCAAAGGCTGTTCAACAGCAGATAAGACAGACAAACTTGTTCTATTGTATACAAATAAAGGCTGCGCGCCATCGCCAGCATGCCAGTGAGAATCCAACCCCTGCTCTATACTTTTAGCCTGCCAAGGACTCACTTCTTCTTCTTGGGTTTGCGTGGTACTTCCTCCCCATCTGTGGTCTGTTCAACAGCCTCTCCATTCACTAGGCCTGCCTGGTCCCCCTCCAGATCTGAAGGACAACAACATCCACAACTGAATGTTCAATGTATTTCACACTGATGTTGCCATACAGTCACATTGCTTCAGCATTCGTATTGGCCATGTGAATGTGAACAAAGCCCTTAAGAGCACAAAGTTCTCTGGGTAACCGTACCAGTGAATAGTTCCTGTAACTGAGTACATATCATTTTATGGTACCAAAGCACAAATATTGTTTGGGGGAGTAGGCCAAGGAGAACTACCATTGCATTGAGGAGAAAAATGAACTTGTTCAAGTAAGCCACTGAGATAGAGTTCTTCCATAAGCTGTGAGTCTTACCTAAGGTCTGTTGTTTCTTTTTCTTCTTCTTCTTTGGAGCAGGGATTTCCTGAGGCTCGGGGGTTGCAGCTGTCTGGCTGTCTGACTGCCTGCGACCTGCCAGACCTCCCATCTCCATGCCAGTATCTGCATGCACACACACACAAACACACACAACAAACACACACAACAAACACACACACACACACATATAAATATAAATATAATACATCCACATCCTCATAAAATTATACTGAACATACACAAAGACAAGTCATACACACATGACAAACACACACACACACACACACACACACACACACACACACACAGCTGCACACCTGTTTCCTCTGTGCCATCTGGGTCTCTTCTGGTCTTCTTTCTTCTGGACCTGGCCACTGGCACCTCATCTGAACAGGTGAGAGTAAACAAACTGCAATGCATGGCATAATATGACATCTTACTATGACACAATTAAGTATTATATAATGTGTCATTCCTTATCATATATTTCGTATTATCTCCGCTAGAGGAGGATAATTGGACATATTGAAACTGATACTGGACTTACCTAAAGTGTCATCACTTCATTGGAGAAGGAGAAGTAAGGGGGGGAACAAGTTGATAGGGTTAGACTAATGAATGGTATGAAAAGAAGACTGAAACAGTTGAAACAAATGTTCACTAAGTTATTTAACTGGCTCATCAGTAGAAAATGTTAGAAATGGTGTGAAGGAGATTGAAAACTCACCTGGCCAAAGAGGGCAGCGTTCGTCCCCGCTGCGGACATGACAGAGGGACAGACTATAAATAACTACTGAATGAGCTTACTTTAACTTCTCATGCCATTTTCATTTTTGAGTAAGGAATTGACTTATTTCACGATGTACAAAACAGCAGCTTGCACAGTTTTTACACCAAATGGACCGACTGAAACAATATCAGTACACTAGCACCACCAACAGCATCCTGCATCAGCCTTAACAAAAACAAGTGCACCCTAACTTAAAGCACATGGAAAATGAAATTAATAAGTCAAAAGATATAACACCAATTATGATCAAACAGCAAGGAACATGTCTAACCATTTGACTGTTGGAGCAGAAAGTTACCTCTTTCAGTTCAAATACCTCTCACGCCAGATCTTTATACCCCAACGGCTACATTCACAGCCCACTAATGTACCTATTTACACAATTGTTGGTACTTACAGTCTCTTCGCCATTCCGCTTTTGTGTAAATAAGACAATGACAGCCGCCAGTTCAACGGGACACATAATCCGGAGCTAAATCGGACCACTAGCATTTGCCAGGGATCGAGATTATTCCCCGACACTGACCAGACTCCCACGCTGGCCTAACAGAGGAGATGAACTTAAACGCCCTGCGATAACTCTGTAAGGGTGAAGGAAGATTCCCTACTCTCTGACAGTTCCCACACATCTATCTCTGACCCCAGAAGATCCGTGGAGTTCATTCGAATTGCTTCACAAATTGAACTTCTCATAGCAAAGTACTGTGTCCTTTCCGCATAGTGTTTCTGCTAGATGGGATAACACAGAGACCACAACAGTTATCCTTGGTGACTTACTGAAGCCTGGGGCAAGGGTGGAAGTTCCCTTCTTCTTGTACTCTTCACCTAAACGTGGTTAATAAAGGTTTGAAATTAAGACAGAGACCATCTCTACCACATAATTTCAAATTTTTATACACCGATGCACACGTACTTTCCACGTACTTCATCAGAATGTTCGCTAGCTAGCATATTGCTAACGCTGATTACATCGGGCGTTGACTATGTGATAGAAAACGATGTAATGGCATGCGATTTTAAACAAACCTTTAAGCTTTCAGAATCCATTCATTCGCATTCCTTTTACACATTAAGCCTTCGCATGGAACCACGGGCAGAGCCGATTGCTTCCTTATCTCACGCACACTGCCTTCAGCGCAGGAGTTGTTTACTGTTGTCCTGAGATACCAGAAGCATGGCGCCTTTTCTACCGTAACTCTACTAAGGTAGACGAGCATAATGTAAACACCCTAATATAAATTCCATCAAATTGAAGATCCAATGCATTGTAAACGAAATGTTCGGATGTCTAACATAAGTCTGATCTCCGTGCACAGTGTTATCTAAATTACATGTTCATTCGAACCGATTTTTTACAGTCAGTGTTTTTTTTTTTTTTTTTTTTTTTTTTTTATATTTCTCCATTGCCCCATTTCTTATCCTTGGTAGAAATCTGGACATACACTCTTTAGATTTCGAGAGCCTGGAGACCGTATACAAACTGTGTACATTCAAGAACATAATGCGGGGAGGGGATACAAATTTGAACATGCATATAGTTCACTTATAATAGTTCACAGTGTACATATGGACTGGTTTTTACTCTTTAATTGTCTGTAAACAAACGCATGGAAATGTGGTACAAGAGACTCTTGTATTTGTTTTGGAAAAGTACAACTTATAAGTATTGAAGATGTACCCCCAGAAATATAAATCAGTGCTTTATGAAATAAAGAATTTTGCTTTTCAGATAAAGTACTAAGTACTCAGTAGTACACAATAGAGTGGTAAAGTATTAATGAAGTATTAAGTAGTAAAGCCCCAAGGGAAGTTAAAGGCACCGCTGTGATCTGAGGTGGGAGCTAGCCGGGTCAGTCACAGCCAGTTTGGGCACAATCCCTCATTCCTCAGGAATCTGTGGATGGAGAAGAAAGGGTCAGAACCATGCATTCAAGGATACAAGGATACAAGGATACAAGGATATTTATTTGTCATGTACATAGAGACACTTTCGTGTCACTTTGTAATGAAATGCATGGCCGGTGCAAAACAAGTGTGCAGAAGAAGGGTGAAGAAGAAATAAAATAAAAACAAAAATAAAAGGTGTGTGTGTGTGTGTGTGTGTGTGTGTTCAATCAAAGTAATCGGGAGGAATTCAGTAAGCAAATGGCATGAGGAAAAAAGCTCTTTCTCAGTCTCTCAGTTCTAGCTCTGTGACAGCACAGTCGCCTTCCAGATCTCAGTTTTTTAAATAGTCCATATCCTGGGTGTGACTGGTCTTTGAGAATGTTATGGGCCCTTGATAGCACTCTCTTTGTGTATATGTCTTTCACAGCAGGCAGAGGTTGACGAATACAGCGCTCAGCAGAGCGCACTATCCTTTATAATTCTTTCTGTTCACGCACTGTGGCGTTACCGTACCAGGTGATGATGGACCCTGTAAGATGCTCTCCACTGCTGAGGAGTAAAAGGCTTTTAGGATGGGTGTGGACATTTTGAACTTTTTCAACAGGCGCAGAAAGTACAGTCTCTGCCTGGATTTCTTAATGATATTGTGTGTGTTGTTTGTCCATGTTAAGTCATTTGTGATGTGAACACCAAGGTATTTAAAGCACTCTACCCTCTCAACAGGTTGTTTACAGATGGAAAGTGGAGTGTAGTTTCCCCTCTTTTTCCGAAAGTCCACCACCTTTTCCTTAGTCTTGCTTACGTTTAGTGCCAAGTTGTTGTGCTGACACCATTGTGAGATGTTAGAAACTTCATTTATGTATGCCTGTTCATCGTTATTATTGATCAGTCCCACCACTACAGTGTCATCATTTCATCATGTCATCACGTTTCCATTCGTGTTGCATTCAGATATCAACAGAAATAACAAAATTCTGTGGGTCATTTTGCATGATATAGCCGGGGCTGAGCACGAAGTCTGCAAAGTGGAAACAATTTCCCTGTCCTGAAACCCTGGAAATGTTTGAGCATTGTACAGTCAAACTGGGGCTCTCTCTCTCTCCCACTCTTCGTAGTTCAATTTAAGACACGGATGGAACAGGAAGGATATACACATTTTTAATCCCATACGTCTTGAAACTGTTTTATTTGGTAACAGACTGAGTACGGTGTACTCAGATGTCAGTTAAACATTTGGACTTGGGTAGAGAACAATCAACCACATGAAAGCGTATTTTATCGAGGCATTTTATGTCAGCTTTTTCAGCCGCGGCTTTGCCCTGCCGTTGCTAAGGTTTGTTTTGGCAACGCGTGATGTCAGCAGTCATTGCCATGGAGAAAGGATAGAATGTTTTGATCGAATGTGTAAGGTGGCCAATCAAGAAGCGGGAAAATGTTTTCCGACCACCTCTTCGACGTTTTATCAAAGTCTTTGTCAGCATTCTGTGTATCTAATGATGTAGGATGAAAGCGCAATTCAACCACATGCTATTCACCTCCTCAGTCGCTAATACGCAAAGAGCGCTGTGCGTCACACTGTGCAGAAATTCCCTCGTCGCGGAGCTGGAGGAAACTCTGGTGATGAGAGTGATAACCACAACCTTATCATACAACCACGGAGCAGCTCTATGCTGTGTGAGCATTTCAAAAGATATTTTGACTTGGTCAGCACGCTGGTCACACAATTGAATTTCAGACGAGTTAAAACCTAACTTTTGGCAAACTGTCACTCCTTATACCATATATGGAGAAATGTAATGCCCTTATGGCTACAGTTCGACAGAGGTTAGGAAGAAAAAGTGATCTTTTTCAAATTCAAAAGTCAGTCGACATTTTGTATCTTTTATCTCTCTGGTCGGGAAGATCTTTCTTTTTTACGCACGGTTAGAATGGGCATTTAAAGGACTACTGCCAGTTTGTTTTCCTTCGCAAGAGTTGACAGTGTGCAAGAGCTGTATTATTAGGCGGTGTTCACCTGACTTGTGTCTGTTGTTGTTACGCTTCAGACCTGTAAAAACATTGCACCCTCCCAGAATTGGCTATTCTGGCCAGTGTTGTTGATGAGAGGAGTCACGTCCAACGTCCCCTCCGACATAGGGAACACGGGGAATTCTGTGGGTCATTTGCATGATATAGCCGGGGCTGAGCACGAAGTCTGTAAAGTGGAAACAATTTTCCTGTCCTGAAACCCTGGAAATGTTTGAGTCTTGTACAGTCAAACTGGAGCTCTCTCTCTCTCTCCCACTCTTCGTAGTTCAATTTAAGACACGGATGGAACAGGATACACACATTTTTAATCCCTCACGTCTTAAAACTGTTTTATTTGGTGACAATACAGACTGAGTACGGTGTACTCAGATGTCAGTTAAACATTTGGACTTGGGTAAAGAACAATCAACCACATGAAAGCGTATTTTATCGAGGCATTTTATGTCAGCTTTTTCAGCCGCGGCTTTGCCCTGCCGTTGCTAAGGTTTGTTTTGGCAACGCGTGATGTCAGCAGTCATTGCCATGGAGAAAGGATAGAATGTTTTGATCGAATGTGTAAGGTGGCCAATCAAGAAGCGGGAAAATGTTTTCCGACCACCTCTTCGACGTTTCATCAAAGTTTTTGTCAGTATTCTGTGTATGTAATGATGTAGGATGAAAGCGCAATTCAACCACATGCTATTCACCTTCTCAGTCGCTAATACCCCCTTGTGGTTATTATCGAGTTCTACTCTTTAATGACGAGTGAAAGACAGCTTCAAGCAATTCTGCCAGACAAGCGCTCATGAGCTACCTTTGTAATTCTGCTGTCAAGCAGTCTTGTATGGGACAGGCAGCATAGCCATCTGCCAGGGGAGGAAAAGTTAGTACGATTATTAGGTCCCAGAGTTGACAGAGGGCCCCTTGTGGGCACTTTTCATGATAGTATTAATGGAAGGGCAACCCAAAAATGTGTTCTTTCATAGGGTCCAAACTTTGTACCCTTTGTACCCTTTGTATCCTTTGTATTGCAATGCTGTGACTTGCAAGATGTGAATGGCCTTCCACTTTGTGCATTTCATTCAGCTTGTGCGCACTGTTCTTCAGTAAGTCCTCTTTGCTGTCAGTGTTTACATTGAGGTCTTGAAGCAATGGGAAAGTTAACTAGTATTTTTTAGTATTTCCTATTTTACGTATATTTTAGTATTTTAGCTTGTAGTATGTGTAATAAAATGCTCCATAGCTGTCCTGTGGTCCCCCCATCCTGCCTTCAGAAAGTAAAAACCATGTCACATATTCAATCCAATCTTTTTCTAAACCCTCTGATCCTGATGAGCACCCAAGTTATAATGACCATGTAGATGTGTGTTTCCCATTTCCCTGAGCTGTTCTAGGTGAATAATGGAGCATGTTGTAAATGTTAATACTTGTTTTAAACATTAACCATGATGAATCGCTACTGTTTGATGATGAGCAGAATCTATTCAAACAGAGACATGCCATAGACTGGAACTCTTGACTGGAAAAACTAGGCTGATGAGAGTGTGCAACGTATTACCTGCTGTGTTGCAGCTGTGTGCCATAATAGCAGCTAAACTGGAGGGGGATTGGACTGAACCCTCTTGGATGATGAGCGTCAAGCAGCTGGGACAGGATCCCAGCCCCACTGTGGCATGCCGTTGGACCATAACTCAGGCCCTGGACACAACAACAGGATGGAGGTGTCCGTTCCTCTCCTAACTGAAGAGGATGCTGCTTGTGAGATGGACATTCCCAATGAAGTGAACACGCCTCTGAATGATGTAAACACCGCCCTTGGTGAGGTGGCCACTCCCCCTGATGAGATAAACACACACCCTGCTGAGGTGGACACGCCCACTGGTGTCATAAGCACGCCTCCTGCTAAGATAGACTTAGATAGACTAAGATAGCCTCCTGATGACTTAAACACACCTTCTGTCGAGAGAGACGCTTCTCCTGTTGAAATAAACACACATGCTGGTGAAATGAACACACCTCTTGCCAAGAAGGGCAACCCACCTACTGAGGTAGACACTCCCCCTGGTGAGATAAACACACCTTCTGGTGAGATGGACACTCCCCCTGGTCAGATTAACATGCCTTCTGGTGATATGGACACCCCTGGTTTCGAGATAGCCACTACCCCTATTGGAATGGACACTCTCCCTGGTGAGATTAGCAAGCCTCCTAGCAAGAGGGACACTCCCACTGGTGAGAAGAAAAAGTTGATCATTAAAAAGTCGATTAATGACAGTTATTCAATCCTTACTCTCTCTGATGTAGTCTCACTTTTTAAAAGCCCCATCTATATAGCCAGCACTTTTCTTCTCTCACCTGCAGCAAAGTAACCTTACTATACTGTTACAATTTTCACTTCATTCTCCTGTTCAGTAAGGTCTACATTGTTTAATACCCATCAGTGAGCTTGTAGTGTTGGTTGACTTTTCCGTTGTTGATGTTTTGTGCCTCTGTGCTGCAGGAGATGAAGCAGGCCCAGAAGCAGGCGCAGAAGTGCACCTCAGAGCCCAACAGGTAAATTGGATCTTGGCTACAGCCTCATTTCAGTGACTTTACTGAATAAAATAGCTGATTCGAGTTTGTGGATTTGTTTGAAAGATTGATATTTATTTCAACATAACACTGAAGATTAGATTATAGCTTCATTCCTGCATAAATTGTTTGTATTATGCAAAATGAAGCTGCAAGATGGCTACACATTTTCCATTAAACAATTACAGGCTTTTTCCATTGTCAAAATGCATCCAAAATCCCACCAAAATAACACCTTTCTTCTCCGTTAGGTCACTTTTGAATGGTACATCATAGCGAGATGATACACACATCCCTAGAGAGCACAACCCTGATTGTCTGATGGTATATAGTATGCATCTGTGCACTACAGTGCTGAAAATTGTATTGTTACAGATTGCATATATTTATATGAGCCCAATGTCCAATGGTTATGTAACCTAATACATAAAAAAGTATAGCATGCAAAGTACTTGAGGGGTTTGAAGAAATGTAAGGGAAAAGCCTAGTTTGGTATGAAATCCACAGCCCAGTAGACTTACTACCAAGAGTTACAAGTTGCAGTTTAAATGTAGGCTACAAGGCTTTAGTTCTGCAGATGTAGCCTTTTAACAGAATATAAAGTGCACTTTGTACCTTAATAAAAGCAGAGATTTTAATAGGAAGCAAAGCCAGCAAAGATGTCTCCAACTGTAGGTATGTCAGCTGTTCAAGGAGCTAAACTGAAATTGAATAAGTTTAAGCTGCAGGCTAATTAACAGTTTAAGTGAGCTACCATTTATGCATGTCTGCTTATCTTGGTTTTAATGGTATTTCACTCTGACACTTCTCTTATTAAAAGACCTACTCCTTGTGTTTTGTTATTTTGGCTATTACTGTTTTTATAGTCATCATCAAACTTTTGCAATTAAACAGCTAACTAAGCTGGCAAATAAGTTAGTAGTCTTTCAGGTTGGCACACCTTGTAGAAGTGACATTACTCTTGGTTATATTGACTGCGTTCACATGGTGGAATTGGTTTGGTTTGGGATTGGTTTGGGTGTTGCTTCCCAACAGGTCGTCTGTCCCCAAATCCTTGTTCACATGCAGTTCGTCTAAGCGGATTCGGTCAGAGACCTGGCCCTTTCCGCTACGCCTAGGTGGGGTCGCTGTCTATCTTTCTGTTATTATCTTTTAATGCAAGGAACGTCTGTTCCACGCATAACTCTTGAACCACTCATCCGCTTGATCTCAAATTTGGAGGGCGTCATCATAATGTTATCAGTGTGTGCAGTGCCAAGTTTCGTGTTGTTTGGGCATAAAATGCCAAAGATATCGGTCAAACCGTGCCGACCCAGCCATGACGACCCAGGCTGATAAGATGCTAGCTGCTACAATGTTGGACATAACGCGACTAACGACACATAACTACAATAATGGACATAACATGAGTAAACATTTGCCCACAACAAAGCTGCTACGTAGGTAAGATACGCAACAGCAAACTACAGGACTGCACACATATGCCTACACTGCATACAGACAACACGTAGAGGAGACTGAACTTTTCACCTCTCATTCCGGTTATTCCACATCTGCTGTGTTAGGAAGTCCGTATGAAGGAACAAACTGCGTTTTTTATTTCGTTCATACATGCGCAATACCCGAAACCAATCCCATCCCCGTACACATGGCAGCACCAAGTGGTTTGGAACCAGCCCAAACCTGGCAACGCAAGTGGTTTTGGAAAACCAATATCAAACAAATCATATCCCCGTTCACATGAAGCCGGTACGATCCCAAACCAGTTCCAATCGGTTTCGACTCGTCCATGTGAACGCACTAATTAATAATATACCATGTGCTGAGCCCCATGCTCTTCACTCTGCTGACCCATGACTGCACACCATCACACAGCTCTGACCTCTTCATCAAGTTTGCAGGACCTTTAACACACCCTCCTCACCCGCAAAGCCCACTGCATTGTGGGTAATCCCACCCAGCCATCCAACAGCCTCTTCAGTCTGCTGCCATCAGGAAGAAAACTGAGGAGCCTCTAGGCCAGGACCAGCAGACTGAAAGACAGCTTCATCCACTAATTCCCTGCCCTGCCCTCCCTCCCCTCTTTGACCCACTTCCCTGTCCCATTGTTCTTAGTGTTAGTGTCCTAGTCTGGTGAAATAACGCACATCTCTCTCATCCTAAGGCACATCACAGACACATATGTCTCCTGTGGAGTTCCTCTCCCACTGCTCCACAGTAGTTTCAATGTACACTTTTTTTTGCACTACAACTAATGACGCTGCTGCTTAAATGGCACAATTTCAGCTTTATTATGCTACACATTGTCTGTTTTACTTATTTGTATTATATACAAGCCTTATTGTACTTTTTGCTATATTTATATTGTTATGTTTTGTCATCGTGTTTTATTGTCATGTTTATAAGATGTTAAATGTTCACTGTGGGCCGAGGTAGTGCTGCCATGTCAAATCCTGTGTGTGCAACCTGTACACATGGTTTTTGACAATAAAGCCTACTTTGGAAATGGCTTACTGGGAAATGCTGATAGATGCGGCCCTGACAAAAAAAACATTCTTTTATTCCGGTAACTGGGTTACTAGACCACAAAGATTTCTTAAATGTAACTTTACAAAAGCTTTACAAAATGTCAGGCTACATAAAAAAACTATGTAGCGGCAAATGTCTGGAAACATATTTCTTCATACCCCAATTTCTTTTTTTCATACATTTCCAGACCTAGAAATGACTAAAATCAAATTCTCACTTCATTTTACTTTTCCATACTGCACAGGAACCTTGTGACTACCCTGCCACTAGGACCCACATCCCCAAATTAGGCCCTTTGGATACACATACCACAAGAGCTGTCCAAAGCTGTCCGGTGCTGAAAACTTGTACTTATATTAAGAGGCGGACAAACAGATGCTGAAGAAAGTAAAAGTCCTATATTCCTTCTGTGTGCTTTTACACACTTGACTGTTTCACTGGGAACTAAATTTATAACGATTATTACAGGCTGTGTTAAGGTGGGGATGGGGCAAACATTGGTCAGGAGAGGGGGTGAGGGGGCATGAGACAGGGTGTTAGGGTAAAAGAGACAAATGGGATGGTAGTGGTGGGGGGGGACAGTGCTGATGATGAGCTGTGTGTGTGCTACACAGTAGGTTTGGCACTTACGAAACAGCCGTTTCAACACAGTGCAGAGATCCCGAATCGTAAGTGTTTCGAAATACTGCTTTAAACCCAGTAGCGGCTCGTGTGTAGAAAAAAAGGTAGGGCAGATAGGCTGATGATGACTGAGTTTATTACAATTAATTCATAACATGCACTAAAGAGCGCGTATGCCACAAAAAGCAACCTTGATGGGGGAAATGCGCGCACCTACACGCACCTCACCCATGCCTATACGCACCAAATAAAGGGAAAAGGAAAAACTGTAACCTTAGAAACGCGAACAGGGGGCAAAATTGGTTTACTGGTAGAAAGTAAATAATCAAAAACATCGCATATCATGTGTGAAGACGCTATTTGCCTGAAATATATGTGTGTGATTAAGTAAAACTTGGTTTTTAAGTGAAATGGTTACTTGTTGGCAAGTACAGGCATGCGGAGATGAGGGCCTTTGCAGACTTCGTCCTCAGCCCCGGCTATATCATGGAAATGATCCACAGAATTCCCCATGTAGCCTATGTCGGAGGGGACGTTGGAAATGTCCCCTCTCATCAACAACACTGGCCAGACTGGACAATTCTGGGGAGGGCGCAATGTTTTTAAAACTCTGAAACGTAACAACAACAGGCACACGTCAGGTGAACACCGCCGAATAATACAGCTCTCGCACACTGTCAACTCTTGCGAAGGAAAACAAACTGGCAGCAGTCATTTAAATGACCATTTAAGCCGTGCGTAAAAAAAGAAAGGCATTCCCGACCAGAGAGATAAAAGTTGCAAAATGTCGACTGACTTTTCAAAATGAAAAACATCACTTTTTCTTCCCAACCCCTGTCGAACAGTAGCCATAAGGGCACTACATTTCTCTATATATGGTATAAGGAGTGACAGTTTGTCAAAAGTTAGGTTTTAACACGTCTGAAATTCAAGCGTGTGTCTAGCGTGAGGACAAGGTCAAAATATCTTTTGAAATGCTCACAGAGCATAGAGCTGCTCCGCGGTTGTATGATAAGGTTGTGGTGATCACTCTCATCACCAGAGTTTCCTCCAGCTCCGGGACGAAGGAATTTCTGCACAGTGTGACGGACAGCGCCTTTTGCGTATTAGCGACTGAGAGGGGAAATAGCATGTGGTTGAATTGCGCTTTCATCCTACACCATTAGATACACAGAATACTGACAAAGACTTTGCTAAAACGTCGAAGAGGTGGTCGGAAAACCTTTTCCCGCTTCTTGATTGGCCATTCGATCAAAACATTCTATCCTTCCCCATGGCAATGATTGCTGACATCACGCGTTGCCAAAACAAACCTTAGCAACGGCAAGGCAGAGCCGCAGCTGAAAAGGCTGATATTAAATGCCTCGATAAAATACGCTTTCATATTGTTGATTGTTCTCTACCCAAGTCCAAATATTTAAACTGACATCTGAGTACACCGTACTAAGTTTGCATTGTCACCAAATAATACCGTTTCAAGACGTGTGGGATTTAAAAATGTGTCTATCGTGTGCCATCCGTGTCTTAAATTAAACTACGAAGAGTGGGGGAGAGAGCTGCAGGTTGACTGTACAAAGCTCAAACATGTCCAGGGTTTCAGGACAGGGAAATTGTTTCCACTTTGCAGACTTCGTCCTCAGCCCCGGCTATATCATGGAAATGACCCACAGAATTCCCCATGTAGCCTATGTCGGAGGGGACGTTGGACATGTCCTCTCTCATCAACAACACTGGCCAGACTGGACAATTCTGGGGAGGGCGCAATGTTTTTAAAACTCTGAAACGTAACAACAACAGGCACACGTCAGGTGAACACCGCCGAATAATACAGCTCTTGCACACTGTCAACTCTTGCGAAGGAAAACAAACTGGCAGCAGTCATTTAAATGACCATTTAAGCCGTGCGTAAAAAAAGAAAGGCATTCCCGACCAGAGAGATAAAAGTTGCAAAATGTCGACTGACTTTTCAAAATGAAAAACATCACTTTTTCTTCCCAACCCCTGTCGAACAGTAGCCATAAGGGCACTACATTTCTCTATATATGGTATAAGGAGTGACAGTTTGTCAAAAGTTAGGTTTTAACACGTCTGAAATTCAAGCGTGTGTCTAGCGTGAGGACAAGGTCAAAATATCTTTTGAAATGCTCACACAGCATAGAGCTGCTCCGCGGTTGTATGATAAAGTTGTGGTTATCACTCTCATCACCAGAGTTTCCTCCAGCTCCGGGACGAAGGAATTTCTGCACAGTGTGACGGACAGCGCCTTTTGCGTATTAGCGACTGAAAGGGGAAAGAGCATGTGCTTGAATTGCGCTTTCATCCTACATCATTAGATACACAGAATACTGACAAAGACTTTGCTAAAACGTCGAAGAGGTGGTCGGAAAACCTTTTCCCGCTTCTTGATTGGCCATTCGATCAAAACATTCTATCCTTCCCCATGGCAATGATTGCTGACATCACGCGTTGCCAAAACAAACCTTAGCAACGGCAAGGCAGAGCCGCAGCCGAAAATGCTGATATTAAATGCCTCGATAAAATACGCTTTCATATTGTTGATTGTTCTCTACCCAAGTCCAAATATTTAAACTGACACCTGAGTACACCGTACTAAGTCTGCATTGTCACCAAATAATACCGTTTCAAGACGTGTGGGATTTAAAAATGTGTCTATCGTGTGCCATCCGTGTCTTAAATTAAACTACGAAGAGTGGGGGAGAGAGCTGCAGGTTGACTGTACAAAGCTCAAATATGTCCAGGGTTTCAGGACAGGGAAATTGTTTCCACTTTGCAGACTTCGTCCTCAGCCCCGGCTATATCATGGAAATGACCCACAGAATTCCCCATGTAGCCTATGTCGGAATATGAATGAGCAGAATGCATCAGGTATAGGTTCTGTCCAATGCATGGACATGGGTGGTTGTGAGGAGGAAGCAATGAGACTGAGAGTCAAGTGTTCATCCGTGGTGTGAGTGTGTGGTGCCAGTGCGCGGCATGGGTGGTGATGTGGGCCTCACCTGCCCCAGCATGCCAAGGAACATTGCGCATGAAGCTGAAGATCCACCGCCGGTCCCCTACGCTTACCAGGGCCAGGCACATGCGCGCCTCTTACAGATATGCCTCGCAGACCTGGATGCCAGCACCATAAACCTGGGAGAAGGGAGGCATTTGGCATTGCAGAGTTAGTTTATGTAACTGAACTGACTATTGAGATGCATGGTTAATGATTCATGATAACACATTATGCAGGCAGCTCAGTAGGGTTCAACTGCTGCCATAACTTTTTCTTGACCTAGATGTAACTGATGACAGAAATGAACTGCACTGTAGGTTGTGTAGTCAGAAGTTATTAGGAATAAAACCAAGCAGAAATCAGATACATAAAATCACAATGAAGACGATAAAGACGAAAAGATGTGTTAACCACCTAATGACTGACTACCTTAGAAACCAGCATAGCAATAGATCAGAGAAAGTCCCCCCCCATCTTTCATCACCTCCACAAAATCCTATGCCCCCTTTATCCCCCCCGCCCCCTCACAACCACTCATGTTTGCCACACACATAGCCTTGCCCCCACACACAGCCCATCATGAGCGAATTTGCCCAATCAGAGGTGCCTTATTGACACGTCATGGATGTTCACGAGGGACACCGGAAAAGCCAGTCGTTCAACCTATGCGTTCAACCACTAGACCTGTTCTAGCTTACAGAAAACAGTGTCAAGCAAGAGAACTAGATTATCATGCCTGAAGAAGACCCGTGTGGGTCGAAACGTTGCGTGTTTGAATAAATAATAAAAATTTTATCACGGTGGAGTTTCCAGTGTGCGGACGTCTACTCTCTTCTTCACTAAGCAAGAGAACTAGGACATAATTTTTCACAGAAATGACGCACAATGCATTCAACCATAGTGGCGATACAGCAATATGAATAAAAATATTAGCATTCATCAGTGGAGCAGGAACATGGTTAGGCTGATATCAGCATCACTGTTGACCTGGCAGAGGAAATGCCAAGCTCGATGTACCGCATAGCAGTACATGGTATGACCGCCGCAGTGTATTGAAGTGTTGGAATCGTAGGTATGGTGAGTTTGTGGTAGTTCAGTGTTGTGAGGTGAGAGTTTGTGTGGAAATTATTTGCTGGAAATGGGCATGGATGTGGCTTTTGAATGAATGACATTTTGTGTGTTTGTATGTATTTTGTGCAGTTCCCACCTTCTCGGTCCAAGATATTTAACCATATCACTAGGTGGCGCTATGCTTCAAGTAAATGCTCATAGGCTGGGTCAATACGCCTCTGAAACACCAGCATACTAACACAAAAACACTGTGTGTAGATGACATGTGAGATTTGGTGAAATTCAAGATATTGCCAATACAAAATCCCAATTTTTCCATTTACCCATATAACTAGGTGATACTTTAAGTGTTTATGGGCTGGGTCAATACACCTCTGTAACACCGACATATCACAAAAATTTCATTGAGTCATTCAGCAAAAACTACTCGGTATCTCCCCCTCTTTGATGGACACTGGCACAGCGGCACTGGCACTGGCAAAAGCTTCTAGTCGCTCAAAATTTCTAGGGCTACATCAGTCTGTGGAGTCTACCAGTCCCACATTTCACAGCAAATTGTACAGTGCTATGATTATGTATGTACATGTCTTGAACTTAAACTTCTATTCTTTATTTCTTACTTTGCATAATCTGTGAAATACCAGCACTACTTTTCACTACAAGTTAAAGACATAAGGTGCATTCGGGTTGGTGTAAAGCCCGAACGCATCTATACTTATGTATGTGACAAATAAAAAAAAAACTTACATTTTTTTTTTAAAACATTGAAATGAAGTAATAACTGAAGTATAATGAAGTATAAAATGAAGTATAAAATAGCCAAATGAACTGGTAGGATTTCCAAATGAAGCCATACTAAATCAGTGAATTTGACTTACGGATCAGAAGGTGGTGTCTCCAGCAGGTCTCTCCTGACCTCCTGCTCTACATCCTGCATCCTCAAACAAGCATTCACCTCACAGGTATGAAACAGCACAAACAATTTAAAACAAAGAATCATACAAATGCACAACTGATGTTATGAAATGTGAGGGAAATTGTTTACAAATCTAAACAATAATTAAAGATATGTCATATTTCTTGCTTTTTGGTTAATTAAGTAAGGCCTAGCCTATGTGTTTGGGTCAAGACATAATGGACTAATGACCACGCCTTGAACAATTTCTTTGCGTGGCGGAAAAGCCATTCCACCACATCCTCCACAATAATGTAGGGGTTAACTGAGCCCTGCTCCATAAGGGTAATGGAGACCCTCAGGAGTGCTTACGTTTTCATTGTAGGCCACCTTGTCCAGACAGAAACCAGCCTTCTTCATGTCACAAAGACAATAGGGCAGCCACTAAAATAACACAAAAAAGAAAAGTATGTGTTCACCTTTTAACACCAGTTTATGTACAACAGATGCAAAAAGCCAGTTTGGCTAATTCTGGCATATTTACATTTTATGTTTTATTTTATATTTTATGTATCAATGTGCAGTGTTTTGACTGAGAAGTGTAATTTCTGATTATTTTGTTGTGTCTAGAAGTCTTCTTATTTTCCTTTACATGTGTTTGTATTGTCAACAAGTCTTAATGTTGTCATTCATGGTATTGGTATTGCTACGTAAGTGTCTTCAATCAGTTCACATTGGGAAGACACTCCTTCTCAAGAGTTCAATGCATGCGACTGTGTCTCTCGTTGATCCTTGGAGTATATATATTTCGAAGTGATATTTGTGTTAATCGGCTAGAAATGTCGTTGTGCACATGTTAACATAGTTAAATGAAAAATAATTTAGCAAATGTTACGTTTGACAAGTTCACGGTGTATAATCATGTTAGCTATCGTTGTGCTAGCTTGCTAGTACGTGTGAATTACCATATACGTATCTTCGATTGTGTGCTAAAGCTACATATTGACCAGCGGTCAGATTAGTAATAGTACACACATTTGCATTTCGTTTAGTTTTACAGCCAGACTGAAAAGCTAGTACATATTTGGAGCAAGACTTCAGTAAACTTCAGTCAAACGTACTGTGCTTGCCTGGACTCCATGTTCACTGGCCGCTTACACATTGGTAGAACACATCGCCATGGCAGAATAGGCTATGTTGTGAATGTCAACTTAACTTTAAATAGGCCTAACTATACAATTAGCCCATACATCCATGCTATATATGGAAATATATTTTTAAAAATTGTACATAGTTCATGACACATAATTAGTTAATATAAGATGATAGGCTACTTTTGGTGAGGATCACATTTGGCTTCAAGTTTAAACGCCCAAATATGATTTTTTTATGAATTTTTTATTCTTACCTCCGATATGTCCTGCATTTTGTGGAGCATTTTTCTGCAGGACAAACGTGAATATTGTCTGTAAAACCTAAATTCAAGAAAAGTCGCTTGGAGGAAATATCAGTCGTGCCGCTTATCAAAATTGTTTTCCAAAAGTGGTGCTTTTAAACGTTCTAGTTTGAAAGTTCCAAATATTAAACATTCCATATGGTAACTGTGACAGGCACGTTTTACAGCGTTGACGTCTTGACGTCAATAATCAGCGCTTTCACATAAGTAACCTGATGACCGCAAATAGATTATTATTATTGTTGTTGTATTACGTTATTTTATTTTTTTCTCCGACATGCTTTAACAATTTCATATTGTGACTGCAAGGTAGGCCTACATCCTACAGTAAATAAAAAATAAAACAGAATTAAAGAAGAATTAAAAAGAAACAATCAAGGATAAGTCATTACTGTAGCCTGTTTTTTTTCAGCCACAGTTCAATTTCAATAGATTGCAATCTTGGATTTGATCATTCTAACCTGATAGGAGTTTTTAAAAACTGCTAACAGTTATAATAGTTAGAGAATTTAAAAATCTTGGGCATTTCTTCTAAACATAAAGTAGCTTAAAGTAATTATTGATCAAAAACACAAAATCTGTCTAATGTTACACACACCTAGCCTATTCTCTGTCTGTTTGAAATGTGCTGCCCACCCCCTCCAGTGTGCTCTGATTAGTTAGCTCATCTACTCTGTCCCTCTTTGCCATATAGGCAGTGACATCATTTGAATAGAATAAGAACATCTAAATACATATATAATGTAGCATGTCATGTGACTAGTTCTTGGGTAGGAGTGTGGTTTGGGGCACATCTTCAGGTTTGCCCCTCCTCAGACCCTTAACATTGCTGTCATAGGCAGGAAGAACTGAATGAAAAGACAGGCGTCTGGAAAACGAATGCACAGAAATCAAAGCATATGGATCCACACCCACCAATATATTTATTTATCAAGGTGTAGGCTGATCTTTCCCATGTAAACATTCTTAACTCTGTACCTCAGAGATGTTCAGTGGAACTGCAGACAGGTGGGAAATAACGGCACCTGATTTCAGATGTACATTACCTGCTGCAAAATAATAACAAAGCAAATACAGAGGTGGGTTTTTGTTGTAAATGTCATAGACTAATGTTATTTCATGGTGGCATGGATGACAAAAGGCATCTGGAAAGACAACAATAAGAAAGATATAGCCTACCTATCAATTGTACTGCATGCAATGGCGCCACCGCAACTGCATAAATGGATGCGAAACACACATGACAGGAGGAAGGCAGGCCGGCAGGCAGTGGCGGTTCTATAGTGTTTCACGGCCCGGGCGAGACCACCTCTCAGTATCTCCATTCAACCATGTCTACATCTTACTGTGTTAAACTGTTTGTCCACCTAACAAACATACCTGTAGCAACTATTTAAGTAAGGTGGTAAGGTCCTGCCTTTCTGCTTCCAGTCTGTGAAACCTCATGTGGGCGAGAGCAGTCATTTACAACTGGCCTCAAATTCAGGTTTCCTGGGTACCAAAGACACACACTTAGGGTTCCATTATATTTCTCCCATCATACTTCTCCCATACCAGGGTGCCTCCACATACTTATGCTTCACCCATCACTACCCCACACACCCATGCTTCACCCATCACTTCAATTGCACAGAGGTCAACCTAATCTGACATAGCACTGCTCCCCAACCACTGAAAGTTATCAGAGAGTGCCCCCCACCACCACCTCCACAAGATCCTATGCAATCTTTTACACACTGTGTAACACACACATGTACACACATAAGACATTTTGCCAAAAGCATGCCTGTACTTGCCAACAAGTAACCATTTCACTTAAAAACCAAGTTTTACTTAATCACACACATATATTTCAGGCAAATAGCGTCTTCACACATGATATGCGATGTTTTTGATTATTTACTTTCTACCAGTAAACCAATTTTGCCCCCTGTTCGCGTTTCTGAGGAGGCTCTTTAGTGCATGTTATGAATTAATTGTAATAAACTCGGTCATCATCAGCCTATCTGCCCTACCTTTTTTTCTACACACGAGCCGGGTTTAAAGCAGTATTTCGAAACACTTACGATTCGGGATCTCTGCACTGTGTTGAAACGGCTGTTTCGTAAGTGCCAAACCTACTGTGTAGCACACACACAGCTCATCATCAGCACTGCCCCCCCCCACCACTACCATCCCATTTGTCTCTTTTACCCTAACACCCTGTCTCATGCCCCCTCACCCCCTCTGCTGACCAATGTTTGCCCCATCCCCACCTTAACACAGCCTGTAATAATCGTTATAAATTTAGTTCCCAGTGAAACAGTCAAGTGTGTAAAAGCACACAGAAGGAATATAGGACTTTTACTTTCTTCAGCATCTGTTTGTCCGCCTCTTAATATAAGTTTTATAAGTTAATATAAGTTAATACAAGTTTTCAGCACCGGACAGCTTTGGACAGCTCTTGTGGTATGTGTATCTAAAGGGCCTAATTTGGGGATGTGGGTCCTAGTGGCAGGGTAGTCACAAGGTTCCTGTGCAGTATGGAAAAGTAAAATGAAGTGAGAATTTGATTTTAGTCATTTCTAGGTCTGGAAAAGTATGAAAAAAAGAAATTGGGGTATGAAGAAATATGTTTCCAGACATTTGCCGCTACATAGTTTTTTTTTTATGTAGCCTGACATTTTGTAAAGCTTTTGTAAAGTTACATTTAAGAAATCTTTGTGGTCTAGTAACCCAGTTACCGGAATAAAAGAATGTTTTTTTGTCAGGGCCGCATCTATCAGCATTTCCCAGTAAGCCATTTCCAAAGTAGGCTTTATTGTCAAAAACCATGTGTACAGGTCGCACACACAGGATTTGACATGGCAGCACTACCTCGGCCCACAGTGAACATTTAACATCTTATAAACATGACAATAAAACACGATGACAAAACATAACAATATAAACATAGCAAAAAGTACAATAAGGCTTGTATATAATACAAATAAGTAAAACAGACAATGTGTAGCATAATAAAGCTGAAATTGTGCCATTTAAGCAGCAGCGTCATTAGTTGTAGTGCAAAAAAAAGTGTACATTGAAACTACTGTGGAGCAGTGGGAGAGGAACTCCACAGGAGAGATATGTGTCTGTGATGTGCCTTGGGATGAGAGAGATGTGCGTTATTTCACCAGACTAGGACACTAACACTAAGAACAATGGGACAGGGAAGTGGGTCAAAGAGGGGAGGGAGGGCAGGGCAGGGAATTGGTGGATGAAGCTGTCTTTCAGTCTGCTGGTCCTGGCCTAGAGGCTCCTCAGTTTTCTTCCTGATGGCAGCAGACTGAAGAGGCTGTTGGATGGCTGGGTGGGATTACCCACAATGCAGTGGGCTTTGCGGGTGAGGAGGGTGTGTTAAAGGTCCTGCAAACTTGATGAAGAGGTCAGAGCTGTGTGATGGTGTGCAGTCATGGGTCAGCAGAGTGAAGAGGATGGGGCTCAGCACATGGTATATTATTAATTAGTGCGTTCACATGGACGAGTCGAAACCGATTGGAACTGGTTTGGGATCGTACCGGCTTCATGTGAACGGGGATATGATTTGTTTGATATTGGTTTTCCAAAACCACTTGCGTTGCCAGGTTTGGGCTGGTCCCAAACCACTTGGTGCTGCCATGTGTACGGGGATGGGATTGGTTTCGGGTATTGCGCATGTATGAACGAAATAAAAAACGCAGTTTGTTCCTTCATACGGACTTCCTAACACAGCAGATGTGGAATAACCGGAATGAGAGGTGAAAAGTTCAGTCTCCTCTACGTGTCGTCTGTATGCACTGTAGGCATATGTGTGCAGTCCTGTAGTTTGCTGTTGCGTATCTTACCTACGTAGCAGCTTTGTTGTGGGCAAATGTTTACTCATGTTATGTCCATTATTGTAGTTATGTGTTGTTAGTCCAACATTGTAGCAGCTAGCATCTTATCAGCCTGGGTCGTCATGGCTGGGTCGGCACGGTTTGACCGATATCTTTGGCATTTTATGCCCAAACAACACGAAACAGCACTGCACACACTGATAACATTATGATGACGCCCTCCAAATTTGAGATCAAGCGGATGAGTGGTTCAAGAGTTATGCATGGAACAGACGTTCCTTGCATTAAAAGATAATAATAGAAAGATAGACAGCGACCCCACCTAGGCGTAGCGGAAAGGGCCAGGTCTCTGACCGAATCCGCTTAGACGAACTGCATGTGAGCAAGGATTTGGGGACAGACGACCTGTTGGGAAGCAACACCCAAACCAATCCCAAACCAAACCAATTCCACCATGTGAACGCAGTCAATATAACCAAGAGTAATGTCACTTCTACAAGGTGTGCCAACCTGAAAGACTACTAACTTATTTGCCAGCTTAGTTAGCTGTTTAATTGCAAAAGTTTGATGATGACTATAAAAACAGTAATAGCCAAAATAACAAAACACAAGGAGTAGGTCTTTTAATAAGAGAAGTGTCAGAGTGAAATACCCTTAAAACCAAGATAAGCAGACATGCATAAATGGTAGCTCACTTAAACTGTTAATTAGCCTGCAGCTTAAACTTATTCAATTTCAGTTTAGCTCCTTGAACAGCTGACATACCTACAGTTGGAGACATCTTTGCTGGCTTTGCTTCCTATTAAAATCTCTGCTTTTATTAAGGTACAATTTGCACTTTATATTCTGTTAAAAGGCTACATCTGCAGAACTAAAGCTATGTAGCCTACATTTAAACTGCAACTTGTAACTCTTGGTAGTATGTCTACTGGGCTGTGGATTTCATACCAAACTAGGCTTTTCCCTTACATTTCTTCAAACCCCTCAAGTACTTTGCATGCTATACTTTTTTATGTATTAGGTTACATAACCATTGGACATTGGACTCATATAAATATATGCAATCTGTAACAATACAATTTTCAGCACTGTAGTGCACAGATGCATACTATATACCATCAGACAGTCAGGGTTGTGCTCTCTAGGGATGTGTGTATCATCTCGCTATGATGTACCATTCAAAAGTGACCTAACGGAGAAGAAAGGTGTTATTTTGGTGGGATTTTGGATGCATTTTGACAATGGAAAAAGCCTGTAATTGTTTAATGGAAAATGTGTAGCCATCTTGCAGCTTCATATTGCAGCTTCATATTGCATAATACAAACAATTTATGCAGGAATGAAGCTATAATCTAATCTTCAGTGTTATGTTTTCAAACAAATCCACAAACTCGAATCAGCTATTTTATTCAGTAAAGTCACTGAAATGAGGCTGTAGCCAAGATCCAATTTACCTGTTGGGCTCTGAGGTGCACTTCTGCGCCTGCTTCTGGGCCTGCTTCATCTCCTGCAGCACAGAGGCACAAAACATCAACAACGGAAAAGTCAACCAACACTACAAGCTCACTGATGGGTATTAAACAATGTAGACCTTACTGAACAGGAGAATGAAGTGAAAATTGTAACAGTATAGTAAGGTTACTTTGCTGCAGGTGAGAGAAGAAAAGTGCTGGCTATATAGATGGGGCTTTTAAAAAGTGAGACTACACCAGAGAGAGTAAGGACTGAATAACTGTAATTAATCGACTTTTTAATGATCAACTTTTTCTTCTCACCAGTGGGAGTGTCCCTCTTGCTAGGAGGCTTGCTAATCTCACCATGGAGAGTGTCCATTCCAATAGGGGTAGTGGCTATCTCGAAACCAGGGGTGTCCATATCACCAGAAGGCATGTTAATCTGACCAGGGGGAGTGTCCATCTCACCAGAAGGTGTGTTTATCTCACCAGGGGGAGTGTCTACCTCAGTAGGTGGGTTGCCCTTCTTGGCAAGAGGTGTGTTCATTTCACCACACTGTAAAAAAAATCTTGTCAAAATTACGGTGAATCACCGGCAGCTGTGGTTGCCATTTTTTCACCGTAAAAATTACAGTGACATTGTATAAGGGTTTACGGTAAGGTATACTTACACTTGTAAAAACAACAGTTTGAAAATGTTCCAATAAAGATGAATTACTGTTAAAAAAATGGTGATATTGTATATAGGTTCACAGTACAGCTGTACAATTCACAATGGAAACCTGTTGCTTTTAAAGTGAAATAATATCAATTCCACAGTATTTATTGTCCGATTTTTATGGTCAATTTCTGTAAAAGTAACAGCACGAGAATTTATGTGTTGACGTTATAACTGTTCAATTCACAGTTCATGACCGTTGCTTTTAAGACGAATTTCTTTCATTTCCACATAATTTATTACCCTATTTTATGGTTTATCTCTGTTAAAACAACAGCTCAATTGTAGACTGTAAAAAAAATCCTGTCAAAATTACGGTGAATTACCGGCAGCTGTGGTTGCCATTTTTTAACTGTAAAAATTACAGTGACATTGTATAAGGGTTTACGGTAAGGTATACTTACACTTGTAAAAACAACAGTTTGAAAATGTTCCAATAACGGTGAATTACTGGTAAAATAATGGTGATATTGTATATAGGTTCACAGTACAGCTGTACAATTCACAATGGAAACCTGTTGCTTTTAAAGTGAAATAATATCCATTCCACGGTATTTATTGTCTGATTTTTATGGTCAATTTCTGTAAACGTAACAGCACGATAATTTATGTCTTGACGTTATAACTGTTCAATTCACAGTTCATGACCGTTGCTTTTACGATGAATTTCTTTCATTTCCACATAATTTATTACCCTATTTTATGGTTTATCTCTGTTAAAACAACAGCTCAATTATAGCTTCTCAGTATGACTGTTGAATTTACGGTTTGTAGCTGTTGCTTTTAAGGGGAAATCCCATCTATTTCACATAATATATTACCTCATTATAGGGTGAAGTCCAGTTAAAATTTGTAATAAGATTTACAATGAATTACCATCACCTGTGGATGCCAGAAAACCATAAAAATGCAGGCAAACATATTACCAATATTGAACACAGTAGCCAGACTTTTTTAATAGTTAAGTATGAAAAACAAAAAAAGAGACAGTATATATATATAAACAGTTACCGTGGGTGTCAGAATATCACTACAATCCAGGATCAAACAAAGACTGTACAAGTATATACAAACACAATAAGCAGCTATAAGTTAAAGAGAGGGGCCTGGAGGGCTTCGGCGTTCAAGCAGTACAAAACTTGTGTTTTGAAGGTGCTCTTTGGCCAAGACGTAGAGACATACGAACAAACAAGCAGGATGCCAAGGCACTCTTCTAGAATAAAACCGCTTTAATAATACGGCTAGTTCATATTTGAACTTAACATATTAAAAACACTGCCAACATGTTTCAGCCACCCACAGGGCCTTCCTCAGGGCAAGAAGTGAACAAAGCAGCATTGCATGCAAGATAGTTAAACAAGTCAATCAGCTGATTGACTCCAGGTAGAGTGGGCGGAGTCCACTCCTGCAGAGCTGCAAGACAATTAAACATAACCACAAACAACAAAGTCATCTGCTGCAATCCTAAATATCATAAATAGATAATATGCATCAACATACATGAGACATAATCAATACACAGCTAATGAAAAAAATCAAAGAAAAGAAATCATATCAATATTTTCATTGAGACCAGGAAATAAGCAGCTATTCAGCTATTCAACTCCAAAACCGGATCAAACTCTGTTTAGTATTAAACAATAAACAAGGACAAAATAAGTTCTCAGTTGCAAACCAAGAGCAATGATGGCACGGAACAGTCCACCGTGTCCTAATTCACAAACAGTATGCCAAACTGCCAGGGAAAAAAAGTGCTGCCAAACTGCCAGGAAAAAAAAAGAATGCTGCATATCTGCAGGGTTGCATTTCCCATGAACAAAACAAAGGCAGTATAGGGACAAAAGACAGTATACAAGAGAGTATACGAGAGAGTTTGTGAATTCCTCTCCTTCGTAAACCTAGTTCAATAAACTGAAATAAAATAATCACCTCACTGATACTTTGCTGTTTCTGAAACTTTCAGCTGTGTGAAGCCAGGGACACTAGCGAAATTTTCAATATGGCAGCCACTTGGGATTTTTTCAAAATAAAGGTCTAGTCTAATGCTTTATTTTTATATTTATTTGGAAGAATATCAATAAAGAAATACAAATTTCTTCCAAGAAGAATGTTAAATGTAGGTCCCAGTCCATAGTGATCCTTAATGGAATGTTATATGGTATAATGCCCACTAAATTTAAATTGTCTGGCTGTGAAAACACATTTATCTGATATTGAGGTAAAATGAAATCACTGCAACATGTCCTTCAAGAATATTAACAGCCAAATGCATAATATGCATGGCTTACTCAATATGGGCACTTTACATTTCTCATATACAAAAGCATAACACTTATGTTTTACAGAAATAACACAAATTACAGTTTTACTTTAAAGTTTTCTTTAAAGACATTTACTTAAGATCTTGTATGCAAGTTACTGTCATATATTTTACTTGCCAATTTAAGGTAGAGTGCATATGAGTGTACAATTAAACAAATCTGTTCAATGTCTTTTTAATGGGACAGTACACACAGTGCGTTTTCCCAGTCGGTTAAGAAATTTGCGCTACTTGCCCTAGATGGTGTTTACTAGCAGTCGCTCTGTACTCCCTGAGCTGCTAGGAGACAAGGGATGTGTCACTGTGAAGCCGTATAGGTGCAGGTCTTGAGATAAAATGTTAGCTTAACCTGCAAGATGAGTCTACTGAAATTGTAAAATTAGCCTAAGCCACACTGTAGGCTACATACAGGTGGGGTATACAATTGAGCTGTTGTTTTAACAGAGATACACCATAAAATAGGGTAATAAATTATGTGGAAATGACAGAAATTCGTCTTAAAAGCAACGGTCATGAACTGTGAATTGAACAGTTATAACGTCAAGACATAAATTATCGTGCTGTTACTTTTACAGAAATTGACCATAAAAATCGGACAATAAATACTGTGGAATGGATATTATTTCACTTTAAAAGCAACAGGTTTCCATCGTGAATTGTACAGCTATACTGTTAACCTATATACAATATCACCATTATTTTAACAGTAATTCATCTTCATTGGAACATTTTCAAACTGTTGTTTTTACAAGATTTTTTTTTACAGTGTAGCATGACAGGCTAGTTACCGTCTGACAGCTAGCGCCACCTTAACAAACTTTTGACCGCACACGTGAACCTATTTAGCTAGTAATAATTTGTTGAATATGGCAGGGGGGGTTGTAGTCTTTTTAACGGCTGTTAATTTACAACTTAATTCTGTAGGCGTCCATGAATTTACTTTGTTGTTCGCCATGTATGTAGCTGACATTTTAAGTATGGTGTACCTGTGTGTACGGGTGTGTGGCAGTGTTGTTCAAGTTCACTAGATTTGTTCACTACTGTTAATTGTTCATGTGTAGTTCACGTATCACATATGTTCATATTATTCATCTTCAAGTTCAAGTTAGTCGTTGTGTTTTAAATATAGATTGACACTTCATAGAAAAACTAGCAAAACTAGCATAGTTTTTTGGGGGGGGTCACACAAAACCACAAGAAAATCTGACCTGACCATAGGCTATGTGGGCAGATTTTTGATTTTTTGTGTCACAAATTCAGCGTTGATATTCTTTCTTGTTTATGTGTAGTATGAAGGTGTTTAATAAGCTATAGGCTATTTCAATATCTCATTTTGGCTACTGATGTACGCGCACGTAACATTCTAACCAGTGCTGAAGCCTATGGAAATGCGGGCAGGTGCCGGTGCCGGTGCCGGACCAAAGTCAGCTCAGCACCAGCACCGGCACCGGCACGGTGTGGGCGTACCATACATGGCTCTGGGTGAGGCTTACGACCTAGTGACGTAGCTAAGTTTGGCCTGCTCTGGTTCGCTAGTATGTCTGTATTTCTATGGTAGGTTGACCCTTCAATGACCAGTGAACCCATGAGGGTCGAATTTCATGTCTTGGAGCGTCTATTGCTGCGTGCATATACTGCTTGTTGTGACCCACCACATTGTAAATAGAGCTACTCAAAGTGGTTTTTAGCGGAAGGAGGCCTTTAAATAGGCCCACATCGACTGTAGGAAAGTTCCTGTACAATAGGCCTGTCTTTGGCAATGCAGAAAATAAATAAAAGAAAAAGGGATACAATAAAAGAAAAAATGAAAACAAATTCTATGAACTGGGCTAGTATTTCTTAGAAATCTAAAACAAAGCTAAAACTAAGGTCAATTGGATTTTGTAATCACACTGCACTAGTGCACCTAGTTTTTGGATAGGACTCTAATGAGTGATACAAACTGCAGGATTTTTAAAACAGATCTAACAAGAAATTTTGCCCCAACAAGAAAATGACCCTGACACCTTTTTTCTCCATACTGGACTATTAGACTATTCTTGGAATTGTGGGCTATTTATTTCTGGCACTAAGCCCCTACTGTAATATTGGATAATATTTTTGGTCACTTTAATCCACACAGACAACTGCAAGGCACCTTATCAGAATGCTTTGCAACTTGTTGGTAGGCCAACATTATGTGTGTTGCTGCTTCTTTCAATCTGTCAAATGTCTGATGCCTAAAGTAGGTTAATTATACAGTAATATACTATTTTTAATGTTACAATCTAATACCGTTGCTTTTTAAGTTTTTCACTCTATATTTCACATCCTAAAATAGTAAAAAATAATGTTGACAGCATGTTTTTTATTTAAGGTATTCACACCGTGAATAATACAGTAATGTGCTATTTTTAATATTACTGTCCAATGCTGTTGCCATTTCAGTTTCTCACCATATATTTCACATGTTAAAACAGTTAAAAATACAATATCTGACTATTTTTAAATTTATGGTAATCCAATGTTTATTCTACAACAATAAGCTGCTTCTTACTTTACAGTTTTTTCTTGTTGCCATTTCACATTTATTCACCGTATTTTTCACGGACATTTTTTACAGTGTAGTTTAATTTCGCGATTGCAAGTGCACTTGTTTTTACATCAACAGTTCTTTTATTGTAGGCCAAGCAACTTGGTATATTCTGTATGCGAGCAACCCTCACTATTTGAGGAACCAGAACTCGAGATTCACCCAGTTGTGCATGTCTAGTTAAGAAACTGACTTGAGGTAGTCTGCGATGTAATTCTTGACTGATGTATCATTTTTTCGTGAGAGTGGGGGAGGGGTAGCCAAGTGTATACTTATACACTGTATTTTGTTTCGTGTAAAACAACGTTTATGTATACTGAAATGAAATTCACACGTTTTATTTTACAGACATTAATGTCTACAAATGACCGCATGAAATTATTAGATAAACAAAACTCATTGGTCAAGCGCGAGGCCCATCACAGCGCGAGGCCCAGGGCGACGGCCCCCTTCGCCCCCCCCCTTGCGACGGCCTTGTGTAGAGGTTTGAAATCACTGGTCTGACAGCTTAGTCAGGAACCATGAACTACAGAAATGCAATGTTGTAAATGCCTCATTACAACATCAGTGGCGACTCTAGGGGGTGGCCAGTGCCACCACTGAAATGTCATTGGCCACCCTGATGGCCACCCTAGATCCGATAGGTAATTTATCAAGTTCGTCAACACAACAAACAAGAGAAACACTGTCAAGTCAATGATGCTGCAGAGAGCTGATTTCTGATCAGCGGAAGTTTTTCGAGTGACACTGATCGGTTAGTAGACACAAGATGAGCACTGCGCGTGTCGCCTCCAGCCCCATGCAGGTCTGGGTGGTAGTCGCTTATTTATCGTTCAAGATCTGGCAACTCTGCGAGATGAACACTGCCTGTCACCTGCAGCTCCCGCGAAAGAGAGACCGCATCCATTAACTGGATACATCGAGATTCAGTCTACACTAGTTAACTTGTGCTCTACTGTACACTCAGTAGTGTAGTCTACGTGATACGCAGGTATACGCCGTAAACCCACCAGAAAAAAATCGGGGATTACCGTATACCCACCTAAAATTGGGCGTATACTCACCTAAAATTGACTATGTCCTATTAATATTCAGTAGTCAAAATTGTTCATTTTAATATTTAGACTTCAATGCATAGCCACTTAGTATGCCTACAGTTGTGTTAGGGAATTCACGAAAATGTATGCCCTTTTATGTAATTAAAAACCGCGTCCTCGAGTGCGTGAGCGAGCAGCGAATTTCTGGAACCTCCAAATTCAGCGTCCCCAAGTTCCGGTTTTTCTTTTGGATGGAGAATCCAGAGGGCTCTGGGAGAATCATGGCTAGGCGCGGTGTTGGGCAGCAAGACCTCAGGATCTTCTTTGCCCGGAATGATGATTCAGAAGGTGTGTAAACGCCATAGATTGTAGAATTCTACAATCTATTGTAAACGCTTGTCATGAGACTGTTTTTCCTACCAAGTTACCGCATGTAAGTTAATTTGAGGACACAGCGCGATACACGATAACAACGCAAGCTAGCTATGTTGTAGTGTAGCATTCATTCGTCCTCTATCTCGCAAGCTAGCTACTATTATAAAACAAGTTAGTTTTTTAATCTGATATTGCTCTGGCAGGAAAACATCTCAGTAAAAGTCGAAAGGCTCAGTAAATGCGCCGACATTAACGTAATGTTTCATGGAACAGAGGACTGTTAGTTAGCAAGTAGTGATGGGCAAATGGAGCCTTGTGAAGCATTGATGCCTCACTCAGAAAATTGTGTCAAATGGTTCGAAGTGTCTGAAGCCTTGGAGAAACACTGACCTCTAGTGGACACATTTAATCATTGCAAACTGGCACACAGCCCATACAAAACTCAAACTCTCGAAAATCAAAACTCGCCAAAATCTCCACTAACGTCACACAATACTCCAATACTGAAATATTAACCATTTCTAACACATTGAAGTCACATAACTAGTCTTAAGATTAATGAGTGTGATTGTGTTCCCATTGTAATTGAGACACACAGTTCACATGATGAAAGTGCATTCATACCTCAAACATGCAGACAAGGGCAAATTCGCAACCCCCACAATTATTTTGTCTATTAATATTGGTAAATTTTAAATTTTAATATGAAAAATAATCATATGTACATAATTAACCATTCTGAATACAGTTCTATATGTACTGTGACAAGTCTATTAGTCTATTAACAATTTATGGTGTAGTTATAAAGCCTTTTCATGGTTTTATACAAGCAGTCCTTCCCATGGCCCGCGGGGGTCGCGGCCCATATTTTGAGAACCACGATCCCTCTGCCCAAATATACAGTATACCCACCACAAAAAAGTAGACTACACCACTGTGTACACTGTACTACACTGTAGCCGCAGCCTGCAAGCCAAGTTAGTAACGTTAACGTCAGTTTCTTTGTTGTTGTTGTTAACAGGATAAATTGAATATGAAACCGTTCAGGACAGGAGTAGCATACATTTCTCGAAATGGTAGTAGCCCATTAGCTACTTTCACGAGTACGATACAGACTGCAGTAGGATAGTAGAGCCTGTATCTCGAAACCTAGCACATGAAGTGAACTACTGCTTGAAGTAAACTGGACTCTGAAGTTGTGGTGACTTTGACAGTGAGGAGATTCTTGTCCGTTTCTTCAAACCATTTGAAGAAGTAGAGATTAAGTAAAGTTGGAGTAAATCATTTAAGTCCAGATCACCTCAGCTCCCTGTAGTAACCCACAGCGCTAGTCTACTTCAGAGTGTGACTCTACTCATAGCTAAACTTGCTGTACATATCTGACCACAAATGTATCAATATGTCCTAATCCTGCTGTTCAAACGTAACGAAAATAAATTGTCATCCACACAAACTCATGATACAGCAGTGAGTGCGTTCATAATACAAATTCACGTCATGTCATTTATTTGTTAAAACCATAATGCCACAGCTTTAGAATCTGACACTGTCCACAGCAGTAATATTGTCTTGCAGACCGACGGCGACTCATTTGGAATTATAACATTGTTGGTGATTCATTGAAGTCAAAGTTGTTATCTAAGGGGTCCCAGAACCACAAGAACACCTTAAATTTTTACACTGATTTTAAAATCAATTCGACAATGATCCCTGTTGATATTATAATTACAGCTAAGAAGTGAGTTGATTGAATGATTGATTGGTTGCATGATTGAGTGATTGAATTACATTTTATGCAGGGATATTAAGAGAATATGAAGAGAACAAAAGACATTCAGAGCTTCTTTCTAAAAAAAAGGAAAGACTCAGAGTCAGCTACAGCTTCTACCAGCAGCAGTGCAGAGGCCCACACAATGCAGCATAGTGATGATGAGCAGTCCACTCTTCCAATACAAGATGGTAGGTTATGTATGGAAAGTTTGAATTACAGTTACATCTGTCTGAAGTACTACACACACAATTTAAACAGCTGACAGAAGATGATGAATAACTTAAGATTTGTATGTATGTGTGTGTGCACGCGCCTGTCTGTCTGTCTGTCTGTCTGTCTGTCTATTTATCTGTTATTAAACCATCCTTGTATTCCCACATTTCACCAGCCACACTTGGAGGAGGAGGAGGAGGAGACTGAATGTGAACCAGTATTGTCTGGAACTCCACCTACTAAGCATGGTATGTCAGGTTCAGAGGTCATTCATGAATGTGTTACTTGAAGTTGTTGTGTACTCTCTCATACTTAGTCTTGATTAAAAGGTGTCAAACAAAAACTGTGATCAATGTATTGAGGAAAGTCAGCAGACCGAAAGCTTGGCAAATTAAAAGAAAACAAGGATTTAAGTGTGAATACATAGAAAATGCCAGACCTAAACATAAAAAATCTCAATACAATATCAAGGACAATATGTGACACTAAACTGTCTACATTCAGTCTATGCATGTAATATAATGTTTTTTGTTTTCACTGCTTCAGGTACTATAGCA
>CM059275.1:13172414-13177414 GCA_030347295.1 Setipinna tenuifilis
TGTGTGTGTGTCTGTGTTTGTGTGTAGGTATTTGTGTAAGCATCATAATTTATCACTACTGCTACCATCTCTCTTTGTCTCTGCTTCCCTTCCCTTTGACTATATGGTGCCGGTATGTGCTCTGTGTCTGAATCATTGTTTATTATGGAGCCTTACAGCAGTAACTAAACAACACTGAACCAAACTGCTCATCTGGTAAGACAAATGTCAGTCGTATGATTTTAATCCACACAACACACACATTTATATTATATATAGGCCACAAAACATTAGTCTGAGTAACTATACATATGTACATGTATAAATAAACACATATATATGGGGGTTGGGGGACTCACACACACACATGCCCCCGCATGCATGCACACAAACCCACGCAGGCATTCATGCACACACACTTACACGTACACATTCACATGTACACACATGCGCACCCACACACATACACACACGCATGCACGCACGCACACACACATACACACACACACACACAGCAAGCCAAAGTTTGAGAACTAAGTCCACAGTTTACTGTAATTGCCTTCAGGTTCAATGGACTTGCCCACAAGTGATAAAAGTGTAATAAAAGTACCTGCACTCCTTTTACACAACAACAGCCAAAGATAAGGAGTGTGAGAATTAATGAATAAATAATGAAATTGTATTGTTTTTTATTTAGTAAACTCTGAAAAAGGGCCCCACAGACCCAAATACCACACAGGGGTTAAAACTGTTCAACAGGTCTAGTATGCTGAGTGAGAACAAACAACAGTTTATAAGAGAGGGCTTAGCCTGACTAACTCCTATCTACCAGCATCCAGTTATAGCCTCTCTCATGATATTTAACTGTATTGCATTGTCTGAACATTCAGACCAGTCTAGTGAGTGCCACAATAATTCCTCAACAACCGTCAAAAAATAAAGAAATAAAACATAAAAATCAGATGTTGCAGCACAGGTTTGATGACTACTTGGACATAAATAAAAGTAAACACATCATGACCAAGGCAACATTTAAGAATTGAGAAGTTTAAATCACTATGCAAAGTAATCAACATAGTCTGCGATCTTTGAACAATTGGATGTATTTGCCAAGCTTTGCGACACCATAAGCACACAGAAATTTTGTTTCTTTGATATTTTCTCTATGAAGTCACCACCTGTTACGTTAGCAGACATAGCAACCAGCTACTTACCTGACTACACGCACTGTCTGTGCAGGAGCTCGGTGAGGCAAAGAAGACTACCAGAGTTCACTTTTATTTCCACTGTGTTTTGTTAAGTCTATGTTCAGTCTGTGTGGGTGTGTCTAGCCAAACAATCTTACACCAGAGTACATCAAACAAACAAAAAATATATGGGAACCAAAAACATAATTAACAATAAACAAACAAATAAATACAAATTTGGGGCTGGATTGCACATGCATCTCAGACACATATCGCATATGTATACTTACATACACAGCTATTGAAACAGGTGAATACAATTCATCCTGTGTTTTGTATTAATCTGAGTGATGTTTAAGGAGGCTGCCATCTCTGGTAGTGTAGAGCCTGACTCCTGAATCACTGCACTGTGTCCCCCTGTGGCTATCCTGATGTTAAATGTGTCAAATGTTGTGCTAGGCTTTTGCGCTGCAGCAAAGGCCATGTGTGTGTGTATGTCAGACAGACTGGACAGTCTGGTTGAAGAGAGCATAGAGACAGGTCATATGACCCACAACAGGTAACCTTTTACCTTATAGCTGATAAAGATTCATGGCGACCTGTTCAATACTTTCTACATCCAGATTGGCCTTTTTTATAAATGTGTAATAGGCAAAAAAATCATTTTAAAAAATCCAGAATTGCCTAAATTCACAAAGACCGCCATGTAGGATCTCATGATAAGCTCGTATTAAACATTAAAATATATTAATTATCCACTGGATTTGTTCTTTTAAGGTTAACCCCAATATTTAGTATTCAGATTATACAGAACAACATATTTCTTTCCACACCAATGAAGAAAATCTGCTCACCGAACCAGCATACCAGAGTAAGGTGTCTGTCTCACAGAAAAAAACTATATGAAGAACATGTTGCGTCATATTTTTCATGTTTGTTGTTCTTTAGATTTGCTCTTTATCCGTCTTTGGCCTAGTGGATAGAGATTTGGTCTTGTGAATGCACAAGTTCAAATCTCATTCCAGTAGGAAGAATGGGGGTGGGAAGTAAATAACCAGTGCTCTACTGCACCCTCATCAATGGCGGAAGTGGCATCTAACTCCACATTGCTCCACAGATTGTAACTGAAAGCCTGTACCTAAATAACTGTAAATAAGTGTAATGTAACTCACCAATTTCAGATGAATGCCTCCAACAGCAGCACCTTTCTTAGCCTCTGCCCTTCAGGTCATCCTTCTTTCCCTCTTCTCCTCTCCCACTGAATAGACCCACAGCCATTATTACATGTCATGACAGTATAGACGCAGCTATTGTACCAATCATTAGATTGTAGATAATCATTTGACAAACACACTTTCTATGCATGTGCACACACACACACACACACACACACACACACACACACACTCACTTAGGTGTAGCCAAACATCAGTCTGTGTCATCACCCATACACCCATATATAAACACACATACACACAAATACAGATTAACATATTTATTTGAATTCATATACATACATTTATATACATACATTCATATAACCTACTACATATACACATTTTACTATACCAAAACACCAGTCACTATGAATCACTACACATATCTACATGTATTAACATAACTTCACATGTAAAAAGTAACATATATTTAGGTATTAAAATATTTAGTCAAATATACATATATACATATAGGCCTATATCATACATGTGCTTCCCTCAGGAAGAGGCTGTTTCCTGTGTGCTGCTGGAAGCTGGTCTTCATGTTCCTCCCCCAGACATGTGTGTGCTGGACCCCACCCTCACTTCATGAGCCTCTGGACCACAGACGCCATCCAGCTCAGGGCCCTGGACCACCACACTGCTGGGTGTAGTAGTGTCCTCCATATCGGTAGGATGCCCAAGTAAGATAAAGTGGGCATTAGCGATCCTAATAATCCCCAATCTGATAAAGAGGCATCACTATCTCCATCTGTAAGATAAAACACACATTTTAAAACTGCTTGTTCATGTCCTTGATTGTGATTGGCTGAATCACGTTCCAAGCTGCTGCAAACCTCAGCATAACCATACAGGCTGCCCTCATAACATTCTGTTACAAATTTCAATATTACTCCACAGTGAAGCTCAACCTTTATTCAGCAGTGGTGCGATTAATGACAATATTCAAGTAGATATTAATAAGCATTCCTAAATATTGGGATGTTGCAGCTGTGCGCTTTTGTTCTGTCTATCTGTGGTAGAGTTAGTGTTACGCGACGACAGCTTCCCTAAAGGGACTATATGTATCGGTGGAAGAGAGATTATTTATTAATATGCTGTATCATGTTATGTCTTAATTTGTGTGACTTTATTTAATGAAATCTGATCAAACATTAGTTGTAACAGTTTTAGAAAAGCAGTAAGCCACTTGAATCTGTGGGTTTGGATTGTATTTAGAACAGAGAGGTGGTTTAATGGTATCTTCCATCAGGGTCTCTGTCATCATTACTAATATAACTGTTCCTTTTTCACACAGCTAACACAGCTGGGTGCTATTAGAACATTCCCCTGTACTATGAAGGACTCAGGGAAGCATGTGATGGAGTTCTGTCACTATGGTAACTGTGTTCTGAATGTCCTTCTAAAGAGTCTGGCTGTGTGGTCGTGTGGTCAGGGTGCATGTTCAGTAGCCTATAGAGCTGGGTTTGAGGCTGGGTGGGGTGACTGCTCTCTCCCCTCACTACAGATAGAGTCAGGAGTGGGATGGCTTGCCATGAGGCCATCAGAGGGGTCTGTTTGTGAGCTGTATGATGGACCCAGCTGAAGTCGACCTCTATGGAGATGGGTGGAGCAATAGTAAGTAGGGCCTCCTGGGATAGAAGAAATACGGTGGGGGAAATGTGTCATAAAGCAGGAGCCACCTAGAGTGCAGAGTGGTGCTTTTTTAGGCCTTTACACCCAGGGAAGGGCTGGGACTGAAGTCTTATTTTGGACTTACTAGTCAGAGTGCATGTAAAGTACACACACACACACACACACACACACACACACACACACACACACACACACACACACACAAAGCCATGTTGGATTCATTATTTGTGTGTGTGTGTGTGTGTGTGTGTGTGTGTGTTATCTAACTATGTAGAGCTATGTAGCCTGCAATGCCACATATAATTAAAATAAATGAATATAAATATGATATCTGAAGTGATGATAATGAGCATTCATCATTTATACTTTGAGGGTGATAATGTGATTTGTGTGTCCTCTTGGGTGTGTGTGTGTGCGTGTGTATGCGCGTGCATGTGTAATATCATATTCACTTAGGAAATACTCAGGTACAGTATACACATACTAAATGTACAACTATTGTGACTTTAGTCTTGTTTGGCAGTGGTAACCTTTTTTTATTAATATTTGAAATTGGCACTAATTAATTTAAATAATCTGTCAATGCAATAATTTATCCAGGCAATCAGTTTTTATCCATCACCCAACTGAATCACCCCACAGTACTTACATTAGTTTCTCCAGTTTGCACTGTGGGTTCCTCTGAAGAGCAGAGAGAGATGCAACATCTGACTCCTGCAGATTATTGAAACTCAGGTCCAGCTGTCTGAGACTTGATCCTGAGCTGAGGGCTGAAGCCAGAGAGGAACAGCTTTTCTCTGTCAGCTTACAGTCCCACAGCCTGGGGAAACATCATGATACATCTCAACACACTGAAACTTCTGCACACACACATGCACACGCACATGTATGGATGCACACACAAACACACACACACACACACACACACACACACACACACACACACACACACACACACACACACACACACACACATACACAC
>CM059275.1:13184914-13199914 GCA_030347295.1 Setipinna tenuifilis
TCCGTCTCTTTTCTTTCTGTGTATTTCTTTTTGATGTGTGTCTGAATGATCAGGAAGTGTGTGTACATCTGAGTCAGAGTTTTGGGAATTTCCCCTTTTGTTGTTTCCCTCAACACTTTCCCTAGAACAACAGCTGCAATCCAGCAGAAGACGGGAATGTGGCACATGATGTACAGGCTTCTGGACGACTTCAGGTGTGTGATGGTTCTGTTGGCCAGGCTCTCATCACTGACTCTCTTCCTGAAGTACTGCTCCTTCTGGGGGTCATTGAATCCCCGCACCTCTGTCACCTGGTCCACACACTCAGGAGGGATCTGACTGGCTGCTGCTGGTCTAGAGGTGATCCAGAGAAGAGCAGAGGGCAGCAGATTTCCCTTGATGAGGTTTGTCAGCAAAGCAGACACTGTGGTGGGTTCTGTTGCATCACAACACTTTGTTTTGGAATGGAAATGTAGAGAAATCCGACACTCATCTAGACCATCGAATATGAACAACACTTTGTGCTTGTCATCACTGAAAAAACTGAAATCTTGAATGTCAGTGAAGAAATGCTTAACTAAATCCACCATACTGAGTTTTTTCTCTTTAATCAGATTCAGTTCCCGGAAAGGAAGAGGAAATATGAAGTCAACATCCTGATTAGCTTTGTCTTCAGCCCAGTCCAGAATAAACTTCTGCACAGAGACTGTTTTCCCAATGCCAGCCACTCCCTTTGTCAGCACAGTTTTAATGGCTTTGTCTTGTCCAGGTAAGGGATTAAAAATGTCATTACATTTGATTGGTGTGTCATATGCTACTGATCTTTTGGATGCTGACTCAATCTGTCTGACCTCATGTTCATCATTGACCTCTCCACTTCCCCCCTCTGTGATGTCGAGGTCTGTGTAGATCTCATTGAGGAGTGTGGGGTTTCCTTGGCTTGAGATTCCCTCAGACAAACACTGAAACTTCTTCTGCAGATGGGATTTGTGACCCTCACACACAGATTTACATCTGTAAAACAAGCAAACAGTTTTAGTTTAAAGATAAAATGTAGTGCAGTAGTGTGTTAAATCCTGTTTTAGAGTAGGGATAAGAACCATGAATGACACACACACACACACACACACACACACACACACACACACACACACACACACACACACACACACATACACACATACACACACAAACACACACACACACACACACACCCACACACACACACACTCACACACACACACACACACACACAACCCAATAACAACGATACCGCCAAGACACTTATAAAACATTCCAACATACATACAACCACTCCTTAAACTTTTCCTATAACTTTTATAACAACACAAACAACTGCACATAAACACACATTTGCACACATATACTCATACACACATATACACATACACAGCACTTCTGCTCTCTGTAAAATGTATGTCTGACACTTGATCATAAGCTGAGGGCTGAAGCCAGAGAGGAACAGCTTTTCTCTGTCAGCTTACAGCGCCACAGCCTGTGGAAACATCATGACACATCTCAACACACTGCAACTGTCACACACATACATGATGCAAGTTCATACACAAACACACACACACACAAACCCACACACACACATACACACACACACACACACACATGCACACGCACACACACACATCTGTGCTACATAATGATTTCTTTACATACTGCACAGACACATAAGTCAGAGACTTATATATATATAATCCATCTTGGTGGCTTGTGTTGTAAACACACTGAGACACAAACACACACATGCGACCGGGGGGTGGAGGGTTACAGACAGACAGTAGGACAGTAGGTTATTCTGTCTAGAGATTCACATTGATAATTAACTTCTTTACTATTATTTCTCCAGATTTTTACCTAGTTATATTTAATGTTATTAAAAAATTAATTGAACTGGAATTTAACAACATTTAAACATACTATATGTAAACCCATTTGGTTATGTATGAGGGGCCGTTTAAGACTTTATTTATTCTCACTCACTCTCACATGCATACATTCTCCTCTCACATGCATATATTCTCCTCTCACATACATATATTCTCCTCTTACATACATACATTCTGCTCTTACATACATACATTCTCCCTCTCACATACATACATTCTCCTCTCACATACATATATTCTCCTTTCACATACATACATTCTCCTCTCACATACATATATATTCTCCTCTTACATACATACATTCTCCTCTCACATACATATATGTTCTCCTCTCACATACATACATTCTCCTCTCACATACATACATTCTCCTCTCACATACATATATTCTCATCTCACATACATACATTCTCCTCTCACATGCATACATTCTCCTCTCACATACATATATTCTCCTCTCACATACATACATTCTCCTCTCACATGCATACATTCTCCTCTCACATACATATATTCTCCTCTCACATACATACATTCTCCTCTCACATGCATACATTCTCCTCTCACATACATACATTCTCCTCTCACATACATATATTCTCCTCTGACATACATACATTCTCCTCTCACATACATACATTCTCCTCTCACATACATATATTCTCCTCTTACATACAAACATTCTCCTCTCACATGCATATATTCTCCTCTCACATATATTCTCCTCTCACGGTATATCTTTCTGCTATTTTCCTAATTTTCTGTCAGCATGATGGTTTTGAGAGCCTTCAGAGTTACTTTTGTGGTTTTAGTTTTTTTCTGAAGTTTTTAATGAAGTGATGAACTCATCAGGAAATACTTTGCAAGCTTTGTGCAGGATATCATGATATCTTGTTCTTTCCCTCTTAGCATGATGCCTATGATTGCAAACCTGATCAGATCCATTTTGTTATAGCCTTTCCAACAAACTTCATGTTCATATTTTATTTAGATGTTAAACTATTAAAGTGTTGACGGACTGGCTCCTCTACCACCTGAGCCACCACCACCCCCTAAGATTTAACGATTTAAAGATTTTACAAGATTTTACAAGATTTTATTAATTTAATAAAGTATAATTTATTAATAATAATTTATTATAATGTTGTGGTTAAAGGTTAATTAAAGGGTAGAGGCGTTTTTACGCCAAATGTGAATTAGGCCTACGCCACTCTGGCTCCAAACCCTCGATGTAGGCCTAATAATGTAGTTTAAATTACATAATTATATATGTATGTGAGAGGAGAATGTATGTATGTGAGAGGGAGAATGTATGTATGTGAGAGGAGAATATGTATGTGAGAGGGAGAATGTATGTATGTGAGAGGAGAATGTATGTATGTGAGAGGGAGAATATATGTATGTGAGAGGAGAATATATGTATGTGAGAGGGAGAATAGTGGAAACGGAAGCAAGTATACATGAAAAGGAAGTTATCTCACTGGCGCGAAACGCGCCTTGAATCGACCCCTGCTACGGCTGTGCCTCATTCCAGCCTCAGATATGACAGTCAGCGACACTTTGGCCACAACAAGAAGAAAGCGGTGAGTATTAAAATCAAGTCGTTTTATTACACATGTTATGTGGTGTTGTGAGTGAAATGCGTGTTATGTGCTTGAACATAAGTTGCATTTCCTGGATCTGGGGTTAGGGTTAGCTAACTTAGCTTACAGCAAGAAGGCTGGTGCTACACGCAGTGCTAGCTCATTACAAGTTGGTGTTGTCGTGGGGCTTTGCTGCAGATCAGTTGAATATTTCACAAGTTAATTCCATTAAAACGTTTGTGGTGCAAGTTTAAGCTACACTCATGTTTGCCGTTTTTCTAGAGATGTACAGGGGTCACCTAGAGCTCAATGTGCGTTGGTGGGGTGTCATACCTTTTTCTAGTAGGCTATTCCGCCTCGATAACTTTGACGATGTTTTCGCTTTGTCTGAATGTATAGTGCCTGTCAGATAGCAAAGTGAGGTTCATGAGGGAAGTTTAACTAATGACGTAGCTAATGTGTCACACTTAGGTTCTGCTAAAATCGCCAACTTTTACAAATTTGCATTTTGATTTTGTTTAAAATGGCAAGCATGCCAACACGTAATTAATGGTATGGATGGACCAAATGTGGGGCCTGGCTGAAGGACTACGTGGGTTTTGTGGTTTTGTGCTATATTAGGAACAGCCACAGCGTGATTCATAGACACTAGCCTATACAATTCCACGGCACAAAAGTACCCAGAACTGAAACTGCTTCGGAGTAGCTGTTTTCCGATTCTCTGACAACAAATAAGTACAGTGTGTTCAGCCTATTTTCATGCAGGGAAATGTTTTAGGCTACAGTTCATGTTGTCAGCAATATTACGTTTACTGCATATGGATCGCAGTTTTGATGAGGATGTTTGACATTTGCAGCATTTCACTACAGCAGTTGTTGCATGTTCTCCTTTGTTAGCCATAAGCTACCTCCAAATGTGAGCTGTTTAAGTACTTTATACTGTGTTGCCCTAATTTTAATAAGTGGTTAGAAAATGCAAGTGTATTAATTTGTGAAAATATGTTTTTTTTTTGTTTTAAATTACAGATGCTGTAAGGAAGAATGGACGATGTTGCCTGCAAAAGACAGACATCCAGCACAAAACCACACGTTGATTTACCCTGGCATCAAACCGTGGCACAGCTAGGTGACGCCAGACAGCCACCGATGAAAGCATAGTTGTTAATTTTTTTTTTGTTTTGCTTTGTTTTGTAACGGTTTCAATAAAGTTTTTGTTTACACATATTGCTACTTTGCATTCGTATGTGTATACATGTAGAATATGCCTAGGTTTGTTGAGAAAAATGTAGATCAAGGGAGTTTGCAATAATTCGGTGAGTCAAATATCAAGTAGTAGCCGTATGCCAAACCTTACATTTCTACCTATGTTTTATTCCTGAAGTGAGTATTTGGTCTAAAAATTGGTCTGTTTATCTAAATATTTAATTGAGCATTAGGCTCTATAGGCTATAATATCGGGGATTTTCTTGTAGTTGCTAATCGCCAGACCATCAAGAAACTTTGAAACGTGCAGGTAATGTGGGTGCATGCTACTCCCTTGCTTCCGGCCTAATGGTCGAATAATTAGAATAAAGAATTATTTAAAATATGTCGACCTCATATTAATGCCAAGGATAAGGCAAAATTAAAGCTGGTATTGGTCTGGCATACGGATCCGTAACGCGGATCCATGCCGCATCTGTATTACGGAGCTGGACCAGCGCTGTTCCACGTCCACGTTCCACGCTGTAGATCCGTGAAACGGATCCTGACCACTTTTGGGCAGCTGTGCGTTTGGACTCCGTACCAGGTCCGTTGCCAGTTCAGGCCCGGATCGCATGGTAGGTGTGGGCCAGATCTGGCCCAGTGTGCTTTTGCTATCTGGGCAGTCATTACAGTTGGTGGCATCAACATGTGTGGGTTATCCGCCTCTGTTCTCTGTCTTCTATCATAACTACCCACGTTCAGAAATCCACTTAAGGCCTCCATGTCCCTGATAATGTCCAAGTCTTTAGCAGATCTTACAACAAACAAAAATCTAGATAAAGTCCGGCAGTGATAATGAAGTTCTCCACGCATCCTCCTTTCACAGTTTACTCCCCTCTGTATTCCCTCAAGACATCTCAAAATGTCAGTGAAAAATTGCCTAATGTCATCTTCATTGGAACTCCTAATACAGAAAAAACTAAAACCACAAAAGTAACTCTGAAGGCTCTCAATAGCATCATGCTGACAGAAAATAAGGAAAATAGCAGAAAGATACCCCTGCACATGTCTTGCAAAGTATTCCCTGATGTCATAGCAAAAGATAAACTTCAAGGCACTCTCACTTTGCAAAATTAAAAAGCCTTTATTACAGTGGCTACGTCACATCAACTCTTCTTTAAAAACCCCGTATTTCCTGATGTCACTTCCTTCAATATATACACTACTTCCTGCCTAACTGCTATGGTATGTGAGAGGAGAATACATGTATGTGAGAGGAGAATGTGTGTATGTGAGAGGAGAATATATGTATGTGAGAGGAGAATGTATGTATGTAAGAGGGAGAATGTATGTATGTGAGAGGAGAATGTATGTATGTGAGAGGAGAATATATGTATGTGAGAGGAGAATGTATGCATGTGAGAGGAGAATATATGTATGTGAGAGGAGAATATACGTATGTGAGAGGAGAATGTATGTATGTGAGAGGAGAATGTATGTATGTGAGAGGGAGAATGTATGTATGTGAGAGGAGAATGCATGTATGTGAGAGGAGAATATATGTATGTGAGAGGAGAATGTATGTATGTGAGAGGGAGAATGTATGTATGTGAGAGGAGAATGTATGTATGTGAGAGGAGAATGCATGTATGTGAGAGGAGAATATATGTATGTGAGAGGGAGAATGTATGTATGTGAGAGGGAGAATGTATGTATGTGAGAGGAGAATGTATGTATGTGAGAGGAGAATATATGTATGTGAGAGGAGAATATACGTATGTGAGAGGAGAATGTATGTATGTAAGAGGATAATATACATGTATGTGAGAGGGAGAATGTATGTATGTATGTGAGCGGAGAATGTACGTATGTGAGAGGAGTATGTATGTATGTAAGAGGATAATATACATGTATGTGAGAGGGAGAATGTATGTATGTGAGAGGTAGAATGTATTTATGTGTAAGTAACAATGTATGCATGTGAGAGTGAGAATGTATGTATGTGAGAGCGAGTATATATGTATGTAAAAGGGTCACTATGAATAATGTCTTGAATGGCCCCTCATAGTTATATTTGGGTCTTACTTTACAACAGAAGAGTCTCCTCCAAAATCTATTAGATGACCCATGGACTGGTCACTCTTCATGGACACACAGCTGGGTACAGGGGAGTCTGGCCTCTTCTGATGAAGTGGGCTGAAAGAAAGTATACAGGTTTCCTTCTTATAACACACTCTATACACTTTTATCATAACACACACACACACACACACACACACACACACACACACACACACACACACACACACACAAACACAGGTTGTGGGTTAACCTGTACAGTTGTGTGCACATGATGGAACAGCAGTAGCAGCAGCACAGGCAGCCTAGAGCTTGATTCTGGATCTGGGGGTGTGTGCTGTGTGTGCTGTCTGAAGGAACAGTGCCCCCCAATATCTATCTGTTGTGGCCCCTGCTCAGGTTTGCAGCTTGGATTTACAGTGAGGAAATAACACACTGCAAAACACTGGGAAAAATGTGCTGGGAACTGCAATACTGCAGCACACAGATTCTCTGTGCTTTAAAGGGCTCCTTCTGCTAAAAACCACTTTGAGTAGCTCTATTTACAATGTGGTGGGTCACAACAAGCAGTATATGCACACAGCACTCCAAGACGTGAAATTCGACCCTCATGGGTTCACTGGTCATTGAAGGGTCAACCTACCATAGAAATACAGACATGCGAGCAGCCCAGAGCAGGCCAAACCTATCTACGTCACTAGGTCGTAAGCCTCACCCAGAGCCATGTATGGTATGCCCACGGGCTCATCCCAGAGCAAGAACAGTGGACAGAAGCTAGGTGAGCGAAAGACAGCGAATTTGCATCATGGCAGAACAAGCACGCTCCTGTTTTGTTTGCGGCAGCAAAACGGTTCCTATGTACCACCTGCCCAAGAATGAAGATGTGAGGAAGAAATGGCTAGATTTCATCTTTGGGCCACAACCAGCGTCATATCCCGGTTTGTTAGTTGTGTGTGCCAAGCATTTTAAAGACAGTGACTTCGCTAATTTAGGAGCCTACAACAGTGGTTTTGCGACGAAGTTGTTCATAAAGCCTGGATCCTTTCCGTCAATAAGATCAACCACCACTCCACAAGCGGTAAGTGAAATAAGAATTCTTCAATCTAAAGTTTTTGTGGGGAAAAATTATACATATATAGCTTCTGTGCTATGATGCTTTAGCCTACCATTCAGATACGCTCTTCGACAAACGAATCGGAATTGGTTGTTCGCCTTCATCTTCATCCTCGTCTGATTCAGGGTCGTAGACATATGGTTATATCTCCGAAGACATTTTATTGAATCCACAAACTTTACGGACTTTCTATCAACATATCGCTGCGGGACACTCAGCTGGGCGTTTCCTTCCCCCCCCTCCTTGTTTAATCCAATCAGAGGTGCCTTATTGACACGTCATGGATATTCACGAGGGACACCAGAAAAGCCAGCCGTTCAACCACTAGGCCTGTTCTAGCTTACAGAAAACAGCGTCAAGCAAGAGAACTAGGACATCATTTTTCACAGAAATCACGCACAATGCATTCAACCATAGTGGCGACACAGCAATATGAATGAAATAACGATAGAAGTTGACCTTTAAAAGAAACACCTTTAGAACCTTGCACAGAAAAGCAAAAAATAAAAAAAATCAAACACACATATACGTGTACACACATGCAGGCATGCACACACATACGCATATGCACATACATACGCAGACACACAGGCACACACACACACACAAACACACACACACAAGGTGTATTCTGTCTACAGATTCACACCAACATTGATTTTATTATTGTTAGTTTCTTCACTACAAATCTTAAGTTTGACCTAGTCATCTCTGATGTTGTGAACATTTTATTTTATTAAACAATAATTTAACAACATTTAAACACACTATATTTAAACCCACTTGGGTATATTTGGATCTTACTTTGCAACAGAGGAGTCTGCTGCTCCAAACTCTATTGGATGAGCCATGGACTGGTCACTCTTCATGGACACACAGCTGGGTACAGGGGAGTCTGGCCTCTTCTGATGAAGTGGGCTGGAAGGACGAACACATATATGCATACACACACACCCACACACACACACACACACACACACTAGATTTCAACCTAGTCATCTTTGTTACTAAAAGACATTTTTTCTGAACTATTATATAGTTTACATTATATTTTATCCCATTCATGTAGCCTTGGGTCTTACTTTAGAACAGAGGAGTCTGCTGCTCCAAACTCTATTGGATGAGCCATGGACTGGTCACTCTTCATGGACACACGGCTGGGTACAGGGGAGTCTGGCCTCTTCTGATGAAGTGGACTGGAAGGAAGTACACATGACTTTAGTGTTGCCTTTTATGACACACTCTGTACACTTATATTATCATAACACACACACACACACACACACACACACACACACACACACACACACACACACACACACACTCACATGTTCACAGCATCATCCCGTACTAGTCCTGGATGTGTCTGCTGTTCCTCAGAGAGACTCATGTTGGAGGCAGCAGCAGCCCCCTCCTCAGGAGCAGATCTTACTCTGGACAACAAGTAGAGAAGAACCTCCATCACCAGGCTGCTACCCACATAGGATATCTATCATGTACCATCATTCTCTCTCCTTTACACACACACACACACACACGCACACACACTGACATCCATATCCATGTTTTTTAACTGGTGGGTCGGGACCCAAAAGTGGGTCATGGAGCCATTCTGAGTGGGTCATGGAGCTTGTCGTTACAAAAAAAAAAAAGTTACTATGTCAGATCTAGCTGTTCTGATCAGCTTGTGGTGACGTGGGTGACGTGACTGACTAGTGATGGGGAAATTGTGGGTCCCTAGGCCACACCAGTTAAGAACCACTGCTCTAGACAACAAGCAGAGATCCTCCATCACCAGGCTGCTACCAGAGACGTTCAAAGTAGAGACCTGCCACTCTGCAACCATCTTGGAAATTATTATTACGGTTATTTTGGACTTACAAGACATTTCCTGAGGACTACTAGGTTTAAAAAATACATGATTGAAATCACTATGAAAACCTAATTAAAATGGTTGGAAAAGTTGGTTGTATCAAAATGGTTGGCAGAATTACGTTTGGTTGTATCAAAATACAGCTCTTGGCAGTGTAAGCATCAGCATATCTCCACACGTCTGCCATCATTGCATTACAAAGTTGCCACATGCATATTAGCCATGTTGGATCACTTTGTTTTCCTGTCAGGTGCTTTTGCCCCTTGTTACTTTGTCTCCACCCTGTTTTCTTATATAGTTTGCCTTTCCTAGCTTCCTTGGTTTTCTGGTCATTGATTTCACCTGTGTGTCCTCTTCTGGTTGTCTACTCATTGTCCTTATTGTGTTCACCTGTGCCCTGTTTCACCTTGCCCAATGGTGTGTATCTTCTGATTGGTTTTCTGTGTCTCCTGATAAGTTTCCCTATGTATTTAAGCCCTTGTGTTTCTCGTTTCTTTGCTGCATTGGTGCTGTTTTTCTCTGTTGTTGCTGCTACATGTTCTCCTTGTGCTTTTGCATTTGCTGTGAGTTGAGTTTTGTCTTTTTGTGCCTGGTTTGTGTTTTTGAACGATGCTGATTTTCCTTCCACCCCCCAGATTTTGTCCTTTTGAATGGTTTTGATTTTGTGCTGGTTTTATATCCTCTGTGCGTTACACTTTTTGTTTTATGGGGATTTCCCATAGACTTTATTTTTGCATTATTCAATAAACACTATGCCTGAAGCCTGCTGTCTGCACTTGGGTCCTATCACCTCTGACGTCTTGACATTCTGTGTTACGTCAAGCAAAGAGTACCAGAAAGGAATGCTGTCAGTTAAGGGAATGTCAACATCAATAAAGAGTCATGAGAGCAAGAGTGCAATGTGTGCCACCTAAGAGGGAGTAGTCTGAGGGCTTTTTCCTGTAAACATGTCTGATTTAAACCTGTTGAACAGGCTCAGCAGTTACTAAGAATATGAACCATATCAAAAAGTGTTATGGAAAAGTACTAAAAGTCAGACTAATACAACTAGTTTTTGCACTTTACATGATATGTCAGATCAAGGAAAATAAGTGCCATTATGCGATTATTTTTGAGTCCTGTAAATATGATTTAAACATGTTGACAGGTACACCAGATAATGATGACCTAAAAGAATGTACCAACCACACCCATTACCAAATACATGAAAATGACATTTGAATATTTGTCAGATATTTAAACATCCAAAACTCAAGAAAATGAGGTGGTCAAGTAATTGTATTATTAATGGTGTCCCATTATCCAGTATATGATAGGCTTTTCATCAAACCACATGTGGTTGTGTTTGAGGAAAGAGTATTACAGCCGAGTACACTGGGTTTTGGCTGTACACCAAGAATGTCTTACATAAGTGAGAAACTCAAATATACAAGCATATAAACAGCTGAATCTGAAACTGAATACAGATTTAAGTTTTTAATTCTTATGTCTCTAATGGGGTACAGCGCCACACAGAAAAAAACATTTAAAGCTCTTTTCCTGCTTTTCCGAACACTTCTTCAAACATTAAATGCTGCGAAAGAAATATTTTTTTCTTCTCAGGAACCGAATCCTACAAATATAGTATGTATGTTTTTACTCTACTTCAAGGAGGATACTTCAGAGGATTTTCAAGTTCAGTTTTAACAAAAAAACACACTATGTTCAAATACATTCCTGACTGGTCTCCACAAAAGACATGACACTTTTACACACATCTATCTATACTTCTACATAGAATTACACACACATATCTACACACTCCCACCCACCTGTTCACTTCTTGTATAAGCAGAAATAGCAGCCAGCTGGCTTCTTACCTGACTACAGGCACCTCTCTGTGCAGGCACTTAGTGAGGCAAAGAACACTACTGTAGTTCACTTTCATTTTCATGGTGTTTTGTTGAGTCTCTGTTCGGTGTGTGTGGGTGTGTCCAGCCAAACAATCTTATACCAAAGTACATAAAACAAACCCCAAATATCTGTGAACCAAAAACATAATTAACCTCTCTAGACGTTTTACATCAACACAGTAACCCAGACAATAAATAAATTAATAAGCAAATTAAAAAATACATAGTTAGTGCTGGATTGCACAGGTATCTCAGATAAACACACATCACACATATATACTTACACACAGTGACTGAAACAGGTGAATACAATTCATCCTGTGTTTTGTATTAATCTGAGTTATGTTTAAGGAGGCTGGCCATCTCTGGTAGTGTAGAGCCTGACTCCTGAATCACGGCACTGTGTCCCCCTGTGGCTATCCTGATGTTAAATGTGTCAAATGTTGTGCTAGGCTTTTGCGCTGCAGCAAAGGCCATGTGTGTGTGTATGTCAGACAGACTGGACAGTCTGGTTGAAGAGACAATAGAGACAGGTCACACGACCCACAACAGGTAACCTTTTACCTTATAGCTGATGAAGATTAATGGTGACCTGTTCAATACTTTCTACATTCAGATTGGCCTTTTTTATAAATGTGTAATAGGCAAAAAAAATATATTAAAAAAAATCTAAAATTGCCTACATTTACAAAGACAGCCATGTAGGATCTCATGATAATCCTGTATTAAACTTTAAAATATATTAATTATCCATTGGATTTGTGTTTTTAAAGTTAACCACAATATTTTTCAATTCCCAAACAAGTCTATTACATCTCTTGATTATGAACATTAATGTTTTACAACATCACAAATGATAGTATTTTCCACGAACGCTTCACTCTGAAACCAGGAGCCTCACAATTCTGTAGCAGCACCAGCTTTACCCCATGTTGTTGTTCAACACTGATTAATTTATGTTGTTATTCAACACTGATTAATTTACCTCAGATTCACCTTTGTAATTTGAGAATTCAAACACGGTTGTCTTTTAGGCTACATTTATCAAAAACTACCTGCAAAAGTTTCAGACGAGGAAATGACTTGAAACCTAGTCAGGTTGACCTCTATGAATAATAGTTAAATGACTCAAAACCCAGTCAGGCTGACTTCTACTCAGCTAAAGTCAAATGACTTCAAACTTGCACAGGTTGACTTCTGTCAGCTAAAGTTGAATAACTCAACACCTCACCAGGTTGACTTTTGTGAACTTAAGTTAAACAACTTAAAACCCAGTCAGCCTAAACCTTATAAACTAAAGTCAAACAATTCAAAACCTGGTCAGTCTGACCTCGCTGAAGTCTAAGACTCAACAATGACATTCTGTCAGTTACAACAGAGGGAACTCCTGACAGGCCCACATTAAGTCATGACGGGCCTAAATTTGCCAGATTATACATAACAACATATTTCTTTCCACAGCAATGAAGAAAATCTGCTCACCGAACCAGCATACCAGAGTAAGGTGTCTGTCTCAAAGAAAAAAACTATATGAAGAACACATTGCGTCATATTTTTCATGTTTGCTGTTCTTTAGCCAAACGAACAGATAAAAAGATTTGCTCTTTATCCATGTTCAGTTTTTGTCCTAGTGGTTAGAGAGTTGGTCTTGGAATTGGATGGTCGCAGATTCAAATCCCATTCCCATTCCAGTAGGAAGAATGGGGGTGGGGGAGTAAATAACTAGTGCTCACCTGCACCCTCATCCATGGGGGAAATGGCATCTAACTCCACATTGCTCCAGGGATTGTAACTGAAATTCTGTACCTAAATACCTGTAAATTGCTCTGGATAAGGGCGTCAGCTAAGTGTAATGTAACTCACTGATTTCAGGTGAGCGCTTTCAACATGTCTGTCCCTTCCTCAGCCTCTGCCCTTCAGGTCATCCTTGTCTACCGCTCCTCCTCTCCCACTGGACAGACCCACAGCCATTATTAGATGTTATGTGCTGTATATACTCCAGTATAGACACAGTTGTTGTACCAATCATTAGATTGTAGATAATCATTTGACAAACATCTTTTCTATGCATGTGCACACTCACATACACACACACACACACACACACACACACACATAAACTCACTTAGGTGTAGCCAAATATCAGTCTGTATAATCACCCATACACCCATATATAAACACATTCACACAAGTACAGATTAACATATTTATTTGAATTCATATACATACATTTATATACATGCATTCATATAACCTAGATATACACATTTTACTATACCAAAACACCAGTCAGTATGAATTACTACACACATCCACATGTATTAACATAACTTCACATGTAAAAAGTAACCTATATTTAGGTATTAATATATTTAGTAAAATACATGCATACTGTACATATAGGCCTATATCATGTATGTGCTTCCCTCAGGAAGAGGCTGTTTCCTGTGTGCTGCTGGAAGCTGGTGTTCATGTTCCTCCCCTAGACATTGTGCTGGAGAGATGCTGATGTGTGTGCTGGACCCCACCCTCACTTCATGAGCCTCTGGACCACAGACCCCATCCAGCTCAGGGCCCTGGACCACCACACTGCTGGGTGTAGTAGTGTCCTCCATATCGGTAGGATAGGTAAGATAGGAAGAAGGATAGTGGTCCTAATAACTTTTCAGTCCAAAAAAGCGGGTACTAGAGGTGCCACGTGGTCTCCATCTGTAAGATAAAGCACACATTTTAAAACTGCTTGTTCATGTCCTTGATTGTGATTGGCTGAATCACGTTCCAAGCTGTTGCAAATCTCAGCATAACCATGCAGATTGCCCTCATAACATTCTGTTACAAATTTCAATATTACTCCACAGTGAAGCTGAACCTTTATTCAGCAGTGGTACGATTAATGACAATATTCAAGTAGATATTAATAAGCATTCCTAAATATTGGGATGTTGCAGCTGTGCGCTTTTGTTCTGTCTATCTGTGGTAGAGTTAGTGTTGCGCGACGACAGCTTCCCTAAAGGGACTATATGTATCGGTGAAAGAGAGATTATTTATTAATATGGCATGTTATCTCTTAATTTGTGTGACTTTATTTAATGAAATCTGATCAAACATTAGTTGTAACAGTTAGAAAAGCAGTAAGCCACTCGAGTCTATGGGTTTGGACTGTATTTAGAACAGTGAGGGGGTTAAATGGTATTTTCCATCAGGGTCTCTGCCATCATAACTAATATAACTGTTCCTTTTTCACACAGCTAACTCACCTGTGTGCTATAAGAACATTCTCATGTAGTATAACTAACTCAGGGAAGCATGTGATGGAGTTCCGTCACTATGGTGACTATGTGTTCTGACTGTCCTTCTAAAAAGTCTGGCTGTG
>CM059275.1:13207414-13222414 GCA_030347295.1 Setipinna tenuifilis
GCCTACTCCTAAGACCCCTCGACACTCTACCTTTTAACCTTTTGGTGGCAGCAGCGGGATTCAGTGTCTGCAAGGGTCGGCACACAGTAGGCAGAGATGCACCCACAATGCCGTCAGAACCAGCCAGTTACCAGAAGCAAGACTGCTTTAGGCGCAACTGCAGCGCCCCCTGCTGACCTGGAAGGAGATGACACCAACATCAGGCCACAGTCTGCACCGCCTGGTGACCGGCTCTGCAGGCTGGAAGCAACAGTGTCATCCTTCATCCAGGCCCAGCAGTCGAGGGACAAGCGATGGGAGAGAGAGACGCAACGACAGGACCAGAGGTGGGCGTCCATGCAACACCAGTTTCATCAGCTGCAGGAACTGATGGACGGGGAGAACCGACTCCGCCCGACCCCAGCGGATGAGGACGTCGAACACCAATACCCACCAGCAGGCGGATCGGACATCGAGCCTGAGTATCGGGATGGCCATGCACAGGCACTGCCGCGGTCTGCCAGCACCACCTCTGGGAGTCGCAGACCAGCCTCAGCGTCCCGCTCAGCCAGCCTCAGGTTCGAGACCCCCTGGTCGCTGACCCCCTACCCACCTCACTATGGCTACAGTCCGCCAAAGATGTCCCCCTACACCGAGGACGAGGACATCGAACACTATCTCACAACATTCGAGCGAATAGCTTCTGCAAACCGGTGGCCAGAAGACAGCTGGGCAGTTTTTCTCGTTCCCCTGCTGTCAGGGAAAGCCCGAGCTGCATACGTGGCCATGGATATTGCTGACGCAAGGGACTATGGCAAAGTCAAGCAGGCCATTCTCACTAAATATGAGATTGACCCAGAGGCGTACCGCCACAGGTTTCGTGCCATGACTGTCCAGGAGGGGGAGACTGCCCGGGAACTCCAATCAAGGCTCAGCGACCTCTACATCAAGTGGATGTGTCCTAACACCAAGACCAAGGAGCAGATTGGAGATACCATCGTCCTGGAGCAGTTTCTGCGGATGCTCAACCCAGAGCTCAAAGTGTGGGTGATGGAGCGCAACCCACAGACTTCCAGACAGGCTGCTGAGCTGGCGGAGGCCTTCATCGCTGCACGACGACACCGCAGAGGATACCAGCTTGGGGTGCAGGAGCAGCCCAGCCGGAGGACCCAAGGTGCCCAGCGAGAGCCTGATCGTCGCCCTACTGCCCCCCATGCTAAGTCCAACCCCCACACTGTGTGTAGCCACCATCCCAAGCCTAGCCAGCCCTCTATGCCCAAGCCCCGAGTAATTTGCCATGGCTGTGGACAGCCAGGCCATATTAAGCCCGAGTGCCCTCTGGCCCCCTCTAGTGTTGGTAGGTTATGCTACACCCCTTGTAATGGCCTAACAGCAACCCCTAGTTGTAGGGATGTTCTGGTGCCTGTTAGGATTGGAGGGAAGGTCTGGCAGGGCCTAGTGGACTCTGGCAGCAGCCAGACTTTCATACGAAGCATATGCTTGAGTTCTGGGTGCATAGAGTGGGTGGGTAGTGTCAAAGTACGGTGTATACATGGGGATGAGACTGAGCATCAAACAGCAGAGGTGCAGCTAGAAATTGATGGTCAGAGTTACCTACTGACGGTGGCCATAATGGATAAATGTCCCTACCCAGTAGTATTAGGACAAGACCTACCAGTGTTATCCGACTTGTTACAGCGCTTCATGCCTCCAGTCACTGGTATGGTCGTAACTAGGGCCCAAGCCAAGGCCAATCCTGCCGATGTGTGGCAGGAATTGCCCTTTGCGGAAGGCTCTGCAGGGGGTAAAGAAAAGAAGTCCCGGTCTGCTAGGAGGAGGGACAAGGTCCTGGGTACTCCAGTACAGGAGTCCTTATCCCTTCCTCCTGTAGAGGGCGATGTAGGGGACACTATAGACTTTGGAGCGAAACAAAAACTTGACCCTACATTAGCAAAATGTTTTGACAAGGTGGTGCCTGAGGAGGATATCATTAAAACCAGTGTGTGCGGCAAAGAGTGCTTCGTGCTCAGAGCAGGCAAACTGATGCGAGTGAGCGAGGAGGGAGAGCAGCTTGTGGTCCCCAAATCCCTTAGGTCCAAGGTATTGGAGGTGTCCCATAGCATCCCCTGGTCAGGTCATTTGGGACAGCAGAAAACTTTTAATAGGCTTTCCCGACGCTTTTATTGGCCTGGAGTATACCAGGAAGTCACGGCCTACTGCAAGTCTTGTCCCACCTGCCAGCTCACTACCCGCTCACAGAGGGGCACAAAGGCTCCCCTGGTTAGTCTCCCCATCATTGACACCCCTTTTACAAGAATTGCCATGGACATTGTAGGCCCCCTAGATAAGAGCAGGGCAGGCCACCGCTACATTCTAGTCATCAGTGACTACGCTACGCGCTACCCTGAGGCCTTCCCACTGCGTAACACTAAGTCCAGGCAGGTAGCTAATAGCCTGCTGCAGTTGTTTTCCCGCGTTGGTGTCCCTAGAGAGATACTCACCGACCAAGGCACCAACTTCAATTCAAGGTTCATGAAGCAGGTGTACTCTCTTCTGGGAATTAAGGGCATTAGGACTACCCCTTACCACCCGCAGACGGATGGAATGGTGGAGCGATTTAACCAGACTTTGAAGGCAATGCTCAGAAAGTTTGTGAGCGACACAGGGGCTGACTGGGACCAATGGCTACCATACCTCCTGTTTGCGTACAGGGAGGTTCCCCAGGCATCTACTGGATACTCTCCTTTTGAGCTCCTCTACGGCCGCCAGGTGAGGGGTCCCCTAGACGTCCTCAGAGAGGCCTGGATGGGAGAGGGTCCAGCGACGCCGACCAGCATCATCAGCTATGTCCTCGAAATGCGGGATAAGCTGGAGGAGCTGAGTAGCCTGGCCCACAACAACCAGGAGCAGGCCCAGGCCAGCCAGAAGTCCTGGTACGACCGGACTGCCCGTAGTCGCTCGTTTAATCCGGGCCAAAAGGTCCTCCTGTTGCTCCCTTCAGCTGAGAGCAGCCTTCTTGCCAAATGGCAAGGACCTTACGAAGTGTTGCGAAAGATGGGCCCTGTGACCTATGAGGTCGCCATGCCGGACCGCCGCAGGCCGAAGCAGGTGTTCCACATAAACCTGTTGAAGGAGTGGGTGTCTCGGCCTGGTCCTGCTGCTGACGGGATGTGGGCCCGTGCTGTTGCTGAGGAGGAGGAGCTGCAGGAGCAGTATTTCCCCACTGCCGGAGGCGGAGCTACGTGTCCCATCATCGACCACCTCTCCAGTCATCAGCAGGTGGAGCTCCAGCGGATCATCCCTGGGGGCGTGTTCCGTGAGGAGCCAGGCCGGACGACGGTGACCAGCCACGACATCCAGCTGACGTCTCCTGGTCCCATTCGTCAGACCTCCTGCAGGGTCCCAGCACGCCTGATTCCAGCGCTGAAGGAAGAGGTCCAGTCCATGCTGGAAATGGGCGTGATTGTGCCGTCCCGCAGCCAGTGGTGCAGCCCGGTGGTGCTCGTCCCTAAGAAGGACGGAGGGCTGCGGTTCTGCGTGGACTTCTCCAAGCTCAACGCCATCTCCACCTTCGACCCCTACCCGATGCCGCGTGTGGACGAGCTGGTCGAGCGGCTTGGGAGGGCAGTCTACCTGAGCACGCTTGACCTGTGCAAGGGCTACTGGCAAGTGCCCTTGACACGGGAAGCTCAGGAGCTGACTGCCTTCCGAGCGCCCACCGGCTTGTTCCAGTTCACCACCATGCCATTCGGGCTACATGGAGCTGCCGCCACCTTTCAGCGCCTGATGGACCAGGTGTTGAGGGGGGCGGAGTCGTATGCCGCCGCCGCCTACATTGATGACGTGGTGATCTTCAGCACGTCGTGGGCGGACCACCTGCAACATCTGGCCGACGTGTTCCAGCGCATCCAGGCAGCCGGCTTGGTGGTCAACGCGAGCAAATGCCAGCTCGCCAGGCCTGAGGTGTGCTACCTGGGCTACGTTCAACATCATAATACATCTGAACACACTGCAACTGTACACACACACACACACAAACACCCAAGCACACACACACACACGCATACACAGAAACACGCAAGCACAAACATACACACGCTCATGCGTGCGCACATGCACACACACATGCACGCACACACACACACAGAAATACAACAATATAAACAACACAAAATTACAACACACACCTGCACACAAACACACACGTGCACATACACACACACACATATACACAAACACACACACACACACTTTAGAATTAAGAGCTGAAATCGTTTAAACACCCTCCTAACCCCTCATACACATGCCGGTTTGACTACTGACTTACTTGGCTGATCTGGATGCCTTGACCACGTGCATCAGCCTCAGCAGACATTCCTCTGATCGGGAGTATTTATGCAGGTTAAACTTATCCAGCTCCTGTTCTGAGGTCAGCAGCACAAAGGCCACAGTTGACCACTGTGCAGGGGAGAGTTTGGCTCTCCCTAGACCTCCTGATCCCAGGTAGCTTTGGATTTCCTCCACTAAGGATTGGTCATTCAGCTCATTCAGACAGTGAAACAGATTGATGCATTTGTCTGAGGAGGGATTCTTCCTGATCTTCTGCTTGATGTACTGGACAGTTTCCACTGTGCTCTGTGATTGGCTGCTTGTCTGTGGCAGTAGGTCTCTCAACAGATTCTGATTGGACTCCAGGGAAAGGCCCAAAAGGAAGCGAAGAAAAAGGTCCAGATGTCCGTTTTTGCTTTGTAAGGCCAGATCCACTGCCCTCTTGTGCAGGTCATACAAAGACTCCGACACAGGCCTAAAAAACTGAGTAAGCTTTGATTGGAAGGTGGCTGGGTTTAGAACATTTTTCTTCTGGATGATGAGAGTGAGGTGCACATATAAAGCAGCAAGATGCTCCTGAATGCTGAGATGCACAAAGCAAAACACCTTCCCCTGGTACAGTCCAGGCTCTTCTCTGAAGATCTGGGTGCACACTCCTGAGTACACCGATGCCTCTGTGATGTCAATGCCACACTCTTTCAGGTCCTCCTCATAGAAGATCAGATTGCCCTTCTGCAGCTGCTGAAAGGCCAGTTTCCCAAGTTTGAAAATCATCCCACTATCCGTCTCTTTTATTTGTGTGTATTTCTGTTTGATGTGTGTCTGAATGATCAGGAAGTGTGTGTACATCTGAGTCAGAGTTTTGGGAATTTCTCCTTTCTCTGCTTCCCTTAAAATTTTCTCTAGCACAATGGCTGCAATCCAGCAGAAGACGGGAATGTGGCACATGATGTACAGGCTTCTGGACGACCTCAGGTGTGTGATGGTTCTGTTGGCCAGGTTCTCATCATGGACTCTCTTCCTGAAGTACTCCTCCTTCTGGGGGTCATTGAAACCCCGTACCTCTGTCACCTGGTCCACACAATCAGGAGGGATCTGACTGGCTGCTGCTGGTCTAGAGGTGATCCAGAGAAGAGCAGAGGGCAGCAGATTCCCCTTGACAAGGTTTGTCAGCAGAGTAGACAATGTGGTTGGTTCTGTTGCATCACAACACTTTGTTTTGGAGTGGAAATGTAGAGGAATCCGACACTCATCCAGACCATCAAATATGAACAACACTTTGTACTTGTCATCACTGAAAACACTGAAATCGTTAATGCTAGTAAAGAAATGCTTAACTAAATCCACCATACTGAGTTTTTTCTCTTTAATCAGATTTAGTTCCCGGAAAGGAAGAGGAAATATGAAGTTGACATCCTGATTGGCTTTTTCTTCAGCCCAGTCCAAAATAAACTTCTGCACAGAGACTGTTTTTCCAATGCCGGCCACTCCCTTTGTCAGCACAGTTTTAATGGTTTTGTCTTGTCCAGGTAAGGGGTTAAAAATGTCATTGCATTTGATTGGTGTGTCATATGATACTGATCTGTTGGATGCTGACTCGATCTGTCTGACCTCATGTTCCTTATTGACCTCTCCACTTCCCCCCTCTGTGATGTAGAGGTCTGTGTAGATCTTATTTAGGAGTGTCGGGTTTCCTTGGCTTGAGATTCCCTCAGACAAACACTGAAACTTCTTCTGCAGATGGGATTTGTGACTCTGTAGTATTTCCATCTCACACACATGTTTACATCTGTAAAACAAGCAAACATAGTTTTAGTTTAAAGCTAAAATGTAGTAGTGCAGTAGTGTGTCAAATCATGTTTTAGAGTAGAGATAAGAACCACTAATGACACACACACATACAGTATGTATATATATATATATATATATATATATATACAGAGGAAGGGGGGGGGTTACAGACAGACAGTAGGACAGTAGGTTATGGAGATTCACATTGATAATTAATTTCTTTACTATTATTATGACCGCGGCTAGTGAAGCTAGCAAAAGCGGTCATTATAGTGTTGCCGAGACTTTTTTCCCCTTTTTTAAATTAAAAAAAAAAAATGTTTTCACCGATTTTTTGTCAACGATTGCCAGGACACTGGAAGTCTGGGGGACATGAATCTTTGTAGGCATGTAGCCCTAGAAGTTTTTGAGCGAATAGAAGCTTTTGGCGCCCAAGGGCCACCCCCCACTGTGCCAGTGTCCATCAAAGAGGGGGAGACGCTGAAAGGTTTTTGCTGAATAACTCAATGAACGTTTCACCGAACAACATGCAATTTTTGTGATATGTCGGTGTTACAGGGGCGTATTGACCCAGCCCATAAACACTCTACTAAAAGTATAGCGCCATCTAGTGATATGGGTAAATGCAAAAATTGGGATTTTGTATTGCCAATATCATGGACCGAGAAGGTGGGAACTGCACAAAATATGCCATGCACAATCAGCACAAAGACTTCTAAAAGCACAGCACATGCCATCAAATGTGGCCCATAGGGGGCGCTGTAATTGTACAAAATGTCATTTTGCCTATTATCTAGAAAACGGTAAAGTTTACAACCAAATTTTTTTGGTCATGAAATCTATTGACCCTCAAGCATTGAAAACACTGCTTGACGCCCACTTCCAACAAAAACAATTTCCGTGAAATTTTAACATCACGAAAACAAAACCAAACAAACTCGTCATAGGCCGTTCATGTGAATCTCACCAAATTTGGTACATGTCATCTACAGACAATGATGACAAAAAGTTATCAAAGGATTTATCTTGAGATTAACCGTTTCAATGTTATATGTCAATGAATATTTCAAACATAGCTTAAAACTCAGCAAAATACCATATCTTGGCTTCTAATTGCTCAAATTTGGCCAATGTTGATATGCCAACTCTACACAGACTTCTTTTCATGTGCACAAAATTTTGTGACATTTCGTCACAGGGGGCGATGTTTCTTGTCAAAGTTAGGTGTCCAAAAATGTTTTTTGTTCAATAACTTGTCAACAATTTTTCCCAAAACAATGATTTTGTGTTAGTATGCTGGTGTTACAGAGGTGTATCAACCCAGCCCATAAACATTCACTTGAAGCATAGTATCACCTAGTGATATAGTTGAATGCAAAAATTCTGATTTTGCTTTGCCAATATCTTGGACCGAGAAGGTGGGAACTACACAAAATATACACAAACACACAGAATGTCATTCATTCAAAACCCACATCCATGCCCACTTCCAGCAAATCATTTCCACACAAACTCTCACCTCACAACACTGACCTACCACAAATCATCATACCTGCAGTTCCCACACTTCAATACACTATGGCGGTCATACCATGTACCGCTATGCGGTACATCTAGTTTTTCCAGATTTTTACCTAGTTATATTTAATGTTATTAAAAAAAATAATTGAACTATAATTTAACAACATTTAAACACACTATATGTAAACCCATTTGGTTATATTTGGGTCTTACTTTACAACAGAAGAGTCTCCTGCTCCAAAATCTATTGGTTGACCCATGGACTGGTCACTCTTCATGGACACACAGCTGGGTACAGGGGAGTCTGGCCTCTTCTGATGAAGTGGGCTGGAAGGAAGTACACAGGTTTCTTTCTTGTAACACACTCTATACACTGAAACTTAGAAACAAAGTCTAAGACTAAGTACATTCATATTTATTCAATTGACTAAAGAATAAGTATATGTTTTCATTTTAAAGTATAAGTGTAAGTCTAAGTATAAATGTACTTAGTCTTAGACTTTGTTTCTAAGTTTCAGTATAAGCCAAGTATACTTTACTATGCTATTCTATAAGTATATAAAATATAGTTTATAAAAGTCAACTTCAAGTATACTTCCTCAGTTTTAGTATAAAATAAGTATACTTATAGTAAACTTTAATAAACTTCTTTTTGCTAAGGGATACTGCAGCACACAGGTTCTCTGTGCTTTAAAAGAAACACCTTTAGAACCTTGCGCAGAGAGAAGGAGAAAAAAAAAAATCAAACATTCATATATGTATACACACATGCAGGCATGCACACACATAGGCATATGCACATACACAGACACACAGGCACACACACACATACACACACACACACACACACACACACACACACACACACACACACACACACACACACACACACACACACACACACACACACACACACACAACCCTCATGAGGTTTATTCTGTCTACAGATTCACACTAACACTGATTTCATCATTGTTAATCCCTTCATTACAACTCTAAAGTTCAACCTAATCATCTCTGATGTTTTGAACATTTTTTTATTGAACTATAATTTTATAACATTTAAACACACTATATGTAAACCCATTTGGGTATATTTGGATCTTACTTTGCAACAGAGGAGTCTCCTGCTCCAAACCTTATTGGTTGATCCATGGACTGGTCACTCTTCATGGACACACAGCTGGGTACAGGGGAGTCTGGCCTCTTCTGATGAAGTGGGCTGGAAGGAAGTACACATGACTTCAGTGTTGCCTTTTATGACCCACTCTGTACACTTATATCATCACAAACACACATAGAAACACACACATATCCACACATGCGCTCAGACACAGATGCAGGCACACACACACAAGCACACACACACACACCTACACATGCACGCACGCACACACTCATATAAGGACACATACAAACACACAGACACACACACACACACACAGACACACTTACATCCACACAGGTTATGGATAACACTTTTACACACACAAACTGCTATCCACACACACAGTGAAATACACACATGCACTCAGACACAGACGCAAGCACATACACATGAGTATACGAACATACAGACAGACAAACACACATGTATATATACACACACACACACACAAATAAACACACACACACATGCACGCACACACACACACACACACACACACACACACACACACACACACACACAAACACAACCCTCATGAGGTTTATTCTGTCTACAGATTCACATTAACACTGATTTCATCAATGCTAATTCCTTCATTACAACTCTGAAGTTTGACCTAATCATCTCTGATGTTGTGAACATTTTATTTTATTGAAGAATAATTTAACAACATTTAAACACACTATATGTAAACCCATTTGGGTATATTTGGGTCTTACTTTGCAACAGAGGAGTCTCCTGCTCCAAACCTTATTGGATGACCCATGGACTGGTCACTCTTCATGGACACACAGCTGGGTACAGGGGAGTCTGGCCTCTTCTGATGAAGTGGGCTGGAAGAAAGTCCACATGACTTCAGTGTTGCCTTTTATGACACACTCTGTACACTTATATTATCATAACACACACACACACACACATACACACACACACACACACACACACACACACACACACACACACATACACACACACACACACACACACACACACACACACACACACACACACACACTCACATGTTCACAGCATCATCCCGTACTAGTCCTGGGTGTGTCTGCTGTTCCTCAGAGAGACTCATGTTGGAGGCAGCAGCCCCCTCCTCAGGAGCAGATCTTACTCTGGACAACAAGCAGAGAAGAACCTCCATCACCAGGCTGCTACCCACATAGGATATCCATCATCTCACACACACCCACAGGGGCTAAGCTTATCGATAATTATGGGGGTTAGGGGGCAATGACCAGTAGTGGACCCTTATTCTCTCTGAAGCATCAAACACACACAAGTGCACACAAACATGCACACACATATACACAAACATATGCACACACACACATGCATGCACACAAACTCACTCACGCACACACACGCGCAAACAGACTTACACATACACATTCACATTCACACACATGCTCACCCACTCACCACACACACACACACACACACACACACACACACACACACACTTTGCACAGCAAGCCAAAGTTGGAGAAGGACAAAGTCCCAAATGTAATTGCCTTCAGGTTCAGGGAACCTGCCCTACATGAGTGATAAAAGTGTAATAAAAGTACATGCACTCATTTTACACAACAAGAGCCAAAGGCAAGGAGTGTCGGAATGAACAAATAAAGGATGAGACAGTATTCTTTTTCATTTAGTAAACTTTGAAAAAGGGCCCCACAGACCTGAATAGCACACATTGATTAAAACTGTTCAACAGGTCCAGCATGATGAGTGAGAATTAATAATAGTTTATGGGAGAGGATTAGGCTTGACTAACACATTTCAGACAATTTTACTTCACAACAGTCAAAGCTATCTTAATAATCTACCACTTAACAGGATCCAGTCATTCCCTCTCATGATATGTTACTGTATTGCATTGTCTGAACATTCAGAACAGTCTACTCAGTGCCACAAGTATTGCTCAACAACTGTCAACAAATAAATGTTAAAAATCAGATGTTGCAGCATGGGTTTTCATATTCCTGTACCATAACAAATCATCAAATCCATCATTTGTAGTTTCGACGACTACCCATCATGACCAAGGCAACATCTCAGAGGTCAGAAGTTTGAATCACTATCCAGAGTAGTCAACATAGTCTGCGTTCTTTCAACTATTAGATGTATTTGCCAAGCTCTGCCACTTTGAGACACCATAAGCACACAGACATGTTGTCTCTTTGATATTTTCTCTATGAAGTGACCACCTGTTACGTTAGCAGACATAGCAACCAACTACTTACCTGACTACAGGCACTTCTCCGTGCAGGAGCTCGGTGAGACGTAGAGGACTACTGTAGTTCACTTTCAGTTATGCACCTTTCAGTCGGGGTGTGGGTGTGTGACTGATCTCTCTCTCTCTCTCTCTCTCTCAGTCTCTCTATCTTTATTTCTGTCTCACTCTGTAGGTGTTTTCTCTCTCTCTCTCTGTGCGTGTATGTGTGTGTTTGGGCAAAGTGAATTACAGAGGACTCTGGACCACATTAAAAAAATAAAAGTAAATCATGAACTAAATGAGTCTGATATGATATGTCTGATATGACCTGCCTGGTCCTCAGAAGGTTTAGTGTCTATTTTTAAAAACCTGAGGTTTCAATGTCAGTTATGCTACTTGAACTATTACCTTCCTGTACATTTAGTCACTCTTTATGCTGCTGATAGTTGTGTTGCACATACAGTAACCTAGATACAACAAACATGGCAAGAAGAGTAAAAAACACTAGCCTGGCTAACGCGACTTACCAATGCTCTGCGAACATTGGTCTGGCCAAGCTGTGTTGTAAACCCATTTCTCACAGGGCGGGCTTAACCCACGTGTGTGAAATGTGAGTTTGGCCAGACTGACTTGCAAGCGAAATTCAAATGCAGCGGCACAGGAAGTATGGGCGTGCCCAGGCTAAAAAAACACAAGAAGAGTGTCATAAAAGAAAAGATTATTCCAAGGTCTCTCTCTCTCTCTCTCTCTCTCTCTCTCTCTCTATATATATATATATATATATGTCTGCCTTCAGAGCGCCTATCCACAGAATGAGCCTCTGTGTGTTGTTAAAAGTGTTATGCAGAAACAATTGGAAACAAAAATCAAGGCAACATGCTACATAGACCTTTTTTATGATGGTTAACAGGGTCATGGATGTTATGAACATGTTATGTTCATTTAAACCAAAGTAAAAAAAAAAGATCCATCGATGATTTTACTTAATCTTTTAGCTTTGTTCTATGTGGGTCTTTTACAGTAGATTAGAAGGTGCGTTTAACCCTTTCATTACTTAGTTCCAAAACTGTGTGTGTGTGTGTGTGTGTGTGTGTGTGTGTGTCTGTGTCTGTGTCTGTGTTTGCGTGTGTAAGTATTTGTGTAAGCATCATAATTTATCACTACTGCTACCATCTCTCTTTGTCTCTGCTTCCCTTCCCTTTGACTATATGGTGCCGGTATGTGCTCTGTGTCTGAATCATTGTTTATTATGGAGCCTCACAGCAGTAACTAAACAACACTGAACCAAACTGCTCATCTGGTAAGACAAATGTCAGTCTTATGATTTTAATCAACACAAATCTATACACACATTTATATTATATATAGGCCACAAAACATTAGTCTGAGTAACTATACATATGCACATGTATAAATAAACACATATATATGACCAGTAGTGGACTCTTATGCTGTCTAAAATATCAAAGTGCATACAAACATACACACCCTAACATGTACACACACACACATGCCCGCGCATGCATGCACACAACGTCACGCAGTCACGCATTCACACATTCACGCACACACACACATTTACAGGTACACATTCACATGTACACACATGCGCACCCACACACATACACACACAGCAAGCCAAAGTTGGAGAAGGACCAAGTCCACAGTTTACTGTAATTGCCTTCAGGTTCAATGGACTTGCCCACAAGTGATAAAAGTGTAATAAAAGTACCTGCACTCATTTTACACAACAACAGCCAAAGATAAGGAGTGTGAGAATAAATGAATAAATAATGAAATTGTATTGTTTTTTATTTAGTAAACTCTGAAAAACTCTGAAAAAGGGCCCCCCAAATACCACACAGGGGTTAAAACTGTTTAACAGGTCTAGTATGCTGAGTGAGAACTAATAACAGTTTATAAGAGAGGGCTTAGCCTGACTAACTCCTATCTACCAGCATCCAGTTATAGCCTCTCTCATGATATTTAACTGTATTGCATTGTCTGAACATTCAGACCAGTCTAGTGAGTGCCACAATAATTCCTGAACAACTGTCAAAAAATAAAAAAATAATACATAAAAATCAGATGTTACAGCACAGGTTTGATGACTACTTGGACATAAATAAAAGTAAACACGTCATGACCAAGGCAACATTTAAGAATTGAGAAGTTTAAATCACTATGCAAAGTAGTCAACATAGTCGGCGATCTTTGAACAATTGGATGTATTTGCCAAGCTTTGCGACACCATAAGCACACAGAAATGTTGTTTCTTTGATATTTTCTCTATAAAGTCACCACCTGTTACGTTAGCAGACATAGCAACCAGCTACTTACCTGACTACACGCACTGTCTGTGCAGGAGCTCGGTGAGGCAAAGAAGACTACCAGAGTTCAGTTTTATTTTCACTGTGTTATGTTAAGTCTATGTTCAGTGTGTGTGGGTGTGTCTAGCCAAACAATCTTACACCAGAGTACATCAAACAAACAAAAAATATCTGGGAACCAAAAACATAATTAACAATAAACAAACAAATAAATACAAATTTGGGGCTGGATTGCACATGTATTTCAGACACATATCGCATATGTATACTTACATACACAGCTATTGAAACAGGTGAATACAATTCATCCTGTGTTTTGTATTAATCTGAGTGATGTTTAAGGAGGCTGCCATCTCTGGTAGTGTAGAGCCTGACTCCTGAATCACGGCACTGTGTCCCCCTGTGGCTATCCTGATGTTAAATGTGTCAAATGTTGTGCTAGGCTTTTGCGCTGCAACAAAGGCCATGTGTGTGTGTATGTCAGACAGACTGGACAGTCTGGTTGAAGAGAGCATAGAGACAGGTCACATGACGCACAACAGGTAACCTTTTACCTTATAGCTGATAAAGATTAATGGCGACCTGTTCAATACTTTCTACATTCAGATTGGCCTTTTTTATAAATGTGTAACAGGCAAAAAAATAATTTAAAAAAATCCAGAATTGCCTACATTCACAAAGACCACCATGTAGGATCTCATGATAAGCTCGTATTAAACATTAAAATATATTAATTATCCACTGGATTTGTTCTTTTAAGGTTAACCCCAATATTTAGTATTCAGATTATACAGAATAACATTTCTTTCCACACCAATGAAGAAAATCTGCTCACCGAACCAGCATACCAGAGTAAGGTGTCTGTCTCACAGAAAAAAACTATATGAAGAACATGTTGGGTCATATTTTTCATGTTTGTTGTTCTTTAGATTTGCTCTTTATCCGTCTTTGGCCTAGTGCATAGAGAGTTGGTCTTGTGAATGCACAAGTTCAAATCTCATTCCAGTAGGAAGAATGGGGGTGGGAAGTAAATAACCAGTGCTCTACTGCACAATCATCCATGGCAGAAGTGGCATCTAACTCCACATTGCTCCACGGATTGTAACTGAAAGCCTGTACCTAAATAACTGTAAATAAGTGTAATGTAACTCACCAATTTCAGATGAATGCCTCCAACAGCAGCATCTTTCTTAGCCTCTGCCCTTCAGGTCATCCTTCTTTCCCTCTTCTCCTCTCCCACTGAATAGACCCACAGCCATTATTACATGTCATGACAGTATAGACGCAGCTATTGTACCAATCATTAGATTGTAGATAATCATTTGACAAACACACTTTCTATGCATGTGCACACACACACACACACACACACACACACACACACACACACACACTCACTTAGGTGTAGCCAAACATCAGTCTGTGTCATCACCCATACAACCATATATAAACACACATACACACAAATACAGATTAACATATTTATTTGAATTCATATACATACATTTATATACATACATTCATATAACCTACTACATATACACATTTTACTGTACCAAAACACCAGTCACTATGAATCACTACACATATCTACATGTATTAACATAACTTCACATGTAAAAAGTAACATATATTTAGGTATTAAAATATTTAGTCAA
>CM059275.1:13232414-13294914 GCA_030347295.1 Setipinna tenuifilis
ATATTGATACTGATTTTGTCATTGTTAATTTCTTTACTATTATTTCTCCAGACTTTTACCTAGTTATATTTAATGTTATTAAAAGAAAATGTAATTAAACTACAATTTAACAACATTTATGTATACGTTTTGTAAACCCATTTGGTTATATTTGGGTCTTACTTTACAACAGAGGAGTCTCCTGCTCCAAAATCTATTGGATGACCCATGGACTGGTCACTCTTCATGGACACACAGCTGGGTACAGGGGAGTCTGGCCTCTTCTGATGAAGTGGACTGAAAGGAAGTACACAGGTTTCCTACTTAACACACTCTATACACCTTTATCATCATCAACACACACACCCACACGCCCGCACGCACACATGCACACGCACACACACACACACACACACACAGACAATAGTAGTTTATTCCGATTCACATGGATATTGATTTTATTTTCTTGTTAATTTCTTCACTATTATTGCTCCAGATTTTGACCTAGTCCCCTTTGATGTTACTAAAAGAAAACTGTATTAACCTACAATTTAACAACATTTAAACATATTATACTTAATCCAATTTAGGTAGACTTGGGTCTTACTTCCCAACAGAAGAGTCTCCTGCTCCAAAATTTATTGGTTGACCCATGGACTGGTCACTCTTCATGGACACACAGCTGGGTACAGGGGAGTCTGGCCTCTTCTGATGAAGTGGACTGGAAGGAAGTACACAATCAGGTTTGCCTTTTATGACTTTATATACTTATATCATCATAACACACACACACACACAAACACACACACACACACACACACACACACACACACGCACACACACACACACACACACACTGCTATACTTACTTTACACACACAAACTGACATCCACACAAACACACACACAGACTCACACTTACACACACTCCCCTAATGAGGTTTATTCTGTCTACAGATTCACACTTACACTGATTTTATTATTGTTCATTTCTTCAATATTATTGCTCCAGATTTTTACCTAGTCACCTTTGATGTTACTAAAAGAAAACTGTATTAAGCTTCAATTTAACAACATTTAAACATATTATATTTAATACCATTTAGGTAGACTTGGGTCTTACTTGACAACAGAAGAGTCTCCTGCTCCAAAATCTATTGGATGACCCATGGACTGGTCACTCTTCATGGACACACAGCTGGGTACAGGGGAGTCTGGCCTCTTCTGATGAAGTGGGCTGAAAGACAGTACACATGACTTCAGGTTAGCCTTTTACAACACACTCTATACACTTAATATAATCATAACACACACACACACACTCTCTCTCTATCTCTCACATATAATCATACCATGCACACACACACACACACTCATATAAGTACATACAAACACACAGACACACATACAGGTACACACACACATACTCATATAATTAGATATACTAACACACAGAAACACAGACACACACACACACACCCATATGAGTACACATATGAACACATATGAACACACAGAACGCACACACACGCACGCACACACATGCACACACTACCCTCATGAAGTATATTCTGTTTAGAGATTCACTCTAATTTCTTTACTAAAACTCTAGATTTCACCTGGTCATCTTTGATGATGTAAAAAATATATTTTATTGAGCTATAATTTAACAACACTGAGTCATACTATATGTATGCAATCCAATTCATGTAGAATTGGGTCTTACTTCACAACAGAAGAGTGTCCTGCTCCAAAATCTATTGGATGACCCATGGACTGGTCACTCTTCATGGACACACAGCTGAGTACAGGGGAGTCTGGCCTCTTCTGATGAAGTGGGCTGGAAGAAAGCACACAATCAGGTTTACCTTTTATGACTTCATACACTTATATCATCATAACACAAACACACACACACACACACACACACACACACACACACACACACACACACACACACACTGCTATACTTATTTTACACACACAAACTGACATCCACACAAATACACACACAGACTCACACTTACACACACTCCGCTAATGAGGTTTATTCTGTCTACAGATTCACACTTACACTGATTTTATTATTGTTCATTTCTTCAATATTATTGCTCCAGATTTTTACCTAGTCATCTTTGATGCTACTAAGAGAAAAATGTACTAAGCTTCAATTTAACAACATTTAAACATATTATATTTAATACCATTTAGGTAGACTTGGGTCTTACTTGACAATAGAAGAGTCTCCTGCTCCAAAATCTATTGGATGACCCATGGACTGGTCACTCTTCATGGACACACAGCTGGGTACAGGGGAGTCTGGCCTCTTCTGATGAAGTGGACTGAAAGAAAGTACACATGACTTCAGGTTAGTCTTTTACAACACACTCTATACACTTAATATAATCATAACACACACACACACACGCACACCCTCTCTCTCTCTCTCACACATATAATCATACCATGCACACACACACATACACACACGCATGCACGCACCCCCTCACACACACACTCATATAAGTACATACAAACACACAGACACATATACAGGTACACACACTACCCTCATGAAGTATATTCTGTTTAGAGATTCACTCTAATTTCTTTACTAAAACTCTAGATTTCACCTGGTCATCTTTGATGATGTAAAAAATATATTTTATTGAGCTATAATTTAACAACACTGAGTCATACTATATGTATGCAATCCAATTCATGTAGAATTGGGTCTTACTTCACAACAGAAGAGTGTCCTGCTCCAAAATCTATTGGATGACCCATGGACTGGTCACTCTTCATGGACACACAGCTGAGTACAGGGGAGTCTGGCCTCTTCTGATGAAGTGGGCTGGAAGAAAGCACACAATCAGGTTTACCTTTTATGACTTCATACACTTATATCATCATAACACAAACACACACACACACACACACACACACACACACACACACACACACACACACACACACTGCTATACTTATTTTACACACACAAACTGACATCCACACAAATACACACACAGACTCACACTTACACACACTCCGCTAATGAGGTTTATTCTGTCTACAGATTCACACTTACACTGATTTTATTATTGTTCATTTCTTCAATATTATTGCTCCAGATTTTTACCTAGTCATCTTTGATGCTACTAAGAGAAAAATGTACTAAGCTTCAATTTAACAACATTTAAACATATTATATTTAATACCATTTAGGTAGACTTGGGTCTTACTTGACAATAGAAGAGTCTCCTGCTCCAAAATCTATTGGATGACCCATGGACTGGTCACTCTTCATGGACACACAGCTGGGTACAGGGGAGTCTGGCCTCTTCTGATGAAGTGGACTGAAAGAAAGTACACATGACTTCAGGTTAGTCTTTTACAACACACTCTATACACTTAATATAATCATAACACACACACACACACGCACACCCTCTCTCTCTCTCTCACACATATAATCATACCATGCACACACACACATACACACACGCATGCACGCACCCCCTCACACACACACTCATATAAGTACATACAAACACACAGACACATATACAGGTACACACACACACTCATATAATTAGAAATACGAACACACAGAAACACACATACACACACCCATATGAGTACACATATGAACACACAGACAGACAAGCGCACACACACACACATGCACACACACACACGCACACACACACACAACCCTCATGAAGTATATTCTGTTTAGAGATTCACTCTAATTTCTTTACTAAAACTCTAAATTTCACCTATTCATCTTTGATGATGTAAAAATATATTTTATTGAACTATAATTTAACAACACTGAGTCATACTATATGTATGTAATCCAATTCATGTAAAATTGGGTCTTACTTCACAACAGAAGAGTGTCCTGCTCCAAAATCTATTGGATGACCCATGGACTGGTCACTCTTCATGGACACACAGCTGGGTACAGGGGAGTCTGGCCTCTTCAGATGAAGTGGACTGAAAGGAAGTACACATGACTTTAGTGTTGCCTTTTATGACACACTCTATACACTTAATATAATCATAACACACACACACACACACACACGCACTCTCTCTCTCTCTCGCATATAAACATACCACGCACACACACACTCATATAAGTATACATAAAAACACACACACACACACACACACACACACACACACACACACACACACACACACACGTACACATACATACACACCCATATGAGTACACATCTGAACACACAGACAGACAGACAGACAAGCACACACACACACACACACACACTAGATTTCACCTATTCATCTTTGATGTTGTAAAAATTGTATTTTATTGAGCTATAATTTAACAACAATGAGTCATACTATATGTATGTAATCCAATTTATGTACAATTGGGTCTTACTTTACAACAGAAGAGTCTCCTGCTCCAAAATCTATTGGATGACCCATGGACTGGTCACTCTTCATGGACACACAGCTGGGTACAGGGGAGTCTGGCCTCTTCTGATGAAGTGGACTGGAAGGAAGTACACAGGTTTCCTTCTTATAACACACTCTATACACCTTTATCATAACACACACACACACACACACACACACACACACACACACACACACACACACACACAATGTTATGGATAACACTGCTATACTTACTTTACACACACAAACTGACATCCACACACACACAGACTCACTCTTGCACACACTCCCCTAATTAGGTTTACTACCGATTCATGCTTACACTGATTTTATCATTGTTAATTTCTTCACTACAACTCTGGAGTTAAATCTCTGAGCTCTCCATTTATATCTACTCTTTATTGATCTATTGTCAAAGGTGCATAAATACATACAAATGTCACTTAGATCATTTGATACAGTGCATATTTACGTTACATATAAGTAACATGTGCCATACTGTAGGACAATGCTAGATTTAAGTGACTTGTTTTCAGCTGTTTGCATGTTTTGGCTTATTATACATTGAGCGCCATTGTAGTCTTGCTGACCGTCAGTGTGTGTTGTTACAACAGCAAAACTAGTCTTGGCTGAAGTGTGAAGAGTGAGTTTTGGTAGCTCAATGGCATTTTGCAGCAAATGTTAACTGATGTGCTCAGATTTATGTTGGTACAGCACACTGTATTCTCAGTATTGAGTCTGGCCTCTTCTGATGAAGTGGACTGGAACACATGACTTCAGTGTTGCCTTTTACAACACACTCTACACTTATATCATCATAACACGTACACACACACACACACACACACACACACACACACACACTCACTCACTCACTCACATGTTCACAGCATCATCCCGTACTACTCCTGGGTGTGTCTGCTGTTCCTCAGAGAGACTCATGTTGGAGGCAGCAGCCCCCTCCTCAGGAGCAGATCTTACTCTAGACAACAAGCAGAGAAGAACCTCCATCACCAGGCTGCTACCCACACAGGATGTCCATCATGTACCATCATTCTCTCTTATTTAGACACACGCGCACACACACACACACACACTCTCATATAAGTACACATTCATGCGTGTGACAATATACCATCCTTGTATCCAGGCTACGGTGCTAACAGCGATGCTACATATTAGTAATGATGACAGATAAACAGTAGTGTAATGTCACTTACCATTTAAATGTAGAGAAACATTTTTGATGGTCTGTTAGAACAATTAACAGCAGCGCCAGGCATTCTGGATGCAATATATCACTGAATATGCTGGAAATTATATGGTCGTGAAATAGCCAATCCGATGACAGCCAAAGAGTCGAAAGAGTTCCTCAGCAAAGGTGGCTGGCTGTCAATCAAACTGACCACGCCCCAATTGTTCATAAAATGTATGCTTTGCCTGAAGCAAATGGATTTTTTTTTTGTCAACCAAACGATTAAAATCAGGCTGTATGTTCAGTTTAGCTGTGAAAACTGACTTTTTAACATGGGAAAAGGTTTTGTTACAAAACGAAGTGAAGTACGAGGAGTTGCTCCCCTTTGCTAGCCTGGTAAACCAGCCCCTCCTACTTCACTTCGTTTTATAACAAAACCTTTTTGCAGCCCGCCGGGCCTCAAAGGTCGAAACAGGTACTATAACTATAACTATAGCTATAGCTATATCTAACTATAACTATAGCCTATATATTTATGGGTGCTGCAGCCTTACAACGTTCACTACGTTTTATTTTTCAGCCTGAAAAATTGACTTAACTTTAGTATGCAACTTCCGAATGGTTCGTCCACAGTTTGCTGTTGGGAATCCTGTTCTATGTGGCAAACACCTGCGTCGTGGAACGACCACGACCCATCGGACTAATGCAAACATCGTTAGCTGCGTACTATGGGCGATGCCGTTAGGTCCCCAACAGCACTGTCCTAAGTCTATTGTTCAAACCATTGACTGTATATAATATATTCATATATACAGTCAATGCCTCAAACCAACGAAGCTGCTAAGGAAGTTAGCAACGACAGTTAAGTAGTCAGCATAGTCTGCGCCCTTTCATATTGGGGATACATTTTGCCACTTGCCAGGCTTGGCGACACCATAAGCACACAGAAATGTTGTCTCTTTGATATTTTCTCTATCAAGTGGCCACCTGTTACGTTAGCAGACATAGCAACCAACTAACTACTTACCGAACTACAGGCACCTCTCCGTGCAGGCGCTTAGTGGCAAAGAAGACCGTAATTCACTTTCATTTTCATTATGTTTTGTTGAGCCTGTGTTCAGTGTGCGGGGGTGTGTCTGGGCAAAGAATGACAAACAAACAAAAAATATCTGGGAACCAAAACATAATTAACCTCTCTAGATGTAGGCCTGTACATCAACATTTAATAACCCATAAATAACTTAACAAATAAATATTATTTAGCCTATTTAGTGCTGGATTGCACAGGTATCTCAGATAGACACATATCCCGTATACTTACATACACGTGAATACATTTCATCCTGTGTTTTGTATTAATCTGAGTGATAAGGAGGCTGCCTCTGGTAGTGACTGCCTCCTGACTCCTGAATCACTGTGTCCCCCTGTGGCTATCCTGATGTAAAATGTGTCAAATGTTGTGCTAGTATTTCTGTGTTCCTCTTACACACAGTTTTAGGGGGATACTTTGCTACCTGTGGTACCAATTAAATGCTCTTTATCTGACCCATATCCTGGATGTTACCCACAAAAACTCTAATGCCTGTTGGTCTATTTGGTCTTCTACTGCTCTTGTCCTAATGACACATTCTTCTGGATGGTGCTTACTGTTAAATGCTTCCATTTAGTGGTGGAGATGAACACACTACACCTCTAACCTAACAGCTGTAAAGTGTCCATTATTGAGGTGAAAACAGAGAACACAATCAGACAGACAGCCATTTCATTGCCATCTTCCCCTTATTTTTATTCAGAGATCCAATTGTGTCAGTCACTCACTAACTCAAAAACTTGAATCTTCTGCAGGTATTTCTGGTGCTGAGAAGGTTTTATGTCTCTTTTCAAGCATTAGAGGTACTAATATTTCAGTTTTCAGAAACAAAATAATTATTATTGGTGACTCCATTATTTAGCATGGTATGATTTAATCATTTATTTTACCCTTAAGAAGTACATTTTGAGTCTTTACAAGATCCAATCACTGTCTTTCACCACTGAATGCAGGTTACGTGACAGTATCTAAAAAATGGACAGATTAAAACCAATAGGTCTGAAATATATTTAATGAAAATAGTCATATTGTCATCGAAAAAATATTATAGTAAAGATCCGAGGAATTATTAGAGGATGTAGTAATGATAATTTAGTTGTGTAAGTGACTTGAAACAGGTCAGTAAGGAAGTCCCATCATCACAAAACAGGTTTTGGCAATGTTCTTGGCAGATGGTGATGGCAAGAACAGTCGCAGTCTCTGGTTTAGTCAGACTCAGATGAAGTTAGGTCAGCAGTGGCTTTATCAAGCTGAGTTTCACAGTCACACACCCACACACACACACACACACACACACACACACACACACACACACACACACAGACACACCTCTTTGCTAAATACTGAAAATGTTGCCCCAATCTCATGATTTTAATCAGGCTTTCAGGTATATAACTCACACACACATACAAACACACACACACACACACACTCTCTCTCTCTCTGTCTCTCTCTCTGTCTCTCTCTCTCTCACACACACACACACACACACACACACACACACACACACACACACACACACACACACCTCTTTGCTAAATACTTAAAATGTTGTCACAATCTAATAATCTTAATCAGGCTGTCAGGTATATAACTCTCTCTCACACACACACAGACACACACACACACACACCCAAGAGGACACCCAAATCACATTATCACCCTCAAAATATAATATAAAATATAAATGATAAATGTCACTTTAGATTTCATATTTATATTCATTTATTTTAGTTTGATGTGGATTGCAGGCTATATGGCTTTACATAGTTAGATCACACACACATACACACACACACACACGTGCACGCACACATGGATGATGGACCTGTTAAAATAATGAAAGTTAGGGTTGGTGCATAGTCACAAATAATGAACCCAACATGACTTGTGTGGGTGTGTGAGTGTGTGTGTGTGTGTGTGTGTGTGTGTGTGTGGATTACATGCACCCTGACAAGAGTCTAGTGGTGTGGTGTAAAGGCCTAAAAAAGCACCACTCTGCACTCTTGGTGTCTCCTGGTTTTTGACACATTTCCCCTACCGTACTTCTGGTATCCCAGGGTGCCCTACTTACTATTGCCCCCCCCCCCCCCCCCCCCCCCCCCCCCCATGTCCACAGAGGTCGACCTTACCTGGGTCCCTCATACAGCTCACACACAGACCCCTCTGATGGCCTCATGGCAAGCCATCCCACTCCTGACTCTATCTGTAGTGAGGGGAGAGAGCAGTCACCCCACCCAGCCTCAAACCCAGCTACTGAACATGCACCCTGACCACACCACCACAGAGCCAGACTCTTTAGGAGGACATTCAGAACACAGTTACCATAGTGACAGAACTCCATCACATGCTCCCCTGATTGCTTTATAGTACAGGGGGGTATTCTAATAGCACACAGCTGTGTTAGCTGTGTGAAATAGACAGTTATATTTGTTATGAAGACAGATTCCCCAATGCAAGATACCCTTAAACCACCTCGCTGTCATAAATACAATCAAAACCCACAGACTCGAGTGGCTTACTGCTTTTCTAAAACTGTTACAACTGATGTTTGATCAGATTTCATTAAATAAGGTCACCCAAATTAAGAAATAAAATCATGACAATCATGAATATATAATCATCTCTTTAGGGAAGTGGTTGCTGTGCAACACTAACTCTACAACAGGTAGACAGAACACAAGCGCACAGCTGCAAAACAGTGTCATTGCAGCCCAACATTAAGAAATGCTTTTTAATATCTACTTGAATATTGTCATTAATCGTACAACTGCTGAATTGTTTACAGCAAAGTCTGTATCTGACATTTTTACTATCTTCTACTACTTTGTAATGGTTCTTAATTGAGATTCACTGCAGAGTAATATTGAAATTTGTAACAGAATGTTATGAGGACAACCTGTATGGTTATGCTGAGATTTGCAACAGCTTGGAACGTGAGTCAGCCAGTCACAATCAAGGACATGAACAAGCAGTTTTAAAATGTGTTTTTATCTCACAGATGGAGACCACTGTGGTACCTCTAGTACCCACTTTTTTGGACTGGAAAGTTATTAGGACCACTATCCTTCTTCCTATCTTACTTGGGCATCCTACCAATATGGAGGACACTACTACACCCAGCAGTGAGGTGGTCCAGGGCCCTGAGCTGGATGGGGTCTGTGGTCCAGAGGCTCATGAAGTGAGGGTGGGGTCCAGCACACACATCAGCATCTCTCCAGCACAATGTCTGGGGGAGGAACATGAACACCAGCTTCCAGCAGCACACAGGAAATAGCCTCTTCCTGAGGGAAGCGCATACATGATATAGGCCTATATGTATATATGTATTTTATTAAGTATGTTAATACCTAAATATATGTTACTTTTTACGTGTGAAATTATGTTAATACATGTGGATATGTGTAGTGATTCATAGTGACTGGTGTTTTGGTATAGTAAAATGTGTATATGTAGGTTATATGAATGTATGTATATAAATGTACATAATATGAAGTCAAATAAATATGTTAATCTGTACTTGTGTGAATGTGTGTTTATATATGGGTGTATGGGTGATGATACAGATTGATGTTTGGCTACACCTAAGTGAGTTTGTGTGTGCATGTGTGTGCACATGCATAGAAAGTGTGTTTGTCAAATGCAGAGGTGTAAAAGCCTGGATTCAGAAAGTAAAAACCCTGCCATATTTCCCTTCTAACACAGTTGACTTCACTGAGTAGCTGCTCTACCTGTCTTGAGTGCCCATTATGATCAGCTGATTCAGAGCTAGTTGAATCAAATTTATGGCAGGATTTTTACTTTCTGAACCCGGGTCAAATGATTATCTACAGTCTAATGATTGGTACAACAGCTACCTCTACATTGGAGTACATACACCACATGACATGTAGTAATGAGCTGTGGGTCTGTCCAGTGGGGGAGGAGGAGAGGTAGACAAGGATGACCTGAAGGGGACAGGCTGAGGAAGGGGCAGAGATGTTGGAGGCATTGTCATTTCACATACTAGTGCCCTAAAATTGGTAAAATACATTACACTTAGCTGGTGCTCTTATCCAGAATGATTTACAGTTATTTAGGTACAGGGTTTCATTTACAGTCGCTGGAGTAATGTGCGGTTAGATGCCACGTCAGCCATGGATGAGGGTGCAGGAGAACACTAGTTATTTACTCCTTTCATACGCCCCCTGCTGGTCTGTACTCATATTGCACCTTCAACTTCAAGCCCACGCATGCGGACATCATGCTGACATAAAGGATTTTGGAACAAAAATTCTGGAATATGAAAAGGTGATGATATACAGGGAAATGTGTGTTGCTGGGGCAACATTACTAATAGATGCTGTTTGGGTGCTTTCCAACCAATATTAGGCAACACTTTTTTATCAGGGGAACGTGGACCATCAGCATGCAACTTAATTAATTGTTGTGATCATCTAATCAAAATAATAGCAGCCTACCATGTTGAACCTATCGTTTCTAACAATTTGCATCATGTATCATTACCTTTAGTGTATGAACAGGATTGCATCATTATGATGCATTCAATAGGTGGTTGTACAGTAGATTCATAACTGTAGGCCACTGACGTTTCACCTTTGCCATTGAAAGGGGTGTCAAAGTCAAAGTCAGCTTTATTTTCAAAAACCATATGTACAGGTTGCACACACAGAATTCGAAATCGCAATGCTCCTTAGGCCCACAGTGAACATTAAACATCTAATAAACAAGACAGGAAGACATGGTGACAAACATAATAATATAGACATAACAAAAAGTACAGTATGCTTGTATATAATACAAATAAGTAAAAACACAATGTGTAGTGTGCCAGGCCAGTAAGAAGTTGTCAGGCTTAAGAAAGGCACAACCCTCTACGGTGCTTTGGTGTGGGGGACGACCCTGCAACAGCACCATGGCCTTCACGGACTGCCGCACCAGTTCTCGGTACAGGTCTTCCAGGCACCAGTAATCTGTGGTCACAGGGATTAAGCACAAACACAAACACACACACATGCACACACACACACACACACACACACACACACACAGTAATATATAGCAGAAGATTGTGCTATAAATATAATGCATAAAAGTCTTCATTCGATGTTATCGTCTCAATTTAAATTGAGGTCTCATACAGGTCAGTATTGTTTTTAGTTTTATGTCTTCTTTAGCACCTTTATGACAAGATTTAAGTAACTCGGCCCTATTTACATTTTAAACACAGTGGGTAAAACCAGATCATTTGGGACATCAGGTAAACTAAGTGAAAAATTTTACATCTTTATCGCCTTTAATATCAGCAGCAGATAGCAAATTATGGTTTCTACAAATGGTCTTTACAAAACACAAGGCCTACTTTTGACTGGTCTGTAACACAACTCAACAAGGCCAATATTTAAAAATAAAATAGTGGATAGAGTACTTAAGTGAACCCCAATTATATGACTCTTGGTCCATCTCATTTACCCATGCTTATATAATGTTGTGTATTTTCTTTGTAGTTCAATTACAGGCAAAAAGAGGCTAAAGCTGATTGGTTCTGTTGATCAGACAGTGCTGCATACAAGACTTCAGGACCTAACTGAATAAAAGAACTCATTATGTTTTTTTTTATATGCAACCATGTCTCATCCCTAGGGTGGTTTGAAGCTGGTTTGGTATTTCTCGCTTAGCAGAGCAATAATGTGTTTGCAGTGCATCTACACATCAATGTTTAATCCATGTTCCCCTAATGACAGGTCAAAGAAACAACTGGTTTAACACCACATTCTTTTAGGCATGCTGTGTTCTAAAAGAAGAACGATGTCTACTGTAAACAGTGAATCAATACATTACGGGCTTCTAGAGGTTGCCATGGTAGCATGAGTTAGTGGAACTCTAACAGTCAAGTAGGAAACAAATGCTTTAAGAGAATAAGAGTAAGAGAATGTATCAAAAGAGTGAGTGCATATGCAATTTGGTGCAGTTGTACTGCTGTAAACTAAGCACAACCTGGTTCATTGATACCAAAGCTTCCAGTGAGATCACTAAACACCTCCCAAGCACACCACAGCATATAAAAGAACACTGACAGCCATAGTCTGGCAAAACTTTATCAGAAGTTTGCTGCAGGTGTTAAGATATCAGCATCCTTAAGAGGTATACAGGCGACTCAGTCCTTTCCTGTAAAGAGGACCTGTATGTGTTGGCCAGTGCAGTTCATCATCCAAGTGAAGTTCCAGGTGTGGGTGGCTTTGAAAGCACTAGAGAAATCAAACAACATGATTAAGAAGTTTGTGAAGACTCTTCTTTTCTGAGAGTGCATCACTTCCTAAACTAAAACTAACCTCCACTCACCAACACTGTCCTGTACCCTGGCTGCACTAACTTCATTATTCCTTTGTATACTCTGTGTACCTTTGCATATCTGTAGCTTGTTTATGTCCTCTTTTGTACGTCTCTTTAGATAAAAGTGTCTGTAGTGTAGTGTCAATGTCATGTATGTAATTCTCACAGGATCATTTTTTCTGTCCAGATCTACCCTGCGACACAGGTGTGCATCTTCCACACAGTCTCAGATAAGAAGGGACAGAACTGTACTTATGGTATTATAATATTAACTGTTGGGGGTACATCAGTGCTCATTGTACCGTAATATACAGATTTGTACTTCCATACTGTCACATTATTTTTGAGAGTGCACACACTTTCTCCTGGTATGCAACCTGTGACTAGTCTGGAGTCTGAGTAGTTGATGTAGTAGGTCTCCATAATATGGGATGGTTAATTATTCGTAATACTATGGTATTACTGACCTATATTGTATTTGCACTGACTCACCGAGGATGTAGATGTAGTTTGAACTGTACAATATGCACTACTATGGGTTTTTTTCTTATGAGGTTTATATACACCTCACACACTTCTTTTTATATACACATACAGTATATGATTTTTTTGGTATCTATTTAAGTTGCATTCACACAAATCAAAATAAATGTAAAACTGTTCATGTAAAAATATGTTAGGTACATACAGACTCACTGTGCTGTCTTACTGATGTAGTCTCTGGCAGAGAGACAGATCCTGACATGTTACATTGCTGAGACTTATCATTCCCCTCCAGGAAGACTGAACAACACTGACTAATGCTATCACAGCAACCCCTAGTAGCCCATAATGTATTAATTCACTGGTTACAGAAGACGTTGTTCTTCTTTCAGAACGTAGTATGCCTAAAAGTACCTCACGTTAAACCAGTTGTTTCATTGGCCTGTCATTAGAGGAACATGGATTAAACATTGATGTGTAGATGCACTGTAAAGACACTGTTCCTCTCCCAAGGGAGAAATACCAAATCAGGTTCAAACCAGCCTAGGGGTGACAAATGGTTGTATATAAAAAAGACCATATTGAGTTCCAAGTCTTGTATGTAGCGTCGTCTGATCAACAGAACCAATCAGCTTTACACTCTATAGGTTAAACATTTAGTTTTTTTGCCTGTAATTTGACTAAAAGAAAATACACAGCACTGTATAAGCATGGGTAAAGAGATGGACCAAGAGTGACACATACCTTTCAGGAGACCTGCATGAGCACTGCACAGCTAAAGAATATTGGAACTGGATTGGTCAATTAAACTAGGTAAGCTTCTTAATGTGAGTTTATCACTTTTTTGATACCAACCTTACATGCCGTGGCAGGAATGTTTTTATAACTTTGCTTTGAATGTATTTTCATATTTTTTCCACTACATTTGAGGCTGCAGAGTGGAAATGCAAAGATACTGAGACTCCTTTGGCTGCTTTAGTACAGATTGATAAAATGGCAGCAGTTCTTCTACAATCAATTAAAAAGAAAATGCCAGTGTCATTAGCATTACTATCAGAACCCCTTCCCAGTCCATCATACTTATATAATAATATCTATGAGAACCAATATACAGATCTGTCATACTTTGTTTAAATTTGTATTTAATGTTTACATTAGTCTACGTTTCACTGACTAGTTCTGTTGCATGTTGTAAGGAATTATAGTTGCCCTGCCTGCCCTGCCCTGTTGCCCTGCAGTGAGACAAAATGCTTAAACCGCCACTTTGAGACGGTGGTCTGCCTACTGATAATCCCATTATGGTAAAAAGAATGGTCCACAATCACCCAACAGCAGAGTTGACAAAGTCAACTATGTGAAAGTACCAATGAATTTTAGTATGGCTTCTAGAGATAGGCCATTGAGAACCATCACAGGAAGTGTGTCAAAGTAATTATCATACAGAAAGACACACAGTCTCTCCAGACCTAGTTGCCTGATCAACTTAGTTCATTTACATCAAGGACATAGGACTGCAGTCTTAACTGTGTAAGTAGCTAGAGTTTTAGTTGCTTGTTGTTCAGACTAGCACCGCTGAATCTGGCGTATGGTTTCCATGCTTTGTCACTGCTTGTTACTGGAATAAAGTATGATTGCTGCATCAACAAAGAGACACTACGCACTTTTCTTACAAGCATTTACCAACTGATAATGAATAGCTCTGAAAGAGATTATTTATCATAATGGTACATTTGTCTTTAAGGTTTATATGATATTTAAACTCGGTGAACTGCTTAATGTTGCATTTTGCCATTTCAGCACTGACTAGTTTAAGCACTAATTTTGTAGAGTTCTGTTGCATCAATTTTTACAATATTATTTAAATATTATTTGTAATCATAATGCTTTAATCAATTAAATTATGTTAACCGTCCTACCAATGAAGCACTTTAAATTGAATTAACTGAAACTGACAAAACATGGTTTGTTCATCTGCAGCTTGATGGCAAATAAGCATTTCCTGGGTGGCCCCATGTCATATCCTGTGCTGCTGTTACTCCTCGCCTCGTGTGCCCTTGACTGCCACGGAGGGCGGATCCTGGTGACCCCGACGGAGGGAAGCCGCTGGGTGAACATGGACATCCTGATCCGAGAGCTGCACGCCCGCGGACACTCCATCACTGTGATGCGGACCGCCGACAGCTGGTACGTGAAGGAGGAGTCTCCCTACTACACCTCCATCACAGTTCAACACACCAAAGCAATGTACAGCAAGGAAGCTCTCAGAGCATTCATCGGGACACTGATGGAAATTGAGAAGGGAAGTGCTTCCCTGATGAAGTTTATTTCTTTGCAGTGGATCTCTGCCTTGCAAAGTGTCCATGGAATCGCATGTCAAGCGGTGTCTGCGATGTTTGAAGACAGAGCCCTAATGCAGCATCTCAATGAGAGCCAGTTTGACTTGGTCCTCACTGACCCTACCTTGGGGGACGGCATTCTGCTGGCTCACTACCTCAAGGTTCCCCTTGTCTACAACGTACGATGGGCCATCAGCGCAGATGGGCACTTATTTCTCGCACCCTCACCATCGTCATACATACCAATACTGGGGTCACATCTGTCTGACAAAATGACTTTCTTGCAAAGGGTTAAAAACACACTCTTACATTTCTTTACACAGTTTCAGACGAGGTTCATACTTGGACCACTCTACCAGGCAGTCTGTGATAGGTATTTTGAACCTAAAGTAGATTTTTATGAAGTCGTGCAAGCAGCTAACATCTGGCTGATGAGAGTTGACTTTGTATTCGAGTTTCCCCGGCCCACCATGCCTAATGTAGTCTACGTGGGTGGATTTCAGTGTAAGCCAGCAAAGCCCCTTCCTCAAGACCTGGAGGACTTTGTACAGAGCTCTGGAGAACATGGAGTTATCCTCATGTCTTTGGGGACTTTTGTGGGTGACATTCCGAGGGACTTTGCAGAGAGCATAGCAGCTGCGTTTGCCGAGCTACCTCAGAAAGTCATTTGGAAGTATGTTGGGGAAAGGCCATCCACGCTGGGTAACAACACCATCCTGGTGAAGTGGATGCCCCAAAATGACCTGCTTGGACACCCCAAAACCAGGGCTTTTGTGGCCCACGGGGGAACGAACGGAGTTCAAGAGGCCATCTACCACGGTGTCCCCGTGGTAGGGATCCCCCTGTTTTACGACCAGTATGACAACCTGCTTCGGCTACAGGAAAGAGGTGGGGCGAGGATCCTCTCTGTCGCCTCTACCAACAAGGCTAACGCCCTCCAGGGTCTGCGGGCGGTGCTCCAGGAGCCGTCCTACAGGGAGAACATGCAAAGGCTCTCCAGGCTGCACAGAGACCAGCCCATGAAGCCCCTGGACCGAGCCCTCTTCTGGATTGAGTTTGTAATGAGACACAAAGGTGCCGCTCACCTGCGCACAGAGTCCTACAACATGCCCTGGTACTCCTACCACTCCGTGGATGTAGCCGTGTTCTTCCTTGCTGTTACGTTCGGCTTTTTGGGCACTGTGTTTTATGCAAGCAGATTATTTTACTGCAAGGTTGTCTTCAGGAAAAAAGTTAAATATGATTAATCAGAATCAGAGTCTGATTTATTGGCCAAACACACTTACATAGATAAGGAGTTTGATTCTGGCAGATGATGATAAAAGTGATGAATAAGACTTACTGTACACATATGGGGCAATATAACCATAATGGACAAAGGCAGTAATACAAAACAATATACACTTGGAATAGGATTTTGGGCAAGGATAAAATGCAACAGTAGTAGTGCAATGTGATATGCAAGATGAATAGTGGAATTATAATAAAGATCAGTGCAGAATGCAATGCAGGGGGGAGTGGGAAGCACCCAACTGATCAGCAGTTCAGTAAAGTCATGGTGGTGGGATAGAAGCTGTTCTTGTGTCTGGTTGTAATATGATCTCAATGCACTGACCAGTATTTGTTGTAGATGTATGTTATAAATAAAATGTCTGTTGCTTGTCTCAGTCAGCATTGTCCACTTTGGTAGTTATAATTCTCTAATGCTGACTTCAGAGCTACTTGTGCCCTGAATGTATGATACCCGCGACAAGGTTTTTTCAATGGTATTTTGCAATCACAGGGGCGTGGCCAGTGTCATACCAGGAAGTCACTTTCTCCCAACCACTTCTTTTTTTTAATACGTTATTGTGATAATCAATTACATATGACTGTAGTCCAAAACATAGTTTCCACATATCCCACATTTTGTTTTCTTTCTGCATTTTTTCTCACCCTGTACATGAATAGCAACCACTTCTGGGCTGTTTTGAAGAGCTGGGTGGCATGGGGAGAAAAGGACTTATTCAGTCAATCAATTTAGTGAGTCTGTAACACTGAACCTCCGTAGGGCTCGGAGGCCGCAAGGGGATTTGCATGGAGATAGGACGATATTAAGGGCCCAGCATTTTGATGACCCTTTGGGGACGTTATGAACCTTTTTGATAAATAAATTGTAATTTAACTCTCTGTCTTTTCTCTTTGCACATAGGTGTTATCATGGTGTTCATCCATTCATTCTGCCATATTTACATTTGCATTTGTCCCCGTTGAACAAAGAGCACTTTATTTTGCACCTATCATGGAATTCATCCATTCATTCATTTAGTTGTATTTGCTTTTTTAGGTATCCCTGCAGTGAAGAGCACCTTTATTGTACAATGTTATGAAGTTTATCAATTAATTTAATCTTGCTTTAAAATAGCCTATACACGGTGTAATTAGGAAGAGTGTTGTTTGCAGTTTGTGTAATTCACCAATATGTAAATATATTTTATATATTTCAGTAAAAAACACCCTGAAACCACTCAGGCCTGTTGTCCATGTATCAAAAATAAATGTAGGCTGGCTGTAGGTCTAATTACAGAGCACAGTTCAGATGCGTTTTATAGAGTAGCCTAACAGATGAGGTGAGGTCTGGTAGAACTGGGCAATAGACCAGGCTCTACACTCAGGACAAGAGAGAAAGCTCAAGTAAACAGGAACGTATCCTAGCCTGCGATAACTTCGGAGGGAACAAAGCTGTTACGCTGCAAGCTTTTATCAGCTTTTATAATTTTAACATTTGTGTTGCAGTTCTATTCCTTTGTGGGCAAACGGAATGACTTTGTCTTTGCACCGACTCACTCCAGCGCTGTTGCCAGATTGGATTTGTTGTAAATAGATTAGCTCAACAGTCGGATTAGCTACGGCAGCTATTTGGAAGACATTTCTAATACATGACTGAGTGTGAACACGTCTACGATAAATGCGAGGTGCCTGGACTAGAACAGGACCCAACAACTACTTAAAAGATTGTTTGAATGAGTAAATGGGAACGGTTATCTGATCTGATCGATGACGTAATTGAGACTCTCTGCTCGCTGACTGGCGTGGTTCCATGGTGTAATGGTTAGCACTCTGGACTCTGAATCCAGCGATCCGAGTTCAAATCTCGGTGGAACCTGTCCTTTTCCTCAGTTTGTAGAGCTAGCCGGGCTGTATGCTATAGGAAAAAAAGAACAATTTTGTGTTATCAAAATAAGAGTCGTGATTTTGTGTCGCGGCTGAAAATATGTATATGCTAAGAACCTCTTAAGTGATCAAATATTTTTTAAAAAGACCCTGCCAATTGGCTAATGTAGACCAGATGTGTCCCGTTGCCCTATTTTTGGGTTAGTTTTCCCCATGCAACACGGAGAAAGAAGATCAGAACTAGCCCACTTGAAAACGTGACTTAAGGCAAGTGTCAAAGTAGCCTACCTTTGCCTCGCGTATACACTAAAATTCTAACCTGCATGGCAAAGCAGGAAAAATATGAAGAGGATGGTATCAAATCTGAGCAAGTATGGGTATCAAATCTGAGCAATGTGTCTCAATCTAAGCAATAGTCTAGAAAGCTACCCTTCGTAGCGTGGCTTGTTTCTGCCATCTAGTGACGACTTTGTGTAGAAGTTTGTCGTTGCCCTTTGCAGAAATACTGTACATACTCATACAATACTCATTGTACTAAACTAAGATTTATGGAGGGGTGGGGTACACTACACTAACAGCACATTCGTGTTACAGAGTCTGATGTGTAACAGCTGTCAGTAGTGCAAATAGTCAGAAACAGAAATCCTCCAATTTGTGTGCATATAAAGTGAATATGTGCAGGGATATTATTTTAGCATTTTTTGGAACAGCCTTGTAATGTTTTCCCTCTCTAAACACTCTATTTCATCAAACTGCTAACCAAAGCCACTTGAGTTCTGCAGTATACCACTTGAACCAAGTTCATCAAAAAGACTATTGGCACAAATCTGTTTTCTCCAGAATTAATGTATGTGCTTCTTGGTGAATACCTTCACGTCTAAACCACAAGCAGGAACTGTCAACAGCGCCTGAATTAACTTTCTCGGCGCTATAAGCTGCAAAAAATGCTGTCTTGTGTTTTTCCTGCCAAGCTGTTGAAGCACTTTGAGCTACATCTTGTATGAATTGTGCTATACAAATACAGTTTATTATTATTAAAATAGAAGAGGTAGAAAAGCAGTCATACATAGCTCCAATAGCCCATGATGGACAAACCAGTCAGACTGATGTTAGATACACTCACAGACACACACAGACACACACACACACACACACACACACACACACACACACACACACACACACACACACACACACAGTGCACATGTGGCTTTAATCAGATGGGCAAGTGGAGAGGCAGGAAGTAAGAGGAAAGGGGTCAGGAAAGGACCTTGAGGCGAATTTAAACGCAGGTCCCTGTTACGTGGTATGGGCACCTAAAGACCCCTTTACCCAACTGCACCACGACTTCCAAACACCTACTACTGTGGGTTCTTCTACTACCTAGAGTTTTGGTCTGCCACCCCCCTGTACACATAATAGCAACCCCAACCCTAACCCTAACAATATAGCTTATCAAATATAAATCAGATATAAAGCCTACTTTAAAAAGTTTGAGCTAATTATTATTATTATTGTTGTTGTTGTTGTTGTTGTTGTTGCTGCTGCTGTTGTGACAGAACAGCACCAACTTTGCTGTGTGAAGTTTGACTACAGCCTTCCATGCACGAGAACTCCCGAACCCTTTACGAAGGCAAGGCCGATTGTAAAGGAAGTCCCGCCTTTATTGGGCGTGGGTTAATTCTGCCAAAGCTGTACGTGGTTGGTTTGTAACCGTGTCAGTCAAGTTGATGCTGGCGTGTGAGTCGAAGGACCCATGAACCAACACGTGAAACCCTGATACTACACATTTATTATGACTGATTTGATTTCGGAATACGACTGGTTTCGAAAAGACAAATTCTGACAGTTTCTGCATAAGGATCAACATAAAGTCCAACCCAGGAACAGTTATTCTTGAGTGTTTCTGAAAGAACGTTCGTCGTTACCTTACGGACAAAACACAACACGTTCACAAAGCTAGCTAGTTAGTTAGCTAACTGGTCTGCGAATCCTATACGCTTGGTGTCAGGTGAAGAAGTAAGGACAGCATGGAAAATTCATCAGAGGACACCGTAGAACTTCACGGGGATGAGGAAATAGTGGAAGTTATTGACCTTAACGACGCAGAACAAACCCCGGGTAAGTAGAAGCACTGTTTCACTTGTACTGGAGCTAATATCAACAAGGTAGAAAGATAACTTCATACAACTATCAGTCTCTCTCGCAGTTCAAACTAGGTGAAATTAAATACTTTGGTACTCAGACAACGGGTCAGAACTAATGTTAAGGATCACACAGGCACAACATGTCAGGTGATGGATGATGACATTGTCCGATTAAACGTTTTAGCAAGTGGATTGACATGTACTGTCTGACACTGACTTTGCAATGCTGTCTGTGTCAAGATGACCTGGCGGAGGAGCTGGAAGATGTGGAGTTCGAGGATGCGGATGCGGGAGCAGCTGGCGATGATGAGGGCTGGGAGACGGAGGATGAGATGGAGGCGGACGTGGATGACAGCGAGCTCACCTTCTCTAGTCACACAGGTATGCCTAGCAGTCATGGCCATGGGGAACTAATGCGGTTAGGTGTGCACATGGGTTAAAGCATCTAGTAGTTCATGTGATTCAGGAAGAACCCATTGCTCTCAACTCATTTGAATATATTAAAAATAAATAAATAAATAATAATAAAAAAAAATATATATATATAAAACCCTAGAGGCATATATAGTAAATATAATATAGTGAATATGCTAAAATACTATTGAATGCCTCTAGATTTTTACATTTTAACTCCAGAGCAATCACCATTTTTTCATGACAATCTTGCATAATGTTTTAATTCAGTCATTAATGTATATATTTGTTCTGACATGATTTGTCCCTATGCATATGATGGGGATGCTGTCCCTCCCAGAAGTGTACTATAATCTGTATGTATCTGTTACACAGGCTCAGTGTTCTGCATCGCTCTGGACCCTCAGACCAACAGTCTGGCAGTGACCGGAGGAGAGGACGACAAGGCCTACGTGTGGGCCGTGAGTGACGGAGAGGTGCTGTTTGAGTGCACAGGTGTGTGTGTGTGTAGTATGTGTGTGTGTAGTATGTGTGCACTGTCTGTGTGTGGTGTTGTGTGGGGTGGGTGGGGAAGTGTTAATTATAACTCGAGACTGTCCACTGTAGTGGTGTGTCCTAATGCTGATTAAGCGCATTGAAGTGCATTTATGTATGAAATGCGCTATACAAATAAATCTGACTTTGACTTTTGACTTTAATGCTGATGGGGGAGGGGTTGTGTTTGTGGGTGTTGTGGTTATGTTTTAAGGCTGCTGTAACACTGTAATCTTCCATTGGGGTTATGGAAGTCTGTCTGTTTCTCTCTCTCTCTCTCTGTCTCTCTCTCTCTGTCTCTCTCTCTCTCTCTCTCTCTCTCTCTCTCTCTCTCTCTTTCTGTCTGTCTCTGTCTCTCTCTCTCTCTCTCTCATTGTCTTTCTCATTCTCAATTTCTCTCTCACTCTCTCAATCTGTCTCTCACTGTGCACAAATGATGCATCTGATCTAATCCCCTTGGTTTCTGTCCCCTTGGTGACATCAGGACACAAAGACTCGGTGACATGTGCCACCTTCAGCCACGACTCCAAGCTGGTGGCCTCTGGGGACATGAGTGGCCTGCTGAAGGTGTGGAAGGTGGACACCAAGCAGGAGATCTGGTCCTTCGAAGTGGGAGACTTGGAGGTAAACGCAACACCATTTTAAAAAAACATCCCAGCTAACATGTTTCAAAGGTAAAGACCTGTAAAGATAGTCTGTTAGGAGTTATCGATTTGTATTTCAGGAGGCTATTCTTAAAAGTGTTGGCAAGCCTAAGTCAAAAAATATCCACAACTGGAGTTGAAAACTGTATTGGCCCTCTTGTAGTTTGGGGCCCTGTAGTGTCCTGGGGCCCCCAAGCAGTTGCCTGTGTGTGCTATTGCTAAGCTTCACCACTTGGGGGGCGCCATTGTCATCTGCCTGCCTGTCTGTCGTGTGTGTCCCAGTGGTTGGAGTGGCACCCGTGTGCTCCAGTCCTATTGGCCGGCACCGCGGACGGTAACGTGTGGATGTGGAAGGTGCCGGGAGGAGACTGCAAGACCTTCCAGGGCCCCAGTTGCCAGGCAACCAGTGGCAAGATCCTGCCAGATGGTAGGTTACATTACATTACATTACATGACACTTAGCAGACATTACATTACACTTAGCAGACATTACATTACATTATACTTAGCAGATGCTTTTATCCAAAGCGACTTCTAAAAGGAGGATATAATGAGCTAACAGAGGTGTAAAGGAACACAGAGTAAACAGACTACTCTCATACACACAAGGAGATACATGTGACTTAAGTAAGTTTCCCAGAGCAGGGACACCATAGATGCACACCCCCTACACATGCAGACTTATAAGGTATGTATAGCCTCTAACCCCCATATGCTCCACACATATCCTAAACAGACACCTCAGCTAACCACACTACTGTAGCACACTAACCACCATGACTCTTTGCCACGTTATATTATTTATTTATCTGTGTTTATATGTATTAATCAACCAGTGGCAAGATCCTGCCAGAAGGTAGGTAGCTAACCACACTACTGTCACTCTGCTGTTTCCGATGAAAAGTCTCCAGTGCTGCAGATAGTCTCTGCTCTTTCTAAAGCCCTCATCAGACACCTTTACTTGCTTCTCGTCAGGCAAGAGAGTGGTGGTTGGATATGAAGACGGCTCAGTCAGACTCTGGGACCTGAAGCAGGGCAATGCCATCCATGTCATTAAGGGTGAGTAGATCACAACCAGCGCAATGCCACCCTTGTTATTAAGGGTGAGTCTGTTATAACCAGGGCAATGCTATGCATGTCATTAAGGGTGAGTACATTATTAAGAGGGCATTGCTATCCATGTAATTAATGGTGAGTGATTTATACATATTGTGGAGATGTTTATTTAATTTTAATAGTAATACCAAAGACATTTTTTCCACAACTCTGGAATAAGCTAATGAAGACTAGGTCATAGGAATGCATGTTGTATTAATTCTTTTATTTAGACACTAAGTACAAAACTGTTAAAGAAAGGTCTATGTGAGAGGGACACATGTTAACAAATGCATTAAAATGCAATGCTTAATTTAAACCAGCCCAGTTAAATTATGCATGCATGTCGTTCTGCCTGCTTGCTGACCTTTGTGTGTCTTCTCCACAGGCAGCGATGGCCACCAGGGGGCACTGACGTGTCTGGACATCAACAAGGACGGCTCTCTGGTCCTCACCGGCTCCGTAGATGGCCAGGCCAAACTCATCAACACCAACACAGGCAAGGTGTGTCATTCAGACAGGGTGGGTTATCAGCATTAACTCAAGTGGGGTGGGTCATTCAGGGAAGGTGGGTCATAGAGGTAGGGTGGGTGACCAACACAAACTCTGGTTAAGGTGGGTCATCAACACTAACAGAGGCCAGGTGGATCATTCAGGTTGGGTGGGTCCTTCATGTAGGGTGGGTCATTCAGGTAGGCAGGGCGATCAACAACATCTCAGGTGAGGTGGGTCATTCAGGTAGGGTGGGTGATCAACACAAACACAGGCCAGGTGGGTTATTCAGGTAAGGTGGGTCCTTCAGGTAGGGTGGGTCATAATCACTAACTCAGGTAAGGTGGGTCATTCAGGTAGGATGCGTCATCAACACTAACTCAGGTGAGGTGGGACAGAGACAGTCCTGAGACTGACAGAGCAGAAAGCTGTAATCTCAGAATGCCATGGATAAATAACAGCACAATGCTCAGCTATGTAATGTGATTGATTAACTGTTCTGGCAGACCAAATGTAGCCAGCAGGAACTTATGTAGTATTAGAAGGGAGAAGAGAAGTAGTAGAAGTAGTAGAGATCCCCTTATTTATCCTGAAGGAAAGACCTGTATCTATGTATGTGTGTGTGTGTATGTATTGCTGATTGAAGTAGAGGTGTGACTGATGCAGACTCATTCAATGTTTGGTAGGTCCTGTGCTCCTTCTCCGTTGACAGCACCAGACCTGTGTGTGTGTGGGGGGGGGGGTGTATGGGTGTGTGTATTGAAGTATAGGTGTGACTGATGCAGACTTATTTGATGTTTTGTAGGTGGTGTGCTCCTTCTCCGTCGACAGCACCAAGGCCAAAGGCTCCTCGGCCGACGATGAGGAATCCAACTCCGTGGAGTCCGTTGGCTTCTGCAAAGCGTGAGTAAGACCCACCCCCCTGTTTGCCCCACCCCCCTCCTCCAGTTTGATTGGTCAGCGAGAGAGGAGAGAGAGAGGTGTCATTTACAAACCCCACGCTGTTCCCAATGTCTCTCAAGTAAAGGCACTGGGAGTGGGGTGAGCAGAATAGGGTGCATTGATGGTGTTGTTGCAGCAGAGGGCGCTGTGCACTGCTCTAGCTGAGCAGCTCAGTAGGAGATGCACTGAAGTTAGACATAGCCAGTACAGAAATCATGTTGGGTGAACACAGGTCTCAAATCTTCCACGTCTCGACTTTAGTAACCTCAGAGAGAGAGAACATTACAGTGATTCCACCGTCTCTTGCGGTAGTTACACTCCAGAACCCACTGTGATAGGTGACCAATTCACAATATAGCAAGACCATATAGAAAACATTTTATTTCATAGTTTCAGCCTTAAAATACCCTCCCACATCCTGCATACTTTTACTGTATGTATTTTTGAATTATTCCTGTATTTTAATCCATATTTATATTTAACAATACAGTTATCATAAATTATTGTTAAGTTATTGTTAATATTGTTCTGACACACTTTTCTTGCATAGTGCATAGTGACATAGCACGCATATATTATTTTAAAAAAAAATCTGTGATCTAGCGGGATCTCAAAGGTGAACTGAACTTCTAGTGTTCCAGTAAGAACACGCCCCGCTCCTGTCTCCTCTCTCAGGAGTCCTGTCTGTGATACCCACCCTGTCGCTTGAACATCTGTCTGTCTGCCCGTTCTCCTCTCTCCTCCTCTCAGGTTGCCCCTGGTGGCGGTGGCCTACCTGGACGGCACGCTGGCCGTGTATGACCTGTCCTCTCAGGCCCTCAGACACCGCTGCCAGCACGAGGTGAGTCCCCACAGCCTCCTGAGCAGCAGTCAGTGGCCTTACACACGAGTATGGCCTAATCAAGTTTTCCGGAGCAGGGACACTTCAGACACAATACGGAGCGTATTGCTACCGCCACTGCTGACACACTGCCAGCACCGTTCAACGTCTGTTCCCTGTTCAATTACTACTTTGTGTTTTATAAGTTCCGTTTTTTTGTTACAGCTTTATCTCTCTCCATATCCTGCAAATATCCACCATAGCTGCTAAGTACACTTGCATTCATCACCCAGCACTACGCTTACCGACACCATAGAGAACAAACATTTCACTTCATTACATTTTACAACATTCTCATACATTTTCTTCCCTCAAAATAATTCACCAAACAAATGTCTCGTCTGTTTAAGTATTGGGTTTATTTAGCGTTTAAAACATTGTTCATTTTTCAGTTTGTTCTTACCGTGTTCGTTGTCTTGTCTGTTTCATTTTCCGTAAAAGAGTGTTTGCCGGCAAAGAGCCAGTTTAAAAACATGCTTTGGCTTCCGGGGCAGCCGGAAGTAAACTTGGATTTTGTTTCGTATTATTTTAGGTAGTTTTGAACTGTTTGATATTATAGAAGGGAGCTGTATGGGTTTTAAATATATTTTCCTAATTTCTGTTTATCTTTAAATGTTTGACTCTTGCTGTTTTAGCAAGTTTATTATTTCTGATTGTGTGACTCCGTGGTGATTGGCTTGTGCCAATAAGTGGGCAGTTACTTACCTGCTATTTAAGTTCACACATTCAATTCATTGTTAGCGTTGTACATGCTCGAACGTAAGTTCCAATTGCTCTTGAAAACCCAGTTCATTGGTGTAAAAATAGTTACTGTTACTAGTATTTAGTTATTGTTTAATAACATCTTTGACACTCTTGTCAGTTTTCTTTGTGTTTGAACAACGTCTTTATTTTCTCCTTATTTTTGTTTAATTACTCTTGATTTTTTTTTTTTTAAACTTAATTGGGAAAATAAAAAAACCCATCGTAAAACATCTGGTCTCATCCTGAGTGAACATCTTAGCTCACACCGCTAGGACACCCTACCTATAACACACACACACCCCCTACACACGCAGACTTATTTATTATGTGTGTCATTAAGAAAGTGTTATCATATGCCCTGCTCTCTGATCGTGTGCTCTGCTCTCTGCTCTGTGTCTGTGTGTATGTATATATGTGTGTGCGTGCGTGTGTTTGTTTGTATGTGCGTATGTATGTGTGTGTGTGTGTGCGCGCACGTGTATGTGTGTGTGTGTTTGTTTGTGTGTGTGTGTGTGTGTGTATGTATGTGTATATGTATATGTGTGTGTGTGTGTGTGTATATGTGTGTGTGTGTGTGCGTGTGTGTATGTGTGTGTGTGTGCAGGCAGGTATAGTGCACCTGCAGTGGGAAGAGGCCTCGTCGCTGGTGGCCACCTGCAGTCTGGACGGTGTGGTGCGTCTGTGGGACGGCCGCTCAGGAGCCATGGTGTCAGAGTACCGGGGACACGCCGCCGAGATACTGGACTTCACGCTCAACAGGTGAGCCCTGCACCCGCACGCATCAGAACCCTCCCAGAACCACCTGGTGTCATCAGAAATGTCCATCAGGTGTACAGAGAACAGTCAGGTGTAAAGTCCGAAAGGTCCACAGTGTGTCCATAACCACCAGGTGTGAGGGCCACAGTGTATCCAGGGCCTCAGCATTGGTCTCTTTTTTCTGAAAGGTCCACCAGGTGTAAGGGCCACAAAGTATCCATAACCATCCATTGCATCCATAGCCATCAGGTGTAAGGTCCACAGATTCACAACCATCAGGTGTGAGGTCCACAATGTATCCATAACCATCAGGTGTGAGGTGCAAAGCGTGTCCATAACCATCAGATGAAAGGTCCACAACGTATCCATAACCATCAGATGTGAGGTCCAAATCGTGTCCATAACCATCAGGTGTAAAGTCCAAAAGGTCCACAGATTCAAAGCCATCACCATCAGGTGTAAGGTCCACAGCGTATCCAGGTCCTCAGCATCGGTCTGTATTTTCTAGTTATAGCGCGCAGAGCCCAGACAGAATAGGCTCTGAGCATGCGTGTTGTGTGAATAGTCGAATCTGTTAACGCGTATTCTAAACAGATACAGACCGAAATGGACACATAGTGTCTACGTGCTGTACACGAACAGCCCTTGTGTGTGAATGGGGCCTAAAAACATATTTGCATCTCGTTTGCACCCATTAGTTTGTTTGGGTGGTTTATTGTGGTGATGTGTGGGGTCATCTTTTAAACATATTTTTTACTTGTTTGTGCTTGATTATGGCATTTAGTTTTTCTGTGTTTTTAACTGTCTTTTGGGTATTTTGATTATATAGCAGCTCAGTGCTGTAAAACTGCACACATAAAGAGAGAAGTGCAGCTGGTGCCGGAGAGGAGAGAGTGTGTTCTGAAAAAAAAGGCCCATTTATGGCAGCTAGAATGTGTTTAATGGCAATAATGCAAGAGAGAGGGAGACAGAGAGAGAGAAGAAAGGGATAGAGAACAGCTGGAATGTTTTTTTGACAATAATGTATGCATCTATCTTTCCAGATGGATGGATGTCATTGTGCACAAAAGTGCAGTTTCATGGTGTCATGAGAGTCATCGTGTCATAAGAGTCATGAGAGTCTCTGTGCGGTAGACACTAGGGAGCCATAATTGAGTCTGTCACCAGCTCTTGCCTTTGGTGAGGGAGGCACTGGGTGGTAAATGTCAGCATGTTCTGAGCACATGTTTGTCTGTCTTACCCTGTGTGTGTGTGTGTGTGTGTGTGTGTGTGTGTGTGTGTGTCTGTCTGTCTGTCTGTCTGTCTTACCCACCCCTGACGCTTAAACGTCTGTCTGTGTGTCCTACCCACCATGTCGCTTGACTGCAGCAGACTGGTAGGAGATTTGATGTTGCTCTCTGAATCTGAGTCTGAATCGCAGCGCAGACCCCCCCCCCTCCCCGAAACTGCCAAGTGCCGGATGTGCAACTTGAGGGTGTCTGTCGGGCCAAAAACAGAAACTGGGCCAAATGAGGTTGTCAAATGTATGTGTGGATCCAGTTCTGTCATCTCGTGACAGGTTTTATGTGTGCCCGAAGAATCCTCGGAATGGCTTTCAGCCCCCCCCTCGCATGGAAACAAACCAGAAGTCCTCAGCTTCGGCAGTGGCGGTGTTCTGTGTGTTTGTGTGCGTGTGCGTGTGCGTGTGCGTGTGTGTGTGTGTGTGTGTGTGTGTGTGTGTGTGCGTGTGTGCGTGTGTGTGTGTGGTTATCGTCAGAGCTAAAGGTCACCCAAGCCCTGGGGGGGCAACCTGTATGACCTGCTTTCACAACAGAATGCGGTTTACGGTCGCAAGAGTAGAGTAGCCCGCGGCGGGGCGGGACTGGACACCTGTAGGTGGGGGTGTGGATGGATGGGTGGGTGGGGTCGTGGGGGTGTGGGTGGGAGGGGTGGGGGGGGATGGATGGGTGGGGTCGGGGGGTGGATGGATGGATGGGTGGGGGGGGGTGGGTGTTTGTGGAAATTACAGTGCTTTCTCCTCGCGCTTTCTCTCGGCCGCTTGTGAACCGCCCCCCAAGCCCACCCCACCCCCCTAAGTGATTGACAGTCTGACACCACGTTGGAGATGATGAGATGATGAGAGGGAGAAACGAACGCTGCAGGCTGGGGCATGGCCTGCTCTGGTCTGCTCTGGTCTGGCCGCTCGTGTGGTGATGGCATGTTGGGGAGTTTCGGTGACGGAGGTGAAGAATGTGTAGGGGAATGTGTAGCTCCAGCTTCAGAGCTTAGTAACCAGAAAAAGGACTAAAACTAAGTGCCATACTTATGTCCTGAAAAGTGAATAATTGCTCCCCATCAACACTGACGTCATCACCTGTTAACCTTTATTTTCACATTTCTCATAAATAAACATATTTATATTCTGGCTACTTGTCTGTTGGCTGTATACAAGTAGAAAAGAGGTGCAGACATCCAAAAAAATTTAATCATAATCTTCTTTTATACAGACAGAGCCAAAAGACAAGCAGACAGAATACAAATGTGTTTATAAATGATTTATGAATGAGAAATAATGTGAAAATATAGGTTACCAATGATGAACAAAGTGTTAATTAATTGTTAACAAAAGCATTTATACATAATGTATATGAGTAGTTGGTTCTAAAGTGTTACGAAAATAAGCTTAGTATCCAGAAAAAGGACTAAAACTAAGTACTATACTTCTGTACTAATGCATAGTATGTATGTAGCTTTTTGGGTGGTATTCCTCCTGTGTACATGGAATGAAGAGATGGGAGGTGAAATAAGATCAAATAAAATAAGATGGGGAGCAGTTGAGTGTTGCTGTGTGTTATCTACCCATCACTGATGTTCATTTGAGGGTGTGGCTGATGTTCATTAAAACATGTGGCCTAGCAGACACTCGTATCCGTAACATTTTCACTGTTTAAATGAGCAGAAAACATGGAATGTGAATAGAAGAAAATAACTCCGGGAGCTGACGTGTGCAGATATCTTCTTTATGTCTTGGATTCCTTTTGCTTTTTGGTTGAGCACTTATTTAGATTATGGATGTGTGTGCCCTCCTCCTGTGTTTTAGGTGAGTGACCCACATAAGCAGACTCTGAGTAAGTGCTATAGCTCCTAATAGAAAAGTCTTCTGGCTTCACTGTTCTATCAGAACTGGGCTGTAGGGCTTATATAAAAGCATGTTTACCTTTTATGTTTAATACATCCAGGTAAGTTACTAAACCTGCTCTCTTGAATCCCCCCCCAGATACAGCAGTAATTTTGGGAGGGGGTAACTGCTGGGGACTATATTTTGTGCCTTTTTCGCACATTTTTTCTTTCCCCGTATCTTCATGACACCTCTGAGATGGATGGAGAGTGCCATAGAGTGTTAATCTACTTTATCTTTAAGTTTTTGTTCTTCAGAATCTTAAATGCTGGGGGGAAAGTGACCTTTACGGCTGCTAATGATGAGCTCCTAAGCGGTGACGTGCCTGTGTGTGTATGCTGTGTGCTTACGTGAGCCCGGAGGTCAGTGCGTGACTGATGCTGTTGTTGTTTTCTGTCGCCATAGAGACGCCTCCATTGCCGTGACGGCGGGGGGAGACCACAAAGCCAAAGTCTTCTGCCTCCAGCGACCAGATCGGTAGGACAACGTCATGGAGACAAGACTGACCCCTCCTCCTCCTCTTCCTCCTCCTCCACCACCTCCTCTGTCTCCTCCTCCTCCTCTTTGTCTCCCTCCAGCACCTCCTCTACCCGTGCCAAGAAAGTTTATCATCATGCGTCATTACCCTCCACAGATTTTTTTTTTTCTCTTTCGTTGTCGATCCTGAAGATGGTGTTTGCTTTTTTGCCCCCTCCACCCTCTGGGAGACCTGAACAAAGTCCGAAGCTGAGGAGACTGAACTAACTCTGTGGCCTGCCTTTGCGCTCGTCTGTGTGGGTCGTGTGAAAGTAAAACCTGCTTCTAACAAGCAGATGATGGCCGATCATGAGGAGTCTCACCATCACAGACCAGATAATCCACTAGACATGCTTGTGTGGACAGACCTACTTTCAGATTTCTCCTTAATACTCGTGTGGTGACACTGACACAGTTTGGGACACATTGTAACTACAGGACTCTTACAGGAAAAAGAATTGAAAATTATATTTTCATATTTTAACACTGCAGAGTGAGCTAATTTTAATATTATGTCATCAAGGTCTGCATGTATGGCTTCACGTGTCTCCAAAGTGTTGTGAACTATGTGCAGTCAGAAACCCAATGGAAAGATGTCACAGTGGTTTCCTCATGGTTCATTAAAATATTACACTCAAGACTTTGTGTTTGTGTTGTACAAGCGAAAAACTATTAACTACATATGTAGGTGTGCATAGGTATCTGTTATATACATGTATAGATGTGTATATAACTTATGTACACGTGTATATATAGGTGTGTATATAACTGTTATGGTAACACCTTCTATGCACCCAGTGTTTATAAAATGCCATAAACACATTCATAAAGTGACATAACACCTCCATAACACATCATAAAGCTTAATGACTGAAAATAGTGTTCACAACTATTTATACACACCCATGTTACCACTGTTATCTTCATCTGTAAGTGTATATATAACTGTTATCTACATACGTATATAGGCATGTATATAACTTACCTACATGTATAGCTGTCTACATATGTATATAAGTATTATCTACATATATAGGTGTCGAAGTTGTGGGTGGGAAATGGACTTTGTGGAGGTTTCTTTGTGTGGGCTTCAACTGTGCTATGTTGACCTAAATATTTACACACACACACACACTCTCTCCACACGTATATCAATGAGTATTCATCTGAGCAGGAAGGGGTGTCGAGATTAACGCTGAGAGCCTGCCGATGCACCTGTTCAAATAGGCTGCTGTGCGGTAGCAGGGTCACCGACAGGTGAGCTGGGAGCGGCCAGGTAGGGGCCTGGTCAGGTAGTTAATTTGTTTTACGATAGGGTCCTTTGTGGCCCTGTGGTGCTGGCCAGCTTAAGCCCATTCTGTGACTCAAGTGCCTGCAGCTGTTCACAGAACCTTCTCTGTATTCTTCCTCTGAGTTTGGAGCAGCAGTGTGAAGCTGTAAATATCTCACATACACCCTTTTAGGGAGAAACTGGAGTGTGTGTAAGTGAGCAGGTCATTCCACGCATGTTTGCAGCCAGATATGAGGAATTCACATTCGCTTACATTGGTGAATGCACAGTATATACATGACACAGATGGCTTTGCAAAGTAAAGGCAGCCTTTAACCAGCCTTGCTCTTCCTCTGTGTCACAGTGGCCAGAAGCCAGACTGAATCTGAAGTGGTCTTCATGTATGAAACCAGACTGAATCTGAAGTGGTCTTCATGTATGACACCAGACTGAATCTGAGACCAAGACCTCAGTAGACCAGGTTGTGTATCAGCCTCCTGCTGGTCCTCTTTGCTGGACCTCATCAGATTTAGACCAGATCCTGGATGAGGTTTATTCAAGTGGAACTGGGTCATCTCTCTCAGACCTGTTTGCAGTATATGCATGATAAAAATGTAAATGGGTGGCTTTACAAAGTAAAGGCAGACTTTAACCAGCCTTGCTCTTCCTGTGTATGTGTGTGTTTCCTCGCAGTGGCTGCTCCATAGGGGTCTTGCGTAGGGAAATGCTGCAGGGGGATTTCTGTCAAACAAGCTTGACCCGCTACGATCGTCAGCCACACACTCCCTTTCCTGAAGGCAAAACTGAGTTATGCACAACACACACACCCCACTGTACACACACCCTACTGTTTACACAAAGCCTGTGAAGTCGAGTTGGTTTTTCCTGTGAAAAAGACAGTTTCGGTCAGAGTAAGCTTAGTAGTGATGCAGTAGACAAACACTATACACACCTGTCCCAGATGCACCTGCATCTGTACCTGTGTGGGTGCAACACCTGGGGGGTTATACTGCAGAGATGGGTCAGTGACAAACCTTAAGAAGTAGTGACTTACCTAAAGAAGTAGAAGTTAGTACTACACCTGTACTAACCTGTTACTTCTGGATAACTAAACCAGGTGTATTACCCCACTGCTGGGTTGTGTTCACACAACAGGAAGGAACTAAGGTTCACGAGAGAGCCATGTGTGTGTCATGACTGTGCCGTGAGGTCTTAAGTGACTGAAATGTATAAAGCAAAAAATTAAATGGCGACGGAGTCAACAAACAGCTTAGTTTAGGGAACAGGCACACAGTGCATAGACTACTAGTGTCCCTGTTGAAATCAGACAGTTATTAATCATTATTAATCATTTCTGCTCCTGTACATCAACTTAATTTATATGTGCTAAAGCTATAAGATTTTAGTGTGATGTTACCAAAAGAAAACACTATGTATTTTAGCAGATGGAGCTAAGCTGATATGTCAATTTTCTTACAGTAACCTCTTCCTTAACAAGGAGACTTTCAAAACAAAGTAGCCCCAGACCCCTGGCCTGTGTCCAGCTGTATTGTATGAGCCTCCTTAGTCTGAAGAGGTCTTTATGTGTGGGTACTTTCACACTTACAGCATTTGGTGCACACCAAACGTTCCATTCCAACCAAAAGTTCTTAGTTTGGTTTGTTTTCTTTGGTGTGAATGCAGTCTCTGTACTTTGGTTGTGTGCACCAAATCAACTGGACTGAGACCGGTAAAAAGGGGTGGTCTTGGACCACTTTATCTTTGGTACGGTTCCTCTGGTGTGAAAGCAACCAAGCCAAATTAGACGGAACAGTGAAGTTTATTGCATTATATGTATGGAAAGTGGTGCGTTTTAGTCTAGTTACAGTTCTGGTTGTTCGCAGTCTATTTTGGTTCATTAGAACTATGCATATTTAAAAGCAAACTGTATCCACATCTTTTGGCTACATTGTAATATTTTTCTGAATAGTGCAGACCAAAGCAATCAAACTATAGGTCTGAACCCTATGAAACCAGACTGAAACTGAAGTGGGCCTCATGTATGAAACCAGACTGAATCTGAAGTGGTCTTCATGTATGACACCAGACTGAATCTGAAGTGGGCTTCATGTATGAAACCAGACTAAAACTGAAACCAGGACCTCGGTAGACCTGGTTGTGTATCAGCCCTCTTCTGGTCCTGTTTGGTAGACCTTGTCAGATTTAGACCAGATCCTGGATGAGGTTTATTCAAGTGGAACTGGGTCATCTCTGTCAGACCTGTTTGCACGCAAAGCTCACATATACAGTGTGTGTGTGTGTCTGTGATGTGTGGCTGTGTGAGTGTGTGTGTGTGTGTGTGTGTGAGAGAGAGAGAGAGTATGTGTGTGTGTGTGTGTGTGTGTGTGTGTGTGTGTGTGTGTGTGTGTGTGTGTGTGTATGAATATGTGTGTGTGTGAGTAAATGGTTATGCTCCGGTTGACAGGGGGTGTCTGGTCTGAAGAGTGGCTCCCCGTGTCCTCGGTTGTGCTGACATATACAATGTGTGTGTGCGTGCTGCCCCTTTAAGGTGCGTGGAGGGGACAGACAGAGACTCCTCTCCTCCGTCTGCGTCTCTTACACACTGCTCTCCCCCGTCTGCATGTCTTAGACGCCGCTCTTCCTCCATTCATAGAGGCTCCTCTCCTCCGTCCGTCTGCCTGCGCTATCCGCTTTGTCCATTCAAACTCAGACTATCACTCCCCCATATGGATAAATGCATACTGCTGCGACCAGGTACAGAGATAAGTGCTGTATTAGTCCTAGAGCAAATCTAGGGTATCTTTACTCCTATATGAGGATATTATATCTTAACAATTTCATGTGATGAAATCTAACAGTGTTGCAGATTAAAGCAAAGGACTGAGCCTGCTTTGGGGACCCACGGGAGGGGGAGCTCTGTTCTTCATGCCCCAGTGTGCCCAGAGGACTGACTTTCATTGAGGAGGGGGGAGACCAGAGTGGACTTGGCACCATCGTTGGCTGTTACTGTGTGTTCTGGTCTATGTGTTCACTGAATGGGGTAAGTCCTTACGCCTACATTTTATTATTATTATTTTATTTGTCATTTGAATGCAAGTATCAAGTCTTGTGTTGTGAGTACCTCTTTTCACCTTACAAAGGATTACAAAGGAGTTAACAAAGGATCTGAAAAAAGCTTTAACATGTTTAGACTCTGCACTAACTGTTAACAATGTTTTTTTCCATTATATATATATTCCATTATATACTAGTTGTTTTTAGCCACCTTTAATTAAAAATATATTAACTGAAATATATTTTTCAAAACAACAAATTGTATGCTTTTTATTAGCTTACATAGAGGTTATTAGAAGTCAGAATTCGAGGAAACACTCTGCTATATTGACACCCATAATAAACTTCATGTTTTATTGAGACCCACTCACATGGTCCATGCTGTATATCTATCTCATTAAGCCCTCAGCCCTCACTGAGCGCGCTCAGTCTACAGTACTACGGTGCCTCAGCCATGACATTTACGGGAGCGGCGCTGTAAAGCTTACGACTCGGCCCGTTAAATTTATGTGTGTTTGCCCGACTGGGAAGAGCCGCCGTGTCCCTCGTCTAGGGTGGTGATAAGTGTACAGGCAGAAGCTTATTGGAGAGGAAGCTCGGCTACGGTGACACCTGTGTGCACAGAGGGGGTGGGGTATCGCCTGCGGTGACACCTGTGTGCACAGAGGGGGTGGGGTATCACCTGCGGTGACACCTGTGTGCACAGAGGGGGGGGGGTATCGCCTGCGGTGACACCTGTGTGCACAGAGGGGGGGGGGTATCGCCTGCGGTGACACCTGTGTGCACATGGGGGGGGGTATCGCCTGCGGTGACACCTGTGTGCACAGGGAGGGTGTAATCAGCCGTGTCAGTCGGGTGGACACACAATTAGCAGGGAGGGGGGTATGGTGAATCAGCCACCTGAATAATGAAAGACCTGGCCAGGCTGGCTCATTGTTTGCCCACCCCAGACATGTAAGGCACTGGTGTTGGATGTCTTCTGTGTGGATGGCTTCCTATGATTGGTAGCAGGTTCATAGCTCTCTCCTGGGCTCCATCGAACAAGGAAGTGAGAGGGGAGTTAAAATGAATGAAATGTTTACAGCAATTTAATATTCAGTGTTCCTATTTCAGTTGAACCACTGAACATTTAAGAAGATGCTAGATGCATTTGCTACACTGCTCAAAGCTCTTATTCTGTTTAAACCACCCCCCCATGTCCCCCCTAACTAATGTGTTAACATTATATTTCACAGCTGGACACTAACTGCTGCTTCGACCCCCCCGGTGCAGAGTGGGGGCTTTGATGGGGTGCCACTGCCCCACTGATTGCTGTGGAGTCTCCGTTGCGTCTCCATGGTGATGGAGCTCAACGCCTCGGACGCTGGGAGGAGGTCGGACCCGGACCAGGACCCGGACCCGGGCTCCAGCGTGGAGGTCCAGCTGATCTACTCGATCACGGTCCCCCTGTCCAGCGCCATCGTGCTGGCCAACCTGCTACTCATCCTGGCCATCAGCTGCACGCGCCGGCTCCACTCCACGCCGCACTACCTCTTCCTCAGCCTGCTGGTGGCCGACCTGGGCACAGGTGTGGCCCTGCCCCTGGTGCCCTGGATGGGCCTGAGCCGCCCGCTCCACTTCCCCACCTGCCTGCTGGTCCACGTGCTGCCCAACTTCCTGTTCCTGGCCTTCCTGCTCAACCTGGTGCTGGTGCACTGGGAGCGCTACCGCAGCATCGTGAGCCCGCTGCGCCACCGGGCCCTGTGGTGGGGGCACCGCCGTGTCCCCCTGGTGCTGCTGGCGCTCTGGCTGCCCCCCCTGCTCTTCGCCCTGCTGCCCGCCTTCGGGTGGAACAACCACCGCACCCGGCACTCGACTGGAGTCGGACGCACCGGGCCTGGCTGCTGCCGCTCCCCGCTGGCATACTCCGGAGACGGTGATGGGGACAGTTACGGGGACCCGTGGTCAGAGAGGGGGGGTGACGGTGGCAGTGGCGGAGGCGGTATGTACATTGGGGCGGACCCCAACTGCTCGCTGGGCGGGGGTGTGGTCGGGGGCGTGTCCGGGGGCGTGTCCATCGGGGAGCGCTGCTGCAGCTACCGTCACGTGTTCCCCAACGCCTACATCTACCTGGAGGTGTATGGCATCCTGGCCCCCGCCATCCTGTCCATCGCGGCCATGACGGGACGCGTGCTGTGGATCACGCACGGCCAGCTCAGGGACATACGCCGGCTGCAGCGCTCAGTGGCGGGGGGGCGGGGGCAGGGTCGGGGTCAGGGGGGCTCAGGGGTCGGGGGTCGGAGGGCGCGGAGGGCGGGCGTGGACCTGCGTTACGCTCGGTGTGTGGCGGCGGTGTCGCTGACGTTCCTGGCGTGCTGGGTGCCCTACATCATCTACACGCACGTGGGCGTGGCCTTCCTGCTGAGGCCCGGCGCCCGCGGCAACGCCACCGCCCACATCGTGCTGTCCTGCGCGGGCATTGGGGGCATGGCCGTGCTGCCGCTCGTGCTGGGGCTCGCCAACCGCGAGTACACCGACCCCATACGCAAGCTGCTGCGCAGGACACACACGCCCTGGACACAGAGGACCTGGGATGCCGAGAGCATTGCCCTTTGACCCCTTATCAGAGGAGAGGAGATGCTGACGGCATTGCCCTTTGACCCCTTAGATGCTGATCCTTTTCCAGAGGAGAGGAGAGGAGATGCCGACCCCATACGCAAGCTGCTGTGCAGGACACACACACGCTGGACACAGAGGACCTGGGATGCCGAGAGCATTGCCCTTTGAACCCTATTCCAGAGGACAGGAGATGCGGAGAGCATTGCCCTTTGACCTCTTTTTCAGAGGAGAGGAGAGGAGATGCGGAGAGCATTGCTTTTTGAATCCTATTCCAGAGGACAGGACATGCTCACCGCATTGCCCTTTGAACCCTTTCAGGAGGAGGGGAGAGAAGATGCTGAGCGCATTGCCTTTTGAACCCTTTTCCAGTAGACAGCTGAGAGGATGGGGAGGGGCGATGGGATGCTGAGCGTATTGCTCTCTGAACTCTTTTCAGATTGCTTCATATAGCCGACAGGTAACACAGGTAACTGCTTGGGGCCACCACAAAGGGGCCTTAGAGGGCTGACAGCCATTAAGCTACAGCGGTGAGAGCATTGCCCTTTGAACTCCCTTGAACTGCTTCGTATGGATACCATTACAGGATAACTCGTATGGCCACTAATACAGGATAATGAAGCAGGTTTGACGGACCGAGGAAACATTGGAGGGTTTCTGTCATTTGCATTTGCGTAATAGACGTTTGTATTATTTGCAAACTTAGGATAGATGGAGAAATAAATGTTTCCAAGGAATAAGTGTTTCCTTTGAATAGAAACAGTTATGGCCAAGATCCTAAAAACTTATGAACAGGAACCAATGTTTTTTTCTGGAAATAAAAGAATTATTGGATGGCCAGTGTGAGAAATAGCATCATTTAGAGACGTCCACTAAAACCAGGACAAGGCTGGGCTTTAAGCTATTTAGTTTATAACAACTTTTCAGTGTGAGAAATATTTATGAACAATGTCGTAAGCTGTTTGTCCGAACTTGTGAAATTAAAAACGGTCTGTTATTTAACTGCTGGGACAGTCACCAATAACCCTCCGTGTGTGACGTGATTACTTTAGTGGGTCTGTAAGATAATAGACCTTTCTGCTGCTGCGACAGTCCTGTGATTCAGTGTTTGACATCTAAACAGAACCATTATGTTCATAAAGCCTCTTAGAAATTTCCATTGCTGAGACTATGCATCTCTAACTTTCACCTCTGGTGTGGTGCCCTGTTTCAGACAGTCCTCTCTTTTCCACCAGGACCGCTCTGGAGCCCGTGCCAGTGCTAATGTTGAGCTAGTTCTGGTCAAGCAGTAGCACTGGCACCGGCACCGGCATGCATTTCCACAGGTTTCAGCACCAAGCACTGTGACACTGTGGTTCCGACTTTGGGACCAGCAACTTCAGGGATCGCTGCACATCGGTGCCAGCTTTTTGGCACCAACACCTGTCACTTCTCAGCTGAAATGAGCATAACCAGCTCCAGATTGGGTCCCTGCTGTCTGTGGTGGTGGAAACAAACTGTCTGTGATGAATATCCCCAATGGCTGTCTGTGGTGAATATGACATTACATTACATTACACTTAGCAGATGCTTTTATCCAAAGCAACTTACAAAAGGAGGACATAATAAGCTAACAGAGGTGTAGTGGAACACAGACTAAACAGACTACACATATACAAACAAGGAGATACATGTGCCTTACATAAGTTTCCCAGAACATGGACACTACAGACACACACACCCCCTACATACACAGACTTATACAAGCATGAGGCACCTAGGTAAAGAGTTGGTTAGTGGAGATTAGTTTTGTTAGGAAGGGAAGCAGTCTAGGAAAAGACGGGTCTTTACAAGTTTTTTAAAGGTCGAGAGGGATGTCACTGGCAGGTTGTTCCACCATTGAGGGACAACGACAGAGAAAAGTTTAGAGTGACCTCGCCTTGTGAGAGGAGAGGGTATGGCCAGACGGTTCGTGTTAGAGGATTGCAATGCTCTGGATATCCATGGGGTATTAGTGGAAGATATCCCCCCATGTGCCTGCAGTGGTAGATTACCCCAACTTCCCCCCCATGGGCTATTAGTGGTAGATATCCCCCCCCCATGGCCGGCAGTGGTAGATACCCACCCCCCCCCCCTCCCCATGGCCGTCAGTGGTAGATACTCCCACCCCCCATGGCAGGCAGTGGTAGATACCCACCCCCCCCTCCCCATGGCCGTCAGTGGTAGACACCCCCCCCCACCTCCCCATGGCCGGCAGTGGTAGATACCCCCACCCCCCATGGCAGGCAGTGGTAGATACCCCCCCCCCCTCCCCCCCCATGGCCGGCAGTGGATGGGAACAGGCTAGAGGAGCAGAGGCCAGACGAGGGGAGAGCATAGTCTGCAGGCAGGCATGTTAGCCATCAATAACGCAGTTGGGACCCAAACACAGAAACACAATAACTTAACGTGTTTGGGGAGTCAGACAGACTCAAAGTAAACACTGCTAGTTCTTTTTTCTTTCTTTCTCGTTCTCTATATATGTGTGTGTGTGTGCATGCTTGCAGGCATGTGTGTGTGTGTCTGTGTGCACGGGTATACTTATGTGTGTGTCTGTTTATGCACAACTTTGCTGAAAGATATTTCCGTGATAGTCTATTGTTTAACCAAATGACAACCCAAATCATGTCTTGCTTTGTATGATGTGAACTGAAAATGAAAATGAAAATGCATTAGGGCTGGCATGTGGCTCCTGCTGTCTGTTGCATTTATTTGGTCAGGGCTGTAAGTCTGAATGTTTTATGGTGGACAAACAGCTACTACCTTTAACATTTCCTAAATGTTACAATTCCTAAAAGCTTTGTAAAATCAAACGCTGCATTCGTTATGAGGTAACAGACCTTTCTGCTGCTGCACCGCATTGTTATACTGTGACAGTCCTGTGATTCAGTGATTGATGTCTAAAAAAACAAAACTTTTATGTTTGTGTTTGATATCTAAAATTCGTAAAAGTTTTGTAAAATCAAATGCTGCATTCGTTATGAGACTGCTCTATCTGTAGCGCTCCTGGAAGAGGGTTGGTTCTGCGAAAGGCTGCGTTGTTGTAGCAGTGAGATATGGCTGTTTATCTTACAGCTGGCCTGGTGTTGGGGGTGAAATACGTCTATTACATATGTGCACACTGTAACTCTCTCAGCGTGTTTTTCCTCCTCCTGAGGACGAGTGGAGAAGACACAGTGACACAGGAAAAGCATGATGAAGGAAGACAGCAGAGAGAGAGTGGGAGAGACAGAGATAGAGAGAGAGATAGAGAGAGAGAGAGACGGAGAGAGAGAGAGGGGGAGAGAGAGAGAGAGAGATTGGAAAAGAGTAAAAGAGAAAAATAGACAGGGAGAGAAAGAGAGAGATGGACTAAAAAAGAAAAAAAGGAGAGGGAAAAGAGAGAAAAAAGACAGAGAGCAGGAGAAAGAGAGAGCGAGAGAGGAAAGAATGCAGGAGCTTAGGAGGGGAGGAAAGAAAGCAAAAAAAGAAAAAGAAACAACAAACGACAAACGACAGTTGGAGGAGGAGTCTGGCCAGGGCTGGACAGTGTCCCATCTCTGCTGCGGAGCATCTTCCTCAGACGTGTGTGTCATCATTATCATCACCTGGAGGCTAACCAGAAGCCCCCTCTTCCCTAGCCAGCGCTACACACGGGACACACTCGCTGGCTTAGCGCACTGAGCACGCCGTAAACCTCACAATCATCCTGCACACACACACACAGATGTCACTGGGCTGCATACACACACAGATTCCCCTGGGCTGCATACACACACAGACTGCACTGGGCTGCATACACACACAGATTTCTCTGGCTGCTCTATCGCTGTTCTGGGCGAAGGATATATGGGGGTCGCTGATAAACACCATTAAACCCAAATACTGTCTCCTAAACACACTGATACGCTAGGGTTACTTTCAGCCATGGTGGTCTTGGGAGTAAATAAAATAATGCTCGCAAACTACAAGACCGTGTAGCCGACCAAATCGGCCCGTACTGTACTGTACGTATATATTAAAGAATATAAACATTTAGTCATCAAAACACACAAAAGGTAGACATGACATCTGAGTTTGGGTTTTAGGTCATTTAAAATTTATTGGTCAAAGACACTCAGACAAAAGTTGGCAAAAGCAGATTTGGCCACAGCCTTTCACAACAGGAAGCTCAATGGAACAGGAGGCACTGGACAGGTTTCATAAGGGTGGGGGTGGGGGGGTGAAGGGGAGGCAGGAGACGGACTTTATTAGGGTAGGGGGTGAAGAGGAGGGTATAAGGTGCTCACATTATTGCGGATTAAGCTACTGCATGCAAAACACAAAAACACACACACACACACATGCAGCAACCATTTCACAGCAGACGGGACGGCTTTTGGGTGTGTTTTTTCCCCAACACATAGAGACGAGCTCTTCATGGGTCTGTCAGGCAGGAGCTTTCTGAGATCACTCGTCCGTCCTTGACCTCGACCTTGATGAGCAAGCTTTTCTTGCGCTGGGGTGTTGTGTTGTTGGGCAGAGAGTGGTGCGTGTAGCCATTGTCCAGCTGGGGGCTTTCAGGGAGGGGGGCGTCTGCGTGAGCAAGGGCGGGTGGGAATGTTTGGGTTTGTGTTTGTTTTAGAAATCTGATCAAGAGACAAATGATTTAGATTTAGAATATTGTTGATTGGAGTCTGCACTCAGTGTAGTGTAGTGTTGCTAGTGTGGTGTGCAGAATATTTTTGATGATGATTGCAGTATTAAAGGGGTTAAACCAAGCTAAATTGTAAGTGAAATCTCTAAAGAAAGTTGATTAAATGTATCATAACTTACCCATCTCACGGCCATATCCATTCATCCTGAGAAGACAGAAAAGTGTAAACAACTTAATTAATTCAAGATCAATTAATTGCGAAACTAACTGATAATTGCGAAAATTGCGAAAATAACTGATAATCTTCATCTAAATGTTAGCAAAGCTAGTGTCGTCATAATAATCATAGTAACCATAGTAACTCAATTCTGTATTCCACTACAGCACTCTGTCAGGCAACTCTCCTTAGGCTCCGGCTTGCCTTAACCCATTTTTTTTAGTTTCCAATCAGTCGTGATTGGTTGAAGACAGACCCAAATGGTTTTAAAGTGTACACAAACTACCCGCCCACCCCGCGCCCACATTCCCCGCCGAATACCCCCTTATCACCTCCCTTCCCCCCTTCCCCCTAGCGACCAATGGTTTTAAAGTGTACACAAACTACCCGCCCACCAGGAAGTAACCATGTGCCTATGGAGAGCAGCCTGACTGACTCTACACACGTACAAGTGAACCAAAGTGTGAGTAGAGTTGTGTCGACCAGACGAATACACGTCAGTACCTCATTTCCTCCCCTTCCAGCAGCTTCCTGTATGTGGCGATCTCGATGTCCAGCGCCAGCTTGAGGTTCATGAGCTCCTGGTACTCGCGCACCTGTCGGGCCATCACCTGCTTGGCCTTGCGGAGGGCATCCTCAAGCTGGGACAGGTGCTCACGCGAGTCGTCCAGCGCACCCTGGCCCTTGTCCTCCGCCTGCGTGATCTCCAGCTCCAGAGACTCTTTCTGTGTGTGTGTGTGGGGTGGGGGGTGAGGGGGGTGAGAGGGAGAGATTAAGGTTAAGAGAGATCTTGAATACTCTTTCTGTAGGGGAGGGGGGATAAAGCAAAGCAAAGGGGGGGGGGGGGGGGGGTAGATTTTGGATGAAGCAAAGTCTGGTGGGTGCTGGACCATAGAACAGGCCTATACAGTATAGTCACAAATCACAAAGATAAGTGTGTGTGTGTGTGTGTGTGTGTGTGTGTGTGTGTGTGTGCGTGTGCGTGTGTGTGTGTGCGCGCGTGTGTGTGTGTCTGTGTTTTAGTTCAAAGTGAAGTAAAGTGGAACGCAATTTAAATTCTCTGTGTAATGCTTGTTATATAGTGAATTGACAATAAAAACACTTTGACTCTGACTAAAGTCCGCGACACCGGTACTCAGGCTTCATCAGACATGAGCGACGAGAGCGATGTTGGGACACAGAGGGAGGGAGAGACAGAGGAAAGGCGAGGAGTTCCAGGAAGTAGATGAGCCATCTCACAGTCTCACAGTCTGAACCCTGCTGCCTATTTCCTCATTGGTAGTACAGGGCACCTCTCGATGTGCACATTAGTCCATCAGGCTTTAAACCTGTGGTGACAGAAGGTGGCCCAGAAATAAAGTCTCCATGGAAGGAGTGCTGATAGCTATTAATATTTGGCTCTAGTTAGAGTACACATCCGATAGATTATCTTTTGTCACTACAGTGTGAGGCAAACAGTCTGGAGCCCCTGCTATGCTGCGCTATCTTTGGGCTGAAGTGTTGGTTGCTGGATGCAGTTATGGATGCCAGTGCAAAGCTGGAGACGTCATGGCTCCAACGCCGGGTTTCCACCGCACATCCGAAACTTAGCGTAAAAAAACGCGACGTGACCTCACATGGTCAACGTACAGAAATGCGCAAACTACTGGACACCACCAGGTAGAGCAGCACACAATCTCTCAGAAACCTACTGTAGATGTCCAGTGTTTAAACATATACAACGTGAGTTTGTAAATCCAGTTTTAAAACTTATACAACGTAAGTTTCGGAGTGAAAACCAACTCAAGTTGGGGCTCGGCAGGCACACGTGACCTGTGGGAGCATTGCTCAGGACTGAGAGGGAGACAGAAGGCTGACAAACTGAGTGGAAAGCTGGCCTGAGCCTGACTGAGTTTGGTGTGGAGCCTTCTTACCCTCTTCCTCAGGGCATCAAGTTCACTGTTCAGCCTCTGGATCTGCCTGAGGAGGTCGGCGATCTCTTTCTTCATGTCACGCACGTCGTCCTCATATCTCCCAGCCTTCACAGCCATGTCATCAATCTGGTGAGAGAGGGAGAGAGGGAGCGAGAGATAGAGAAAGATTTATAATATTCTCATAGGTTCATTTAGATCAAAACTGGATGTGCCATCTAATCAAAACTGACGTCTAGACAGGCCTGGAATGCCCAGAACAGCTAGGCAACACTCGTGCTAACAGTGACTGCTAACAGTGAACAAGGGCTATGCTGGTCACAATGCTAACAGTGCTTACTGCTAACAGCTAACTTGACCTACACAGTGACATCACTGCATCTCAGTACACCTGGGTACAGCCCCATTTTTAGCAGTAAAAAACAAAAACAATGGCTGAACATTCTACTCTGTTTCTAAACTACTTCCGTTACATTTTACATCATTGGAAATGTTAGAGACAGCTATGCTGTGAACGCTATGATGCTAATAATCAAACGCTCTGAAAAAGGTCTACATTATGGCACTGTGGACTCCAAAAAAAGTCTACATTATGGTACTGTGTGGACTCTGAAAACACTCTACATTATGGCACTCTGTGGACTCTGAAAACACTCTACGTTATGACACTCTGTGGACTCCTAAAGTAGTCTATATTATGTATAGTCTTATGTATTATGTATAGTCTTATAACGGTCTACATTATGACACTGTGGACCCTTATAACGCTCTACATTATGACACTGTATAGTCTTATAACGATCTACATTATGACACTGTGGAGTCTTATAACGCTCTACATTATAACACTGTGTGGACCCTTATAACGGTCTACATAATGGCACTGTGGACTCTTATCACGGTCTGTTCCACGGCAGCTGGCGGTGAGGTGTTGTCCGTACCTTCTTCTTGTGCCACTACTCGACCTCGTCTAATCAAAACTGACGTCTAGACAGGCCTGGAATGCCCAGAACAGCTAGGCAACACTCGTGCTAACAGTGAGCCCATACCTTCTTCTTGTGCCACTGCTCGACATTAAGACTCAGCTGGCAGTGAGGTGTTGTCCCTACCTTCTTCTTGTGCCACTGCTCGACCATTAAGACACTGTGGACCCTTATAACGGTCTACATTATGACACTGTATAGTCTTATAACGCTCTACATTATGACACTGTATAGTCTTATACCATCTTCTTGTGCCACTGCTTGACCATTAAGACACTGTGGACCCTTATAATGCTGTGCTAACGGTCAGCCCGTACCTTCTTCTTGTGCCACTGCTCGACCTCGTCACGGCTGCGGGTGGCCATGTCCTCGTACTGCTTCTTGACGGTGGCCACGATCTCCTCCAGGTCCAGGTCGGGGCTTAGCTTGGCCTTCAGCACGATCTTCTCCTTCACGATCATCGACTCCAGCTCTCGGATCTCCTGTGAGGGGGGGTCAGGAGGTCAGAGACAACTGGTCAAGACAAACGCAAACTGGGGGGAAGGAACTCATCTATTTGTTTATGGTTTATGTAATAGGGAAATATACTGTGTACACAGGTTAACTGTGTATCACTAAACCAACTCTCTCTTATTTTGCCTCCATGTAGGAAGTATGTGTGTCTGCAGTGTCCCTGCTCTGGGAAATATTTAGGCACATGTATCTCTTTGTGTGTATGAGGGTAGTCTGCTTACTCTGTGTTCCTCTACACCTCTGTCAGCTTTTGTCCTCCTTCTTGTAAGTCACTTTGGATAAAAGCGTCTGCTAAGTGTAATGTAATGTAAGTGTACACCTGCCATCTGATGTGAGTACCATAGTGTTTATAGCAAATTCTAATTGTCAACACTAATGGGGGTGGGGGGTGGTAATGAGGGCAGCTGTTAATGGCTAATAGATCAGCAACAGATGGGGGGGGGGGGGGGTAATGAGGGCAGCTGTTATTGGCTAATGGATCAGCAACAGATGTGCTGGTTGGTTAATAATGACCTCTTGGAAGCCCTGCTTGAGGAAGTCCACTTCACTGAGCACCTCCTCCAGACTGAGCTCCAGCTCCACCCTCTGCAGGTAGCCCTCATCCACTTCCTGTCACATGGGCACACAAACATCACAAGAACATTACAAGAACATCACAAGAACATTACAAGAACATAACAAGAACATTGCAAGAATATTACAAGAACATTACAAGAACATACCAAGACCATTACAAGAACATTACCCACACCTAACAATGGACTGGCATGAAACACTACTTAACATTAACTAAACATGTCAGTAAATTACACATTTGTTTGAAAAGTTTTCAAAAATCATGATGAAGGCTGTGGGGCGGAGACACTTGGGTGTTTTTTAAACCTCTAGCCCAACACAATAAAGGCTTTTTTAAAACTCTAGCCCAACACAATTAAGGCTTATTTAAAACTCTAGTCCAACACAATTAAAGCTTTTTATTATGTTTGGACTACTCAGTGCATGGACTTGGATATTTCCAGCTCTTTTGTTTTCCTAAAAAACTCCCTTTTCAACAAATCAGCACTCTATTACAATGTTGAGTCACACAAGGCCAGCACTTACCTTCTTGCCGACCACAAAGTCGTTCTCCGCATCCATCTTCTTCTGCAGCTCATCCTCGAACCTGCGGGGACAAATTAAAAGGTGTCACATGACACGTGACAGAGTGAGTGTGTGAGCATCGCTGTGGCCTAAAACACGTCTGTGACATAGAACCAGGAAGGGCACTGAGCACCAGTGAGTAAGCGCTGGAGAGGGCCCTGCCTGGGGGTTATTCTGTAGCAGAGGGGGGTACATTTGACAAAAGGTCAGTGACACAAGGACCAGGAAAGGCTGCACACACTGTGAAGTCTGCAATGCCTCTGGCCTGGGACCATTAATGGTGGCTCAATTACATTTTTTTTTCCAATAATGGTGGAAAAGCAGTGCGCACCAGTGACTTGGGGGTCTTGGGAAGTATGTGTGTCTGTAGTGTCCCTGCTCAGCCAGATGAGGGGCTTGGGAAGTGTATGTATCTGTAGTGTCCCTGCTCAGCCAGATAGGGGGCTTGGGAAGTGTGTGTGTCTGTAGTGTGTATAGGAAGTGTGTGTGTCTGTAGTGTCCCTGCTCTGGGAAACTTACTTAGGCACATGCTGCTGTCTGCTTACTCTCCTCTGTGTTCCTCAACACATCTGTTAGCTTATGTCCTCCTTTGCGTAAGTCGCATTGGATAAGAGCATCTGCTAAGTGTAATGTAATGTAATGCTTGGGAGGGGGGGCCCCATTGACGGCCGTGAACATAATGGAAACATGCACTAGATGGATGACATGGAGAGGTGCAGGGTTTACGGACAGCCTGCGGGGGCAACAAGTCTGGTTGTCTGCTACGAAAAAAACTGGGGGTGTTGGGGGGTGTGGGTGGAGCCGAGGGTGATGCTACAGGAAAGGGCCTTGGTGGAGGGGCTGGGGGTGCAGGAGAGGGGGGGGGTATGCTGGGGGGGGGGGGGGGGGGGGGGGTGGCGGCAGGAGAGGGGTCGGAGGGTTATTCAGGAGCAAAGGGGAGAGGTAAACTGGTGGAACGGGGTGGGGGGGTGGGGTTTGCAGGAGAGGGCCCTGGGGGTTGTTATTATTTTGGGGGGGGTGGGGCGGTGGGGTTGCAGGAGAGGGGCCGGGGAGCAAGCTGGGGCAGAAGGGCCTAGGGCGACAGAGGTGTACTCTAGAGCAGCGGTGTCAGTGTGTGTATACACTCAGACATAATGGAGAGCATTCCAGAGCTTTCTGCCCCACCCCTTCTGCTCGCTTGTCCCTTACATGGGGCTCACGGGAGTGTGTGCGCGCCTTACGTAATGCCGTCTGAACAGACATTATGGGAGACAGTAGTGGGGAGTTTTTTTAGGACTATTGTGCCATTCATGCGTTCATCGTGACACTATGTAAGCCTCAAACAAACCCCCTCTAGCTGCACTAATGATTAAAAATAAAAAGAAAACTCTAACCACTTTTAACTTCACATTAACAAAGGATGAACTTGGGGACAGAAGGGGAAAATCAGTTGGCTCCTGGACCTGAGAGCTACATCAGGGCCCTATGCCTGCTATGAAAGAAAGGTTTAGGAATTGGAGGCATTCCCAAGCACATAATGTTCTTCTACGGGAGAGTGTCCAGTGTCCAGTTAAACATGATGCTGGCATTAGGCTTCAAGTGCCGTCTGGGGCCTAACCTTTTATTTTATTTACCCTTTTATTTACCATGCAATTAAGCAATCATTTAATTAATTAATCAATTGCAGGCCCCTGTTAGGGCTGTCATCATTGGGAGGGATGGGACAGAACAAGGAGAGGTGAAATAGGACAACAACATTTCAAAACAAACAAGCCAAAAAAGAAAAAAAAAAACAAACAAAAGCAAAAGCAAAAAACGGAGTTGCTGTTGTTGACAGTAATGACAATAATTTGTAAACATAAATTAATTTCACTCAAGTAATAAACAACAATAAAAATAAGAGTGGACCAAACAGTGAACCATTAAGTTAAGCAATCATTTACCATGCAAATTAAGCAATCATTTAATTAATTAATCTATAAATAGATCAACCAATCAATTGATCAATATAGAGCTAACCTCTGACGGGTCTGGTCCACTTCATCCTGGCTGCGTTCCAGCTCCCCCTCCAGCTTCTCTCTGTCCCGGTCCAAGCTGTCGATCTGGCGGCGCAGGTTGGAGGCCAACTGGGCCACGATGTCGTCGACGTTGCCCTTGTAGCGCTCCTGCTCCAGGAGGATCTTCAGCTTGGCCTCCAGACGTCGGTTTTCCTGCTCTAGGTTGCGCACCTGGTGAGGCAGTTAGTCGGATAGTCAGTCAGTGGGCCGCCCTTGGCTGCACTCTAGTGGACGAAGTAAGGAATTGCACCCACAAATTGCACTGGTAAACTTCTAAATAAGTAACACAGATTTTAAGGGTAAAGCGTTGCCCTCGGTGTGTGTGTGTGTGTGTGTGTGTGTGGCCCAAGGGAGGGATTATTACAATTCTGTAGGATATTAAACACCGCACACCTACATGTTTTATATTAGATAATACCACGCCCTTTCATTAACACTGTTGCAGAAATTACTGTGCAATAGCCTTGACCACGTCTGTCAGAAAGTAATGCAGTGCAATACAAAGTGATGCAAAAAATAACCGGGTCTTATTTAGACAAACAAAGAGTTATTGAGAGCTTATGAAGTATTTGGAAGTTTCCATCTATTTTCCATGAACTAGGCAGCGCCCTTCACCACCCAACAGCCGCCTATACACTTCCGCAAAGTTATAGTCAAACAGGACATTAAATTGAGTAAAAAACTGTTTTTTAATGCAAAAGGGGATATTGTTGTTCATCTAATCCACCATTAATTTATGAGTTGTGTCTCTACCTTTGTTTTCATTTTATTTTATCTTTGTTGTTTACTGCTATCTTTGAGAAGTTTGCAAACTTATGAGTGTAAAATAGTCTGTATAAAATCAGCACAGTCCCTTTTCCACTTTTCAAGATTTCAGTCGCACTTACTCTGTCAATAAATGCAACGAACTTGTCATTGAGTCCGACCATCTGATCCTTCTCACTCGTCTTCGCCTTCTGGTCCAGCGGGTCCACCTTGGTATCAATGGGGTTGAGCAGGTCCTTCTTGGCCGGAGTGATGCTGGGGTATCCCCGAGACGGACCAGAGGGGCTGTAGGACTGGCTGCTGAAGCCTCCGCGTTTTTTCATGCTGGTCATCTTTGCTACCTTTCACAATGTCACTATACAATGGTGGTAAAAGCGGCTCTGGACAGAGAGATGACACGGAGAGTAGAGTAGAGTAGCGGAGTCTGGAGCTTCACCTGCTTAATAAGGTGGGGATTGTGCCACCCCTAATGAATTATGCATATGCTGGAAAATCACCTGGAAAAGTGAATGTTGGTGAAACTTCTGGTCCTCCCGGTCTGGGGAGAGGAGCCTGTAATTTAAGTCAAGTACTCTCTAACGCCCCGGATGGGTGGGCGGGTATAAATACGCTTCGAGCCCTGCCATCCCACTCCATACCTGAGCAGGTAGCTATTCCACAAGTGTCACTTCCAATCTTTAAGCAGACAGACAGGTCACGATGTCTCGTTCCAGCTCAGCTAGCATGTTCGGCGGGGCCGGGGGAAGGGATTCCCGGGCTTCAGTGTCCACCCTTCAGGGTCTCCGCAGCGCCCTGCGCCCCGATGCTCTGCGGAGGGATGAGGTCGATAACGTCGCATCGGCTCCCGCCGATGACAAGCGGACCATGAAGGGCCTGAACGACCGCCTGTCGGGCTACCTGGGCCGGGTGCGGCAGCTGGAGAAGTCGAACAAGGACCTGGAGGACAGGATCAAAGAGGTTCTGAAGAGGAGAGGAAAGATCACTGAGCATGACTGGGAGGAGGTTGAGAAACCACTGGTTTCTCTCAGGAAGGAGGTAGGCTAACTGGGGAAAAAAACTGTCTTATGTTGTCTCTGTACAGGTAAATGAAGCACATGTAGCAGTATTTCTGATCCTCTTCTACACAAGAGTCTGATGAAACGAATCGTCTTTGCAGGTGCGGCAGAAGACCATGGACAATGCTCGCCTTATTCTGCAGATTGATAACAGCAAACTGGCCAACGAGGATTTCAAAAACAAGTAAGTCCCATTTCTAGTTTCATGCTCAATTAACACAACCTAGCACATTTACTTAGCTAAGCAGACCTAAACAATCTGAAGGTAGAGAGGGTCTTAAAGTCTTAAAACGTGGAGTTTTTTCTCTTCGTTTGGAAGTTAAGAAAAAGAAAAACTATAGCCTACAACAGCTACAGCTGTAGCCTACTATATGAATTTAATCGACACTATTGTATAGGATAGATTGCGTATCAAACGTGATAAAAGTAACCAACAATAGCAAAACATAAATAAATAAATAAATAAACTATAATTTGTATTATTAATAATAATCATAATAACAATAATAAATGTCATTATTATTCTTATTGTCATTATTATTATTGCTATTATTATCATTGTTATTGTTGTTAATAATAATAATAACAACAATATTATTATTATTATTATTATTAATAATAATAATAATAAGAAGAAGAAGAAGAAGAATAAGAATAAGAATAATGTTATGCCGCATAAGCTGATTGGTTGACCCGTGTCCCTTTTCAGAATCGACACTGAGGTGGTGGCTCGCCAGCACGTGGAGAGGGACCTCGCGGAGCTGCGCAAGGTCATAGATGACACTCAGATGTCCAAGATGCAGCTCGAGAGCCAGATCGAGGGCGCCAAAGAGGAGCTGGCGTACCTCAGGAAGGACCACGCTGACGTAAGTAGGCTAGTAGGCCAGTTACGCACAGGCTAGCCCCTGGCTAGGGAAATGCTGCATTTGCATCCTCTAGCCCTCTGCTGATACTGTCATTGCCTAAACAGATCATGGTATTTACAAAAAAAACATTTGCATGTTAGGAACACAGGTAATCTGTCTTATTAGTTTTACTTCAAAGCATCAATAGCTGTTAATCCATGCATTAAACCTTTGTGTATATCTACTAGATTGCAATCACACAATTGAAATGTCACAAAACCTATAGGCCTAGTGTATATTTTGTTATATAATCGCATATTAAAAATAAAGCCTCATACTGCTTGACAAATGTCCCAGCACAAATGTAAGCCGTGTAGACTTGTGGCGTTGACTGAGCCTGTGTTCTCCACCCCAACCCCCCAACTCACACACACAGGATGTGGCGGTGCTGCGTCAGAAGGTCAAGGAGTCTGATGTGACCGTGGAGGTGGACTCACCTGACTCCAACCTGGCCGACACCCTCAACAAGATCCGCATGCAGTATGAGAAGGTGGCGGAGAAGAACCGCGATGACACCGACAACTGGTACAAAAAGAAGGTCAGTCAGCCATCTCTTCCTCACCTGCACACACCTGTGAATATTGGTACATTACATTTCACACTTAGCTTACCTGACACTCTTATCCAGAGCGACTTAAGCCATGGGTAAGGATGCAGGTACAACACACCTGACAAAGATCAAACGCTCTTATCCAGAGCGACTTACAGTTATTTAGGTACAGGGTTTCAGTAACAGTCCCTGGAGCAATGTGGTGTTAGAAGCCTTGCTCAAGGGCCCTCAGCCATGGATAAGGATGCAGGTACAACACACCTGACAAAGACCAAACTGTTTACAGGCAATGTACACCTACACACGACACTGAAAGTGGTCTGAGATTTTTTTTTACAAAAATGTAAAACAGAAATCCTGAAATGGTCTGCAATATATTCTCTTTTCCCAATCTCTCTCTCAGTTTGATAACATCAAGGTTGAAGTGGCTAAGAACACAGAGTGTCTGCAGTCCAGCAAGAGTGAGCTCACTGATCTTCGCCGTCAGAAGCAACTCCTGGAGATCGATGTCCAGTCTATCAGCACTACGGTATGGCAGCATTCCATCTATAGGCTACACACACACACACATGCACACACACAACACACACACACACACACACACACACACACACACACACACACAATACCTCTGGTGTCCTTACAGTGCCCCATGTGGTGGATTTTGGAGCCAACACACTCACATATACACATAACACACACACACACACACATTCTTAAACTACTGCAGCCAACACATGTGTGTGTTTTATGGCCACTACTAATGGAGTGTAATGCATTGTGCTATATGAGCCAAGTGTAAGTGGAATATGTGAGCCACCTCTGTGCAACCTCTGAAACAAACCTCTGCACCTCAAGCTAAACCTCTGCACCTGTCCTTCTCTCCTCCTGTCCTCCTCTCCTCTCCTCTCCTGTGCTCCTCTCCTCCTGTCCTCTCCCCCACTCCTCCTGTGGTCTCCCCCTGTGGTCTCCCCCTGCTCTCCCCTGTAGCTGATGTCCCTGGAGGATACTCTGAAGGACACAGAGGGCCGGTATGGCCATGAGCTGGTGCGTCTGAACCGGCTGCTGGGGCAGCTGGAGAGTGAGCTGGGGCAGGTGCGGGACCAGGTGGAGCGGCAGGCGGACGACTACCAGTCACTCCTCAACGTCAAGATGAAGCTGGAGGCCGAGATCGAGAGCTACCGCAGCCTACTGCAGGGCATCGACAACAAGTGAGGGGGGCACACACACACACACACACACACACACACGCACACACACACCTGCAGGGCATTAACAACAACAGAGGATGCACACACAAACACACACACACACACACACACAGTTATGCACCTTAGCAATGCACGCATACACATGCATACCTTACATACACATACTCTCTCACAGGTGTCATAGCTCTTACATCATCGTAAATCACAGATCATAATCATAATCATGCCATTTAGATCTTCCCTTCCTCATCACGCTTCATATTTGCAGTGGCATGTAGCCAGTGTGCATTAGTCTGGGGTAGTCTGGTCTGCTCATGTAACTGCTCTTAATGTGCGTCATGGGTGTCTGACATAGCTGGCGTTCCATAAGAGCCTGTGTCACATGCCACCGAGCTGTCAACACGTCTGATAATTACACTGTCCCATGCCACTTACCTGCAGTGTCAACAGCGACACAGTCGTGACATTCATTACCAGACTGCTCTGACAACAGGTGACAAAATGGGGCAGGTGTGTTGACACGTTAGTGAGAGATGAGAGAGTAGAATCAGCCTTATGGCGGCCTTAAGGGTCAGCTGAGGATGCAGACCTGCGTAGAGCCACGCTGTGGAAAACCTGTGGCAGGCTCAGAGGTGGAAAGGAACTTTTGCAAAATGTGAATTTTTACTAACAAATTTTTAGACTAACAAATAGATGGTCAAATTTAGCAGCTTACTCACAACAGTAAATTATTATTTTAATTTCAAAACTTTACCAGCCACTTTTATATTTTATTTACCAGCATTTGGCCTGTGGCTGGTGCCAATGTATTTCCATCCCTGGTCAGGCTGTGTCACTGCTTGCCCATATGGGTGGAGATTATGATGATCAGGGTGACCAGAGATCCCCTTGAGTGAGGACAGTCTCTGTTTTGCTGCTCTGTTCCCACTACAACATGTGGAAACCCCCTCGGTCTCCACCTTAGCTGTAACCATTGTAAACATGGCTCACTGTAATGACATGGACTAAAGAACTGGAAAAGTCCCCAGTTGTCATCCTAGAGGTCTGGTCACTCTTGATCATAATCCTGTAGCTTAGTGAATAATTAAGGGAAATCGGCCTTAACGTAGGTCTCTGCCCATCCATCGTGTGTTGTAGCATCCCTTGTATACTCTAGAGTAGGTGTTTAACCATCCCTTGTATACTCTAGAGTAGGTGTTTAACCATCCCTGGTGTATTTTAGAGGAGGTGTTTAATCACCCCTTGTGTACTCTAGAGTAGGTGTTTAAACCACCTCTTGAGTAGCTGCCTGTTTGAGTGTTGTATGTGTGATGTGCTGAAGGAACCCCAGTCCAAGCTTGTGTCTCATGTTGTCTCCACACAGCGGCGAGTTCACCTTAGAGCAGGCCCTACAGAAAGGTAAGTGTGCGAAGGAAGGGCCTATTGCTACTCAGGGCAGAAGTGCGGAGAAATATAACATTAATTATTAATTATTGACGTAACCTAGTCATCTTGCCTGGCTCTGCTAGCTTATGTCAGTGTGTAGTGTCGGGTTCATGTAAGTCTGACACTATGAACATTGACATAACGAGCTGCCACAAGATGACTGAATGATTGAGTGAGTCGCTGGTGTAGTGTGTTTATAAGGGGGGGTTTCCAGGTGCATGACAGGTGATCCCCCCCCCCCCCCCCGGGCATGGGCAGGCAGACGTGCATGTGGACGCAGGAGGCTATAACTCGCTTGACCAGTGCTGTCTCAGCAGAGACAGGCCAGAGATAAAGTCTGAGAGTTATGGCTGTCCCTGGTGCTACATGGGCGTCTGTAGCCCCATTGGTGTCTGGTTTAACTTTGGAATGCTGCCTTGGGGTGGTTCTTTTTTTTCTAATTGTGTCTGTGAGTTAAATTCTTTCTTTCTTTCTCTCTCTCTCTCTCTCTCTCTCTCTACTTGTGTGGTCTTGCTGAACTAAATGAATTGCATGAGAACATCATCCGATCCAAAAGCGATGATGTTGGTGTAATAATAGTAATAATTATTCTGTTGTAGTAGTAGTAATGTAATGAGATCATTACAGCTCTCTTACGTGTACCTGTCTGGGACGGCATGACTGAGGTTCGGCCTTTTAACCCTTTACTAACTGTTCTTTGAACCCTTTACTTAACACCTTTTAACCCTTTGCGTCCCCAGAATCCCCCCCGCCGGCGGCTCAAGCTAAGAAGAGCAAGAAGGAGGAGCCTAAAGCAGCCCCAGCGGAGCAGAAGGAGGGGGCCCCAGCGGAGAAGCCCCCCAAGTAAAGCCCTCCCCCCTCAGCTCAGATACCTGCATGGGGGAGGAGGAGGAGGAGGAGGAGGCTTACCTGTACTGCTTACCTGTGCTGCTTACCTGTACTCCTGTGCTGCTCAACCCAGCCCTGGCTCTCCCTCTCCCTGCACGCTTCTGGTTCTTTGCCTTGAATGGTGCAAACATGATGTGCACGCAAGAGTGAAATATTCTGTGCAGGAAACTGATACTCCAACTAATAAAGGCGAATAATTTCACCCATAATTGTCTTGTATTGTCTCTGATGATTATATATATTGATGAACAGGTGGAGTTATGTACAGTATTAATACAGGTGTAAAAAGACTACAAGCATCCGTATACACACTAGTACTGCATCACTACATGGAACAAGAACAACAAAAACAACAGCAACAACAATAAAAAGCTAAAGTTTTGGCTAACCACTCTGCAGTGCATAAATCTCCATAATCACTAGTGTGATGTTTACGACTGTGAGTTACGACATAAAGACGCCAGCGTTTCCAGAGAAGAGGGGAATCCTGAGCGCAGATCAGAGGGTCATGTCCAGCCAGCCCGCCCAGTCCTGATGAACAGCCTGTGGAACACACAGCCGCCGCAAAACATTCTTTTCGTGTTTTTTTACCCCAAAACCCTTAACGTCTTTCATTTTCATCTTTTGACACCCATGTCAGAAAAGAGAGAAGTGTGTAATTATGGGTTGAGAGGTTCTGTAGCGGCAGTAAGAAGAGGCTTTAGTGAGCACAAAAGCAGCCGGAATACACTGAGTACACACGGAGAGCATAAAGGGAGTTTTAAGAGATCAGAGTCTCTGCAGAAACTCCAGTATTGTGTCAGTGAGGAGTCCCACAGGTTGTGCGGATTATAGAGGCCCCTCATGTTTGGGGGTAATCAGCTGGTGAGAGAGGGGCCTGCTAGGGCATGTTAGCGTGAGTGCTGGGGTCAGGGGCCATAAGCACAGGCACATTCTAAAGAAAACACACATCTCACAGGGTCTGTCATTATGAGGGAATACACACATCTTAAAGGATCTGTCATTTGAAGGGGAACACACATGTCAAAGGATCTGTCACTGTTGGCACGCAAACCAGCACATCATCATTATTTTGTCAGATTATTGTGATTATTGGTATTTGGTCAACCATACACAAGGTCAAATATGAACATCCAGTGAACAAGCTGAAAGCAAACACAGATAGGATAACTATGCCTTTAGAAAAATAGCTACTTTTTCATGCAAGATAAAAGTCACAAATACTGGGATTGCAATTACAAATCTATTACACATGTTTTAAACCACACGTTTGATGCACTCCTGATGTCTCTGTCAACATAGTGCCAGAAGAGCTTGGAGTTGTCCTTGTAACACAGCTTTAGCTAATCCAACACTGGGAGTGGTTGCCTATCGTATGACTGTATCCATGCATCTTAACAACTTAAAGCTCTGGAAAGCACAAAATGACATGAGAAAAAAAATGAGAACTGGCAGTAGGCACCATGACTGCATGGAAACATTTAAGTGCAAGACAAGACAATATGCAGTATGAGTATGAATATGTAGTATAAGCAAATGCACTACAGTGACTGATGGAGGTCATAGGTGCATGTCCAGGGGATAGGCAAAGGCACGTCCACTACCACGGCTCAGAGGATGGGGTTGTGAGGTCACAGGTATCATGGCTGAGAGGAGAGAGTTCTTAGTGGGAGAAATCCAAATTATGTTTTTTACTGGACAAACATTAAAGAAAAACATTAAATATTAAAGTGCAAAGTCATTAAACGTTAAACATTAAAGTGCAAGACAAGACAATATGGAGTGTGAGTATGCAATATGGAGTATAAGCAGAGGCATGTCCACTACAGTGACTGATGGAGGCCACAGCTGCATGTGGAGGGGATAGGCAAAGGCACGTCCACTACCACGGGTCAGAGGAGAGGATCCTTAGGTCACAGGTATCATGGCTCAGAGGAGAGCTTGGAGTTTTCCTTGTAACACACTTTAACTAATCCAACACTGGGAGTGACTGCCTATCGTATGACTGTATACATACTGAGGATGGGGTGGTTAGGTCACAGGTATCATGGCTCAGAGGAGAGGGTCCTTAGCGGGAGAAGGCACATGTATCTCCTTGTGTGTGTGTGTGTAGTTTGTTAACTCTGTGTTTCTCTACACCTCTGTTAGCTTATTATGTCCTCCTATTGTGAGTCGCTTTGGATAAAAGTGTCTGCTAAGTGTAATGTAATGTAATGTAATGTAATAATGGATAAAAGTGTCTGCTAAGTGTAATGTAATGTAATAATGGATAAAAGTGTCTGCTAAGTGTAATGCAATGTAATGTAATATAATGTAATGTAATAATGGATAAAAGTGTCTGCTATGTGTAATGTAATGTAATGTAATGTAATAATGGATAAACGTGTCTGCTAAGTCTAATGTAATGTAATGTAATGTAATGTAATGTAATAATGGATAAGCGTGTCTGCTAAGTGTAATGTAATGTAATACTTTCCTGCCCCCCTTTGCTTGGCCCTCCATGGAGGTCACAGGGTGCATGTCCAGGGGGACAGGCAAAGGCATGTCCACTCAGAGGAGAGAGTCCTTAGCGGGAGAAAGTGTAGAAGGGGAGGGCAGGGGTCAAAGGGCAGGGTTCAAAGGTCAGGGTCAAGACTCCACTTTTCTTTGGGGGGGGGGGGGGTGATTTGTCTTGTGAGACGAGGGCCGTGTGTGCCTGTACACGTTTAAAGGCATTCTGGTTAGCCACTTACACATATGACCTCCAGGGTACACTGGAGACATTGTTGTGTGGCAGAGAAAGTTGAAAGCTGAGCTTGCTGTCTGTTGCACACACACACACACACACACAAACACCCTGCCCCCTCTGCCTTCAAAGCCTCTGTTTACCACCACACATGTTCCTAATTTTAATTTATTTATTCATAAAGAGTGACATCAAAGCAGAAATGAGAGATTAATGTGTAATACACAAATAATACTTGGCTTGGCACAAACAACTGTGATTTGGCATTTTGGTGCTTTTTGACTGAATTACAATTTGTCAGTTTATGTTGCACTATCTTGACAAAACACTTAGTAAACTTAGTAAACAACATGCCTAAAAGAGTGTAGCATTGTGTCTAACCACAGCCCTGAGATAAACTATCAGCTAACGCTTACTAGTCTAAAACTTGCCACTCTGCTGATGACAAAACAAAGAACAAAGAAATTTGAATACCCTTCAAATCAAGCACACACAGCTTACACATTAACACTTACACACTTCCAAGCACCAGAACAGCTTACACACACACAGGGGTTGCCGTGATGTAGGAGGCTGAGTCTGAAACAATGTCTGCTTTTTATGCTGAGCTGTGTTGCTGCTTTTTGTGTTGTGCTGAGCTGAGCTGTGGTAATTGTTTAAAATGATTTAGGTTTTTTATTCTCATAAAAGCCCATGTTAACCAAAAGCAACTGTTTGACGTACCCGAGAGACAACAACAACAAGCTCGGGACCTCTGAAGACGCAGCGTAATTAAAAGATGCCAGTGTGGAGGAGTAGCATAGCGTGAGGGCGAGATGAGGAATGGCAGTGTGAGGGCGAGAGAGATGTGCAAAGTCATTATGGTAAGGAGACATAAAATGCTTCATTTAGACACGGCTCTTTGAAATGCACTGGGGCAAAGCTATATGGGAGATGTTTCTCAGATAGAGAAAGCCTGTGGTGTGTGTATGTGTGTGTGTGTGTGTGTGTGTGTGTGTGTGTGTGTGTGTGTGTGTGTGTGTGTGTGTGTGTGTGTGTGTCCCGTTGTGTAAGACTTGCCAGTGTAAAGTATGTCTCGTTCCTGCTTGCCGTCCTCATAAGAACCCATAGCATTCTTTCAGTGCTGTGTGAAAACGCACACACAGGCAAACCCCACATACACACACACATACACAGACACACACACACACATACACTGACACAGACACACACACATGCACACCTTCTTTCAGTGGTGTGTGAAAATGCACACACAGGCAAACCCCACACTACAGAATCTTTTCCTTCGGGTTTTATTGGAATGCAGATAAGCTTTGTTTATCTTTTCTTGGTTTAATTTACTAACCTTAAATCATCATAGCCATGCAGGTAGTAAGTGTGCAGTGAAAGGTAGGCATATTTAAAGAGAGTTTACGCTGCACATTCGAACATTTTCAATAGTCTTTATATGAGTGTTGATCATAAGGACCTACATAGTTAACTTACCGTTTCATTATTTAGTCTTTTAAAAGCAGCACACAGTTATGCATTACATTGTGTCTATAGGCATGTGTAGTTTGCAACACATTTCTTCACTATTTCAACACTAGACAGAAGAGTAGGCAATATGTTATTATTTACTTTTTTATTTTTTTTCATAGTGCCAAATGAGAGGTTTACATGCATCTTCTGTTGATGAGTCAGAACAGTCACATCATTGTTTTAGTTTAATGAACAGAAATTTCAATGGTTTTGTAAATGATTTTTTAACTTTTATCATTCCATCTGACAAAACAAGAGTCAATACATCTACTGGGTATACTCCATCCAATGTCATTCAAAAACAATCAATTTATACATTCATATGCACTTCTGGAGATACTGATGATGATGATGATGATGATGATGATGATGATGATGATGATGGTGGTGGTGATTATTATTATTATTATTATTATTATTTTGATGATGATGAAGATTCTGATTATGAAGATATACTTTATTGTCAGTCAAAAGACTGAAATTGTTTTGTGTCCCTGGGTGTCTCATTTAAGGCATACATAAACGCATACCCACAAGACATATGGCATCCTATGATGATCCCACTATGTACATGCATAAACACATGAACACAAGTCCCCAAGACAAACACATACTCAACCACAAGGGAATTACACCAGGTGTCTATGTGTGTAAAGTTCCAGTCCACCAAAAACATGCCAGGCATAAACACACAAGTATAAGTATGAGGCAAACTATACTCCAACTGCATCTCAAGAGGCCTACACTCAGTGTGACGTCCCCCTTGGCTGCCAGAGATGTGGAGAAATACACCAGGTGTCTGTGTGCCTACAGTTCCAGTCCACCAAAACATGCCAGGCAGGCTACCACACTTCCAGTGAAACGATCAAACACATGCCAAAGCAGATTATGTTACGGCCATAACAGATACTATGAGGAAATAGGCTATGGACTGCCAACCCCACTGATGATGTTGTGTTTGTGTTTGTCTCTGTGTTGTGTTTGTTGTGTTAGGCTCCTGGGCGATTCTCCAAACCCGTGTGTTGACGGTACACATGTTAAAGAGATGACTGATTCTTGCCCTGGCACAGAGGTTCAACTAGAGCACAAAGCATCGCCACCTTCCTCCTTCCTGCTCTCTTTTGGATGGGTGAGGGTGAGTCAGGTTAGTCTGGTAAACCAGCCCCTCGTACTGCACTTTGTTTTGTACAGAGGGTCTGGCGCAGGTCACGTTAATGTTTGGGTAAAGGCAGATCAAATCTTTTCAATTTCAGCAGAGTCTACACCTCCAGGAAGAAAAACGTTTCTCAATACAGCACAGCCAGACCCTCTGTACATACCCCCCACCCCCCCACCCCACACACACACACATACACACAACTGCACTTTATCTACCTGATGTGCCTAATCTTCCTGTTGAACAAGACTGGTGAGCCCTCTGATGAAACAAAGGACTCTTTTTATGGCCACTTAAGGCCCAGTGGTGCCCCGTAAAAGGCCAGTGGCGCCGCCCTGTTGGTCTGTAATGGCATGGCAGGATGTGATAAGCATAAAACTGTGTACATAGGGAGTGGGATGGCATTTATGTTGTGGGGTATGTTTGTGACATTGTTGTAAGAGACTAGAGTTTGTTTTAACACCATGCTGCTTTTGAATGAAAAACATTACCATACCGTTTATGGACAGATTGCAGTTTGATTCTGGGCTTCATTATTGCATTTCTGTCCTCCTCTTCTGATTGGTTAAAGTGCCTGTAGGCCCCTTTACAACCCGGACCTTGAGTCACGACCTTGGAATGGCT
>CM059275.1:13299914-13302414 GCA_030347295.1 Setipinna tenuifilis
TGATCACACACACACACACACACACACACACTGACCACACACAGCACACTGACCACCCACAGCACAGAGCAGGGATGTCCAGGGTACCCAACCTGAGGCTGGATACCCAACCTGAGAAGAGGACACCCATCCAGAGAAGAGGATACCCATCCTGACAGGAGGATAGCCAGACACCCAAGCATCCCGAGGCCGGCATGGGGGGGAGGATGCAGCAGGAAGTCCAGACAGACGGCATTAGGGCACACATGAGGAAATTACTGGAAGAAATTTACTCTTGAGAGGGATTTTACCAACATGTGTGGATTCATTTCAGTACTCTGATGTTATTTTCTATTTTCATGACAAGGACTTTTGTCAAGAATTTTTTTTAATTTCTCTCTACTGCTCTGCAGGACCTAACTCTTCAGAGAGCAGTGGGGGAATACCTGCCTTAGCTGAGCAGGAGGCACTTTAACTAAACTGAGTCCAATTATGTCTGCTTGAAGCTGTGGAAGGACAGATGGATTGTTTCACACACCAGCGGAGCCGCTGACGGTCTGCTTGCGGTTTGTGGAGGACCGCGGGATGTTATCATCACCACTGCCGCCGTCCGCTGGACAGGTGGATGACCTCCGACCCTACAGAGGTCACCTTTACAGAGGTCACACTTGTCGCTCTGACAAAACCTACATCATCTGGTTGTCATGGTTAAGGAACATGGTCACCTTTTGTCCCTTGTTGTCACCCTGTTCTTGACCCTGGAGGCGTTTTGCTGGAGACACACAGTACAGTACAGTACAGTACAGTCCCCTGGAGGGCCGAGAGGAGGGTGACAGTCCAGTATGCTAGAGCTGTGTGAAGTGTGTGTAGCTGTTTGTGTGACGTGTGTGTGTAGCTGTGTGTATGATGTGTGGTCTCTGGTACTCTGGGTGTGTGTGTGTGTGTGTGTGTTTGTCTGTGTGTGTGGCTGTGTGTATATGTGTTTGTGTGCCTTGTGCTGCCCTGACAGAGCACACCTGGCTGGCTGGGACACAGCGGATACACACAGCAGAGCTACACACAGCAGAGATACACACAGCACATACACACAGCGGATACACACAGCAGAGATACACACAGCACATACACACAGCAGAGATACACACAGCAGAGCTACCTGCAGCCTCAGGCTCTCTGGAAGACGCCAACCAGCTCTGTCACCACAGTCTGTCTGTGCCTCACCTGTTTTAACCACTTGTTTTTCACATACAGAAAAAAACGTGGTGAGCCTTTTTTTGTTTGTGTTTTGTTTTTTGTTGTTGTTTTTTTTTGTCTTTTAAAGTCCCCGGTGTGTTATTGTGTTATTGTGTTTCATGCCTGTGTGATTACACGTTTCTCCGTTTCTCCTTGATGTTTTAGTGGTGCCCTTATCTGCGAGAGGCTTCATCAGTCTGTTAACGGCGAGCGGCACAGCGGCTGTGTGTGTGTGTGTGTGTGTGTGTGTGTGTGTGTGTGTGTGTGTGTGTCTGCGAGAGCGTTCATTAATCTGTTAACGGCGAGCTTATCTCATCTCATCTCATCTTCTCTCTGTGCGATGCTTCATTAAGTTGCCGTGGAGAGGAATGCGGCCGAGGGATGCTGAGTGCAGGGGTGGGGTGTGTGTGTGTGTGTGTGTGTGTGTGTGTGTGTGTGTGAGCGGGTGCTGTCAGATGTGGTAGTGGTGGCCGTGGTAATAACAGGGGTGGCTGTGTGGCGACCTGTGTGCCTCGGGCGGCACGAGGAAGTCTCGACTCTCCACACACACGCATACACGCATACACGCATACACACACGCACACACACACATGCCACTTGAGCCTCCGTAGCCAAAGGGCACTGTCGAGATGACAGATGTGTGTATGTGTGACACAATGACACATACACACCCACGCACAGATACACACAAACACACATACAGACACACACACATACAGAGACATATTTACACTCACACACACACACACACACTCCGTAGCCAAGGGCACTGTGGAGATGACAGAGTGAGAACTTGGCATGTTGTCAGACCACCTACCCCCTACCCATTCACAGACACACACACACACACACACACACACACACACACACACACAAATATGCAGACTTGTGGTGAAGTAAGTGATATGCATACCCAGCTATCTGGCTGTCAAGCCCCTGCTAAGGAGGTTGTTAGTTTGCATTCTGGAATTTTCCGGAGCACAGACCAGACCAGTGACACACACAGACATGTATCAGTGTCCTTATGGAATCTCTGCTGTGCCACACTATATGCAAATTCTCTTTGTCCAAAACATGTCCCAGCCCCCATCTGTCTCAATCTCTTCTCTAGAATCCAGGACCACCTGAGACTCATGTTTGGGCTTGTAGTGTAGTGTGTCTCGCAGTGCATGTGTGTGTCTGTGTGTGTGTGTGTGTGTGTGTATGTGTGTGTGTGTGTGTGTATGTGTGTGTGTGTGTGTGTGTGTGTGTAGTGTAGTGTGTCTCACAGTCCTCAGCAGCGGCCTAC
>CM059275.1:13307414-13317414 GCA_030347295.1 Setipinna tenuifilis
TAATTGTATAGTTTTGTAAGCAGAATATCATTTTGCAATAGGCCAGGGTGTACTGTTAATTGAGTGCATGGTTGCCATAACTGTGTGTAGTGTTTCGAAAAAACGGGCACAGTTTTTAAAACTAAGCTTAAGCAATTCTAAAAAACTGCAATTGAGTGTATGGTTGCATTAACTGTGCGTAGTGTTTTGAAAAACACACACACACACACACACATTCATGAAATGGGCAAGTAATAAGCATCACCTATGGATCTGAGCCTTGGGAGCACTCAGGAAAGAGCTCACCCATGCAAGGAGAACATGGTGCTGAAACGGGCAACGATGCAACACTGCCCTCTACTGGCCAGATTTTGTATTACACAGATTATAAAGTTCCTTTACTGTAACATGTCCAGTCACTCAGTCACTATCGGTATTGACCAGTTTGACGCTGATTGATGTAGCTGATAGAGTTAAAAACAGAGAAAAGACGGAGTTGATTCATCACTATTTCATTACTTTTCCACAGTACTTTTGATTTACACAATGTTCTTGCTACACTCTCTCAGCCCACATCCTGTCTTGCACAACACTTCTGCACCTCAGTTTCCTCCACAACATTTGTTTGTCAACAAGAGTGTGTGAGACCGAGCCGAAGAGTGGGTGGTCAGCAATGAAGGATAATGCAGGATTAGATTAGAATAGATTGGATTAAATCATATGAGATTAGATTATATCTGTTAGGGGTTGTGACCATGTAGGCCTCCAGAGGCCACTATTGTGCCCTTTTTGTACTTGTCTTTGTTTTGGTTACCATGTGCTTGTCTTGATTTTCCCTCCAAACTCCTAATTCCCCAGCTGTACCCTATCCCCATCAGTCATGTGTTCAATTACTCTGTGTATATATGCCGGCACTGTTCTTGTCTTTGTTGCCCACTCTGGTGAGTTTGAATTCTCTGTACACGCTGTTGGATTTAGTTTTGTCTCTGCCTTGTGGATGTTTGCTCGTTCTGTTCTTGCCTCTCTTGTGATTTTGGAAACCTTTTTGGACTTTGAAAGCTTTTCTGTTTTTTTTTTTTTTTGTGTGCCTTTGGATCGTCTGTGCTTTATTAAAACCCAACTACTCTGAACTCTGAACCTCTGCACTTGAGTTGTTCCTGGCCTAGTGGATTGTCACTGGGTTATCATACCGAGAGGTCAGGATTCCTATCCTGACATGGCCTATCAATGTAAGATTAGATGAGATTATATTACATAAAATGAGATGAGACCAAATGTATTTGAACATTCCTAAAGAAGTGACAGAGATGGATGAAGACATCAATGGCAAAATGACTGACACATGGCTTTTGTTTCACAAACAGGTGAAACAAGTAAAAAACTTTTTTTGTTGGCCCAACAATAACTTAGCAAAAACAAAACCCTGACTAATAAAGAGCCATTTTTTTGTAGTCAGCACAGCAGTTATGTAATAGACACAAAATCTGACCAGATATAACTAACTAACTAACTAACTAAGTGTTGCACCAAGATTTTTTTTTTCCGGCTCAGTATAATAACTTTTGTTGTGTAGGCATTCAGCTATAAATAGAGTGTTGTCATGCAGGATGTTGTGCCATATTGTATGCTTGTAAAAGAGGGGCGAATAAAGATGGGATTGCTATACTTCCCACTGCTTTAACATACACATGGGCTTATAAACACACCCAGAGCTGCAGTGCTGTTCATGCTTCAAATAAAGATGACTTTGGTATAGTGCCAAATAAAGATGGCTTTGGTATAGTGGCATACTGTGTGCTTGTAAAGAGAGTAATGAATAAAGATGTGATTGGTATAGTAGCATATTGCGTGCTTGTAAAGAGAGTGGCAAATAAAAATGGGATCGGTATACTTCTCACTGCTTTAACATACACATGGGCTTACAAAACACAACCAGAAATAGAATGTTGCTCATGTTTCAAATAAAGATGACTTTGGTATAGTAGCATATTGTGCGCGTGTAAAGACAGCAGTAAATAACGATGGCTTTGGTATACTTCTCACTGCTTTAAACACACATGGGCGTCTGCGTCTGGTTGGCTGAGCACCCATGGGGACTGATCTGAGTCAAGTCTTCTGTCTGTTCAAAAGGCCATCTTCTCCTAAAGCAGCCCACCACAGACTGATCCCAGAACAGTGCTTAGACAGCATGACTCAGGCCCTTCCTCACACAGACAGCACAGAGACACACACACACACACTCACACAGATCTCTGATCCCTGTGTGTAGGATTTGGCAACAAAATGACATTTTTATAAATAAGTCTATAGTTTTGTAAGAAGGATATCACTTATAAACACACCCAGAGCTGCAGTGCTCATGCCATGTCCATGCCCCTGCTCATGAGGGTGTGAGCCAGCAGCGAGCGAAGAGGATGTGTGTGTGTGTGTGTGTGTGTGTGTGTGTGTGTGTGTGTGTGTGTGTAACACTCCGGTGTGGAAAGGGGCAAATGTGTGTGTGTGTGTGTGTGTCAGGGCCTTGGGCAGGTGTGGCAAGGGGAAAATGTGTATACGTCAGGGCCTTAGCTAGCACGGAGATGTGTGTGTGTAACACGCCGGTTTGGCAAGGGAACAGGAAATGTGTGTGTGTGTCAGATCCTTGGGCAGAAAGGGAGATGTGTAACACTCCGGTGTGGCAAGAGGGAAATGTGTGTGTGCGTGCGTGTGTCAGGGCCTTGGGCAGAGAGGTGAAGCTGCAGTGTAGCCTCCCCAGCAGGACCAGAGCATCGTCAGGGAGAGAGACTTCAGGCACCACCCCAGGAGAGAGACCTCAACTCAAGGCCCCTCTGTGAGAGAGAGACGTGACCTCAGGCACCCTCCAGGGAGAGACTTCACCCCAGGAGAGAGACTTCACCTCAGGGACAGACCTCACCTCAAGGAGAGACTTTACTTTAGGGTGAGGGGTCACCTCAGGGAGAGACTTCACCCCAAAAGAAAGACGTCACCCCAGGAAAGAGACTTCACACCAGGGAGAGACATCACTTCAGACGACCCCCAGGGAGAGAGACTTGATCTCAGGCACTTCACTCCAGAAGAGAAACTTCACCTCAGGTACCCCTAGGAGAGAGACGTCACCTCAGGGACAGACTACACTCCAGGGAGAGACTTCACCGAAAGACACCTTCAGCACCAGACATGGCAGGTGAGCAGCTCCTGGTGTTTCAAATTAAAAGCGTTTTATGGGTTTCAAAAACAAAGAAACAAATAAAAAAAAAAAAAAACTAAAACTCAAAACGTGCATGTTTCTGGATTTGCTTTGCTCCATTGTGAATATTTGGGGTAGAGATGATGAACTCTGTGAAGGACATCTAATTAATTAAAACAGCCTTTTCATCAGTAATTTATTTATTTAACTCATTAACCAATTAACCTTCATTTGTCAAACTGTAAAGCACATTGAGCTACATTCCTTGTATAAAATATACTTTAGAAATGTGGATTATTATTATTATTACTATTATTATTATTATTATTATTATTATTTTTATTATTATTATTATTATTATTATTATTATTATTAGTAGTAGTAGTATTAGTAGTCATAGTATTGTTATTATTAGTATTATTGTTATTATTAGTAGTAGTAGTATTAGTAGCCATAGTATTGTTATTATTAGTATTATTGTTATTATTATTATTAGTAGTAGTAGTAGTAGTAGTATTAGTAGTAGTAATTTGATCTATGTAGCAGTTACTGCCACTGCTCCAGGTGAGTGTTACTATGATGATGTTGATGAGTGTGTGAGTGCACTACATGCTTACTGTACTCACAGGTGCGTTGCCCCCAGCAGGTGGGTTGGTGCTGGTGTTCGACTATGACACCTATGAGGAGCTTAACCTATCACAGCACAGCAACATCAGCACAGACATGCTCAACAAGGACGCCTACAACTGCCTGCCCAGGTGGGTATGTGTGTGTGTGTATATGGATGTATGTGTGTGTGCATGCATATGTGTGTGTGCGCATATGTATGTGTGTGTGCATGCCGCTTATACGTATGTGTGTGTATGTGTGTGTGTGTGTGATAGGGGGACTGGTACCACACCTGTATGACCCCTAAAACACCTGCAGGTGCGGAGGTGTTCATCTGCGTCTTCTACATTCTGGTCTTCCTGCTGTGTGTGTGTGTGTGTGTGTGTGTGTGAATGTATGTGCATGCATACGTGTGTGTGTGTGTGTGTGTGTGTGTGTGTGTGTGTATGATTCCTAACACACTCCCTCCCCCCCCAGGCCTCTCCCAGCAGGCACAGAGGTGTTCATCTGCGTGTTCTACATCCTGGTCTTCCTGCTGTGTGTGCATGTGTGTGTGTGTGCATGCATACGTGTGTGTGTGTGTGTGTGTGTGTATGATCCCTAACACACTCCCTCTCCCCCCCCCCCAGACCCCTCCCTGCAGGCACTGAGGTGTTCATCTGCGTCTTCTACATCCTGGTCTTCCTGCTGTGTGTGTGTGTGTGTGTGTGTGTGTGTGTATGACCAGTAACCCCCTCCCTCTCCCCCCCCAGGCCCCTCCCTGCAGGCACTGAGGTGTTCATCTGCGTGTTCTACATCCTGGTCTTCCTGCTGGCCGTCCCTGGTAACCTGGTGGTGTGTCTGGTGGTGGGCAGCAGTCGTCAGCGTCTGTCCCCGTCTGACCTGTACCTGTTCCACCTGGCCCTGGCAGACCTGCTGCTGGCCCTGAGCCTGCCCCTGTGGGCCGCGTCCCTGCTGCGGGGGTGGGTGTTTGGGGGCGCGGCCTGCAGGGTGACCTCCATGCTCCTGGAGGTCAACTTCTACACCAGCATCCTCTTCCTGGTCTGCATCAGTGTGGACCGCTACCTGGCTGTGGTGCGGGCGGCGGAGGCGGTGGCGGGTGGGGGCTGGGGCTGGCGGGGGGGGGCCAGGGGGCGGGCGTGGAGCTTCGGGGTGTGCGGGGGCGTCTGGGCGCTGGGGGGGCTGCTCTCCCTGCCCTCCGCGCTCCACAACGACGTGTTCCGGGGGGAGGAGGGCGAGGGAGCTAAGGAGGTGTGCGGCGAGCACTTCGAGGTGGTCAGTGCTGCGGACTGGCGTCTGGCCACGCGTGTCCTGCGCCACCTGCTGGGCTTCCTGCTCCCCCTGGTGGCCATGCTGGCCTGCTACGGCGCCACCGTGTGGCGACTGCTGCGCGTGCGCGGACTGCAGAGGCTGAGGGCCATGCGGGTCATCGCTGCCGTGGTGGCCGCCTTCCTGCTCTGCTGGTGCCCGCAGCACATGGTGGTCGTCACGGATACGCTGATGCGTGCGCGGCTGCTGGACTTCGGCTGTGCGGAGCGGCGGGCGGTGGATCGGGCGGTCACCTTCACGCAGGCGCTGGCCCTGCTACACTGCGCGGTAAACCCCGTGCTCTACGCCTTCGTCGGGGCCAAGTTCCGCAGGAACCTCCGCCGGCTGCTGCAGAGGGGGCGTGGCAAGTGGGCGGGACCGTGGGGAGGAGTGGGAGGGACATCTGGGGCAGGGGCGGGGCCAGGGAGGGCCAGCACCAAGCAGCTGTTCAGCAGGTCCAGCTCCAACATGTCCCAGGACGGAAGCCTGGTGGTCATGTGATGCGGAGTGAGGGGGCGGGGGGGGGCGCGTTTACACTGGCACGCTTCTTCTGCCTCTAGAATGCGAGATGCCTCGTTAGTATTCTGGAATGCTTAATGAGCTTAATTAGCTTAATTAGGTTGCAGGAGATGTCAGGGTTTGTTTATTGTTGCGAAGTTGCATATGGTCGTGCGTTGATTGATAATGATATTGATTGATATTTAAACTTCAGTTGACTACAAGTGACTGTAGCTAAGCAACGACCTGTTGTAAAAAAAAAGACGTGTTCCAGTGTGAACAGCCCCTAAAGCACTTAGACTCTTTAATGCACAATTTAATAATGTTAAGCACTGTTTAAAGTTTGTTGTGTGCAATTTGTGTTTCATGTGTCCCTTTTGACTAACACTTTATTTACAGGTATCTATATAAGGATGACATAAGCAGCTTATAAACATGACATGACACACATCATGAATGTTAATGACCCCTAATTCATGTTTATGACTCTTGTCATGAAGTGTCATTCTGCGTCCCAAAAGAAATCAACAAAATTACAACTCAATTACAAAAACCAAATATCACCTCATGGCAAAACTAATACATATAAGTGAAGTGTCATTAATGTTCATGATATTTGTCAGGACATCCTCATGTCACTCTTACGTAGACACCTTCAAATACAGTGTTGCCCAGGTGATAAATGTCTGGGGGAAATGCCCAATGGCACTTAGTAGAGAAGGGCACTTGCACAGCAATGTGAAGCATCATCAAATGTTTGACGGGGCTGTAGCTGTAGCTTTTAATTGCAAATGTTAATTTTTGTAAATAGTATACACAGCAGTGTGAATGAACTGAGTGATGTGTCAGATGATGGCATTGTTGACGTGCTTGAATGATCCTTTCCAGTACAAGAGCAAGTCCTGGCTTTAGGTTTTACCTTCACCTAGTGGTGAAAGTTATTTTTGCGGTTTTGCTCTTAAACATCAAGAAGTGTTTTGGTTGGTAAAACATAAGTACAACAAAAAGGAAGAAAACTACTTCTGATTTGACAAAATAAAGATAGATGCCTGTTAAAATTTTGATTTTTTTAAATAAAATAAATTCTTAAACAAAGATGGTGTTTGCTGCAATGGGGTCAACAATAAAACCATAGCTGAATACACAGAAGAGGGCTGGCCTCTTTAAAGAAGTTGTTTTATTTCTTCCTCTTTAAAAGTCAAACCAAATGACTGACTTCCTTTTCACAAGCTTTGATTTCCTCCACATTTTTGCCAAACAGAAGCTGAGCAATAAGTGATTTCTCCACTTTAGTCCAGATGACGCGTTTGTGATTTTGAAACAGTTTCTCACTTCCCACTTTCACTTACACTGTATATCCAACCCTAACCACTTCTCTAAGTGACATTTTAGATTGAAGTCCTACATATGAACTGAGTGGCACCTCCAATGATCAGCTAAGACCAATGACTGTATTTAAGATATATTCATAATATAGTATATCTCTCTCTTATTCACACACACACACACACACACACACACACACACACACACACACACACACACACACACACACCTGAGCTACTCTGCCACACCTGAGGGGTGGAGCTGGAGTGCTGGGTGTGTGAGTGGTTGTGTGACCTCTGGGGGGGGGCACCTGACCTTTGACCTTTGAGTTGTCTGGGAAATGGCCGTGGGGTGTCCCCCCGGGACAGAAAATGGGATGGATGACAAACAGTAACACGGTGTCAACAAACTCACCTGACACTCTCTCTGAAGTGGCCGAAAGCGGGAGGTAGGTCATCTTACAGGACATCTTCACCTGTGACGGTCATCTTACAGGACATCTTCACCTGTGAGGGCCTCTCTGCTAACATCTCCACCTGTGAGAGACCTCTCTGCCACTGACTGTATATAAGAGTCTATGCTCGCTGCATGCCCACTGAGGTAGAGAGCAGGGTTGTCCATGTTTGCTTCAAAAAATTACACTAACACAACTTCCGTGTATCCCCTAGGACAGTCTGTGCTCTACCGACTACTACGCCCTGCACCTCAGGCAGCTTGCTATAACCATTCATATTTTTGCAGTATGAAGACAATGTGTCTATGCATTGATGTCTATACCTGAATGATATCTTTATACTGATGAAAGCTAAGATATATTTTGTACCCTCTTGAATTCATCCATGTACCCCAGTTTGACAACCACTGCACTAATGCAACTTTGGCTTCAATAATAACACCATGCTTTATTTGGTCTAACCTTATATACTATAAATAAAATACATTACTGCAATAGTGTGTCAGTAATTAACACTGACAATGAATTCTAAGATCCTAATTGAGAGCAACAATGAAGGGAGGAGCAGGCAAGTATAAGGTTTAAAAAAAAAGATTTTTATTCAATCAATCTCAAAGTTTTAAAAGCAGGCCTTTAGGGCTAGGGCTAGGGTCCAAAGGTCCCAAGTTTCTTACCAAGTTTGTGTGTGTGTGTGTGTGTGTGTGTGTGCTGTCATGAGTGGTGGAGCATCAGCGCTCTTAAAGGATGAGAGAGAGAGTGTGTGTGTGTGCGTGTGTGTGTGTGTGTGTGTGTGCGTGCGTGTGTGTGTGTGTGTGCTGCCATGAGTGGTGGAGCATCAGCGCTCTTAAAGGATGAGACTGTGTGTGTGTGTGTGTGTGTGTGTGTGTATGTGTGTGTCTGTGTGTGTGTGTGTGTGTGTGTGTGTGTGCTGTCATGAGTGGTGGAGCATCAGCGCTCTTAAAGGATGAGACTGTGTGTGTGTGTGTGTGTGTGTGTGTGTGTGTGCTGCCATGAGGGGTGGAACATGAGCACTCTTAAAGGATGACAGCACCTGTGTACCTGTGCAGCCAATCAGCTGACAGGCTCCGCCCACCCCATCAGCACACCTGCAGGGCACACACACACGACTGGAAGCAATAATTAAATCAGAACACACACACACACACACACACACACACACACACACACACACACACACATAGAGACAATGAGCAAACACAAGAAAACCAGTCAGCACACAGGACACCCAAACTGCTTCACACACAGACACACACACACACACATACACACACACACACACACACACTCACACACACCCAGCAGACGAGACACCCAAACTGCGCCTGGCGAGGGGAGCAGCCTGAGAGCAGTTTGAGTAAACGCCAGCTTCCTGCAGGAAGGAAGTCCTGACTTAAACACTTCCTTATCTGTGCCTACTTCACACAGGCAGCTTATCAATGCCGACTTCACACACTCAGCTTATGCAACTCCTGCTTGGAGAGGTTACAGCACTAGTTATAGGCACTGCATATGAATGTGTTCTCATATAAAAATATGCTTTTGTGGTGTGACACTAATAAAAAAATAGTTGAGTGCATGGTTGAAATGTTACCACACTGTGAGGAGCGTGTGGTGTTTTATTTTGGCTTGCAGAACATCAGGGGCACATGGTGGAATATCTGATGCACAAATATCATGGGAACCACTGTAGGTCCCTAGAGCACAAACACACCCAGAAATCCGTTACATACACACTCTCTCTGGCTCTGGCTCTGGCTCTCTCTCTCTCTCGCTCTCTCTCTCTCACACACACACACACTCACACACACACACACACACACACAAACACCCACAGACACACGTCTCATTTAACAATGCAGGAAACATCCACACACCCTCGAAATGACTTTTCTGGTGTAGCTGTGTGGATGGGGCTGTTTTGTGTGTGTGTGTGTGTGTGTGTGTGTGTGTGTGTGTGTGTGTCTGTGTGTGTGTGTGACCTGTAAATATGCTGTCAAACATTAAAGCGCAAAACAGCTGTGTGTGTCTGTTACGGGGCAAAGCCGCGGTTCAGCTTTGACAATCCAAAAGTATGTCTAGGGGAATACTACCGTACCACAACTGCCTCGTAATCTTACGTTTTTAGAAAGGTGAAACTAATGGCCCTACGTGATGTATGCAAAGTGAAGGTATGCCTGATGTGAGTGCGTGTAGGTCACCTGTCCTAACAGTGTCACTATTCTCACTCACTGTAAGATTGACCACATTGAGGGATCTCATTTATTATGAGTCTGTCATCTGTATGTAGCTGCATTTTATGCTGAGATGATAAGAGTTGCTTTTGGGTGTCAATCCCAACGTCCAGACAACCCTGCCATGTGTTCCTTCTGCTTGGACACCTAACACAGGTGATTTTACAAATTAGCTGATCCACCTGTCTGATGATCTGTGCCCTCATTAGGACCAACTGGTTGATTAAATAGTTGGATCAGAGATGTGGCAGGGTTTTTACTTTCTGAAGACTGACGCCTGAGGATTAACACCAAACAAAACCAGACATCATTTGATCAGGGTCATACTTAGATCAGTATTTCTACACCAGCCTGCTTTGAATGGAAAATACACCTCAGAGCGAAACATCA
>CM059275.1:13329914-13347414 GCA_030347295.1 Setipinna tenuifilis
TCAGCCCTGTGGAGAAAAGAGAATGTCTTTACATCAAGGCACAGTGAAAGAAGTGTGTGTGTGTGCGGGGCCGTGTGTGTGTGTGTGTGAGCGCGGGGCCGTGTGTGTGTGAGTGTGTGAGTGCGGGGCCGTGTGTGTGTGTGTGAGTGTGAGTGTGTGTGTGTGTGAGTGCGGGGCCGTGTGTGTGTGTGAGTGCGGGGCCGTGTGTGTGTGTGAGTGCGTGTGTGAGCGCGGGGCTGTGTGTGTCAGTGCGGCTTCATTAATCTCGTGGCCCAGGGAGAGGCACCTAAACGGGGCCAGAGAGGACAGCAGGTCCCCCGGGAGCCCCATGCTTACCCTACACACCACCCTCCGCTCAAAGTCAAACACCGCTTCACCTGCCTGCGTGTGTGTAGGTGTGTGTAGGTGTGTGTGTGTGTGTGAGAGAGAGAGAGAGAGTGTGTCAGCGTGAGTGTATGTCAGGGTGAGTGTGTGTGTGCCAGTGTCTACGTGTGTGTGCTGTGTGATATTCCCTGGGTAGTGCATTTTCCACAAACGCTGTTTAAGTGTTGGGCCTGAGCCAGAGAAGTACCTGTATATCCTCACGCCAACTCTCTCACCTTCTGCTTCGGGTGACGCCCCAAAACTCCTCCCCCTGCTTAAAGTGACACCCCAAACTTCTCCCCCTGCTTAAAGTGACACCCCAGAACTCCTCCTACCTTCTGCTTCTGCTCTGAAAGTACACCCACCACGCACCACTCACCACACACACACCACACACACACCACACATCATACGCCACACATGACACACACACCACAGCTGCACAAGCATGCACAAGCATGTAGGTATGTGTGCATGTGTGTTTCCGTTTCTGCAAGGGTCTGTTGAAAGGTTACATTCCAGTGCCACTTCTTCAGGTCATAGGGGTCACTAGCGTAGCGTAGCGTAGCATAACATAGCATAGCATAGAGTAGCATAGCATAGCATAGCATAGCTTAGCATAGCATAGAGTAGCATAGCATACAGTCGCATAGCGTAGCATAGCATAGAGTAGCATAGCATAGCATAGAGTAGCATAGCATAGCATAGCATAGCACAGCACAGCGTAGCATAGCATAGCATAGCATGGCATAGGGTAGCATAGCTTAGCATAGCATAGCATAGCATAGCACAGCATAGCATAGCGTAGCATAGCATAGATTGGTTCTAATGACTGTCTGCCCAGCAGTGATGTTGTTGCAAAGATTGGCTGATGACTCGGTAGGTATGAGTGTAAATGCATGCGTGTGTGTGTGTGTTGGTGTGTGTGTGTGTGTGTGGGCATGTGTTTTTCGAAGGAGGGCCTGATGACTTGGTAGGTGTACATGAGTGTGTGTGTGTGTGTGTGTGTGTGTGTGTGGTTTTGGAAAAAGTGACTGAAGACTTGGCGCCAGGAAAGTACACTTGACAGTTACGCTCACACACCCACTGTCCAAACCCATTCTAGTGCAGTTTTTAGGAGCTGTTTCTGTATGTGTTTGAGGACAATAATAAAGTTTGTAATAGTCATTTTGGAGCAGGCAGGGCTGAGGGTCTTGTAGAAAGGCGCTGCTGGTTTACTTTAGTCTTTAATAGGTATCTATGTAAGCACTAAGTAGTTTAGCTATTTAAGGAGTTAGATTAATATGTTCTCATTCATTTGTTACTTAGTTACTTGGCCGGTGAACCTGAGTGTTTGTGAGGACAGCTTGGAATGAACTATGCTGACATCTCTCCTCCCCATGCCCAAACTTGCTCACCATGTTCAGTCCCTGTGTGCACTGAATTTCCATGACAGCCTCCCCCCTCCCCTATCCTCCTGGGATTGCATAGTGCTGTGTGTGTGTGTGTGTGTGTGTGTGTGTGTGTGTGTGTGTGTGTGTGTGTGTGTGTGTGTGTGAAAGAGAGTGTGTGTGTGTACGTTTGCTGTAACATCAGTATTTTTGTTCCACTCTCTCCAGGTTGGCAAAGAGTTTGGAAAATCCTTTATTATCTGCAAATAATACACAACGAAGCTTGTGTGTGTGTGTGTGTGTGTGTGTGTGTGTGTGTGTGTGTGTAAGAGATAGAGAGAGACAGAGAGACAGAGAGAGAGGGAGAGAAAGAGAGAGAGAGAGAGAGAGAGATAAGGGGGAGTAAAAGAGAGAAAAAGAGAGAGGCAAACAATGTTTCTGTCAAGCAGAGTCTTAAACGTGACGATGGAAAGTGGAAAGTACAGAGGGACAGAAAACCGGCCATCACCAACTTTTTCTGCTTTGTGTGTGTATGTGTGTGCGTGTGTGTGTGTGTGTGTTTGCGCGTGTGTGTGCGTGTGTGTATGTGTGTGTGTGTGTGTGTATACTTATGTGGGCTGTGTGTGTGTGGAGGTAGGTGTGTGTGTGTGTGTGTGAGAGAGAGAGCCCATTAAAAAAGTTAGTAAGTGGGCGTGTGTGTAAATGTTTTTGTCCTCTCCCCTGGGCCATATATTGCGTACTCTGGAAGCAGAGCAGAGGTGTGTGTGTGTGTGTGTGTGTGTGTGTGTGTGTGTGTGTGTGTGTGTGTGTGTGTGTGTGAGAGAGAGAGAGAAAGAGCCCATGGGCCATGTATTGCGCACTCTGGAAGCAAGGCAGAGGTGCCGCGACAGACTTCCTGGCCCGTGTGGAAAAACACACACACACACGCATACACACACACACACACACACACACACGCTGCGTAGGGGTGTGTCTTCACTACACGTAACACATCAGAGACATGCAGCAAAACTTCAGCGGCTGCCTGGGGGATCCATGTAACATTCACACACACACACGAGCACACACACACACACACACTCATCAAGCCATGCTGTGGCACTGGGTAAGTAGACTCTCTTTGATTCATCCATTTTTGTGTTTGTAGCGAGTGACCCATCTATCACTGCTCCACGGAGATGAGAGGTGGATGAATGTTAAGTAAGCTTGCCCAGTTAAGACTACCATGTTGTTTTCTCATTCAGCTCTGGGTCTACCACTGATTAAGTACTGACTGGGGTTTACACAAGTGTCTAATGGAAACTTTGTTAAAGTTGTTAAAGTTAAAGAAATGTACAGTACATTGTGGAGACAGTGTAGCTTAAGATGAAGAAAAATGTTTGTGTGTCTCCTAAAAACTGACCGGGTAATACATGTTGCTGAGTGCTGAATGTTTTGGTGCTGAACATGCTTGTTTGGGACGGGGCAGGATTAGCAAAGTGGCCAGCGTGGTCTCTGATTGGCCAGTGGAACTGGACAAAGGGCCAGCTTAGTTTCTGATTGGCCAGTGGAGGTTAACAAGACAAAGACTGGATTGGACAAAGGGCCAGTGTGGTCTCTGATTGGCCAGTGGAGGTTTGTCAGACAAACCAGTGTGGTTTCTGATTGGCCAGTGGAGGTTAGACAGACAAAGACTGCACTGGTGAAAGGGCTGCTTGCGTATGCCTTATGGTTTTTAATGACATAGTTCATTTTAATGGGAAATAGAGTAACCATTCAATTATATTTATATTTGTGTGTGTGTGTGTGTGTGTGGTTGTGCTGTTGAGGCGCGGCCAGGCTAATCAGTGCTATTTCATCGTCTTGGACGCTTTAACGAGCGCAGGATTGCTGAGGCACAGGATGGGAGCCATTAATGGAATGAGAGCAAGTGTGTGCGTGTACACACACAAACACACACACACACACACACATGCACCCAAACACACACACACACACACACACACACACATGTACACACACATACACATACACACACACACACATACACACATACATATGTGCACACCAACACACATACACATGTGCACACAAACACACACACACACACACACTTGTGTACACCAACACACCCCCCCCCCCCCCCACACACACACACACAAACACATACACACACACATAATGTCATATAGTGGTTTGCTGACTATGTCATTAACCTGGCACTAGTGAACGGCAACCCTTTGGAAACTGCGAACAGGACAGCTGGCGTGCATGAGTGATGTGTGTATTAAGTGCCCCCCCAATGTCCTAATAAAGATGCATGGCTTCACCACACACACACACACACACACACACACACACACACACACACACACATACATACAAACACACACACACACACACACACACACACACACACACACACACACACACACACACACACACACTAATGCTCTGGATCCTAATATGCATGGCCTCAGCATATACACACCTGTACACACACACACAAACACAAACACACACACACACACTCAGCATACTCCTGTAGGCCCCAAGTCTGGGCTTGTCGCAGAGTGGCTGCCTTACCGTAGTCAGGGGTGCTTCACCAACCACACACTTACAGGGCTTTTACACACACCTACAGGGCTTACACACACTTACAGGGCTTTCACACACACTTACAGGGCTTTCACACACACTTACAACTTTTCACATACACATACAGGACTTTTACACACACTTAAAGGACTTTCACAGGCCCATGATAGTGAAGAATATAATATATACCACACACTTAAAGTTCTTTCACAGGGTTATAGTGAAAAATGTAAACCACACACACAAAGCGCTTTCACACTCAAAGTTCTTCCACAGGGTCATTATGGTGAAAAGTGATTGCTGTGCTTTGTCATTCATACACTTACACAATATACATACACACACACACACACACACACACACACACACCTAATGCACTTTTTTGTCTTTGTCTTTCTCAATCTCTGTCCCCCCCCGCCTCTCTCTTTCTCTCTCTCTCTCTCTCTCTCTCTCTCTCTCTCTCTCTCTCTCTTTTATTACAGTTTTTTACAGTTGCTTAAACTCAATTTTAAAAACTGGGCCCATGTTGGCAAAACACTACACACAGTTAATGCAACCATATACCCAATTAACAGAACACCCCAGCTCTATTGCAAAATGCTATTCTTTTGTCAAAAGTGTACACATATTTATAAAAATGTAATTCTGGCACCAAATTGCACACACATGAGTCACATCATATGATTGTATTGGAATAAGTTAGACACAGTGGTAATAAATGCAAAATAATTGTAACATTTGCTCTCTTGTAAATTACACAGACAAAGTAAAATATAGTAAATTCACCCGATGACACCAATTCACAAATTCAACACTACATGACAGCAATTCTGCAGACCAATGAAAATGTTTATTTTTTTATCCTGTAACTAGACTCAACTCAGACAATAGTTGCAGTTTGACAACAAAGTATATACTGAACAAAACAATACACAACAGTATCTTTACCATGTTGAAGAAAAAAATAGGCATCCCTTCTCCTTGCTGCATCTGGCCACAGAATTTCATCGAGATCGTAAAACTTCCACCGCCATGCTGAGAAATACTCTTCTATTGGATTTAGAAAAGATGAGTATGGTGGAAGAAAAAGGACTGTAAACTGTGGATGCTGTAGAAATCAATTTCGTACCAAAGGAGATCTATGAAAGGACACATTGTCCCACACAACAATGTAACGCATGCGTTCATTTGTGTTCACTGCAGTTACAATGTTGTGTACTCTGTCCAAATATGCAAGGATAAGTTCAGGAGTGACCATCATTAGGATGTTGGGTGTGCTCTGAGTACCATAATACACTGTCTGGCTCTTTGGTGTTGTGGTCAAAGTGCATGTTTGGTACCCTGGAAACCTGGGTTCAAACCCTGGTGGGGTAACTTTTTTTTTCCTCCCCTTCACTAAAACTGTGGTAAAGTTACGTAAAAATATATACCGAGACCACTGCACACATGACAAATGCTGTTCACTAAATATATTTCAATAGATATTTTTTTACTTTTATGTAATCCAAAATCAGTCAATATGCTGAAGGGTTTGCTTGTTGCATGGTTGCATGTTGAAAACCATTTTTTCAAAGAACCATATTCACAGCAAACATAGTAAAACACAGTGTTGTTGGAGACAAAAAGTTACTCTAAGTATCATGTCTGGCTAATTCAGTGGCAAGTCTCAATGTAGCGAAGGGGAGGAGAAGTCGCCCCACCGGGATTCAAACCCAGGTCTCCCGGGTGCCAAACGTGTACTCTGACTGCAACGCCAAAGAGCCAGGCTCGTTGGGATGGCAGTCAGAGCACACCCACAACTCTAGTGATGGTCACTCCATCACACTCAACATAGCGTTTTCAAGGTAGTCAACCAATGTCATTCCAATGTGATCAATTTAGTCCTTGTCTTTTCTGTCTGCTCTCCTCCCATTGTACCTTGCAGTGATAGTATTTACCTCTTCACTCTAATCTTTACTTTACTTTATTTACTAAGCCTTACATTCATATTCAAGTCAAAGTTATGCTTACTGTTATGATTACTGTGTTTTGCATTTTTTCCCTTAGTGTTTTGGCACATGACAATTGTGTTTAACCAGTTGGTTGCAAGTGTGTGGTCATTTGGTAGCTAGTGTTTTGAAATGGAAAAAAGGTGACATTACAAAAGCATCATGTGTGTATGGCATTTAAATGTGTGTAATGTTTTGCAAATCGCTGTGTGTAGTGTTTTGCAAAATGTGTGAAGCTGAAAATGTGCTTAGAGTGGTGCCTACCTGAGCCGATGTTTTGGTATTTGAGTATTGGGTTTCATTAATTGTGGAAAACTTTAGATTTTAGCGTGTAAGCAAACATAAAAAACTGTAAGTAATGTTCCCCCCCTCTTCTTAGTCAGTTTGCCTGTGTGTAGCTGCTGAGAGGAGGAGATCCCAGATTGTGTGTGTGTGTGTGCTGCAATGCCCTAGTGCCAGGCGTATTGAGAGGGGTGTGGCTAGTGTGGTATGCGATTGATTTGGGGTGATAGTGTGTGTGTGAGTGATTGTGTGTGATTGAGTGAGTGTGTGTATGTGTGTGTGTGCTACAATGCCCTTGTGCCAGGCGTATTGGGAGGGGTGTGGGCAGTGTGATCGGAGATTGATAAAGGGTGATAGTGTGTGTAAGTGAGTGAGTGAGTGTGTGTGTGTGTGTGTGTGTGTGTGTATGTGTGTGTGTGTGTGTGCCTTATGGCCCTTGTGCCAGGCGTATTGGCAGGGGTGTGGCCAATGTGATAGGAGGTTGATAAAAGGTGATAGTGTGTATGTGTGTGTGTGTGTGTGTGAGTGAGTGAGTGATAGGAGGTTAATAAAGGGTGATAGTGTGTGTGTGTGTGTGTGTGTGTGTGTGTGTGTGTGTGTGTGTGTGTGTGTGTGTGTATGATAGGAGGTTGATAAAGAGTGATAGTGTGTTTGTGTGAGTGTGTGTAAGTGAATGAGTGAGTGTGTGTGTGTGTGTGTGATAGGAGGTTGATAAAGAGTGATAGACGGCCTTATGGCCTATTATCATGTCCTCAGTCTGACTCCTCAGCCCAACACTGATAGAGGCCCACGCTCCAGGACACATCACCAGCACAGGAAGACACAGTAGCACACATGTCCAAACACAGCATACCTGACAAAACACAACAATACTTTTCAAACAGCCTTGTTTTAAAAAAACGGATTGATTTGAGGTTGATGTTATAGTGATTTAAGGTATATATATATATATATATATATATATATATATCAATCCTAATAAATTAAACAATATATATATATATATATATAACGGATTGGATTGAGGTTGATGTTATAGTGATTTAAGGTGATATATATATAGAGTAGCCTTTAATTTATTAGCATTGAGTAATGTTTGCCCAGATGCCCAGTTGGCAGACGACTGACTGCAGTAAGACATTGTGATAGACAGACAATGACAGGCTTGGGCAAATGTGTGTGTGATTGCTCCCCTGGCTGCGTTCGCTGTGACACTTTGGCTGCGTTCGCTGTGACACGATGGCTGCGTTCGTAGCGGATAAATTTGCTGGGCTAGCAGCTGCCTAATGCACCCGTGAGTCATCAAGAACACTTCCAAACAAATAAAGTTCCATTTTCCCGTCTACTGAGTCGCCCAGTCCAAACGGAACGGAACTACCCCCGTCACAGTCACTCTCAAAGGGCAGCACCAGTGGTGTATTCACAATGCTGCCTGTTACCTAGAATACTGTGCGCTAACATGCAAACAACTGTGAAAAGTAAGTAAAGGTACAGTAGCTGTTCATATCGAAATGTCTTTTGTTTGGCACTTTTTTTAACTGGGATTTTTACAAATCAGATGTGAAATAACACGACACGTAAGTTCCACGCCAGTGCACCACCTATACAATACAACCAGAGCTGATGATATACCCTGTGTTAGCACCCTTAGCTCTTTGAACACCGTGCACCCGGCTCAAAGAAACAATCAAACTTCGCCCAATCATATCCCCCCCATTATAACCCATCATAGACAACGCAAAGTTAAAACCATAGGCTGCGTAAAAAACAACCTAATCAACATCCCACTCCAGCGCCGAGTTACTAATCCCAATACCACCATTAAAGCCGCACTTCTTAATGTAAGATCTCTTACCAATAAGAGCTTTATTATAAACGACTTAATTTTAGACAAAAAGCTCCATTTTATGTTCCTGGTAGAAACATGGTTAAAAAAGGACGGGGCCGCCACCCTTATTGAAGCCTGCCCACCAAACTACAAATTTTATCAGGTATCAAGAGACAGCAAAAGGGGAGGTGGTGTAGCCGCCATCATCTCTGATAAATTTACATGCACTGAAATCAATCTTGGCATCTTTTCATCCTATGAGTACTTAGCCCTCAAAGTACATACTAACCACAGTCTGATTCTCGTCGCACTTTATAGACCACCAAAACACTCACCAACATTTATATCAGAATTTTCCACCCTACTGTCAACGATAGTCACAAACTACGACAGATTAATTATCGTGGGAGACTTTAATATTCACGTCAACAAAAATCATGACACGAACGCGAAGGAACTACTAAACACTTTAGATAGCTATGGACTATGTCAATACATAACAGAGGCCACTCATCGACTAGGTAACACGCTCGACCTAGTAATATCACACGCCACCAACATTAACAACATCACCGTATCAGACGTCGCCATCTCCGATCATTACTGCGTCCTATTTGAATCCGAACTCATCATAACTACCAACAGTAGCAATAGTCAAATCCGCAAGCGCTACATAAACACCTCCATCGAACGAGAATTTACCAACCTTGTTGCTGCCCACGACCTCATAAACGAGCAAGACTCACTTGAGGAAATGGTAGTCAGCTTTAATAGCAATTTAAAAGAAATCCTAGATAAAGTCGCCCCCCTACAGTCAAAATGTAGATTACGAGCCAGACCATCCCCCTGGATAAACGACTCAGTTAGAAAACTCAAAAGACAGTGCAGAGCAGCAGAGCGAACCTGGAGAAAGACCAAATTAGAGGTCAACCGCCTAATCTTCAAAGAACGCATCTCCACTTACAATAATGTTATTCGCACTGAAAGAAGAGCGTATTTCTCAAAAATTATCGCAGACAATCATAGCAATTCAAGAGTACTGTTCTCCACAATCGAAAGGCTATTAAAACCTGCACCAGCCTGCGACATGCGTAGCTTAGCCACCCCATCTAGGTGCAATGAATTTGCACTGTTCTTCACTAACAAAATAGCTGCCATTAGAACCGGTATTATTCATGACCCCAATTATTACCACCAACCTCCTCGCAGGGATCCACCAACCCTTAATAACTTTAACCCCATCTCAGAAGAAGAACTGAATAAGATAGTCAAACAAAGTAAACAGTCAACCTCTAGCCTTGACCCTATCCCTACCTTCCTTATGAAAAACATCTTTAGTTGCGTTTCAACACCCGTACTACAGATTATTAATACCTCCATCGTCACAGGAGTATTCCCCAACTCCTTTAAAACCGCAGTTGTAAAGCCACTCCTGAAAAAAGCAGATCTGGACCAAAACACACTGAACAACTATAGGCCAATCTCCAATCTCCCATTTATAAGCAAAATATTAGAAAAAGTCGTCTTTAAGCAACTCAACCTGTTCCTTAGCAAACACGATATATTAGAAAAATTCCAATCAGGCTTCAGAGCAAATCACAGCACAGAGACCGCCCTAACTAAAATAGTTAATGATCTCAGACTTAGTATGGCCACAAACAAAGTCTCTGTCCTAATCCTCCTAGACCTAAGTGCCGCCTTTGACACTATTGACCACAACATATTACTTAACCGTCTTGAGACCTGGGTAGGCCTCTCAGGCAATGCATTAAAATGGTTTGAATCATATATTAGAGGAAGGCAATTCTACGTTAGTATAGGAGACCACGTATCCAACAAACACAACATGCCCTTTGGAGTCGCCCAAGGCAGCTGTCTCGGCCCCCTTCTTTTCTCATTATACATGCTACCATTAGGCAACATTATCAAAGAATATAATGTAGATTTCCACAGCTATGCCGATGACACACAGCTCTACATATCAGTCGAGCCGAATCAAACTACCGCCCTACACACTCTAACCTCCTGCCTAACAGCTATTACACATTGGATGAACAATAATTTTCTAAAATTAAATGAGGACAAAACAGAAGTCCTGCTTCTTGGCCCCAGAGAAAAACGCGAGGCGCTCTACTCTAACCTAGGAAACCTTAACCAACATGTCAGAGAAAAGGTGACAAGCCTAGGAGTGACCCTGGACTCTGACCTAAACTTTGAACCTCATATTAATAAATTAACAAAAACCGCCTACTTCCACCTTAGAAATATCGCAAAAGTTCGCCCGTTCTTAACCCAGCAGGACGCTGAAAAACTGATACATGCATTTATCTCAAGTAGACTAGATTACTGTAATGCCTTATTTGCAGGCCTCCCCAAAAAGTCAATTGAGAAACTACAGCTTATTCAAAACTCGGCTGCTAGGTTACTAACAAAAACTAGAAGAAGGGATCATATCACCCCCATATTAGCTCAACTCCACTGGCTGCCTGTCTCCTATAGAATTGAGTTTAAAATACTCCTGTTAGTATTCAAGGCTATAAATGGTTTTGCCCCCTGCTATATCACTGACACACTCTCTGCTTATATCCCTGCACGAGCCCTCAGATCGACCGAAGCTGGCCTCCTGAGGGTCCCAGAAGCTCCACCCAAAAGGATCGGGGAAGCAGCCTTCTCATACCACGCCCCAAGAAGATGGAACGCCCTACCACAACACATTAGAGAAGCCGAGTCCGTCGACGCCTTCAAAAGGCAACTCAAGACTCATCTGTTCAGCCTCGCCTACACCTAACGGCCCTACCGAGGACTCTCCACCCCCCCCCCCCCCATCCCCATCCCCAAGCACCCAGACCAAGCCCCAAGCACCCAGACCAACAGCAGTCGCACAACGCCTCCCCCCCTCCAAAGTCCCCCTTTCACCCTCCACCCAAACAGACCCACAGCAACCACTACTTCACCCCCACGAGGACTACCACCCACTCCCAGTCTACCACAGCCCCGGCAGAAGGGCTTCCCTAGGGGACGCGGTTCTGCCTGAGGTTTCTTCCTTTTTTTTTTCCCCGGTTTGATTCAACTACATACAACTCAGGGAGTTTTTCCTCACCCCTGTTGCCCCTACGGACTTTTGCATGTGCTCACGCAAGAGCCTGCATCAAAGGGACATTGCGTTGTTATGGCTAATGCTGTTTTGTTGTGACCTTGCCAAACTGTGAAGCACTTTGAGCTGCATCTTGTATGTATGAACTGTGCTATACAAGTAAAGGTTATTATTATTATTATTATTAATAAACAATGTACTGTCTACATATTCCACTACTTGTACTATTTCTAGCGTCTTGTGAGATTTGCCAGTCAACTGTCTAAGGTTAGCCAACTAGCTTACTTAAAGGGGAACTTCCATCGTTATTTTTATTCGTATTTCTGTGTCGCCACTATGGTTGAATGCATTGTGCGTCATTGCTGTGAAAAATGATGTCCTAGATCTCTTGTTTGACGCTGTTTTCTGTAAGCTATAACAGGTCTAGTGGTTGAACGACTGTTTTTTTCGGTGTCCCTTGTGAATATCCATGACGTGTCAATAAGGCACCCCTGATTGGGCAAATTCGCTGTCTTTCGCTCACCTAGCTTTCACCTAGCTTCTGTCCACCAATCCTTTGGGATGTGGGCTTGCCATACATGGCTCTGGGCGGGGCTTACGACCTAGTGACATAGATAGGTTTAGCATGCTCTGATCCGCTCGTTTTGGTTAGCTCGATCCTTCAATGACTAGTAAAACCATGAGGGTCGAATTTCACGTCTTGGAATGCTGCGTGCATATACTGCTTCCTCTGACCCACCACATTGTAAATAGAGCTACTAAAAGTGGTTTTTGACAGAAGGACCCCTTTAAAAGTGACAGCAACACCCACACCCCCCCCCATCCCCACCCTGCCTAAATACAGCAGTGCCGATATGACTATGAAGTGAAAGCAACTTTTGTAAATGCTGGTTTTGAGCAGGATTTTAAGACAGCAAATTATGATGATGATATGACGTTAGCATGTAGTAAGATCGTACAACTAGCTTAAGCTTCTCTCAGTTCATCCTCAGCCGTCATTGAACACACACAGAACACACACGGTTGGGTTCTTCACAGCGCTGGAAATGTATTTATGAATCCGTCGATGTGTGTAAAGGGCTGTGTGTGTGTGTGTGTGTGTGTGCGAGGCGAGGCCGGCGTGGCGCTGACAGAGGTAGCGTGGTGATCAATAGCAGCATAAAAATCATTATGTGGCGCTAAGCACAACATCACACATTTAATAGCCACAATCTGTGCAGCAGGACAAGGGCTGAGCACGCAGGAGGAGAGGAGGACGCTGCCATCACTCCTGCGCCTTTCTTCCTTTCTTTCTTTCTTTCTTTCTTACTTTCTGTCTTTCTTTTTCTTGCTCTCTTTCTTTTTTTCTTTCTTTCTTTCTTTTTTTTCTCTCATTCTTTCTTTCTTTCTTTCTCTGTATCTTTCTTTCTGTCTTTCTTTCTGGTTTTTTTTACAGTCTGCTACTATTTCACTGTCCATCCCTCTGTCTGCCCCCCTCTTTTTTTCCTCTCTTGTCTTTTGTCTTCTGTTCTCCTGCATTTCCTCTATCCCTTCTCCTCCCTGCTCTCTCCTGCGTTCTTTTTTAGTCATTCATGGTCTGTTAATCTCACATGCGGGCTAATGAAGGTCAGCGTGAGAGAGAGAGAGCACTGGAAGAGGCCTGCTGAGGACTCTTTAAAGGGGCTCTGCTGCAGGAGGCTCCTACGGGGAGCAGCCTATGAAGACAGGAAGGACTTACAGAGAGCAGCCTATGTAGACAGGAATCTTATACAGGGAGCAGCCTATGTAGACAGGAAGGGCCTGCAGGGAGCAGCCTATGAAGACAGGAAGGACTTACAGAGAGCAGCCTATGTAGACAGGAAGATCCACCAGAGAGCAGCCTATGTAGACAGGAATCTTATACAGGGAGCAGCCTATGTAGACAGGAAGGGCCTGCAGGGAGCAGCCTATGCAGACAGGAAGGTCTTACAGAGAGCAGCCTATGCAGACAGCACATGGAGGTGATGACTTTAAAGGGCTCTGCTGCAGCACATGGGGGTGATGACTTTTGTAGAGCCTAACCACACACACACACACACACACACAGGCACACACACACACACACACACACACACACACACACACACACACACACACACACACACACAGGCACACACACGTACACACACTCCCATTTACACTGATGACATGCCACCCCCCCCCCCCTTCCCTGCATCCTTACTGCATGTGGCCACTGGTCTACCCCAGTGTTTTGGGGTGGGGGTGTACTAATGCCTACTACTGCCTGATGCCTGTCCCCTCCTCTCCTGTCCCCTCCTCTCTCATGTCCCCTCTGCCCCCCCCCTCTCCTGTCCCCCTACTCTCCTGTCCCCCTCTCCTTCTGCTCCCCCCCTCCTGTCCCCTCCTCTCTTCTGTCCCTTCCTCTCTCCTGTCCCCTGCAGTCTCCTGTCCAGCTCTATTCTGTCCTCATATGCTGTAGTTGCTCATCCCTAAAGCACTGCTCATGACATGGACCAGGCTCTTCCCTTCTCTCTCTCTCTCTCTCACCCACACAGACACAGACACACACACACACACACACACACACACCTCCTCTACATCAGTATGCGTCACGGGACCCTCCAAACAACAATGGGCAAAAACGCTCCTCCCACCCTCCTCCCTCCTCCCTTCTCTCTATGTCACTCTCTCTTTCTCTTTCTCCTTCACTCACTCGCTCTTTCACTCTGTCTCTTTGATTTATAGAGGCCTTTCAGTCTTATCCTGGGCCACCTTGACCTGCTTTGCTTTGCATGTTCCTCTAATGTTTCTAATGCTGTGTTGTGCTGTGCTGTGTTATGCTGTGCTGTGCTGATCTGTGTTATGTTGTGCTGTGCTGTGCTGTTATGCTGTGCTGTGCTGTGTTATGCTGTGCTGTGCTGTGCTGCACTGCACTGCGCTGTGCTGTGCTGTGCTGTGCTGTGCTGTGCTGTGCTGTGGTGAGCTGTGCTGTGCTGTGCTGTGCTGTGCTGTGCTGTGTTATGCTGTGCTGTGCTGTGCTGTGCTGTGCTGTGCTGTGTTATGCTGTGCTGTGCTGTGCTGTGCTGTGCTGTGTTATTCTGTGCTGTGCTGTGCTGTGCTGTGTTATGCTGTGCTGTGCTGTGCTGTGCTGTGCTGTGTTATGCTGTGCTGTGCTGTGCTGTGCTATGCTGTGCTGAAATGCTGTGCTGTGCTGTGCTATACTGTAGTGAGCTGGGATTCTGTTATTATTATTGTCATTACATTTCTGCTTAGGGTGGCAGGCACACTGACGTTGAGCTAATCATTTTAGCCTGTGGAGCATATCTTAGTGGACACACACACACACACACACACACACACACACACACACAGCATATCTTAACGGAAGGGAGCCGGCGGGAATGTCATTGCACGTGAAGTGCTGAACATGACACAAGGGACTTTGCTTAGCGGCGGCACTGGCCGAACACACACACACACATACACACACAGGAGAGAAGGGGAGAGGGGGATTAGAGAGGAGGAGAGGAGAGGCAAGGAGGTGAGGAGAGGGAAGGAGATGAAGGGAGGGTAGAGGAGGAGAGGGGATGAGAGGAGGAGAGGGAAGGAGAGGAGGGGAGAGGGGGGTTAGAGAGGAGGAAAGGAAGGGAGAGAAGAGGAGAGGAAAAGGGAAAAGGAAGCAGAGGAGAAGGGAGGAAAGAGGAGAGAAGAGAGGGGAGGAGAGGAGAGGAGAGAGGAGACAGGAGGAGAGAGGAGAGGAGGGGAGACAGGAGAGTAGAGGATGGGAAAGAGGAGAGGAAAGGCAGAGGAGAGGAGAGGAGAGGAGAGAAGAGAAGAGAGGAAAGAGGAGAAGAGAGGAGAGGCAGAGGAGAGGAGAGGCAGAGGCAGAGGAGAGGAGAGGATGGGAAAAGAGGAGAGGAGAGGCAGAGGAGAGGAGAGGCAAGGCAGAGGATGGAAAAGAGGAGAGGAGAGGACAGGAGAGGAGAGGCAGAGAGGAGGAGAGAGGAAAGGAGAGACAGGCAGGCGAGGAGAGGGGAGGGGAGGAGAGGAGAAGAAAGGAGAGGAGAGGAGAGGAGAGGCAGAGGCAGAGGAGAGGCAGTGGAGAGGCAGTGGAGAGGAGAGGCAGTGGGTCACCTTGTGAAGGGAGGCTGCAGGGGCGCCCACACCAGACTCATGCAATAAAGCAAATGGAGCCGTGTGTGTGTGTGCGTGTGTGTTTGTGTGTGTGTGTCAGAGTATGTGTGTGTACATGTTTATTCTTTTGTGCAAATGCATGTGTGGCACAGTGTGTGTGTGTGTGTTCATGTTTATGTCTAATAGAATGACACACAGACATAGTACAGTACCTTGTTCCTTTCCGCAATACATTAAGTGAATCTGCTATGTCTGTTTTGCCCTTGTCCATTTTTTCCTCCAATTTTCGTACAAGCTAGAGGGCTACTGTCGTTTGCTGTGTGCTAAATAGCTTTTTAGCAGGTTTCAATGTTTTAATTAATGACATTCACATAAAAACATTTTCCTTACATTTCGACACATTGTGCTCTCCTGTGTGTGTACACAGCCTTTTTTCTCCTCCCCTTTCCTTGTGTCATGCTGTATTTCTTTTACATCCCTGTCTTCCCATCCTGTCTACCCCCTTGTCACACCATGTGTGTTTGTGTCTATGTATGGATGGGTTGATGGCTAATTTAGCTGGTACTTGTGACTAGTGACAATAAAGGGCTTACTACTACTACTACTACTACTACTACTACATTGTAATAACATCCACATGCTGCTATGCTAACTGTAGCGCTAAGTGTGAGGTGTTGTGTTTGTCAGTGCAGGCTGGGATGTCCCAGGCTAAACCAGGCTAACACTAGCTCTAACGCTAAGTGTCAGACATGCTCTTTGTTGTCAGTGTAGACTGTGATTTGTGATTTCCGAGCTGTTCTGTATGCACACGGCACGTTGGGGTCTGGTCTGTCCTCTACTTTATGGAAGCTGCCACATTGGTCCTCACATAGGGTCATTTTTAAAGGACAAAAGAAAAAAAAATCGTTTAAATTTTTTTTCCTGTCCAGATAGGAGCTCTGCTAAATGTTAATGCTCAGTGTCACACACTATCTTCGTCAGAGCGGAGCGGAGTATGATTTGGAGTGTGGCTGTTTTGTATGCTGTCCTCTACCCAGGGTCATTTTAAAGGACAAAAGAATAAAAAAGCACTTTTCGAAATTTCTCCGTCCAGAGAGAAGCGCTAATACATGCTAACGCTAACGCTAAGTGACTTCAAGACTGATCTGCGTTTCCAGAGCGCTGCCATTGGCGCCCTTCAGGAGGCCAGCGAGGCATACCTGGTGGGTCTGTTTCGAGGACACCAACCTGTGTGCCATCCACGCCAAGAGGGTCACCATTATGCCCAAGGATTTATCCAGCTGGCTCGCAGGATAAGTGGCGAGAGGGCCTAAACCCGCCAGCCAGCCTCTGGGCCCTCTACGGAGGATTCTGCATATTTATCATATTTTACACGATTGTGGACATTTTTATTTCTTGTACCTATTTTCTCTTCCTTCCTTCCTACGTTTAATTGTATTTTATTTTAAAATTTGTGTAAAGCACATTGAACTGCATTTATGTATGAAATGCGCTATACAAATAAATTTGACTTGACTTGTGAGCTGGTCACTTCCCAGACTGCTCTCTCTCTCTTTCTCTCTCTCTTTTGCTCTCTCTCTCTTTCTCTCTCTCTCACTCTCTCACCCTCTCTCACTCTCTTTCTCTCTCTCTCTCTCTGTCTCCCTCTCTCTGTCTTTCTCTCTCTTGTGCTCTGTCTCTCTCCCTCTCTCTGTGTTTCCCTTTCTCTGTCTGTCTGTCTGTCTGTCTCTCTCTCTCCTCTCTCTCTCTCTCTCTCTCTTTCTCGGACGTCCTTCTGGAACCCCCCTCTCCCCCCTCACTGGTTGCCCACCGCCACACACTCACAATAAACATAATGGGATTGGAAGCCTCTTATATAAATGGCCCTCTGGAGGGGCAGAGAGGA
>CM059275.1:13359914-13364914 GCA_030347295.1 Setipinna tenuifilis
CTCTCCTCTTTTCTCCCTCACTCCTCTCTCCTCCTCCCTCCTCCTCCTCCTCCTCCTCCTCTCCGGTATTCCTCTCCTCTCGGGCAGACGGAGTGCTGCAGCATCCGCGGAGCGAGAGAGGTGGCGTGGCGTCAGAGAGAGAGAGAGAGAGAGAGAGCGAGCGCACGCACGAGAGAGGAGAGCAAGCGAGAGAGCGAGAGTGTGTGCGTGGCATCGGAGGAGTGCGAGTGCGAGTGTGTGTGTGTGCGTGAGTGTGAGCACCAGCACCAGCTCCGTCTCCGTCTCCGTCTCAGGCTCCATCGCCGTCTCTGTCTCGCCGCTCCGTCTCCGTCTCCAGCTCCAGCTCCAGGAGGGGGACATCCGCGCACAGCCTGCCCGCTCCAGGAGCCTCTGGGCTGGGACACGGCCGGGGAAGAGCTGGCTGGGAGGTGAGGTGGTGGTGGTGGTAGTGGGAGCGCAGCGCGCTATGATATGAACCAGGCTGCAGAGCTCCATCTCCAGCGCTGAGGGCTGAGAGCCACCAACAGGCACCCCAGCAGACGGACACACGCTCAGGCAGAGCGACGGACAGGCAGGCAGGCGGGCGGACGGACAGAGAGGCGCACCGACGGACGGACGGACGGAGGCTCCAAGACTGACAGGCGAAACACAGACGCCGGGAAGGAGAAGAGACGAGAAAGAGAGAAAAGAGGGAGGAGAAGAAGGAGAAGTGAGCGAGGAGGAGGAGAGGGACTGCAGCTGGAAGCGCTCAGCTCAGGCAGATTTACACACCAGGAGCGATCTGTTCTGTTCTGTTCTCCTCGTCTTCTTCCCTCCTCTCTTTCACCACACACACGCACACACACACACACACGCAGGCAGGAACGCGCACTCGCTCGCACACTCACTCACACACACACACACCCCCACTGGCGGCTCCTAGCGAGCCTTGGATGATAACAGCGCAGAGGAGAGGAGAGGAGAGGAGAGGAGAGGGGACCAGCACAACACCAGCACACCAGGAGGGGGTCGTTGTCGTTGCCCGGGACAACAGACTGGATTTCCACCTGGAGACTTAGAGGCAGATCCTCTAGAGGCAGACAGAGAGCCAGAGAGGCAGAGGCAGAGAAGAGGCAGAGAGAGAAGGAGCGAAGGAAGGAAGGAGAGAAGGCAGCAGAGAGACTGAAGGAGAGGAGAGAGAGAGAGAGAAAGAGACACAGAGAGAGCTAGAGAGGAGAGGGGTGAGCTGAGCAGAGAGGAGGCACCATGGCGAGGCTGAACTGGTGCTTGGCTGCCTTCATCAGCTGGGGCAAATTCCTCTTCTCCTGCTTCTTCCCCCTGCGTTCGTCCAGGAGGGACCAGGTAAGGCGCTATCCCACAATCCCTCTCTTCTCTGACTGACCCCCCCACCCCCCCCTTGCATCTGGCACCTGGGCGTCTGGCCGACCGACCGAACGCGCGCCTGTCTTGGGGGGTGTTGGGGGTGTGGGGGGGGGGTGGGGGGAGGGCTGGTGTTGGGGTTTGGATTTTCTTCTGGGGGGGGCGGGGGGGGGGGGTCACCTTGCGCAGTACAGTACCATGCCTGATCATGGTGCAGGAGTGGAGGAGCCGTGCCGAGCCGAGCCGTCTTCTGTCCCATCCCCCTGAACACACACACACACACACAGATCAAATGCACACGCTGGCACGTGATGACTGCATTTGTGGCGTGGATCACCTCTGGTTCACCGTGTGTGTGTGTGCGCTGTTGTGTATGACGTACCAACATACACACCTGTTCTGCAACCGCCACCTCCACCAGCGCGGCTCGACCGCACAGCGTTGCAGACCTGTGTTCCTTGAAACACACACCTCCCTCGATGTCATTCTGCATCCATCCGTTTCTCTCTCTCTCTCTCCTCCTCCTCCTCCTCCCCCCATCACCCCCCCTCCTCCCTCCTCCCTCCATCCATCCCCCCCTCACTGGATCTCCATAGTGCTACAGCATTAACCCGCTGTGCCCCCCCCCCACCCCCCACGTCTAACGCAATAAATGCCATTATCAATGCAGTGGCACTGTCAAAGCAATGTGTGTGTCTCTCTCATTCACTCACTCTCAGTGTGCGTGTGTATGTGAGTGTGTGTGTGTGTGAGTGTATGTGTGTATATGTGTGTATGTGTGTGTGCGTGTGTGTGTGTGTGTGTGTGTGCGCGTGTGTGTGTGTGCGTACATGTGTGTGTGTGTGTATATGTGTGTGTATATGTGTGTATGCGTGTGTGTGTGTTTGTGTGTGTATATGTGTGTATGCATGCGTGTATATGTGTGTATGCATGTGTGTGTGTGTGTGTGTGTGTGTGTGTGAAGGTGTGTGCCTAATGTGTGAAGCTGCAATCAATCATTTGTTCTACGACATTCCAAAAAAGCTCAGCTCCCCTCATGGACAGAAACACTCTTTATGCGCGTGATCAGATAGCCGGCCTGCCCCAGCACGATAAAGGCTGTGTGTGTGTGTGTGTGTGTGTGTGTGTGTGTGTGTGTGTGTGTGTGTGTGTGTTGTGCAGCGGGAGGATTTTATAGCTTTTTTTGGGGGGGTTTGTGGTTTGCGGCTGTGCTGTGCAAAAAGCATAGCGCTCTTGAGACCAGTCCATTGCATTGAGCTAATCTCCCCAAACACACACACACACACACATGCACACACACACACACACACACACACACACACAGGGGGAGCCTGCAGGCGTATTCTCATGGTCTCGTGGTTAATTGGACGTCATGCGTTTGCGGAGGGGATTTGGAGCGGGTTGAGCACTGCAGTGATTGCCTTATTATTTCCATTTCCATACTTCAATAGGGCCCCCTGCTCTCTTCCTAACGTTACCCCCCCCCCCCCTTTCCCGCACCCCCCTTGCTTTTTTCATCCCCCCCCCCCTCCCCGTGTGCCCCCCCGCTCTCTTCTTAACATACCCCCCCTCCCCGCACCCCCTCGCTTGCCTCCCCCTGCTCTCTTCTTAACGTACCCCCCCCTTCTCCGCACCCCCCCTTGCTCCCTTCCAAACGGACCGCCCCCGCCCCCTCCACCCCCTCCTCGTACAGCCCCCTAGTTCTCCCTCTTAACGTACCCCCCCCCCCCCCCCATGCACCCCCCCCCCCCTCTGCTTTTTCTCTTACGTACCCTCCTCCCCACTCTCGCTTGCCTCTCTCTGCATTGGGGACACATACAAACCGTTACACAGCTCCTGCGTATAGGGCAGGTGGTTAGAGATGGCCACTGTGTGTGTGTGTGTGTGTGTGTGTGTGTGTGTGTTTCCGTGTGTGTGTGTAATGTGTGATTAGGGGTCAAGCTGTGATTAGGTTGGTCTTTATTAGCCTCGTCATTGGCCTGACGATGTGTCTACTGCAGCAACCCCCCCGCTACACACACACACACACACACACACACCTCACCCCCCCAACACACACCACCACCACCACCACCACACATGCCGCAGAATGCTCTCTCTTATCCCACCCCCAGTATTTTCATTTTCTCTTTCTCTCTCTCTCTTATTCTTTCTCTGTTTCTCTATCCATTCTTTCATTTTGCTGTATCCCCTCTTAGTTCTGGGTCTCTATGTCTGTCTGTCTGTCTCTCTCTCTCTCTACCTCTCTTTCTCTCTATTTCTCATCCTTCTCTTTACCTCTCCCTCACCTCTCCTCTGGTCTGCTTCCCTGATTCAACCTCCCTCTCTCTTTCTCTCTCTCTGTCTTTCTTTCTCTCTCTCTCTCTCTCTCCCTCTCTTCTCTTTCTCTCTCTCTGTCTTTCTTTCTTTCTCTCTCCCTCTCTTCTCTTTCTCTCTCTCTCTATTTCTCATCCTTCTCTTTACCTCTCCCTCACCTCTCCTCTTGTCTGCTTCCCTGATTCAACCTCCATCTCTCTCTCTCTCTCTCTCCCTCTTTATGTCTTCCTATTGCTGCTGTGATATTGTCCCTGTGTGTTTGTGTCATATGTACGCATACAGACGCATTAGCCCTATTCCTCATGTGTGTTTCTCTCATTGTACGCATACATGCGCATTGGCCATAGTCACTCCTCAGTTTCACTCTTTTCACTGTCTCTCTCTTACACTGTTTCTGTCCCTCTCTTCTCTCTTTCTATCCCTCTCTCCTCTCTTTTTACTCCTCTCTTTCTCATGTGTATTTCTCTCATTGTACGCATACATGCGCATTGGCTATATTCAGTCCTCACTTTCACTCTTTCACTCTCTCACCTCCCTAATTTCTCACTGGCGTTTTCACTGTCCCTCTCTTCCACTGTTTCTGTCCCTCTCTTTTCTCTTTCTATCCCTCTCTCCTCTCTTTCTAGCCCTCTCTCCACTCTTTCTGTTTTTTGTTTTATCCCTCTTTCGACTGCTCTGCCATTCTTTTTGTCTTCTCACCCTACCTATTGTCAGTCTTCACTGCAGCTCTATTCTCTACCTCTTTATCTCTCTCTTTCACTCTCTGTACTTCTCTCACTCTCTCTCTACCTCTCTATATCTCTCTTTCACTCTCTCTATCTCTCTTTCTTTCTCTGTCTCTTTTCTGTCCTCACTGCAGCCCTTCTCTCTTTCTCTCTCTGTCTCTACCTCTCTATCTCTCTCTTTCACTCTCTCTCTGTCTCTCTCTTTCTTTCTTTCTTTCTGTCTCTTTTCTATGTCCTCACAGCAGGCCTCCTCTCTCTACTCTCTACCTCTCTATCTCTCTCTCATATGAGATTCTATGTCTCTCTCCCTCTCTCTGTCTTTCTCTCTCCCTCTCTCATATGAGATTCTATGTCTCTCTCTCATTCTCCCTCTCTCTCTCATATAGTGTCTATGTCTCTCTCTCATTCTCCCTCTCTCTCTCATATAGTCTCTATGTCTCTCTCTCATCCTCCCCCTGGCCAGCAGCTTCATCCCCCTGCGGACTGCACTCTTGTGAGGAGACCCCTCCCATTCTCTCACACACACACACACACACACACACACACACACACACACACACACACCTTCCATTCTCACACTCTTTCACACGTATGGAGGAT
>CM059275.1:13369914-13389914 GCA_030347295.1 Setipinna tenuifilis
GTGTGTGTGTGTGTGAGTGAAGAACAGCTATTGTGGTGAGCTATGCGGTCGTAAGTGGTGTAAACCAAGACTGCAAAAGGAGAAAGCTGATTTGTGTGGGTCAGAGTGTGTGTGTGTGTGTGTGTGTGTGAGTGTGTGTAGGAGAAGGCTGATTTGTCTGGGTCGGAGGAGTGTGTATATGTGTGTGTGTGTGTGTGTGTGTGTGTGTGTGTGTGTGTGTGTGTGTGTGTGTGTGTGTGATGAATGAGATGTTGTTCCTGGCATTAGAGGGGACATCTGATTTATTCTTTCCGCTAACGACCGCTAACATTTGCATTTGCATCTCTGAGAGTGCGGCCCAAACATCCTCTCTGACATTGGCAGGAAGTGTGTGAGTGTGTGTGTGAGTGTGTGTGTGTGTGTGTGTGTGTGTGTGTGAGTGTGAGTGTGTGAATGTGTGAGTGTGTGTGTGGGTGTGTGTGTGTGTGTGTGTGTGTGCTCCTGCACGTGTAAATAAATGAGGATGAGGATGGTGGTGATGATGATGATGGTGATGATGGTGATGGTGATGTCTTGGCACAAGATGGTTTCCTCGAAAACCCTCCTGGCTGGACGACTTTTCCCAGTTTAATCTGGATATGCGTAAGGGCCGTTTATTTGCTTTAAGTGTCACAAATAGGCTGTAGCTATAAACATGTCACCCAGGCTTTTCTGTGCCTCTGCTCCAGCCAGTAGGGAGATTTGTGCCTTTTGACTTTTTGGATACCGGACAGAATTTGCGTTCTCCATTACGTTTGGGGAACCGATGACGTCGGAACACCGGTCATGGTCTAGGCCAAGACGAGTCCCACAGAGGCGGCCTGGTGAGATTTGGTGAGATTTTGGAGAACACAATGCCATTTTTTATTGTGCAATATCAACCTATTTTGACCCATTTTAATAATTTAAACAATTTATTTTTAAGGCTGTTTAATCATAAGGAGTGGGAGGTCTGGTGTGCTACAGTGCAAAAGTATTTTCAGTGTTTCAGTATTTTTTTTAAAGGTATAAACTGACCCTCTGATGTAGCTTTGATGATGCCACACTAAAGATGTCTGCCTTCAGGGCTATGTTGGCTTTGATGATACCACACTAAACATGTCTACCTTTATACCTGTGTTGTTCATGGGTTCATAAGGTGATGCCACATCAAAGATGTCTGCCTTCAGGGCTGTGTTGGCTTTGGTGATGCCACGCCAAAGATGGCTACCCTAAGGGCTGTGATGGCTTTGGTGATGCCACACCAAAGATGTCTGCCTGCAGGGCTGTGTTGGCTTTGATGTTGCCACGCCAAAGATGGCTACCCTTAGGGCTGTGTTGGCTTTTGTGATGCCACGCCAAAGATGGCTACCCTTAGGCCTGTGTTGGCCTTGGTGATGCCACGCCAAAGATGGCTACCTTAAGAGTACTTGAGGTGCTGTTGTACCAGATATGTCTCCTGCAAGGGTGTGCTGGCTTTGGTGATGCCACGCCAAAGATGGCTACCCTTAGGGCTGTGTTGACTTTGATGATGCCACGCCAAAGATGGCTACCCTTAGGGCTGTGTTGGCTTTGGTGATGCCACGCCAAAGATGGCTACCCTTAGGGCTGTGATGGCTTTGGTGATGCCACGCCAAAGATGTCTGCCCTAAGGGCTGTGATGGCTTTGGTGATGCCACGCCAAAGATGTCTGCCTTCAGGGCTGTGTTGGCTTTGGTGATGCCACGCCAAAGATGGCTACCTTAAGAGTACTTGAGGTGCTGTTGTACCAGATATGTCTCCTGCAGGGCTGTGTTGGCTTTGGTGATGCCACGCCAAAGATGTCTGCCCTAAGGCCCGTGTCGTACATGAGTGCATGTGTAGGTGTCCTATTTCAGGACTTCCAGACTGGTCGCCATCTGTAAGTCTCCTCAGGAGTGCCGTCATCACCCCCCCAAAGAAGCAAAACACAGACCTGCTCTCTGTGCCCCATTAGAGTTTCTCTTCTTTTCCAAAGTGTGTGTTTGAGTGTGTGTGGGTGCGTGTGTGTTTTCTAAAGTGTGTGTTTGAGCGTAACGTAAGACGCTTGCGGTTTGTAACGGAGCTCTTTAGTGCCGGCCGAGTGGGGGGGCTTGTGGTCTGTGTGCTTCGGTGGGGATCTGCACACACACACACACACACACACACAAACACACACACACACACACAATGGGTGGGCTTGTGGTCTGTGTGCTTAGGTGGGGATCTGCGGTGTGTGTGGTAGCCATTAACATGAACCGGACTCTGGGAGAATGGAATGGAAGGAGGGGGCTGGGGGGGCCTTGGTAGTGGGGGGGGGCACCGAGATGGCTTTGTTTGCTTAGGAGGGGGTGAGAGTAACTGGGTGATTGGCATTTTCTTTTTGAGACAGGGTGGGGTGGAATATTTGTGTGTGTGTGTGTGTGCGGGGATGTTAAAGGTCAGGGTGTAACTTTGGTTTTCTCACTGCTGCAGTGACATTGATGATATGATTTGCCACTGCTGCCAGATGTGAGTGTGTGTGTGTGTGTGAGAGAGAGGTGAGTGTGTGAGAGAGAGAGAGTTTGGAATGAAGTATGCCTCTAGCATGCCGCAGACACTCCCAGTGATGTCAGCTATCCCCAGGCTCTGTGTGTGTGTGTGTGTGTGTGTGTGTGTGTGTGTGTGTGTGTGTGTGTGTGTGTGTGTGTGTGTGTGTGTGTGTGTGTGTGTTTGTGTGTGTTCGCGTGTGTGTGTGTGTGTGTGTGTTCGTGAGTGTTTCAGTCCAGATGGAGAACTGGCAACAGCCTTCACCAGCACAGTGAACAAAGAGATGGCACAGCATCAAACACACACACACACACACACACACACACATGCCCTGAGGGTGGCCAATGAGAGTGTGCCATGTTCCCAGCGATGTGACACGGGCTCCTCTGCGTTCTGTGTTCCGTGTGGCAGTGCCAGGTTCCGTGTGTGAACCACACCTCATCCCTCACTGCCTCCCTGCATCATCATCTAGAACACCAGTGGGAACATCACGGCTCTCCTGAGGAACCCAACGCTGTGCCGTATTATAGGCACCTAAAGATACTGTACGCACGCATGCTGTATAGTGCTGCTTCTCATTCTGCTTGCTTTCATTTATTTTAACTTCGAGAGTCAGTCTTGATTTGCTTTTGAATTTCTGCACAGCATTGTTGCCATGCCTTGCCAGTAGGCCTACACACCTCTCCTCTCTTCCCTGTGCTTCACACACACACACACCACACACACACACACAGAAAATGTCAACCTTTAGCAGCCACTGACAAATAAATGGTAAAGTTCTCAATTGTAAATTGGTATTTCTAGCAGCGACTTTCATATTTTACCAGCATTTGGCTGGTGGCTGGTGCCAATTTCCATCCCTGACACACACACACACACACACACACACACACACACACACACACACACACACACTCATGTCTCCTCTCTTCTCTGTGGTTCAGACACCCACACACACACACACACACACACACACACGCACACACATGCTCATGTCTTCTCTCCCCCCGGTGGTTGGTTCTGCCCCCAGTGCTGACCCAGATAGCCGTCCAGGACCAATCTGGCCAATGGGGGTGCAGGTCGGATCTGGCCAATCAGAGTGAGGGTCTGCCTGATCTGGCCAATCAGGGTGTGGGTCTGATCTGGCCAATGGGAGTGCGTGTCTGTGTGATTTGGCCAATGGGGGTGGGTCTGTGTGATCTGGCCAATGGGGTGCGGCTCTGATCTGGGCGAGTCTGGGCCGGGTCTGTGCCAGAGGCGGACAGGCTCATGTCAGGCATCCTGCAGAGAGCCGTTTGTAAATGGCAGGGGGTATATTGTGGATAAAGGGGGTGTAAGTGTGTGTTTGTGTGTAAGTGTGTGTGTGGGTGGGTGTGTGTGTGTGTGTGTGTGTGTGTGTGTGTGTGCGCGCACTTGCCAACATGGCACCCAGAGTGTTGGTCCCCCAGAGACAGAGAGAGAAGGTTAGAGGGACACCACTCCCCGCCTTCTCATCAAAAAACCACCCCCACCTCACACACACACACACACACACCCATCACACACACACACACACACATGCGCACACACACACACACACCAATCAGCTCGCTTCATTGGGCACGTCCAGAGCAAAAAGCAGTGCAATTGAAGGTCAAAGCTGAAAAATGGAGAGAGTGAGAGAGAGAGAGAGAGAGGGAGAGAGAGAGAGAGAGAGCAAGAGCGAGAAAGACAGATAGACAGAGAGGAGAAAAAGAAAAAGTGTGAAGGAAATGACACAGCGGCCATGTTGTTTTCTTATTTGGCCCTGGCTCTCTTCTCTCCTGGACTGTCTCCTCTTCCTGGTCTTTCCTCTTTCCTGTTCTCTCTTCTCTCCTGTTCTGTCTTCTCCCCTGGTCTCTCTTCTCCACGCAGGGTAAGACTTGACTCTCTTCTGGTCTCTCTTCTCTCCTGCTCTCTCTTCTCTCCTGCTCTCTCCTCTCTCCTTGTCTTTCCTGCTCTGTCTTCTCTCCTTGTCTCTTCTCTTTCCTGTTCTCTCCTCTCTCCTTGTCTCTCCTCTCTCCTGATCTCTCTTCTCTTCTGTTCTCTCTTCTCTACTGGTCTCCCCTTTCTATGCAGGGTAAGACTCGACTCCATCGTCCCAGTCTGAGCATGTTGTTTGGCTTACGGAAGAGGCTGGTGTACTTAGCCATCTCGTGTGTCTCTTTTAAGGAGGGAAAAACACATTATCTGTCAATCTGCCTGCCTGACTGTCTGTCTGTCTGTCTGTATGTATGTATGTATGTCTATCTATCTGGCTGTTTCCAAACAGTCAGAAGTTAAAGCAAGACAGTCTCGGCCTTGTAACCAGGACACCATTGTGGACTGGGCCAGGTCATATACTCCTGCTTCCATTCAGGAAGATGAATTGAAAGTGTATTCCGTAGGCTGTGAGGCTCAAAAAATCACTATTTTATCAGGATATAAGCTGTTTCTTTAGGTGGTGCGTCTGTATTTCAAAAACCTGCTCACTGATTGAGTGATTAAATGATTGAATGAGTTTCAGAAAATTAGATTGACCTCTATAGGTTTAGCTTAGTGTACTATTGTGTTTGGCAGTTCAATTAAATGGACTGATTAGAGCATAGTCAGCAAAGAGTGTTTTGCTGCAGTAGAGGCTTGAGTGCTCGTGAGTGACCACTAGAGGCTGGTGGTGGCACTGCAGGGATGATGAATTTAGACCAGTTAGAGGACATTTATGAGAGAAACAGAACTATGTGAAAAGCCATGAATCAGCATGGTTGGAAACACACACACACACACACACACACACACAGACGTACGCATACCTGCAAATATATTACAATAATAGAAGGGTGCATATACACACAAACACACACAGACACACACACACACGCGTACACACACACACACGCACAAACGTACGCATACAGATGAACAAAGTGAAGTGCGTCTGTGTGTGAGAGAGAGAGAGAGAGAGAGAGAAAGAGAGAGAGAGAGAAAGAGAGAGAAAAGAGAGAGAGAGAACAGCTCTCTCCAGCTCCATCTCCAGCTTTTATCCCCACACAAATTCCTGGAAGGCATCTCATTCCTCACATACACACACACACACACACACACACACACACACACACACACTCTCATTCTTCTACAGCTTGCAGAGGCTGACTCTGACACAGCAGTTAGACACACAGACACATACACACGCATGCACAGCACACACACACACACACACACACCCCACACAGAGTTTCACAGGAAGCTGTGTGTTGTCACAGACAAAGATGTGGAGTATGTGTGCGTGTGTGTGTGTGCGTGTTTCTGTGCGTGTGCATGCGTGTGTATGTGTCTGTGTGTCAAAGAGAGATCACAACTGCTCTGTCAGAGTCAACCTCTGCAGGCTGTTTAGCAGAATGAGAGGTGTGAGTGTGTGTGTGTGTGTGTGTGTGAAGAATGAGATGCCTTCTAAGAATTTGTGTGGGGATATTTTTTTTTGCGGCCTACCGCCCTGTTCTCTCTCTCTCTCACACACACACACATACACACACACACACACACACACACACACACACACTGGTCCTCAGATCCAGCTCCCCTCACTGGGCCATCCTGCTCCTTCACTGGGGTCTCCAGCTCTCCAAAACTGGAGATATGTTCTTCTTGTGGCCTACCGCCCTGTTCTCTCTCTCTCTCTCTCTCTCTCTCTCTCTCTCTCTCTCTCTCACACACACACACACACACACACACACACACACACACACACACACACACACACACACATGGCCTGAGATGCAGCTCCCTCATTGGGCCATCCAGCTCCCTCACTGGGGTCTCCAGCTCTCCAAAACCAGTTTTTGAACCAGGCTGTAAATGCGTTTATTTTCACTGTGAAAATTGACTTTTTAACATGGAGTCTATGGGGAGTTGCTCGCTTCTGCAGCCAGCCCCCAATGGTCGTGTGGGGTACTGCAGCTTTAGAACATTCAGTTTGGGCTTCATTGTTTAGCCTGGAATGTTGGCGCTTGTACAGAACATGGCCACTACTGAAATTGGGAGAGGTAGGGGTAAAGTGCAAGGCAAAGCAAAGCAGTGTGTGTGTGTGTGTGTGTGTGTGTGTGTGTGTGTGTGTGTGTGTAAATGGTGCTGGGGGGGGGGTAGGGGTAAAGTGCAAGGCCAGGCAAAGCAAGTGCAAGGCAAGGCAAAGCAAAGCAGTGTGTGTGTGTGTGTGTGTGTTTGTGTGTGTGTGTATGGTGTTGGGGGTGTGTGTGTGGGTACTGCAAGGCAAAGCAAGCAGAGTCTGTCCCATGGAGCCCTGAGCACACGGGCCCTAATTGCTTTGCCATGGTTCCCAGCACTCAGCTAGAGCTCGCAGTTATTGTAGTAGCACAGCAGTGACCTGCTCACACACACACACACACACTCACACACACACTCACACACACGCGCGCACGCACACGTACACACACACACACACACACACACTCACACACACTCACACACACACACACACACACACACACACACACACACACGCACGCACACGTACACACACACAGTCACACACACACGCACACACACACACAGACACACACACAACAAACAAGATTTTAATCACTGCGCTTTCACACACACACCGGGAGGAAAAGATGATTTCTGTAGTCATATCTTGCCCTTTTGTCATCATAGTACACATATTAATACGTCAGGCTTCTTCACTTTATTATAGCGTCAGTACTTTGATGTCTTGGACTTAGATTTGGAAATAAACATGGTTCTGATTCTGATATCATACATGGGTCTCTGAGTGGCTTTGAAGAGCTAGCATGATGAAAAATTAGCATGAGGATAAACTAGCATGATAGAGAGCTAGCATGAGAAAGAGCTAGCATAATGAAAAACTAGCATTATAAAGAGCTAGCATAATGAAGTGCTAGCATGATAAAAAACTAGCATTATAAAGAGCTAGCATGAGAAGGGCTAGCATGAGGAAGAGCTAGGATGATGAAGAGCTAGCATGATAAAGTGGTAGCGTGAGAAAGAGCTATCATGGGGATAAGCTAGCATGATGCTCCCTGCACAGGGATTTTGCCTCCATGTCATGAGAAAGAGAGAGAGAGAGAGAGAGAGAGAGAGAGAGAGAGAGAGAGAGAGAGAGAGAGAGAAAGGGATAGAGAGAGGGAGTGGGAAAAAGGAGAGAGAGATACAGATAGAGAGAGAGAGAGAGAGAGAGAGAGAGGGTGAGAGCGAGGTAGAAAGTCGATGAAAAATTTAAGTGGTGTTAGTATAGACATGAACGAGCAGCCACACAGAAATGGGATAGAAGGAGACAAGGAGTACAGCAAGAGAGAGAGAGAGATGGAGAGAGAGATGGAGAGAGAGAGATAGGGGAGAGAGATGGAGAAAGAGAGAGGAAGGGAGGGTGGGATAGAAAGAAGGAGACAAGGAGTACAGCAAGAGAGAGAGAGAGATGGAGAGAGAGATGGAGAGAGAGAGAGGAAGGGAGGGTGGGATAGAAAGAAGGAGACAAGGAGTACAGCAAGAGAGGGAGAGAGAGATGGAGAGAGAGAGAGAGAGATAGGGGAGAGAGAGAGGGAAGACAGAAGGAGGATAGTTGGGATAGCAAGAGAGGTATAGGGAAAGGGAGAAAGAGAGGGACAGAGGCTAGGATAGAAAGAGAGAAAGAGAAAGAGGGGATGAAGGCTGGGATAGTAAGAGAGAGAGAGAGATGGAGAGAGATAGGGGAGAGAGAGAGGGAAGACAGAAGGAGGATAGTTGGGATAGCAAGAGAGGTATAGGGAAAGAGAGAAAGAGAGGGACAGAGGCTAGGATAGAAAGAGAGAGAGAGAGAAAGAGGGGATTAAGGCTGGGATAGTAAGAGAGAGCGAGAGAGAGAGAGAGAGATTCAGAGAGGGGTGGGATGAGGGAGAAAGAAAAAGGAGAAATCGTGAGGGCACAAATGTGGACGCCTCCATCTGCAAATGTAGATGCCCCTGGGGAAGACGAGAGGAGGAAGAGAGAGTGAGACTGGGGAAGATGAGAGGAGGGAGAGAGAGGGGAGGATGAGAGGAGGAAGAGAGTGAGACTGGAGGATGAAAGGAGGGAGATAAAGAAAGACTGGAGGATGAGAGGAGAGAGAGGCAGACTGGAAGATGACAGGAGGGAGAGAGAGTGGAGGATGAGAGGATGGAGAGAGAGACAGGCTGGAAGATGACAGAAAGGAGAGAGTGGAGGATGAGAGGAGAGAAGGAAGAGAGAGAGTGGAGGATGAGAGGAGGGGGTTAGTGAGAGAGCCTGGAGGATGAGATGAGAGGGAGGGGAGGGGGGTTGGGGGGGTGGAGAGTAGTAGTTTGGGGGGGTTTTGCAGGGGAGGGTAAATAAAAGCCAGATTACAGTCACACCCCCCCCCTAAACACATCTCTGGAGTTCAGCAGCCTGACCCAAACAAACAGTGTGTGTGTGTGTGTTTTCTGTATGTATGTGTGGGAGAGATAGAAAGAGAGTGTGTGTGTGTGTGTGTGTGTGTGTGTGTGTGTGTGTGTGTGTGTGTCCGTATTTATGTGTGAGAGATAGAAAGTGACTGTGTGTGTGTGTAATGTGTGTGTGTGTGTGTGTGTGTGTGTGTGTGTTGATATGTTTGTATTTCTGTATGTATGTGTGGGAGAGATAGAAAGTGACAGAGTGTGTGTGTGTGTGTGTGTGTGTGTGTGCATGCGAGAGGCAGAGAGAGCAAGAGAGAGAGAGAGGGCAGAGTGTGTGTAAAAGCCAGAACAAGAGTCAATGTGAAGGGGTGGAAGTGAGTGAAAAAAAGAAAAAGGCTACATGTGTGTGAGAGACAGAGAGAGAGAGAGTGTGAGAGAGTGAGCAAGAGAGCGAGGGAGAGAGAGAGCGAGAGAGCAGGAGAGGCAGAAGGGAAAAGAGGGAAAAACGAGTGAGGGGGATGGAGTTAACCAGAGCAAGAGAGAGAAGGTGAAGAAAGGAGTCACAGCTGCAGCCTGTCTCTTTTTAGCCTCTCTCTCTCTCTTTTCTCCTTTCTCTTTTTCTATCCCTCCCTCTCTCCCTTCCTCTCCTCCCTGAGTTGTGTCATGGATTTCCCTGGCCTGGGGGGGGTGCAGCTTTTGGGAATATCGGCTGTGTTTTGGGACTGTCGGGAATGCCGGAGTGAGGAGCGCTGACCTTCCTCAGGATGCCTTCCGTGTCCCTCGGACTCCCGGCCGCACTCGCGGGCCGCACCAGAACCTGGGTCTGCCTGTCCTGCATGTTCTGGGTGAGCTGAGTGTGTGTGTGTGTGTGTGTGTGTGTGTGTGTGTGTGTGTGTGTGTGTGTGTGTGCGTACTGTAGCACCTATCCACATCTGGACTCAGATCGGGGTGTTGGTCAAGACTGTAATGTTCAAGGTTACAGGAGGAGGCTGTAGAGACTGATTCCAGATCAGGCAACGCAAGGCCAGTTTATTTTTATAGCACATTTCATTAACAAGGGCAGTTCAATGTGCTTAACAAAAATAAAAGCAGAGAACGATATGTAAAAGCATAACTGATAACCTAAGTGTAAGTTAAATGAGTGCTATGTTGATCCTGTGAGGAGCCGAGGTGTGTGTAGGCTGTGTATCAGGGGTGTGTTTGGAGACATACTGTAGAATACAGTAGAAGGCGTGATGGAGCAATCCAATGTGCTGTTCACTTTGGGACTTTTAGTTCTCTTTTAAAAGCACCAAGAATATGTAGGCCTATGGCATTTATATATAGCGTTTTACATGTTATTTTTATTATTTCTGAAGTCATGTTCTAGGTTCTCAGTGGTGTGTGTGTGTGTGTGATATTTTCCACTGTGGAGGTTTGTAAGTCTGTGTTCTGCTCAGGTGTGCTGCCTGCTGCCACTTTCTGTGTGTGTGTGTGTGTGTGTGTGTTTATATTGGACTAGTCAGGTGTTCTGTTCTCCTTCTTTCTTTCTCTCTCTTTCTCTTCACCTCTCTCCCTCTCTCCCTGTGTGTGTGTGTGTGTGTGTGTTTGTATTGGACTAGTCAGGTGTGCTGTTCTCCCTCATTCTTTCTCTCTCTTTCTCTCCACCTCTCTCTCCATCTCTCTCCATCTCTCTCTTTCTCTCTCTCTCTCTCTCTCGCTGTGTGTGTGTGTGTGTGTGTGTGTGTGTGTGTGTGTGTGTGTGTGTGTGTTGGACTGGTGGTGGATTTCTGACAGCTGGGAGTGAGTCACCATGGCATTGTGTGCAGCCTGCCTGCCTGCTTGGCTTTCTCCCTCTCCTTGCCTGCCTGGAGTGTGTGTGTGTGTGTGTGTGTGTGTGTGTGTGTGTGTGTGTGTGTGTGTGCACACTGTGTGCCTGGCTCTCTACCTCTTTCTCCATTGGCTGGCTGGTGCATCTTAAGCATGTGGCTGTGTGTGTATGTGTATGTGTGTGTGTGTGTGTGTGCGTGTGTGCGTCTTAAGCGTGTGACTGTGAGCTGCTCTCCACTCAGCTGCTATTTCTGTTCTCTTCTTGTATAATTTAACCGCCTGCTTTCCCCCTCTCTCTCACACACACATACACACACACACACTGCTTTCTCTTTCTCACACACACACACTGCTTTCCCTCTCTCACACACACAGAAACACAACACAGAGAAACAGAAAGAGGGAGAGAAAGAGGGATGGAGGTGGAGAGACAGAGAGAGAGAAAGAGAGGTAGAGAGAGGTAGAGAGAGAGGGCCGCTCACTCACCCCCCCCCCCCTTTGGCACGGCCGGGGTCAAGGGTCGCCCGACCCCTCTGTAGCAAAGCCCGTCGCGACGCTAATTAGCGTCTGGCTACAGCATACAGCAGTCGTAGGGCAAACAGGTGAGAGTGTGAAACACTACTGCTAGCATCCACATTAGCAACTTACTCTCTAATGAGTCTCTCACGTTCTCTCTCTCTCTCTCTCTCTCTCTCTCTCTCTCACACACACACACACACACAAACACTTTCTCTCTCTCTGTCTCTTTCTCTCACACTTTCTCTCTCTCTTTCTCACACCCTTTCTGTCTCTCTGTCTCTCTCTGTCTGTCTCTCACTCCTTTTCTGTCTGTCTCTCACTCCCTTTTTGTCTTTCTCTCTTTCACTCCCTATCTGTCTGTTTGTCTGAGTCTCTCTCTCGCTCTCTGTATGTTTTCCAATGCTATCTGTCTGTCTGTCTGTCTGTCTGCCTCTATCTGTCTCTTTCACTCCTTTTCTGTCTGTCTCTTTCTCACCCCCCCCCCCGTCTCTCTGTCTCTGTGTCAGTAGTGTGTGTGAGAGGGTCTGCTGTGGGGCGGGTGAATGTGAGGCGTTACTGTAAGGTGCTTTGGGAAAGGGCGTCATATAAATACAGTCTGTTTATGACGCCTGACGCCCGCCTTTTCACACAAACACACTCACACACACACACTTTGTGGAGGCAATCCCTAGCTTCATTACCGTGAAAAATAAATGTAGGGTCACAAGTGTATCCCAGTAGTCAGTAGTGTTTGAGTATGTGTGTGTGTGTGTGTGTGTGTGAGAGAGAGAGAGAGAGAGCATGTGATTGTGTGTGTGTGTATGTGAGTGTGTGTGTGAAAGAGACAGTATATGAGTGTGTGCGTGTGTGTGTGTGTGTGTGTGTGAGAGAGAGAGAGAGAGAGAGAGAGAGAGAGAGAGAAAGAGAGTGTGTGTGTGGTGTGTGTGTGTGTGTGTGTGTCAGCATCAGTCCCTCAGCAGGGCTGGAGGTAATGGCAGCACATTTGCACAACAGAAGACGGTGACGTAGGCGCTGACGTCAGTACAGCATACACACACACACACACACACACTCACATGGGCACACACACACTCACAGCACACACACACTCACACACATAACAGAAGATGGTGACGTAGACGCCAACGTCAGCGTAACATATATACACACACACACAGCACACACACACTCACATGGGCACACACACACTCACACACACAAAGTGCACAGCGCACAGCGCACAGAGTGGAGCACAGCAGCAGCATCATGGCAGAGTGGAGGAACAGGAAAAGGAGGAGGAGATAAAGGAGGAAAAGAAGGAAGAGGAGAAGAGGAGGAGAAGAGGGAGAGGAGGAGGAAGAGAAGAAGTGGAGGAGGATGAGAAGGAGAGGAGGAGAGGAGAAGGAGAGAAGGAGGAAGAGAGGAGAAGGAGAGGAGGTGTCATAGGAGAAGACTGAGAAGTGGAGGGAGAGGAAGAAAAGAAGGAAGAGGAGCAGGAAGAAGAAGGTTAGGAAGAGGAGGACAAGAAGGAGGAGGAAGAGGAGGAGGAAGTTGAGAAGGAGAAAAAGCAGAAGGAAGAAAGAAGGAAAAGAGAGAAGAAAGGAGATGCAGAAGAAGGAGGAGGTGTGCCTCCCTCTCTCCTCTCCTCCCTCCCCCTCGCCCCTCCTCCCTCTTTCCTCTCTTCCCTCTCCCCCTCCTTCCCTCCAATCCGATCCTCTCCCGTCCCTCCTCTCCACCCTCTCTCCTCTCCCTCTCCCCTCCTTTCTCCTCTTCCTCTCTCCCTCTCCCCTCCTCTCCTCTCCCTCTCTCCAATCCCCTCCTCTCCCCTCCTTCCTCTCCCTCTCCCTTCCCTCCCTCCTCTCTCCCCTCCTTTCCTCTCCCCTCTCTCCACCTCTCTCTCTCCCTCTCTCCTCCTCTCTCCTCTCCCCTCCTCTCTCATCTCCCTCTCTCTCCTCCCTCCCTCCTCTCTCCCCTACTCTCCTATCCCTCTCTCCACCTCTCTCCTCTCCCCTCCCTCCCTCCTCTCTGCCCCCTCTCTCCCCTCCTCTCCTCCAATCTCCTTCTCTCTCCTCTCCTCTCTCTCTCCTCCTCCCTCTGTGTAAATATTATCTCTGCACATAAACACACCCCAGCCCTGTGGGGACCAAGCGTGGCGTAGAGCTCCCCCAGTGTTACGTCACGGATCCTTGCCACCGTGCGCGCGTGTGTGTGTGTGTGTGTGTGTGTGTGTGTGTGTGTGCGTTTCTCATTTTAGTCTCAGATCAGGTGGTGAAAGGCAATGACGTACGAGTCCAATACCAAACAAATGTGTGCGTCATGGGTGTGTGTGTGTGTGTGTTTGTGTTTCTCATTTTAGTCTCAGATTAGGTGGTGACAGGCAGTGTGTCGGCGTCATGGGTGTGTGTGTGTTTGTGTGTGTGTGTGTGTGCGTGTGTGTGCGTGTGTGTGTATGTGTCTGTGCGTCATGGGTGTGTGTGTGTATGTGTGTGTGTGCATGTGTCTGTATGTGTCTGTGTGTCATGGGTGTGTGTGTGTGTGTGTGTGTGTGTGTGTGTGTGTGTGCACGCTGTAAAATCTGTCTCACTGGCCCCAAAGTCTTTGATGTGATGCAGTGACTACATGAGGATTTGAGGGTTACTCCTGACCCCCCCACCTCCTTGTAAAGACCAGACCTCTCTTTACCACCTCCCACCTTGTGTGTGTGTGTGTGTGTGTGTGTGTGTGTGTGTGTGTGTGTGTGTGTGTGTGTGTTTAGGATGGAGGCAGTGTGTGTGAGGTGAGGGGGTTATTAGCAGATGCAGGACACTGATGAGGAATGTTATAGTGAATAGGGCCTCAGTTTCAGATGACTAGGCTGGATACAGCTCTGAATTTCCTTTTGACCACACACACACACACACACACACACACGCACACTCTCTCTCTCTCTCTCTCTCTGTCAGACAGATATACACACACAGATAAACAAAAACTCACTGATATTATGTTCTTTGAATCAGTTTTTTTATACTCCCCCTCTCCAGTCCGTTCTTCATCCCAGTCTCTACAGTCTAGACACATTCTAGAGTCTTTTTGACACATTCTAGAGTTTTTTCAACACATTCTAGAGTCTTTCCAGACAGATTCTAAAGCTTTTCTCTTTACACAAGAAAGCAGAATCACTGCAGGAACAGCCATCTCTTAGTTCATAAAGATCCACTGACTCATGAAGATTACTGAAATGATGATGATGATGATGATGATGATGATGATGATGATGATGATGATGATGGTGATGATGATGACGGTGATGCTGATGTGAGGGGATATTGTGTGTGTGTGTGTGTGTGTGTGTGTGTGTGTGTGTGTGTGTGTGTATGTGTGTGTATGTGTGTGTCACTACACACACCACCTGTCCTGTCCCAGCATGGGAGCGGAATGCGGTCTCCTCTGGCCTTTAGCTCCCCATCAGCTCCTCTTCCTCCTCCTCCCCCTCTTCCTCTCCCTCCTCCTCTTCCTCTTCCTCCTCATCTCCCTCTTTCTCCTCTTTTTCCCCTCCATCCTTCTGTTCCTGTCATTCCTCCTCTCTCTCTTCCCCTCTCCCTCCTCTTCCTCTCTCCTCTCACTCCTCCTCTTCCTCCTCCTCCCCCTCTTCCTCTTCCTCTCCTTACTTCTCTTCCTCTTCCTCTCCCTCCACATCTTCCTACCTCTCTTCCTCCTCTTCAGGCTGCCAGAGCAGTGATGTATGAGTAGGCCTCCAGGGGCTAAATCATAGTGTGTGTGTGTGTGTGTGTGTGGCAGTAATGCTGTGTGTCTTACTTTGTGTGATTATGAGTGACTGTGCTCTTTTGGGTTTGAGTGTGCTCAGGTATGATTTGCGTGCGTGTGTGTGTGTGTGTGTGTTTGTGTGTGTATGTGTGTGTGTGTGTGTGTGTGTGTGTGTTTGTGTGTGTGTGTGTGTGTGTGTGTGTGTGTGTGTGTGTGTGTGTTTGTGTGTGTGTGTGTGTGTGTGTGTGTGTGTGTAAGCTGTCAGAGCCAGCAGCGTTTGCAGAGGCAGTGAGGGGTGACAGTAGTGAATAGCTCCTCCCTGTGGGACATAAGTGACAGAGGGACAGGGACAGACCCAGGCAGAGACCCAGGGACAGGGGCAGACCCAGGCAGAGACCCAGGGACAGGGACAGACCCAGGCAGAGACCCAGGGACAGGGGCAGACCAGGCAGAGACCCAGGGACAGGGGCAGACACAGGGACAGACCCAGGGACAGGGGCACACAGAGGGACAGACCCAGGGACAGGGACAGGGGCAGGGCTCCATCGGTCTGGCCTCTGGAACTCCACCCAGGTGATTTCATACTGCCACTGAGGCCCTTTATCCGTGCCCACCACACCACCACAGCACCTCCACCCCCACTGTCTCAATGTGACCCAGCCCTCAGCACACCCTTACACCCCCCACATCCAGCACCACCTCCACCCCCACCACCTGATCCTGACCCAGTCCTCCACCTCCGACCCCCACTGTCTCAGTCTGACCAGCCCTTAGCACACCTCAACCCCACCCCCACCCCACACCACTGTCTGATCCTGACCCAGACCTCAGCACACCTCCCACCTCCACCTCCCCCTCCATCTCCACCCCCACCCCACCTCCACCCCCCGAGTCTGTCCCAGCCCTCAGCATGCTTGGCTGGGCAGCAGTGTGTTCGTATTCCCCTCTCTGGCCTCTGGAGCCCCAGACCACAGCAGCTCCATGATGTCTTCTTCCCCTCTGTCTCTGTCTATGCAATCGCTCCTGTCATCCTGTGCCAGACTCTCTCTCTAGCTGTCTCTATTGGCCCTCTCCTCTTCTCTCTCTCTCTCTCTCTCTTTCTTTCTTTCTCTCTATCTCTCTCTCTCTTTCTCTGTCTTTTTCTCTATCTCTCTCTCACACTCTCTCTGTCTGTCTTGCTTTCTCTCTCTCTCTCTAACACCTCTCTCTTTTACTCTCTCTTTTCCTTTTTTCTATCGTTCTTTATCTCTTTCTTTCTGTCTCTCCCCTGCTCTCTCTATCGCTCTTTCACACCATCTCCCTCCCATGCTTTTATCTCCTGTTCTCCTCCCCTCATGTCTTCTGCGCTCTCTCTCTCTATCCCTCTCTTCATCCCTCTCTCCATCCCTCTCTCCCCCTGACATGACCCATTTTCATCCATTTCCTGAGTCCCTCCAGACGCCGGACTCTGGGTGTGAGCAGGGCGGACCACAACATGGACACCTCACTTCACTTCTCGCTCTTTCCTCTTCTAAAGCTACTGTTTATTACAGGACTAAAATACAGATATAATATAATATAATATAATATAATATAATATAATATAATATAATATAATGCTTAATCATTAAGCATGATGCCTCTGTATAATATAATATAATATAATATAATATAATATAATATAATATAATATAATATAATATAATATAATATAATATAATATAATATAATATAATATAATATAATATAATATAATGCTTAATCATTAGGCATGGTGCCCCTAGAGAAGCTGATAGGTGAAGGTGAAGGTGAAGAAATACTAACATGATGTAGTGTATTAGTGGTGTATGATTGGTGGTGAGTGGATGGGGTGTATTGGTGTGTGGATGTGTGGATGTAGTGTATTGGTGGTGTGTGATGGTGTGTATTGGTGGTGTGTATGATGTTGTGTATTGGCGAAGAGTGGATGAGTGGATGTGTGTGTCTTGGTGGTGTGTGGATGTGTGTGTATTGGTGTGTGTATGATGGCAGGAGGCCAGCTATATCCCAGAGTCAGCTTCTTTCTGGGACGACACCTCAGGGAGTCTGTGTCTGTGTGTGTCTGTTCAACATCCATCTCAGGTAATCATTACTACTTACGGCCTACACACCTCACTGTTAGGACGGTGTGTGTGTGTGTGCGTGTGTGTGTGTGCCCCCAGGAAGCATGTCAAGTCTTTGACCTTAGCTGACCTTGGATGCATGTGCATGCAGCATGTGTGGCTGTGACCCTACTGTCATGGAGGAGAATTGTGTCCATGTAGAATGTGTGACCTTACTGTCATGGAGGAGAACTGTGTCCATGTAGAATGTGTGACCTTACTGACAGGAAGTTGAGCTTTTCTGTAGCCCATGTGGAGCACGACCCCACCGCCATGGACTGTGTGTGTGTGTGTGTGTATGTAGAGTCTGTGATCTTCGCATGAGGAAGCTGAATTTGTGTGTGTGTGTGTGTTTATGTAGATGTTATTGTAAGGAAGCTGGGCTCTGACCTTAGAGCCTAAAAAGCTAAACATATCTGTGTGTAGTCTGACCTTCCACTGAAGAAGCTGAGGATGTGTGTGTGTGTGTTGTCTGAAGATGATGTTGTGTGTGTGTAGTCTGAGGATGAGAATGTGTGTGTGTAGTCTGAGGATCAGGATGTGTGTGTGTAGTCTGAGGATAAGGATGTGTGTGTGTGTAGTCTGAGAATGAGGATGTGTGGGCTGAATGTCTTTGTTCAGTGACACTGTAAGCCCAAAGAGCAGGTTGGCATCTCCTGGTTCATAATTACTGTCTTAATTACACCATATTCCGTTAACCACCCTCTTACCCTGTCAGAGGTACCTGCTGTATGTCCTACCCTGAGTATCTAAGCAGGGCAATTTTACATTCAGGTTCTTTAAACCTTAAGGGGATATATATATATATATAAAGAAACTCCTATTACTATTTTTGAGGGAGGGGAAGGTTAAGTAGGTTTTTGATTTGAGTGTGAACTTAAAGAGGATTGTTAAAGTACTCATACAGACAGAGGAACTGGCACGGCTGTAACCACAGGCTTTATGACAGGAGGGAGCACTGTATGTGTGTTATGCATGTACTTTAATGGTGGTGTGTACAACACATATATTATAATGGTGGTGTGTATAACACATAGTATATTATAATGGTATAGTGTATAACACATATATAATAATGGGATAGTGTATTTTGAACATTATAGCTCAGTGTTTCTGTTGGCACAGTATAATTAAAACATATGATTGGTTGCATTTGACCTCTCCTCCAGTCTTTAGCTGCAATTGTGTTTTTCTCTCTTTCTACCTTTCTCTTTCCTTTCTTTTACTCTTTATCCCAAGGGATGCAACTCACCTCTCCTCCTCCCTGTCCCTTTCCCTTTGTCTTCTCTCTCTCTCTCTCTTTTTCTCATTCATCCTGCCTTCATGCCATGCTTGTCGTAGTGCTTGTTAAGGCTGGGAAAGGTTCTCGCCCTCTGTACAGTTATACAGGGGTAGTGGCCCGTCTTGCTTGTGTATTTACACACACACACACACACACACACACACACACACACACACACACACACACACACACGCCATGGGAAAGGCTCTTGCCCTCTGTACAGTTATACAGGAACAGTAGAGTGGCCCATCCTGCTTGTTTATTTCCTGTTGTCAAATCCCACTGTTGGGATTCAGCGTTCCCGCAATCCCATTAGCATTCCGACAATAATCCTTCCCTTTTTAATTTTCCGTTGTTTTTTTTTTTTTTTGTCCCTTTGGCAATCTGTTATTGTTCCATTAAAACTATTCCTCGGCGTTCCCACGGCTGCCTTTTCCAAGAACCCCCCTCTGCAATTCCCCCTGGGTCTCCGACGTTCCTTAGTGTCCTTCTCAACGTTGTCCCAAGTGTGTCCTCCTGTCCTGCTCCCCGTGCTCTGTGTGAGGCCTTGTTCCCCCGTCTTCCTGCACTCCTGGACCCACTCCACCATGTTCTGCTGGTGTTCTGCCGTATTTTTCCAGCGGCTCTCTATGTCTTCCGCCAGCGTTCCCACTGCAGAACCCCCCTTAGCGCTCTCTCCTCTCTTTCTCTGTCATTCCCATACCCATTTCTTTTCCCATTCCCATCTCCATCCCCATCCCCCATCATTCCCCATTTTATTCCCATCCCCATTCCCATTTTCATTCCCCACTCCTGTCCTACTATTATCTACATACCGTTACTGTTCAAAGGCAAAGTGACTGTCCTCACATATGTGTGTGTGTGTGTCCTATGGATAGGGCATGTGTCCGTGTGTGTGTCTGTGTGTGTGTGTGTGTGTGTGTGTCCATGCGTGTGTGTGTCCGTGTGTGTGTGTGTGTGTCCGTGTGTGTGTGTGTGTGTGCTGCTACTATGTCTGTGTAGGATCACATGTCGGCACAGGTCTGCCTGAATAAAGTGCACATGCTTTGAGGACCACCTGCTGCTAAAGTAATGAGACATCACTACTAAACTACTTACACACACACATACGCACACACACATACACACACACACACACACACACATGTACAGTACAGCAGCAGCCTCTCAGCATGGCATGACTCACACACACACACACACACACACACACACACACACACACACACACACACACACACACACACACACACACGTACAGTACAGCAGTCTCTCAGCATGGCATGAGGAGGGGCCCAGTGTGCCCAGTAGTCTGAGCAGGATTTCCTCTGAAATGAGAAGCAGGTGATCAACTACATGCAGCGAGGTGGAGGTGGTGAGGGAGGTGGGAGAGGTGGTAGCAAGGGAGGTGGGGTGGGATAGGAGGTGACGAGGGAGGTGGGATGGGAGAGGAGGTGGTGGGGATGGGGTGGGGTAGGAGAGGTGGTGGTGGTGGGGATGGGGGGAGTTGGGGGTGGTGGTGGAGAGGCTAGAGGTTGTGGTGGGAGATGGGAGGTGGGCAGATGGGGTGATAGCAGTTGTGTTGGGGCTGTAAAGATGGGGTGTGCTGGGGTGGGTTAGTGGTGG
>CM059275.1:13394914-13397414 GCA_030347295.1 Setipinna tenuifilis
TTGTGTGTGTGTGTGTGTGTGTGTGTGTGTGTGTGTGTGTGTGTACTCTTATTGAACAAAGAAATCCTTCAACATGTGTGATGTGCACTTATAGAATTATGCAAACACTCTATCTTTCACTCACTCTTTCTCACTTTCTCTCTCAACCTCTTTCATTCCCCCCTCTCTCTCTCTCTCTCTCTCTCTCAGACACACACACACTCAAATTCAAAGGTACAGTGTAGATACAGTGTTGCCAAAGCAATGCCATACAAAAAATAATAACAAAATAGCAAAAGAAGGGTAACAAAATAACGTAACTGTAACATACAGTTACAAGCATAAGAGTGGGGTTATACGGCAGTACAGTAGGTATTAGTGTCTCTATTGGTGTGTGTGTGTGTGCACATTTGTCATGTTTGCGTGCAGGTTTGAGAGTTCACGTAAGTTCTCTCTCTCCTGTACACACTCTCCTTTCTCTCACACTGTCCTCTCTCTCTCTCTCTCTCTCTCTCTCTCTCTCACACACACACACACTCCCCCCCTTGTCTCTCTCTCTCTCTCTCTCTCTCTCTCTCTCTCTCACATACACACACACACACTCTCCTGTCTCTCTCCCCCCTCTGCCCCCCCCGTCTCCCTCTCCCCCCATCTCTCTCTCTCTCCCTCCCTCCCTCTCTCCCTCCCCTGCTCTCCGCTGCAGTGTCTCAGTATTCAGGGTGTGTAGTAGCGTTGGGGACGTGCTGGAGATGGGACAGGCATGGTGTAGGGTCATTCTGGGACACATCATCGCCTCTTCCCCTCTCTCTCTCCGTCTCTCTCTCTCTCTCTCTCACACACACACACACACACACACACACACACACACACACATACACACACAGCCCCTTAGAACACAGAGCCTTCTGTCCTCACCCCGCTGAGAGGGAGAGAAAAACTGACTACTTACTTCCTTCCTGCCTTCTGTAGTGTAAACACACGCACACACACACACACACACCCCCACACACACACACCCCTCATGCACACACTCATACACACACACACACACACACACACACACACACACACGCGCACACACTCACACACACCCATACTCACACACACACACACACACCCATACTCACACACACACACACACCCATACTCACACACACACACACACACCCATTCCCACACACACACACACACACACACACACCCATTCCCACATACACACACACACACACACACACACACACACACAGGGAGGTGGGGGGTGTACTGAAAGATTGTCTATTCATAGATGACTCAGCATAATGTTAACATTCCTGTAGAAATGGAGGCTCCTACTGTTCCTCCTGATGCTGTAGACTTTGGTCTGAAGTTACATTATGTGTCCTTTTCTAAAGGTCAAAGGTCAGGTTTTTTTCTCTCATGTAAAGTTATGTGACCAACTGTAAAAGTTATTTTCCCTGGTGTAAAGTTCATTGACCAGTTGTTAAGGTTTTATTTCCTATATTTCCTATATAATGTTATTTTCCTCTGCCTCTCTCACAAGGCAGGACATTGGTGGTTGACTGTTAATCCTTTGTGTTATGAACCACCTGCAAACACATTGCAAACACACACACACACACACACACACACACACACACACACACACACTCACTCAGCATCAGGCATCACTTACTGTCTCCTGCAACAGTCTTTTACACACACACACACACACACACACACACACACACACACACACACACACACACACACACACACACACACACACGTCTCAGAGCAGAACAATGTTGAACTGGGGGCTTGTGCCCTATTTCAACAGTGGCTGCTAAAGTGTATCTACATCAAGGATGCAGTTTAACAAAGTGTGTGACACGTTCTCTCTGTTAGTCTTCTCAAGCAGCACCTGTTGGCCGAGGCCTTCATGAGTGCTCTCTCAGACCCGTCCGCCACTCCAAACACTCAGCAAGCTCCATTGCAATAGTGTCCATCACTAGGGTTGTGGGTGTGCTATAACTGCCATACCAACTAGCCTGGCTCTTTGACGTTGTGGTCAAAGCACACGTTTGGTACCCGAGTTCGAAGCCAGGTGGGGTGACTTCTCATCCCCCTTTGCTACATCCGTCCTGTTGTTCTTCCAAAGGCACAAACTCTTTCACTTTATTTCACTTCCTGCAAAGAGTCTTGCTACAGCGTACATCTACTTCCTGGTGGATGGGTACTTCTTTTCTGTGAAACTTTAAAACCACTGGGCCTGACTGCATCCCCATCATGGCTGATTGGGAACCAAACAACCAAAACATGTGGAGTGCCTCAGGAGTGTTGACTTACAGAGTGCTGCAGTGAAACACTAAAAAGTTGCTCAGCTAACTGCCGTCGTTCCCCAAGCACAAAATGTCTGCCATGCAAGACTGGCTGCTCCGCTCTCTGCTCTCTGCTCCTGCCCCACTGCGCTGCTGAGCTGAGAGGTTGTACCCCCCCCCCCCCCCCCCCCCCCCCCAAGGCTGCTGCGATTTGGTGCATTAGG
>CM059275.1:13447414-13449914 GCA_030347295.1 Setipinna tenuifilis
AGTGTGTTTTGACAATGAGAATGTGTTTAGAGTTTTGCAAAGAGGAGTCAGTGAGTTTTGCAAATTGTGTTTTACTACCTAAAATGGTTTAAGGTATTGACAAAAGAGTGAGCAGTTGTGAGAAGTAGCTAAAGCAATTGGGCAATTGGGCCAGCCAATTGGTTTTTGTGCTTTAGCAATTCAGAAAAACTGTATTATTTCCTGCTTTCGTTGCAGAGCAGATTCTCTCAGGATTACTGGCCATGGGGAAGGAGAGAGAGAGAGAATAAGGGGGGGGTGGAGGGCAGAGAGACGGAGAGAGAACAAGAAAGATGGAGAGTCAGGGAGAGAGAACAAGAAAGAAAAAGAGAGATGGAGAGAGAGAGAGAGTGTGGGGGGAAAAGAGAGAGAGAGGGAGGGAGTAGGGGCAGAGAAAGAGGGAGAGAGGACAAGAGAGAGGGAGAGAGAAAGAGAGAGAGAGAGAGACAGGGAGCAAGAGAGAGAAGGAGAGAGAGTGAGGGAGCAAGAGAGAGTGAGGGAGAGAGAGGGAGAGAATAAGAGAGTGAAGGAAAGCAGGAGTTTCTTGATTGAAGGTGGGTCATCTGAGATATTGATTACTTGTTTAACTGCCTTTTCTCCCTAACATCCTGTAAAGGTTTAAAACTGGAAGAAGGGGTGTGTGTGTTCCCCTCATCTCCCTCTCTTCCACTCTCATCCATTCCTCCATCCCCTAATCTCTCTGTCCTCTCCTCCATCCCCCTATCTCTCTCTCCTCCATTTCTCCATCCCCCATCTCTCCGTTCCTCTCCTCCACTCTCCTCCATTCCTCCATCCCCTCATCTCTCTCTCCTCTCTTCCATCCCCCCATCTCTCTCTTCTCTCCTCTATTTTTCTATCTCCAATCTCTCTCTCCTCTCCTCCATCCCCTCATTTCTCTCCTCTCCTCCTCTCTCCTCCACTGCTCTATCCCCCCATCTCTCTCTCCTCTCCTTCATCCCCCCATCTCTCTCTCCTTCTCTCTCCTCCACCCCCCCCCTCTCTCTCTCCTCTCCTCCATCCCTCCATCTCTCCTGTCCTCCAACCCCCATCCCTCTCGCCATTCCTTCATCCCCTCATCTCTCTCTCCTCTCCTCCGCCCCCCCATCTCTCTCCATTCCTTCATCCCCTCATCTCTCTCTCTCCTCTCCTCCATCCCTCCATCTCTCCTCTCCTCCACTCTCCTCTCCCCCATCCCCCATCCCTCTATCCTCTCCTCCATCCCCCAATCTTTCTCTCCTCTCCTTCATCCCCCATCTCTCTCTCCCCTCCTCCATCCCCTCATCTCTCTCCTCTTCTCTCTCTCCTCCACTCTCTTCCATTCCTCCATCCCTTCATCTCTACTCTCTCCTCTCTTCCACCCCCCCATTTCTCTCCCCTCTTCTCCACTCTCCTCCAATCCACCATCCCCTCATCTCTCCTCTCCTCCACCCCTCATCCCTCTCTCCTCTCCTCTATCCCCTCATCCCCCTCTCCTCTCCACCATCCCCTCATCTCTCTCTCCTCTCCTCCTCTCTCCTCCTCTCCTCCATCCCCTCATCTCTCTCCTCTCCTCCATCCCTCCATCTCTCTCTCCTCCTCTCTCTCCTCCATTCCTCCATCTCCTCCTCTCTCTCTCCTCTCCTCCACCCCCCATCCCTCTCTCCTCTCCTCCATCCCTCCATCTCTCTCCTCTCCTCCATCCCCTCATCTCTCTCCTCTCCTCCATCCCTCCTTCTCTCTCTCCTCCTCTCTCTCCTCCATTCCTCCATCTCCTCATCTCTCTCTCCTCTCCTCCACTGCCCACCAGTGCTGCCATGGCTGCCCCGTCCCCTGAATAATACATGTGCAATTCTTTCTATGAAATCCTCATTTTATAATTCATCACATACTCATCCATTATGCATGGCGTGGATGGATTGACATGGCCACATTAGTATGTACAGGCTTATCGCCCCTTAGAACAATATTTATAAGGAATTAGAGGCACGGCCATCAATTATTTACTTTCCTCTTGACACTGTCAATGAGTCACATTTTAAGGAAGTGTAAAAATGTGTGACTTCTTCACCTTAATGCTGCATTGATGAATGCTTCTGTGATAATACAGAACATATTTGTTTATATTGCAATTTAATTATCAATTAAAAATAATGGTCTGTCTTTATGATGGAAGGTGTGGACACTGCCTGTTGTTTATGAAAGCTACACACACACACACATGCATACACACTCACACACACACACACACACACACACACACACACACACACACACACACACACACACACACACACACACACACAGACATACACACACACAGAAACACACACACACACACACAGCGCTCTGTCCCTCTCTGGTGGCCGTTGCTGGTTGTGCAGCCACAGAAACAGCTGGTTGCCAGGGAGACTACAGGCTAGTTCACATACCGGCTAATAATCCACGCTAATCTGTCTGTCTCTCTGGCATGCTAATACTACCAGCTAATCTGTCTGTCTCTCAG
>CM059275.1:13452414-13454914 GCA_030347295.1 Setipinna tenuifilis
ATTGGCGTGGAGGGGCGTGGGCCAACAGTTAACATCCATGTTGCAATACAAATAATTAAATACACATTAAAATTGGAACATGTGGGGGCCAGAAATAGTTGGTTGCAGGCCAACTTTGGCCCGCGGGCCCCAAATTGGCCAGCCTTGGGTTAGACAGAGAGTTGGGGATGTGCCAGCTCACTAGTATACTAGTATACTGTAGGAGGCTGAGGGATCATTTGTGACCAAATCTATCTGGCTATATGAGTCAAAGTGACCCAACATTCAAAATAAAAATAAGATGACACACTTTATAATGATTCCTTGGTCATAGACACACCTTTAACAGATGTCAGTCAATGTATAGTTCTTTTAGATATGACATCGCACCATCTTTTTAAAATTTAAAAAACCTGAGAAAATCACATTTATTTTGGAAATTTTTGGACAATATTTTAATGGTCCAATTTAACTTCAGATAGCCAATGCTTAACATTATCATAGTTATCTTAACAATGAAAAGGGGGGGAAATATTTCATAAAAGAAACAAAAATTAAATGTGATATTTTTTAATATTTTCTACCAATATTAGCCTGTACCTTAAAATTAGAATTTGGAACTTGTGGACTCATTTAGCCTGATGGGGTCACATGTGATTCCTAGTGCTTGAGAGAGGAGGGGTAGATCACTGGTGTAGGAGAGAGAGAGGGAAAGAGGGGTGATAGGTCACTGGTAAAAAGGAGACAGAGGGGAGAGAGGAGGGGTAGGGCACTGGTGTAGGAGAGAGAGGGAGAGAGGAGGGGTAGGTCACTGGTGTAGGGGGCAGAGGGCCAGAGGAGGGGTAGGTGACTGATAGAGGAGAGAGAGAGGGAGAGAGGAGAGAAGAGGTCACTGGTAGAGGAGTCAGGGGAGGAGAGGAGGGGTAGGGCACTGGTAGAGGAGGGACAGAGGGATGAGAGGAGGGGTAGGGCACTGGTATAGTGGGCAGAAGGAGAGAGAAGGGCTAGGTCACTGGTAAAGGGGACAGAGAGAGACAGGAGGAGGGAGAGAGGAGGGGTATGGCACTGATGTAGGGGGCAGAGGGAGAGAGGAGGGGTAGGACACTAGTGTAGGAGAGAGAGAGGAAGAGAGGAGGGGTAGGGCACCGGTAGAGAAGAGAGAGGGAGAGAGGAGGGGTAGGCCACTGATGTAGAGGGCAGAGGGCCAGAGGAGGGGTAGGTCACTGGTGTAGGGGGCAGAGGGCCAGAGGAGGGGTAGGTGACTGATAGAGGAGAGAGAGAGGGAGAGGGAGAGGGAGAGAAGAGGTCACTGGTAGAGGAGTCAGGGGAGGAGAGGAGGGGTAGGGCACTGGTAGAGGAGAGAGAGGGAGAGAGGGGTGATAGGTCACTGATAGAGAGAGGACAGGGGGAGAGAGGAGGGGTAGGTCACTGGTAGAGGAGAGAGAGGGAGAGAGGAGGGGTAGGTCACTGATAGAGGAGAGAGAGAGGGAGAGAGGAGGGATAGGACACTGGCATATGAGACGGAGGGATGAGATGATTCCTAAAGGGTTAATGGCTGGATTAGATGACAGATGATGGGGCCTGTAATCCCTGTGTCATCTGATAAGAATGTTATTTCTGACCTCTAATCTGGAGGGCACAATCTAATGACATCTATCTATTAGTGTGTGTCTGGGTTTTTAACACACACACACGGACACATGCACACACACACACACACACACACACACACACACACACAAAACTGTCTTTATACACACAGCATGTGCCCGAGAAAGAAATGAGAGAAATGGAAAAAAAGAGATGACTAGGAGGGAGGAGAGAGCAGAAAGAGGGAGGGAGGGAAAGAGGTAGTGTCAGGGAAGGAGGGAAGAGGGATGGAAAATAGGAAGATAGAGAAGAGAAGAGGAAAGACGAGAGGAGATGAGAGTAGAGGAGAGGAGTACTCCTTGAAAAGAGAGAGAGGAGGAAAGAGATAGAAAGAGAGTGTGTGTGTTTCATGAGGAAAGAGAGAGAAAGAGAGAGTGTGTGTTCCATGAGGAATGAGAGAGAGAAAGTTCTGTGAGGAGAGAGAGAAAGAAAGTGTGTTCCGTGAGGGAAGAGAGAGAGAGAGTGTTCCGTGAAAAACGAGACAGAGAGAGAGAGAGAAAGAGAGAGAGAGAGAGAGTTCCGTAAGGAGAGAGAGAGTTTTGTGAGGAACGAGAGAGAAAGAGAGAGAGAGAGAGAGAGAAAGTGTGTTTGTTCCGTAAGAGAGAGATCGGTGAGTAGAGGCAGAGACAGAGACAGAGACAGATAAGTGTGCTGGGAGTCATGGGCATGGGTGTGTGTGTGTGTTAGCTGTGGTGCTGTGATCAAGAGTGTGTGTGTGGAGGAGGAGGAGGAGGAGGAGGAGGGGGAGGAGGGGGAGGAGGGGGTGGAGGGGGGGGGGTGGCAGTGCAGCTGATTTGGGGGGGAAAAAGTCCCGGACGCAGCCTAGCCAGCATGAACCCCACCAGGTCGCTATGGCGACGGCTCTTCAACC
>CM059275.1:13477414-13489914 GCA_030347295.1 Setipinna tenuifilis
TGTGTGTGTGTGTGTGTGTGTGTGTGTGTGTGTGTGTGTGTGTCTGTGTCTGTGTGTGTGTGTGTGTTTCAGGTACGTGCAGTATTTCAGCGGCCTGCTGTCCGGTCACATCAAGATCAACAACAAGCCGCTGTTCCTGCACCACGTCATCATGCACGGAATCCCCAACTTCGAGGCCAAAGGAGGTACCATCAGACACCCCCTCTACGCCCCACCCCCAAATACCCCACACCCCCTATATAACACCCCCCATCACACCCCACCCCCCGTACACCGCACCCCCCTTTTAATTTACAGCTCCTTTAACGCACAACCCCATTACACCCCCCCCATACACCACCCCTTCTATACATCCCCCTATACACCACACGCCCTATATATCACAGCCCCTAAACACCACATTACACCCCCCATTACACACACTTCAAATACCCTACACCCCCATTACATCCCCCCATACACCACCCCTCCCATACACTCCTATACCCCCTATATATCACAGCCCCTATACCCCACAACCCTTATACATCCCCAACTTCGAGGACAAAGGAGGTACCAGCCCACACCCCCTATACGCCTCACCCACCAAATAACCTACACCCCGTAAACACTACACACCTATATATTGCAGCCCCTATACCACACACCCACCCTTACCACACACCCCCAAATACCCTACACCCCCATTACACCCCCTCATACACCACACCTCCTAGACTCCAGCCCCCCACACCCCTTATACATCCCACACCCTGTAAACACCCCCATAGACTACACACCCTCTACACAACCACACCCCCAATAAACCCCTCTCTAAACTTCAGCCCCCCTATATACCTCTTATATAGCACCACCGTACACCACACCGCCCTATACATCCCCCCCATATACCCACTATACCTATACACCCCTATACACCCCCCATACACCCCTATACACTACACCCTCCAACCCTCCCCCCCCCTCTCACTATACCTTATACCCCTATACACCCCTCATACACCACCCATACACCCCTCATTCACCCCCCATACCCCCCCCACTCTTATACACTACACCCTCTAAATACCCTGCCCCCCCATCACTGCTCTGGATGCTGTGTTCTGAGGTCATTGAGGTCATCATGTCTCTCTCTCCTCCAGGCTGCAGGCCCTTCCTAAAGATCTACCAGGGCATGCAGCCCATATACATGTCTGGGATATAGTGAGTACTATTGCTTATGTGTCCTATACGTCTCACTAGTACTAATGTGTTTTTATATGTCTGGGATATAGTAAGTACTATTGCATCCACTAGTACTAATGTGGACTTGTGTGTCTTACATGTCTGGGATATAGTGAGTACTATTAGATTCACCTAATGGGGATTTATGTGTTTGTGTTTGTATTATCTGTGTCATATCATATCATTTCTGTGGTGGAAATTTACTGATGTTTACACACATGTTAATCTGTGTGTGAGGATGTGTATGTGAGTGTAAACAAATGTGACTCCGGGCGTGTGTGTGTGTCTGTGTCTGTGTCTGTGTCTGTGTCTGTCTGTGTGTGTGTGTGTGTGTGTGTGAGAGAGAGAGAGAGAGAGAGAAAGAGAGAGAAAAAGAGAAAGAGAGAGCTGGCAGATACTTCTACTCCACTTAATTTGTGTTGTTTTTGTAATTTTTAAATGTTTTAAAGCAGAAATGTTTACACAGTCCTTGTTTTGTTATATAATAGTGATGAATTAAAGTATCATGGTTAACAATGAGCTGTTGTTGCAACAATGTGCCAGGAGATAGTTCCACGAGCATCTGCATAGAGCCCAAACTGTCTGTCTGTCTGTCTGTCTGTCTGTCTGTCTGTCTGTCTGTCAGTAATGTGCAGGGTGACAGCTCCACTAGTATCTGCATCACCATTGAGCCGGGCCTGCTGCTGAAGGGAGACATACTGGTGAGAACAACCTGAACACTAATTAGTTTAAGTATTTCATTTGTATTTAAAAAGTATTTCCGAAACACTATTTTGAATCTGACATATAATATGATAAGAATATGCTGTAATATGAATGTAGTTGCTATGTTACTGTAATTGATACATCAGTTTTTGATAAAAAAACATTTATTAAGAAAATTGTTAATAAAGACGAGGTATTTCTGTTTTTCTTTGCCTGCGTCTCTCAGTTCAGCTGTGCCTATGCTTAAAAAATGATGTGACATTATTGACTACATATTGTTTCTAACATCTTTAGTTTAAATCCTTAAATGTCTTTCTTTCTGCACTTTCCCTCTCTTCTGTCTTTCCTCTACCTCTCTCCTCCTTTCCTGCCTGCTTCTCTCTGTTTTCTTTCTCTCTCTCTCTCCCTCTTTCTCTCTGCCTCCCTCCCTCTGTCCTTTTCTCTCTCTCTCTCTCTCTCTCTCTCTCTCTCTCTGTCCCCCTCTCTCCCTCTCCTCTCTCTCTTTTCCCCCCTGAAGCTGAAGTGCTACCACAAGTGCTTCAGGAACCCACACCGAGAGGTGATCTTCAGGGTGCAGTTCCACACGTGTGCGGTGCACGACCTGGCCGTGGTCTTCACCAAGAATGAGCTGGACGAGACCTTCAAAGGTCTCTACATCATCACGGACACACACACATGCACACACACACACACACACACACACACACACAAACCCACATGCACATACACACATACACAAACAGACAGACAGACACACACACACACACACACACATACAGATGCAGGCGGTGGTCTTCACCAAGCGCAAGCTGGGTCTCCAATCTCCCTCCGTAAACATCATCACGGACATACAAACATTTTTGTCATTTGGATGATTACTGTGTCAAAACAGTTTGTTTCTAATTGAAAAATATCTGTGTTCCTACAACAGATGACAGGTTTCCAGAGTACGGCAAGGTGGAGTTTGTCTTCTCCTTCGCTCCCCAGAAGATCAAAGGTAAGCTCTTTGTTGGCTGTAGTCTCGACCTCTCAATCTCTCAATCTCCGTGAGAGGGGATTATTGTGGGATTATTCAGCAAAGAGATCATCTCCCGCTTGCCATGCAAACCATGCCCTCAGTGGACTACATTTCCCAGCAGCCTTTGTGCTTTTGTCCCTCAGGGCTTGATCATCTGGAGAACGGTCCCAGTGTCTCAGTGGACTACAATACCCAGGATCCTCTGATTCGCTGGGACTCGTATGACAACTTCAGCAAGCGCTGCGAAGACAACGCAGACGGTAGGTGACTCTGCCCAAACTTCAGCTCCAACATGGCCAATTTGGCTTTGTTTGTATTTGTAGGTGTGTGGTGTGTGAGAGAGAGGAGTGTGTGTGTGGGAGTGTGTGTGTGCATGCCTGCATGTGGTTTGCTGGGTCAATCCATATGTTTTTAGTGGTTCATTATTTCATCTTTTACTGTGTGTAAAGTTGTTATAAAATTAAATGTGTTGTTTACAATTATAGAGTGCAGTTTAACCAACTGCCTCATTGGTGCTTACACAATCACACAACCTCATGCTGCCACACATCCACTGGTGTAGTCCACAGTCTTAAAGTCTAAACTGAGTTCATGCTGCCACATAGTGAGTTAGATCTGTAAGTGTAAGACTCCTTCTTGGCCTGTGGAATGTTATACCGTTCCACCAAGTGTGAAAATTTGTTTGTTTTTTTGTGTTGTTTTGTTTACAGACAAACAGCCCCTTTAAAAAACATCACCTCCTCGGCAGCACCATAGATTAGCACCACTGTATGTTAGGACTACGTTAGCACTATGTTAGGATTATGTTAGGACTATGTTAGGACCATATCCATGCTCAAAGAAGTCTCACCCTCCTTGCTCACTGTAATGAAGCCTTGTGATGATGCATTTTTAAGTCTGTCATTACTCCCAATTAGCCAAACTGCCTGATTCCATGTGACACGCCATGCAGCATGTTTTGTGGTTGTCTGTCTCATCGAGTCAGAAATGCTCCTGTGCTCTCTCATCCCGTGGGACTCTCTCAAAGCCCAGCAGGCCTGTTCCCTGTTCCCTGTTCCCTGTTCCCTGATCATGCTCCTGTTGATGTCTCGTACTGATTTATGTCTCCGCTTGGACTCATCTGTGACGTCCGCGCGTGATCACCCCCCCCCCCCCCCCCCCCACACACACACACACACACACACTCTCTCTCTCTCTCTCTCCCCTACACACACACACACACACGCACCCCACACACACACTGGAGTTTAGCTGGCCACCCCCCCTGGCGATGCCATCCCATAGTAATTAACGATCCCTCTGGACCCTGGGGCAGCACCGCTTAGGAGGAAGGCCCAAGCAGACAATAGTAGCGGTGAGTGGACAAGGACCACTGATTCATGGGCCCGTCTCCCTGCGGCTAGCATGGCTCATACAGTCCTCAGGGTTAGCATGGCTAAGGAAGTCCTCAGGGCTAGCATGGCTGCTAGCATTGCTAATGACGTCTCCGGGGCTAGTATGGCTAATAAAGTCAGGGCTACAATGGGTGCTAGCATGGTTAATGAAGTCGTCAGGGCTAGCATGGCTGTTAGCATGGCTAATATAGTCAGGGTTAGCATGGCTGCTAGTATGGCTAATGTAGTCCTCAGGGCTAGCATGGATGCTACGTGGCTAATGAAGTCCTCAGGACTAGCATGGCTGCTAGCATGGCTAATATAGTGAGGGTTAGCATGGCTGTTAGCATGGCTAATGAAGTCTTCAGGGCTAGCATGGCTGCTAGCATGGCTAATGAAGTCCTCAGGGCTAGCATGGCTGCTAGTGTGGCTAATGAAGTCCTCAGGGCTAGCATGGCTAATAAAGTCCTCAGGGCTAGCATGGCTGCTAGCATGGCTACTGAAGTCCTCAGTGCTAGTATGGCTGCTAGCATGGCTACTGAAGTCCTCAGTGCTAGCATGGCTGCTAGCATGGCTAATGAAGTCTTCAGGGCTGGCATGGCTGCTAGCATGGCTAAAAAAAATTCTTAGGGCTAGCATGGCTGCTAGCTTGGCTAATGAACTCCTCAGGGCTAGCATGGCTAATGAAGTCCTCAGGGCTACCATGGCTGCTAGCTTGGCTGATGAAGTCCTCAGGCTTAGAATGGCTGCTAGCATGGCTAATAAAGCAGGCCTAAAAAGAGGGCAAGGGGTTCAACTGCTAGCTCATGACGCTAACTACACCACAGGTGTGAGTTTGATACCCAGAAAAGCTAATGTTGATTAAACGTGATTTTGGATAAAGAAGTCTGCTTAGGGAACACTTTTAAATGAAAGGGGCTGTCTGAATGGGTTAACAACTAAGATAATCAGTTAATCAACTTGCTACTATCAAGCTGTTCAGTGTTTGTTGTGTTTCAGAAAACAACACATACGTTTTGGGTGTTTTGTATTTATTCTTTGCTTCTGTCCATGTAAAGGATACAACACATCATCTTCCTCCCTTCGTGTCTCTTATAGTGGAGAACTCTGTCTTTTACTAATACATATTCAGCCTTTTTGTAAACATCCAGTCACATGGTCCTGTTGTCGCGTGATGTTTTGACTTTGAGTAATGGTTCTGTGTACCCAGCGTGTGTATCTGGCTGCCCTAGTGGTCTTGGGACTGGAAAGGCTGGAAAGGTTTGATGTGGACATGGACACCAGATCAGATGAATGTTGGATTGCCTATTAAGCAACAACAGTGACACTGCAGGATCTCAAGGGCACTTTGTGTTCTAGGGTCTCTCCACTTCTGAATTCAACACATCGGCATTTAGTCTGTAAATAAACAACGTATAAAGTGTAAGAGCACCAGCCATTGTTCTGCATGCTTAGACTATAGTCACAGGCATGTGTTAAGAGAAAAACCAGGCCTGTGTTTTGTTTTTTTTTGTTTTTTTGCAAACTAGTGCCCGATTTTCAGCAACTTGTCTCCAGACATGTTCTCTCCTGACAAGAATGGCCATGGCCACGTCCATCATCTCTGTACCACAGCTACGCCGTCGTGGCATGAGGCTATGGCAGAGGGGAGGGCAGCGTGTTTCCTCTGGGCTCTGGAGTAGGTGTTTGAGGTCTGTCGCTGGGAGTCTGGGGGTCACGACAGTGCACAGGAATGCGTGCTCAAAAAAGGGTTTTACGAGAAACGGCCGAGATGTTTGAGTGATGTGGTCACTGAGGACCGGTCATGGAAATGTCGTTGACTAAGTGTGAGTGAGAAAGGTATGCTGGTGTTGCTGCACCACAGGCATGTAATTAGGGAATCATGGAAGAGTTAAATGGAGTATTTCACCTTATCCTCTGATGTTCAAACAAAATACATTCGACTTTGACTTATCACTAAAAAATAAATAGAACTTCACAAGCCCAATAACATGTTAAAGCTGAGACTGGGGATTAAAATGGTCCATTTGGACTAAATGGTGCCCTCTTTGGCAGCCACAATTGAACTGGAGTTAATTGTGCAGATATGACATCACAACCAGACTGTGTTCAAGTTCGTCCAGTTTTTTACTGGCTGTTTTAAAGTTTACATACGATTTACTTATGAAGGAGGGCACTAGCATGCTTCACATTCAATGACAGCTCTGTGGCCATGCACATCCTGTGTCATTTCAAGGCAAGAAGGCAAGACAAAGACAAAAATGCTTTTCCATTTGATTCCCCCTTTTAGTGATGTCTTGCCCGTTGATCACCAAAATGTTGACTTGACCATGAGTCACAAGAGCTCTGATCAATACTACACGTAGCAACCAAAAAGTGTGTGTGTGTGTATGTGTGTATGTATGTATGTGTATGTTTGTGTGTGTGTTCCCTTTGCCCCCCACCCCCCAACCTACAGACCCCTCAACGCCTCATCACCCCCCCCGTAGACCCCCCAGCCCCCAGAATTCCATGTGCTGGTTGAGTGTGGCCATAAAGTGTGGTGGCTGGCTGCCAGTCAGCTTTAAATAGCGCAGCAGAAATAGGCCTCAGGGCGTCAGGCTCCCCGCACCATGGGGGGGCTTTTCTGGGGGGGGGGGCTGTTGGTGGGGTGTGGTGGGGTAGTGGTGTGTGTGTGTGTGGGGGGGGGGGGGGGGGGGTTGGGTTCAGTGAGTGGGTTGGTCGTGGGGGGTTAGTGTTGGGGGGGTGGAGTGGTGGGGGGGGGGGGGGGGGGTTCAGTGGGGAGGCGGTGAGTAGGGGGTGACTAACATGGCGGGGTGTGGTGGTGATTTTGGGGTGGGGGGGTCGTGGGGGGGTATGGGGGTGCTGTGTAAGCTGATCTCCCTCTCTCCAATGTCGTGGGCTGGTGTGCAGGGTCAGAAGACCTAGAAACACACACGCACACGCACACTCATACACACACATGCACACGCACACACACACATGCACACGCACACATACAAACACATGCACACATATGCACACGCACACACACACACACACGTGCACACACACACAAACACAAATACACAAACACAGTATATGCATGTGTATGTGCACACAGAAAGCCTCAAACATACATGCATAGGAACAGGAGTGCAATCACAATTTAAACACACACACACACACACACACACACACACACACACACACACACATATACAGTATGTACACTCACAATTTAACACGCAAGTATTCTGAATGCACCGTGGCCCCCTTGACATGCTTAACTTACTTAAGCTCAGCTCCCAAACCCCCCCCCCCCCACGCTCTCAGTTAAAGCTGTCGCCACCTGGTGCTGTGCTTTCTTTGTCTTAGACTAACTCACTTTAGGTGCAGTGTGTGTATCTACACTGAGTCTTAGACTAACTCACTTTAGGTGCAGTGTGTGTATCTACACTGAGTCTTAGACTAACTCACTTTAGGTGCAGTGTGTGTGTCTACACTGCGTAACAAATAACTGACTTTGAGCACAATATTACCAGACTTTCCTTTTCAAAAAATCATGCCTTTGCCTGTTGTGCAGGTCTTGTGTCTGTTTATAGCCGCATGGTTGCTTGAGTGAGTGCCGTGGCCTCTGCGTGTCCCAGTGCCATGTGAATAGCGTATAATACGGCATTAGCCCGCTAAGCTAAAGTGCTCTGCGCAGCAGGAAAAGGAAGGTAATGGCAGAGCGCTACAGCAGCTACGTGCGCCCGTCTGGTGTCTGACGTGTACACAGGCTCTCGAGCCGCTGCAAGACGGACTTTCAGCCCTTTTTCACAGATGACGTGTCTTTTAAAGATGCACTAGAGTTGCGGCAAGATGGACTTTCAGGCCTTTTTCGTAGATGACGTGTCTTTTAAAGATGTAGAAGTACTGTATGCAGACACTCGATTCACTGCAAGATGGTTTTTTAGGCCTTTTTTCGCTGATGGAGGCTATGACTATGACGGGTCTTTTAAAGATGCACTCAAGTCGCTGCAAGATGGTTTTTTAGCCTTTTTTCGCTTTTGGAGTCTATGACGGGTCTTTTAAAGATGCACTAGAGTTGCTACAAGATGGTTTTTTTAGGCTCTTTTGCTGATGACAGGTCTTTTAAAGATGCTTTAAAGTACTGTACGCAGACGCTAGAGTTGCTATATATTTTTTTAGCCATTTTTTGCTTTTGGAGGCTATGACGGGTCTTTTAAAGATGCAGACACTAGAGTCTTTCCCTGTTAGAGCCATGACTATGACGGGCCTTTTAAAGATGCACAAGTGCTGTATGCTGGCACTCAAGTTGCTACAAGCCCTTTTTTAGCCCTTTTTTTGCTGTTGGAGTCTGTGACTATGACGGTCTTTTAAAGATGCACAACTACGCAGCACTAAAGTCGCTGCAAGACAGTTTTTAGCCAGTTGTTAGGTTTTGGCTGTTGGAAGCTATGACTATGACGGTCTTTTAAGGATACACTAGAGTCGCTACAAGATGGTTTTTTAGCCCTTTTTCGCTTTGAAGGCTGTGAAGGTCTTTTAAAGATGCACAACTACGCAGGCACTATAGTCGCTGCAAGATGGTTTTTAGCCCTTTTTCGCTGTCGGAGGCTATGACTCTGACGGGTCTTTTAAGGATGCACTAGTAGGCAGGCACTAGAGTCTTGTAAGGATGCCTCAACTACGCAGGCACTAGAGTTGTTTCCGTGTTAGAGGCCCATGACTGTGACGGGTCTTGTAAGGATGCCTCAAGCTGTGTTGAGTTCCCGACCGACGCCAACGCCTTCTGCATGGGGTGCGTGGGAGCCGGAGAAAAATCCGTGAGAGAGAAAGAGAGAGAGTGAGACAGCGACTGTGGTGGTACAGAATTAAAGAGCAGAAGAGAAACACAGTAATTGAAAGAAGGATGCCGAGAGAGGCGCAGAGAGAATGAGAGAGAGAGAGAGGGAGAGAGAATGAGAGAGAGAGAGAGAGAGAGAGAGAAAGGAAGAAAAAGAGGGAAGAAAAAAAAGTGCTGGTCTTTGCAATCTTCCTGTAATTAGATGTGCTTACTCCCTGGCCATGTGTGTGTGTGTGTGTGTGTGTGTGTGTGTGCGCCTCCCATCATCATGAGGAGTCTCATTAATTGCATGCTACAGAGAGCCAAAGCCCAACAGAGAACAGTGGAGCGAACATCCAGAAGGAACATGGGAACATAGTGTGTGTGTGTGTGTGCGTGAGAGTGTGTGTGCGTATGTGTGCATGCGTTTATGTGTGTTTGTGTGTGTGTGTGTGTGTGTGTGTGTCTGATGGTTCGGCCAAAGATGTCCTGTGCGGTGGACGTCTTCAGGGAGTCAGTGTCCCTTCTGGTTTCACAGCAGTAGCTTCACATAAACAACCGTCAGTCAGTTGGAAACCCTAAAAACTCCCATCACACGGACAGATGCTGAGAAACAGCTTTTGTTTTGCTGCGGTTGCTCTTGGCTTTGGCAGAGGTATTCCCGACACACACGTGTGGTCGGCTCCTAATCTTGTCGGGGGTCATCTGAGGTGAGGCCAAGGTCGTGGGGACGTTGACGGGATTCCATGACCTCCTCACATCATGCCCACCAAGACTACCCCTAAGCATTCTGGGAGTCAGCTGAAGTCATGTTGTTGATGTTACTGCAGTTGTTGTTGTTGTTGATGTGAAGGAGAAACAGGTGACGTTGTTGTTGATGTTGACATTGATGCTGATGTTGATGGTGACGTTGGTGTCAATGTTTATGTTGTGTTGATGTTGTTGTTGTTGTTGTTGTTGTTGTTGTTGTTATTGTTGTTGTTGTTGTTGATGTGAAGCGGAAACAGGTGATGTTGACATTGATGCTGTTGTTGTTGTTGTTGTTGTTGTTGTTGTTGATGATGTTGATGTTGACGTTGACGTGCTGGATGTTGTTGTGAGTGCTGACATGAGTGACAGGTGAGGGCCGCCTCTAATCCCGCCCCCCAGGGCTGCAAGGTGAGCATGAGGTCATCATCATAAGGTGAGGGATCAGGCTGCTGTGAGAGACTGGCAGATTAGGGACAATGTGTGTGTGAGAGAGGAGAGACGGGGTGGGATTGTGGGTTTGTGATTATATGTGTGTGTGTGTGTGTGTGTGCAGGAGAGAGGAGAGAGGATAGACACCCTGTGTGTGTGTGTGTGTGAGTATGTGGGAGAGAGGAGAAAGGAGAAACAGGGTGGAATGGTGTGGGTGTGAGGTGGTTGTGTGTGTGTGTGTGTGTGTGTGTGTGTGTGTGTGTGTGTGTGTGTGTGTGTGTGTGTGTGAGAAAGAGAGAGAGAGGCAACAAGAGAGAGGATAGATAGATAGATAGATAGATAGATAGATAGATAGATAGATAGATAGATAGATAGATAGATAGATAGATAGATAGATAGATAGATAGATAGATAGATAGATAGATAGACAGACAGACAGACAGACAGACAAGCAAGAAAAAAGATAGAGAGAGATTTTAAACCACCTTATTGAACCATGACATGGATTGACATTTTAAGCTGCCACTCCAGCCACATACCCCCCACACACACACATACCCCATCCTCAAAAAGGTGATGAAGTTAGACATGAGAGAGCATATTCACCTCTGGTCCTTATTTTCACTGAGATTTAAAACATGTCTCCTGGCTGTGTGCTTGGCTCTCCTGTCGCAGTCTAACGCTGTGTGCTCTATCGAAACAGTTTATCCAGGTACACAGCTCTTTCTCGTTTCAGAGACACGCACAGCCAGAGATAAACATCTCCTCTGACATGCGCAACTAACTGTCAAATACTGTGCTCAAAGTTTGGGAAAGGTGCAGTTTACAGAACAGCATAGTTTTATGCAGATAGTGTGTGACAGAAACACCTGACATGCTGCACAAACCCCACGCAGATAAACCCCAGCCCCAGCAATAAACAGGCTCGTGGCCCTGGCCCAGTACCACACACACACACACACACACATACACACACACACACACAACACCGTGGACCACCAGAGCGCTCTGGAAAGGAGCTTGTATACAGCACCCTCCACGCAGGAGCCTGGCTCTCCTCCATTTTGTTTCTCCCTGAAAGTTCACAGGCCTGACAATAGCACTGCACAGAGCTGTCTTGCCCATTCCTGCCATATCCGCGTGTCTTCTTAAAGCAAACAGCATCTTTGTTTTATTATGTGTACATGAGGAGTAAGGGCCCCCAGTGGGAACAAGGTGAAACTGTTGGCATGGTCGGACCACCATCAGAGAGACGGCTAATGAGGCCTAGACATGCAGGAGGAGGCAGAGAGGCCGAGAGGCAGAAGGAGGCAGAGAGGCCGAGACACAAGGAGGCACAGAGGCAGAGCTGCATGAAGCCTCATCCAGCAGAGGGCAGAGAGGCCGAGACATGCAGCAGGAGGCAGAGAGGCAGAAGGAGGCATTGAGGATGCAGAGAGGCAGAGAAACAGAGAGGGAGAGAGGCACAGAGGCAGAGAGGCAGAAGGAGGCAGAGAGGCAGGAGGAGGCAGAAACGCAGGAGGAGGCACAGAGGCAGAGAGGCACAGAGGCGGGAGGAGGCAGAGAGGCAGGAGGAGGCAGTTAATGAGGCCTAGACATGCAGGAGGAGGCAGAGAGGGAGAGAGGAGGCAGAGAGGGAGAGAGGAGGCAGAGAGATAGGGAGGCAGAGAGGCAGAGAGGCACAGAGGCAGAGCTGCGTGAGGCCCTATCCACCATTGCCATCCTAAGGGAGACCCATCTGGGCAGAAGCCAGAACCTCTGCAAAGAGCATTTAAAGCAACACTAAGTAGTTTTTTTCAGCCTTAAAATAATGTTTCCAAAATCGTTTTAGTGGTTCGTCAGCTTGTAACAGGGTGAAAGGCACTTCTGAATGAATGGATGGGCTATAACCGCATTAAGTAAGTTTGGGGGAGTGGGAGGGCTCTCTGTAGTTCTCTATGAGAGACAATTTCATTTCCAACCTGTAGGGTGACTGTAAGGACTGCAAAGTTGAATTTAAAGTTGAATTTAATTTTATTCTAAATGTATTATTGGCATCAAACATGCGCCCTTTACAGGACAGTAGATGTCTTTGTACAAAATCTGTGCATCCTCACCAGACTCTTTTTTAAGGCAGACAATCCCACTTCCTCTGCATACATTACCCAGACCCCCACAGTCCTAGGCCTGACCTTTCCCCAAAGAGGAAGCC
>CM059275.1:13494914-13497414 GCA_030347295.1 Setipinna tenuifilis
AAAGAGAGAGTATGTGTGTGAGAGAGGAGAGAGAGAAATGAGAGACATTTACACACACACACACACACACACACACACACACACACACACACACACACACACACACGCACACACACACACACAGCCGTGGAGACACTCCCCCTTGCCAGAGTGCTTCTCTGGCTGTAGCCGGTTAGCTGCCAGAGTGGAGAGGAGGAGGCAGAGACACACACACCATGAAGCCTCCCATGCCGCTGTGACACACTAGCTCCACAAGCCGGTAAGCAGCAGTCTGTGTGTGTGTGTGTGTGTGTGTGTGTGTGTGTGTGTGCAGCAGTCACACGTGTGTATGTGTGTGTGCCTGTGTATTAAAGAGAGAGAGAGAAAGAGAAATAGTGGAACATGGAGAGCTGAAGTTAGAGTAGCCCAGTAGAGAAGTTGGGCAGCACACTCTGGTGTGTTTGCTACTGTGCTACTGTCAGTTGGGCAGCAGACTCGTGTGTGTGTGTGTGCGCGTGTGTGTGTGTGTGTGTGTGAGCGGGACTCTGGTGTGTGTGACTGGGACCGGTGTGTGTGAGTGGAGTTTGCTCCTGTGCTACTGTCAGTTGAGCAGCAGACTCTTGTGTGTGTGAGCGGGACTCTGGTGTGTGTGAGCGGGACTCTGGTGTGTGTGAGTGGGACTTTAGTGTGTGTGTGTGTGAGTGAAGTTTGCTCCTGTGCTACTGTCAGTTAGGCAGCAGACTGTGGTGTGTGTGAGTGGGACTCTAGTGTGTGTGAGCGGGACTCTGGTGTGTGTGAGTGGTGTGTGCTACTTGTGTGTGTGACTAGGGTTTGCTACTGTGCTACTGTGAGGAACTCCTCAGCAACAGGTCTCTGGAGGATAAGCAGTGTTAACAGCAACCTCTGGGTATGTGGGCTTGACAGCACTTTACTTTAAAACTGGGATAGACATCATTTTACTATAAAGCTGTGAGATAGACAACATATCTTATGTAAAGTTGTGATTTACACAACATTTCTCCTGTAAAGCTGTGATTTACACACCATTTTTACTGTAAAACTGTGATTTAGCAAACGTTTAACTGTAAAGCTGTGAGATAGACAACACTTTACTGTAAAGCTGTGACATAGACAACAATTCTCCTGTAACCTACAAGACAACAATTTACTGGAAAATGATTTCACTCGCAAACATTAAGGCAAGAGTAGCCTCAATTATGGCTAACTTATTTTTAGGTCTGAGTATTTCAGCTCGAACAGATCTCTTAATGAAGGTCTCTTGTTGCTTTCTAGTCTCAGTAAACTGTTATGTTTCCATGTTTTATTTTCTCTGAGTGCTGCCTTCCTTCTCCAGCCTGAACAATCACTCCCATTCATGCTCTTTTTTAGACCAGAGTTTGGGCTTGCTGTTGATACCGTTAGTCTGCTTTTAACGATCCTGATGGTAAACCCCAGCTATTTGGTCTTTGGGTTGGTTATGTGTGTGTGTGTGTGTGTGTGTGTGTGACGTGTGTGTGTGTGTGTGTGTGTGTATGGTACATGTATATGTGTCTGTGTGTGTGTGTGTGTGTGTGTGTGTGTGTGTGTGTGTGTGTGTGTAGCTGCTAGGGGCTTGTGCTCAAGTGCTTGTCAAAGAGGGGCTGTTTTGTGGGCTGAAGCAGTCTGGCTTTGGTGGTACTGCTCCCCTCAGTCCAGGCTGCCTTCTCTCTCTCGTGTGTGTGTGTGTGTGTGTGTGTGTGTAACTGGTGTGTGTATGTGTGTGTGTGTGTGTGTGTGTGTGTGTCTTTGTGTTTGTATGTGTTTTCAGGCCTGGCTGATTTTCAGGCCAGGCTGTGTGTATGTCACTCATGTGTGTGTGTGTGTGTGTGTGTGTGTGTGTGTGTGTGTGTGTTTGTGTGTTTTCAGGCCAGGCTGATTTCTCCCGGGCTGTGTGTGTGCAACTCACACGTGTGTGTGTGTGTGTGTGTGTGTGTGTGTGTTTTTAGCCCAGGCTGATTTCTCCTAGGTTGTATGTGTCACTAACATGTGTGTATGTATTTGTGTGTGTGTGTTTTTAGACCAGGCTGGTTTCTCCCATGTTGTGCGTGTGAGTGTGTGTGTGTGTTGTTAGCCCAGGCTGATTTCTCCTGGTCTGTGTATGTGTGTCGTGTGTGTGTGTGTGTGTTTAGCCCATGCTGCCTTGTCCCGGGTGGTGCGTGTGTTTAGCCAGCGTCCCAGGGGACCCACAGAGAGACTCTGGCCTGACTCACATGTGTGTATGTGTGTGTGTGTGTGTGTGTGTGTGTGTGTGTGTGTGTGTGTGTGTGTGTGTGTGTGTTTGTGTGACTCTAGCCTGAGTAGGTTGTCTGATTTGGCCGGCACAGGGCTTGGTCTGGCTGTTACATCACAGTGTGAACATAGTGCCATTATTGTGTGTGTGTGTGTGTGTGTGTGTGTGTGTGTGTGTGTGTGTGGGTGTGTGTGTTGTGCGTGCATGTGTGTCTGTGTGTGTCTGCCTGTGTGTCTGTGTGTGTCTGCCTGT
>CM059275.1:13514914-13544914 GCA_030347295.1 Setipinna tenuifilis
CTCTCCCCCACCCTGGCCCACCCCCAGCCGCTGAAGCCCCAGAGCGCCCCCTTCAGCCCTGGAGGAGGTGGTGGGGGTGGAGGTGGAGGAGGTGGGGGCTCGGCATGCTACACCCCAGATCTCCAGCGCACCTCCCCGTACCCCCCAACCCAGAGGAGCTACAGCGCCTCCTCCTCTCCCCTCCCGTCCGTCACCCCCGCCAGGGAGGCGGACCCCGAGGAGGAGAGCCTGAACCTGGAGGGCCTGGTGGCCCACCGCATCGCTGGTGAGTACCCCGCCCCCCCCCCCAGCCAATAGCAGACCTCCTGCTCAAACACACTTTGTGCTTGTATAAGTCTGTGTGTGTAGGGGGTGTGTGTGTCTGTAGTGCCCACTGCATCGCTGGTGAGTACACCCCACCCCACAGCCCACAGCAGCCCTGCTGCCCAAACACACTTCATTCTGTGTCTGTGTGTGTGTATGGGGGTGTATGTGTGTGTATGGGGGTGTATGTGTTTGTAGTGTCCCTGGTCTGGGAAACGTACTTAAGGCTGATGCCCCACAGCCGACAACAGACCTGCTGCCCAGAGGCCCACTCTATGTAATACAATATAACAACATCACACTTAGTTCTACAAAACAATAAACCACACACACACCTTTACATTTGTTTTCTTTACAAAACCACATTTATAGACCTGCTGCTCAAGCACACATCATGCTTGTGTGAGTCTGTGTGTGTAAGGGGTGTGTGTGTCTGTAGTGTCCTTGCACCGGGAAACTTACTTAACGCACATGTATCTCCTTGTGTATTCGAGGGTAATCTACACAGCCCTCAGCAGACCTACTGCCCAGAGGCCCACTGTTATTACAATATTACAACATCACACTTAGTTCTACAAAACAATAAACCTTCACATTTGTTTACTTTACAAAACCACATTTACAGACCTGCTGCTCAAGCACAATCTGTGCTTGTATAAGTCTGTGTGTGTAAGGGGGTGTTTGTGTATGTAGTGTCCCTGCTCCAGGAAACTTACTTAAGGCACATGTATCTCCTTGTGTATGAAGGTAGTCTGTCTATTCTGTGTTCCTCTACACCTCTGTTAGCTTATTATGTCCTCCTTTTGTAAGTCATTTTCGATAAAAGCGTCTGCTAAGTGTAATGTAGTGTAATAACAATGCGCAAACATATTCAGTAAATACAGATGTGGTGCTTGTGAAACTCAAACAAAATGTCCGCCGAGGAGCACTCCCTAGATTCAGAGGTAGTGTTTAAGGTGCTCTTTGGATGGGGAACTTCAGACAACACACCAAGACAAACACCAAGGCACTCTCATGTTACGAGAGTTAAAAAGCCTTTATTGCTAAGGCTGGGTCTTAAAAAGGGTATAAGAGGGCCTTGAAGTTTGTCTTGGCTTGGCTTGATTTAAATACAAATATGGCTGTAAATAGCTCTTCAGTCAGATTGTTGGCTATGCGTCCAACATGTGTGCTGGTATGTTTCATTACATTGTACCACATTACATTTAGCAGATGCCTTTACTGTATTTGAAGCAACTTGCAGTACCGTATAGTTTACAAGGGTGAATGGGGGCGGTTTCTTACATGTTCTGGCTAGACTAGCATGACCACTGATTTCTCAAGCACTTCCAGGAGGACCCCCTTTTTGCTCATGGGGGTGTAGGGGTGTGTGGGGGTGGGGGGACATGAAGTGCTGCTGACTCACTCAGCGATAGATGAAAAAGGTGATTTTCTGGGGGGGGGGTTGGTTGGTTTATGCTTCTATGACATGAACTCCAAAAGTTTGTTAATGCGTAATGACAGCAGCAGGATTTGCGTCTGGTGAGAGTTTACGGAGAGTACTCTTTCCTGTGAAATGAACTCATGGCTCACTGTAATGTGGCTGATGGTTGATGACTTTGGTTTCATTGCCTTGTGGCCTATTACGCACAGAAAGACGCTAATGTGGGAGACAGAAATAGCAACTAAATAAGAAAATGACCTTAATAAAGTTGGTGTGGACAAAAACGTGCTTCATTAGAAAACGCTTTTAGAATACGTCTCTGTGCAGTCAGCATGTAGTTCACACAGTCCCATAGCATGCAGTATCTCCTTGATGCAAATAGCATCTAGTACTGTGGTGCTATGTGTATCATACACAATAACATCATATCAAAGAAATCAATGAAAACTCAAGTAACTCATCTAGTACTGTGGCGTTACATGTAATATATATGTTATAACGTCATATCAGTAGTATCTCCTTATGCAAATAACATCTAGAACTGTAGGGTAACATGTAATATATATGTAATTACACTAGTACTGTGGCCTTATGTGTATTACACGTAATAACTTATCAGTAGTTGAAAACTCAACCTTATTTGGAACAAAGATTCCTGCAAGTGTTCGAGCATTTGGCGTTTGAGTAAACAATCACGGATGGCATTCAATGTGGGACAAACAGAACAAAGCATAAAAGCATAACACATTATTATGGAATAATGCAGTATTTTCAGATTGAGTTTTTCTTTTTTGTTTGCATTTTTATATCAAGTACTTGAGACGTGGCAACATGCAATAAGCTGGCACATCACCTTGTATAATTCCTTGAGCCCTCCTGTTTGTTTAAATCCACAAGTGTGCAGATGGTTGTTTAAATTGTTTTGCGACACGTCTTTTCTTCCGTGAAGCACCCTGCAGACAGACAGAGAGAGGACTGCGTCCATGTCAGAATCTCCGTCCATTTATGGTGGACAAAGAGACTGTAAACAGTCGTGTTGAGCGAGAGCTGAAAATGTCACACCTTACTTGGGGAGGAACAGCAGCCACAGCACAGAGTCATGCAGCTGGTAGTCTTCTGTTGACAGAATCCTTGGAGCATAGCTGTGTGATGAGCACACAGACACACACACACACACACACACACACACACACACACACACACACGCAGCCTAGCCCAGCCCCTGCCTGAGTGCTCATTCCAGAGAGGATGAGACAGAGGGCCAGGCACTGCCTTACACAGTCAGACGCACCAGCCAGCATCCCTGCAATGGCCCTGAGCATTAACAGGGGTTAGTCTGGGTTGGACCTGCGTGTTAACCAAATACATGACGTGAGTCAATGTGTCCAGCCACCCCTCTGCCACCCCCAGACCTCCACCCTCACCCCTCCACTTCTCCCCCCCTTACCCCTCCACTCCTCCACCCTCACCCTTCTACCCACCACTGCCCCTCCAACACCACCACCCTCCACCCCTTAACCACATCCACCTCTCAACCCCCACCCCCAACCCTCAACCCCTACCTCCATCTACCACTGCCCCTTCACCACACCCACCCCTCCACCACCCTGCACACCCCTCAACCCCTCTGCCACCTCCACCCCTCCACCCCTCCACCCCTCCGTTTACCACTGCCCCTCCACCTCCACCCCTCCAGCCCCCCCAACTCCTCCACACCTCTGCCACCCCTCTCCCACCCACCACTGTCCCTCCACCACCAACCCCCCATCCACCCCTCCAACCCTCTGCCACATCCACCCCTCCACCCCCCGTAAACCTCCAGCCCTCTACCCCTTTATCCACCACAGCCCCTCCACCAGCCCCCTGCCACCCCCACCCTTCCACCCACCACTGTCCCTCCACCACCAACTCCCCATCCACCCCGCACACCCCTCAACCCCTCTGCCACCTCCACCCCTCCATTTACCACAGTCCCTCCACCAGCCCCCCCCCCCAACTCCTCCACCTCTGTCCCACCCCCACCCTTCCACCCACCACTGTCTCTCCACCACCCACCCCCCATCCACCCCTCCAACCCTCTGCCATCTCCACCGCTCTACCACCACCCCCAGACCTCCAGCCCTCCACCGCCCACCCCCTCCTTCCTTCCACCTCTCTCAGCTGGGAGTGCTGGTGCTCTGTGTTTCTGCTGGGGAGGGGGGAGAGAGTTCAGAGGTATCCATCATGTGGTGTAAGAATAGCCATCAGCCTGTGCCTCTGCTCAGCTACCAGCATTCCCCACATTGACTTCAAGGGCCTGCGGAGACGCATCCTGCTCTTGTTCACTTGCTCCATCTGGTGGCAGCTTTAGGAACTGCATCTGGGGCTGCGGCAAAGAGCAGAATGCAGTGGTAGTGCGCTGCTTTGTACTGTATCCCAGTTTGTATGCAAGTAACGGTCAGAAGAATGTCACATATGGAGTTATAGATTTTTGGTAGTACAAAAATAAATAGTGTCAAAAGTATTTAGTACATTTAGTAAAATTTAGGTGTTTTTGTTCCTCAAGGATTTAATCGGAACAAACGTTGCATTTGCAATGTGAAAAACGATCATAAGGCAATAAGCGTCCAGTCAGTCTGAATCAGCAACAAAAGTCCATTTGTTAAGATGAGCTTGAAGTGTAACATGCACCTCAACCACTGTATGTCCAGCTTCCGTCTCCTGATTGAACTGGGAGTCTGTTTAAACCGTCTCTAAGCTATGGTCCTCCACCACAGTCACCACGGTGACCAGTCTCCCGTCCAAACCCATACTCTGTGAAGCTGCCTGCGCGGGGGAAAAAGGCAGAGTGTGTGTGTGTGTGTGTGTGTGTGTGTGTGTGTGTGTACATGTGTGTGTGAGTGTGTGTGTGTGTGTGTGTGTGTGCGTGTGTGTGCCTGTGTGTGTGTGTGTGTGCATGTGTGTGTGAGTGTGTGTGTGCATGTGTGCGTGAGTGTGTGTGTGTACATGTGTGTCCAAACCCACACTCTGTGGAGCTGCCTCCGAGGGGGAAACAGGCAGTTTGACTTGCTGAAGGATTCCTCAGCCGTTGCCCAATATTTGGTCTGAGGTTTTTGACTGAGTGGAAAAATACCGGTGAATGTGAATGAGTGTGTGAGTGTGTGTGTGTGTGTGAATGTGCATGTGAATGTGTGTGTGTGTGTGTGTGAATGTGCATGTGAGTGTGCATATAAGTGTGAGTGTGAGTGTGTGTGTGTGTGTGTGTGTGTGTGAGAGTGTGCGTGTGAGTGTGAGTGTGCGTGTGCATATAAGTGTGAGTGTGAGTGTGCGTGTGAGTGTGAATGTGAGTGTGAGTGAGAATGTGAATGTGAGTGTGCATGTGAATGTGTGTGTGTGTGTGTGTGTGTGTGTGTGTGTGTGTGTGTGTGTGTGTGTGTGTGAATGTGAGTATGTGAGTGTAAGTGTGAGTGTAAGTGTGAGTGTGAATGTGCGTGTGAGTGTGTGCGCACGTGTGTGTGCACGTGCGTGTGTGCACGTGCGTGTGTGTGTGCACATGTGTGTGTGTGTGAGTGAGTGTGCGTGTGTGTGCATGTGCGTCCCCCCTCTCAGAAGAAGGGGCCCCATTTGTCCTCTGAAACAGAGGCAGCGCGAGAGAGAGAGGGGTACGGCATAGAGAGGCGGGACGAGATGAGCTAGTACCCACACTGCCGCCCGCCAGTGACCTTTTGACCTCTGCATAATGGCTCATCGCTCATGCATCTTCATAAGTGTGTGTGTGTGGCCCACCGAGGGGTGTGTTTGACAGGTCGAGATGGAGCACACACACACTGATGGATGCAAAGCCATAACGCAGCCACTGCAGGGTAAATGAAATGCTCATTTAGCACTTAAAGCCAAGACAGCGTTAATAGATTGCTGCACCAATAATGTACAGGCAGCGTTAATAGATTGCCAAACTAATAATGTACAGTACATGTATGTAATCATGCTATGGAGAAGGTTGAAGATGAATCATCATGTAAGTAGCTATGAAATAGTCTTTAACCTGGAAGTAATAGCAGGCCATGTCCACGAGGTCATCACAACCTGGAAGTAATGCCAGGCCATGTGCATGAGGTCATCACAACCTGGAAGTAATAGCAGGCCAGGATCGTAAGGTCATCACAACCTGGAAGTAATATCAGGGCATGTCCATAAGGTCATCACAGTATAATGCATGTCCATTAATGAGTCCAGAAGCAGCCATGAATGTAACATCCTATTTTCCTTTCTTTCTTTATGTCTTTGTCTTTATTTGTCGTTCTGTCTTCTCTTCTGTGTCTGTCCATTTCCACTCCTCCTCCACTGTGTGGACCACCCCTCTCTCACGCCACCATTGCACCTCCTGCTGCTGCACCACCTCCTCCTTCACCTCCTCCTCCTCTCCTCCACCTCCTGCTCTCCTCTCCTCCATACGCCTTCCTCCCATCCTCCCCCATCCGCGTGGCGGGCAGAGTACAACGCTCGAATCCGGGGCATCTCGGAGAGTCTGAGCCCCCAGCCCCCTGACCGCCATCGATCCTATTCCTTCTCTGGTTTGTCCTCTGTCACACTCCTCTCTTTCTCTTTCTCTTTCTCTCTCTTACTCCTGTCCCTCTCTCTCTCTTTCTTACTCCTCTCTTTCTTTCTATTCCTCTCCCTCTCTTTCTCTCTCTTTCTTACTTCTCTTTATCTTTCTATCTCTCTGTCTCTTTCTCTCTCTCCTCTCTCCTTTGTCTCTCTCTCTGACTCTGTCTCGCTCTCTCCGTCTCTCACTTTCTATCTCTCTCTCTATCTTTCTCCTCAGTTCTCAGTTCTCAGTTCACTCTTCCACCTTCACTACCACTCCACAATCACCTTATTTCTATAGATCTCCTTTTGTCTCCTGTGCTTCACTACCACATGCCTCTGCAGCAGTGCCTTTATGCTTCAGGAGAAACAAAGCCTACAAGAGTCCTTTAACTTCTCAAGCACACCACACTGCTTAGTGTATCTGATGATCCTATATTGGTTGTTATATCAGACACATACACACATACATACATACATACACACATACACACACACACATACAGACTAATGTAAAGGATGAGGGGCCAGACTTGGTGACACAGTTGTAGATGTGTATGATTTCATATGACCTTTACATGACCTTGCTTGTATTCACCCAAGAATACGACTGGGCCCTGGTCACACACTATCAGGCCAAGGCCAGTCAAAGCACTTCATGCAGCTTTAGCTTCTGTTATCTTACTCTTATATTTAGCTTCTATTATATTTAACCAGTAGCTAATTTAGCTGATATTATATTTAGATAGTAGCTAATTTAGCTGATATTATATTTAGATAGTAGCTAATTAAGCTTCTGTCATATTTAGCCAGTAGGTAATTTATCTTCTGTTATATTAACTAGTAGGTAGGTAACTTAGCTTCTGTTATATTAACCAGTAGGTATTTAAGTTAGCATTAGCTGCTAACGTCAGTTTTGAGCTAGTTTATGCCCAACATGCTAAAGACTGACTGTAATGATACAGCTGCATAAGCAAGAGTAAATGTGTGTCTGTCAGTACTGCCATGTGCTATGCTAAGCTTGTGTTTTATTTGGTCATTTTTATGCATTTTTTTTCTACACAGAGAAAAACAGATTTACAGCAAATTCAAAAATGCAAAAACATGCTTAAACATTCTGTATTGATATATATTATATTATTATACACTATTATAATATAATATAATATAATATAATATAATATAATATAATATAATCTTCTCCACAGAAGATGGTTCCTAAAGCCTATGGCTCCTTATTTCAGCTGCAAGATTTAAAACCAATTCAAAAGAAAAGAAAGACATGCTAAACCTGCTAACATGTGCTATACTGACAACCTTTCCCACAGAAGATAGTTCCTGTAGCTTTCATATCAGCAACAGTAAAAGCTGCTGCTGCTGCTCTGTACATCTACTGGTCATTACCATCAGGTGTGTGTGTGTGTGTGTGTCATCAGTGTATGTCCTCATGTGCCCTTCAGGGTCAAGGTCACACACCGTGACCCCGGACGAGAGCGGGCCCTCCATGCGCCGCCGCACGACCAGCGAGGGTCAGTACCAGAACGGGCACGAGGACCGACCCGCTCACGCCAACACCGGCCGCGCCGCCGTCTCGCCCGAGTTCGTCACCGTCATCGCCTCCAACCCCGGAGGCCGGCCCAGGGAGGTAAGATGCCCGCCAGCGCATTCACTACATTTCCCAGAAGGCCACAGTGAGCCCACAGGCAGGGTGCTTCTGTTTGCCTGATCTGCATGGGCTGTGTGATATATTTTCTAGAGATGTAATGAACTGTAAGTTATTCAGAAACTATATATATAGTGTGTGTGTGTGTGTGTGTGTGTACAACTCTGCCTATCTGTCTAAGTAAGTGCGTAAGTGTACGTACTGTGTGTGTGTGTGTGTGTGTGTGTGTGTGTGTGTGTATAACTCTGCCTATCTGTCTAGGTAAGTGCTTCAGTGTATGTACTCTAAATGTGTGTCTATGTGATGTCCTCAGATCCTAGCTCTCTGCCTCCCCCTGCAGGTCCACCAGCACAGCTACAGTGACTGTATGTGTGTGTGTGTTTGTGTGTGTGTGTGTGTGTGTGTGTGTGTGTATAACTCTGCCTGTCTGTGTGTGTGTGTGTCTATGTTAGGTCCATCAGCACAGCTACAGGGAGGCGTTTGACGACACGTCTGACGGCGCCCCCACCAGTCCGACCCCCAGCGCCGGTGGTGAGGCCCCCCCCTCGACCCCCGCCTTCCCTGTGTCCCCCCTCACCTCGCCACAGACCCCCTACTTCAACCTGTGTAAGTCTCCCCTCTCTGCAGGAGGGCGGGGTGGGGGCGGCCCCCCTTTTAGATACCCTCCGAAAACACGCTCTGGGTCACTCACACCGCAGGAAGTGACATCACTGCCTCAGATTCTTCTTCCTCCTCTGGCTATCATAATAATAATAATAATAATAATAATAATAATAATAATAATATCACTAAGCATTACTAGTAGGCTAAAGGTTATTATAAAACAAACACGCACCCATTCCTGTGATGTGGTTGCAATGTGGTTGCGTTTTTTTGTGAAGTCTTGTAAAGTCTTTAGTTGAGCTAGGAGGTTATGAGAAATCTGATGAAGTATTTGAACTTGTGTTGGAGTACCGTCTCACGTCTGTCATTATTTGCAACTGAGTATCTTTTCACAGTCCTGAGGTCTGGCGGATTTGGCCTCCTTCCCTCATGGCGAAACGGTTTGAGAGAGAGATTGCTCTTGTTCTATTGTGAGGAGATCCCTAATTGCAATCCAAACATGGCATCCCCATTCTCCCATTCCCCCATCTCGCAGGGCAGGCACCGCCATTACGACCTTACTCGCGGCACAACTCTCTTACACTCATGTTCGTTACTCATCTTAGACACACACACACACACACACACACACACTCATGCGCAGAACTCTCTTACGCTCATGTTCGTTACTCATCTTTAAGGGCACATCTCCGTCTGTCCGTCCGTCAGGGAGAGACTGCCTGACAGTGACGTCAGCCACTTAAGCTGTTTATTCGTATTCACAAACCAAAGAAATACTGTTCTTCACACACATACATAGACACACACACACACACACACACACTCACACACACACACACACATCCCTCTCTTCCCCTCTGTTCCCCCTCTTCTCTCCTACTGTCCATCTGCACTTCATCCCACCTCCCCCCCACACACACAGATACAGGCACAGACACACAGACACACACACACACACATACACACTTAGACACAGACACACACACACACACACACTCATACAGACTTCCACACAGGCACACTGCAGGGATGTTTTGACAGAGCGTTGTCATTGTTATTCATCGTCATAGCGATATCTCCACGGCACCCTTCCTCCTGCAGCGAAGTCATGCTGCAGGTCAAGAAGTGAACCAATCAGAGGCCAGATAAATAAGCTCCCCAAACATGCCCCTCCTCTCCCCATTGTTTCTCTTGCCTCTTATTGGTCATTTGGGCTGCCACTCAAAGAATTGATTGGGATTCTTTGGTAAGTGCACGCTGCATGTTGACGCTGCACCTTAGGAGTCCAGCCCTGCTTGGCACAGGTGGACAACACAGCTTGAGGAAGTAAAAGTCCTGCCATGTGTTCCTTCTGCCTGTGCTCCTGACACAGGTGATCGCTTTAACTAGCCCACGTACCTGACCGAAGAGCTGATCCAATTAGGATCAGCTGGCTCAGGGAAATGGCTGTATGTAACGACTACCTGGCAGGACTTTTACTTTCTGACCCTGGGTTGGCCACCTACGCTGCTTGGCCTCCACACAGCAGACTGCACGCTGGCAGAGACCACACAGGGCACATCACACCACCATCACCCATCACACCCCATAGTCACGCCCTTCACTCACTTAGGGCTTCAGTCATGGAACTAGTTTATCTGTGTAGCTATCTGTTAATCATGGATGCCATCATTAAGCAGGTGAATATACCCAGGTGGTTCAGTGATGGAACTGGTCTAGTTTTACTGGTCTATTTGTTATTACTCATTAATTATTACTTATGTATTAACCATTAATCATTCATGTATTAAACATGACCCATAAGGATATACAGTACAGGCCAAAAGTTTGGACACACTTTTTCATTTAATGTGTTCAATTCAAATTTTCATGACTATTTACATTGTAGATTCTGACGGAAGGCATTAAAACTGTGAATGAACACATATGGAATGATGTACTTAACAAAAAAGTGTTAAGTCTTAACTTTTTTGTTTAGTACATAATTCCACGTGTTCATTTATAGTTTTGATGCCTTCAGTCAGAATCTACAATGGAAGTAGTCATGAAGAAAATGCATTGACTGAGAAGGTGTGTCCAAACATTTGGCCTGTACTGTACTTAGGTGGTTAAGTGAGGAATCTTCTTTAGCAACAGTTACATCTTAAAATTGCCCAGGGAGTACAGCATTAAAGGAAAGGGGCTAATCGACTTGATTCGCAGCATCTCACACACACACACACACACACACACACACACACACACACACACACACACACACACACACACACAGACTCACACACATACACACTCTCACACACACACACACACACACACACACACACAGACACTCACACACACACACACACAGACACACACACACACTCACACTCACACTCACACACACACACCCACACAGACACACACACACACACTCACACTCACACTCACACACACACACACACACACACACACACACACACACACACACACACACACACACACACACTGATATATATGATCGCTTTGGCGCTGCGTCCCCCATCTCTAGGCCGTGTCACGTGTTCATTGTCCTCGTCACTGCAGCAGAGATGTCCTGCTTTATTTCCTCATCCGCATGACCTTCTGGATGTCATATTTTCCATCGTTTCTTGTCTCTGTGAAAGTGTGTATCCATCTGAGTGTGTATCCGTGTGTGTGAGCTTTCCCCCAGTGTTGGTACTGTAAATGTTTTTGTCAGAAACGTTGAAGTGTGTTTTTCAACATTTTAAGTCACATACACAGAAATGTTTTTGCAAAAGATAAACTTCCCTTTCTTCCTGTCCTCCTTTTCTCTCTGCTTGTTCACTTTCTTTCCCCACCTGTGCTCCCTCTGCCTTGTGTTCTTCTTTGTTCGTCTCTTCCCCCTATTCGTCTCTTTCCCTCTTTTCTCTTTTCTTTTGTTTGTGTCTCTCTTGTCTTGTCTTTGTGTGTTTGTGTGTGTGTGTGTGTGTGTGTGTGGGTGTCTGCCTGTGTGTGTGTGTGTATCTGTGTGTGTGTTTGTGTGTGTGTGTGTGTGTGTGTGTGGATGTGTGTGTGTGTGTGTGTGTGTGTGTCGGTGTGTGTGTGTCGGTGTGTGTGTGCTGCAGGCCGCTCCCCCCCAGGCTTGGTCAAAACGCCTCTGTCTGCCCTGGGGCTCAAGGCCCAGAGTCCCAATGATGTCATCATGCAGCAGAGCAGCTCAGGTGAGACACACACACACACACACACATACACACACACACGCACACACACATACACACACACACACACACACACTCATACACACACAATCATACACACACACACACACACACACACACACCTACTTACACACACACACACACACACACACACACACACACACACACACACACAGGTGAGACACACACACACACACACACACATCCACACTCCTTCTCAATTATTCTTTGTCACTCAATGTGGTTATATGCAAACAAAAAAAACAATTATTGTACTTACTCTGAAATCTGTCATATGAAATTTGTCATAAAAATTCCAGAATGTACTGTCTTTATATGACATCTTGAGTAAAATCAGAGTAAGTAGTAGACTCCGACTGATGTGATATTTGATATTTGTTTGCATGTAACAACACTGTCAGCTTATGCCTCGTCTCCAAACACTCTTTTGCTCCTGTGCAATGCTGAGCCGTTAGCAAGCTCCACACTCAAACTATCTCTCTTCTTCTCTTCTCTTCTCTTCTCTTCTCTTCTCTTCTCGTCTCTTTCCCTCTCGTCTCTTCTCTCACTAAAACCTCTGTCCTGTACTATCTCTCTGTTCCTCTTGTCTCTTCTCTTCTCTTCTCCTCTCTTCTCTTCTCTCACTAAAATCTCTGTCCTGTACTATCTCTGTGTTCCTCTTGTCTCTTCTCTTCTCTTCTCTTCTCTTCTCTTCTCTTCTCTTCTCTTCTCTTCTCTCCTCTTCTCTTCTCTTCTCTTCTCTCACTAAACCCTCTCTCCTGTGCCCCCCCCCCTCCTTCTTGTTTCTTTTCTCCGCTCTGCTGCTGCTGCTGTCAGACTCAGACTCTAGTGATGACATGGACGGTAAGGGTGTTTTCTCCATAGTCCCTCCCACTTTAAAGCCCCCCCCCACCTCTAAAGATCTTCCCTCCGTAGCCCCCAGTGCCCTAAAGACCCTCCTTTGCCATCCCACCTCTCCTTGACTCTCCTAAAGACCCTCCTTGCCACCCCACTCCACCCCACCTCACCTCTCCTCTCCTTTACCGGCCTAAACATCCTTCTTTGCCACCCCACTCTATGCCACCCTACCTCTCCTCTCCTCTCCTCTCCTCTCCTCTCCTAAAGATCCTCCTTGACACTGTACTCCACCTCTCCTCTCCTCCCCTTAAGACTCTCCTAAAGATCCTCTTTGCCACCCCACCTCTCCTTGACTCTCCTAAAGATCATCCTCCTGACCACTCAGCTCCCTCTGTCCTCTCCTTTACTCCTCTTGCCCCTGCGCTGTGCTGTGCTCATCGACTGTCTCCTCCCATTCCTGCTTCTCCCTCCCATCTTACACTTAATGAAGCCTTTACAACATCCTACTCACTGTTTTTAGCCAATTCTTTTTTAAAGTACATTAGGCTATGATGTTATGATGCTATTAGCACTGACTAGCATTGACTAGAATAGACTACACAAAGCCAAATGAGGCGTAATGTGATGTCTGTGAATGAGGCGTTGTTGTCTTTGACACTAACGACCTTAAATGAAAGGAGTGACTTGACCTCATATAACCTCCCGTGTGACAGGAATGACTTCGACTGTACATTTCTAAAAGTAGCTAACTTTTTCAGTTTAGCCTATATTTACCCCCCTCAGATTCCTCCAAAAGTGATTTTTCCGTCTTTATAATCACCATTTTGCCTTTCTTTTTCTTGTTTGCCTTTTTCCTTGTTGCCCCCTTACCCAATCACACGGTCATCATATTTGTGTGTTTCATAGATGTACAGGAGCTGGCCACCTAGCCCAGCCAATCAGAGAGCTCCTCCATGTTTTTGTGCATTTCTTATATTACCTAGTCCGCCCAATCAGAAGCTTCTTATGTTTTTGTGTATTTCTTATATCAACTTAGCCAGCCTAATCAGGGAGATCCTCTTCCATGTTTTTGTGCATTTCTTATTTTAACCTAGCCCGCCCAATCAGAGAGCTCCTTATGTTTCTCTGCATTCTATATTTTAACCTAGTCCGGCCAATGAAAAGAGTCCTTTATTTTTTTGTGTATTTCTTATTTCAACCTAGCTCACCCAATCAGAGGGCTCCTCCATGTTTTTTTTACATTACATTACATTTAGCAGACACTTTTATCCAAATCAACTTACAAAAGGAAGACATGAGTTGAGCTGACAGAGTGTTTTGTGTTTTGTGTATTTCTTATATATTTCTTATGTATTGCTGCAGAGCCCCGCGGCTACATCGGACCGGCGGCCAACATCGGAGGGGGTGGGAGGGGAGCCCCCTTGTCCCCCGTCCACCACCACCCACTGTACTCGTCCGAGTCCATCGAGAGAGCAGCACCCCCCTCCCACAACATCAACCGCCCTGAAGGGTATGTGTGTGTGTGTGTGTGTGTGTGTGTGTTTAAGTCAGACTGTAATATTGTACCCCATTTGCCCCCTCTCCTCTGCAGACACTACCCCACCCCTGTGTGTGTGTGTGTGTGTGTGTGTGTGTATGTGTGTGTGTGTGTGTGTGTGTGTGTGTGTTTAAATCAGACTGTAATATTATACCTTATCTCCCCCCTGTCCTCTGCAGACACTACCCCACCCCTGACAACGCCACCCGGGTGGCCAGCCCCCCAATCCCCTACCCCCCCAACACCACCGAGCTGACGCACCCCCACCTGTACCCCGACCCGCTGGGCTACCTGGACCCTGACGAGGCCACGGTCAACATCATGGGGGTGCACCGCGTCCCGGGGAGCCCCAATACGATGCACCGCACCGTGGCCACCAACACCGCCCCCAGCCCCGTGCTGCAGCGGCGTCTAGCCAATCAGAGCCCAGCCACGGGCCGCCGCGTGGGGACGCCCACCAATGGCAGCGGAGCGGAGCCCGTGTCGGCCAACAGCCCCCTCCCCCCGCCGCGGCACGTGCTGGGCGCCTCCGCCGTGCCCCCCCCCAGTCCCATGCTGGCGCGGCGGGCCCAGAGCGTGGGCAGCACGGGCAGCGCGAGCCCCGACAGGAGGGTCAGCAGGCAGGCTAGCCCCGACGAGAGGGCGCCCGGCCCCGGGGGCCAGCCCCTGCTGCCCGACAAGAGGCACACCCCCAGCGGCACCCCCACCGAGGGCACCGGCACCGGCACCAACACCCCCGTCACCACCACACACAGCCTGGCAGAGCCTGCCATCGTCTCCATCTATGGTACGCCAGCACAGGGACCGAGTACAGGGGTGCACCGTAGTTATTACATTACATTACATTACATTACACTAAGCAGATGCTTTTATCCATTATTACATTACATTACATTACATTACACTTCGCAGATGCTTTTATCCATTATTACATTACATTACACTTAGCAGATGCTTTATCCATTATTACATTACATTACATTGCACTTAGCAGACGCTTTTATCCATTATTACATTACATTACATTACACTTAGCAGATGCTTTATCCATTATTACATTACATTACATTACACTTAGCAGATGCTTTATCCATTATTATATTACATTACATTACACTCACAGACGCTTTTATCCCCGTCTATCGCTGTAGTTATGCTCCCCCATTATAGCTGAACGTGCACAATATAGCAACACCAAAGACAACATTCTATTAATATAGCTACACCAAAGACAACATTCTATTAATATAGCTACACCAAAGACAACATTCTATTAACATAGCAACATCAAAGACAACATTCTATTAATATAGCTACACCAAAGACAACATTCTATTAATATAGCTACACCAAAGACAACATTCTATTAACATAGCAACATCAAAGACAACATTCTATTAATATAGCAACACCAAAGACAACATTCTATTAACATAGCAACATCAAAGACAACATTCTATTAATATAGCAACACCAAAGACAACATTCTATTAATACAGCAACACCAAAGAAAACATTCTATTAATATAGCAACACCAACGACAACATTTTATTAATGTAGCAACACCAAAGACAACATTTTATTTACTAGTTTAAGCCTTAAAATACTTTTCCTTAGCATGCCTAGTGATATAGCATGCACATATTCATGAAATAAAAATCTGCGATATACTGTAGGTAAACTGCGATATAGCGGGGGATCTCTGTATTGTGTTTAAAGTGTGAAATTAATAAATAAAGTACGAATGTAGAAAACTGAGTTGATGTATTGCAAAAATAATAATTGATAACTTTATTAAAATGTATTCAACCATAAACAGATACTAGCAAAATGTAAAACGCTGTGATTTGTGCAATTTAATATATGTGGTTATGAAGTAACAAGTGCCCTTGTTCCCCTCCAGCTGATGGACCACCGGACATCAAGCTCAACGTGAAGTTTGTGCAGGACACGTCCAAGTTCTGGTACAAGCCAGAGATCTCCCGCGAGCAAGGTAAGGGCTGCCCTGCCCATTTTGTGTGTGTGTGTGTGTGTGTGTGTGTGTGTGTGTGTGTGTGTGTATGTGTGTGTGTGAGTGTCAAGCCAGAGATCTCCCGCGAGCAAAGTAAGGCCTGCCCTGCTGTGGCTGTCTTTGGGAGTACCCTCATTACATTAACAATGATGCACAGTGCTAGTGTTTAGCTTTCCACACATTGGCACACATGAGAAACGTGGTGTTGAGAAAAGGCAAACCTGACAGGCAGTCAGTCGTCTGCCAGCTTTGCTGCTGCTGCTGCTGTTTTTGAGACATCAGGGTTTGTGGGAATTCTCTGAAGGAGAAGTAAACTCTGTCAGCATCCCACATAAACACCAGTGATTGGTCAACACTGTCAGCATCCCACATAAACACCAGTGATTGGTCAACTCTGTCAGCACCCCACATAAACACCAGTGATTGGTCAACACTGTCAGCATCCCACATCAACAGCAGTGATTGGTCAACTCTGTCAGCACCCCACATAAACACCAGTGATTGGTCAACTCTGTCAGCACCCCACATCAACAGCAGTGATTGGTGTGTCAGCAGTGGTTGCAAGATGTTTGTCCACCAGTTTTGGCATTTCATGAAACTGATAACTGGACTAACAAACTGGTCGGCACCCCTGAAAAGGATTCAGAAAACGAGTACAGCACCACACATTTACCAGCTCATTCTGCACTGACGGTTATACTACAGTGCATACAGAGGTTTAATAATTATATATATTATATATTATATATATTTTATAACACATGTCTTACAGCTGATTCTGCACTGAAAGTTATCCTACACATTTACTGTAACAGCCCATTGTGCACTGAAGGTTATACTAAAGTGGATACAGTGGTTTAATAATTATATATATTATATATTTTATATATTTTATATCACATGTTTAACAGCTCATTCTGCACTGAAGGTTATACTACAGTGGATACAGTGGTTTAATAATTATATATATAATATACAGTATATTCTATAATACATGTTTACAGCTCATTCTGCACTGAGAGTTATCCTACGCATTTACTGTAACAGCTCATTGTGCACTGAAGGCTATCCTACAGGTCTGACTCCTTCTGTGTCTCCTCCTCCTCCTCCTCAGCTATCTGCCTGCTGAAGGACCGGGAGCCCGGGGCGTTTGTGATCCGAGACAGCCACTCCTTTAAGGGGGCCTACGGCCTGGCCATGAAGGTGGCCTCCCCTCCCCCCACCGTCCAGCAGAACAAGAAAGGTACCATCTGGGGGCAACAAGCGACAGGTGGACAGACAGACAGACAGATAGATAGATAGACAGACAGACGGAAAGACAGACAGACAGATGAACAGACAGACAAACAGATGGACAGACAGACGGCCAGACAGATGGACAGATGAACAACAGACAGACAGATGGACAGACAGATTAACAGACAGACAGAGAGACAGCCAGACAGATGGACAGATGAACAGACAGACAGACAAACAAATAGATAGACAAACAGATAGACAGACAAACACTTAACAGAATTTAACCACTGAATTAAAATTCAATTAAAAACTGAAATGTAGTCAATATATTTTTATTAATTAAATTACACTGATTCAAGTTTGCTGTTTTGAGGCGCTCAGTTGTGTTATTGTGCCTTGTGTGTCCTGAAGTGGGTGACATCACCAATGAGCTGGTCCGACACTTCCTGATCGAGACGAGCGCTAAGGGTGTGAGACTGAAGGGCTGCCCCAACGAACCCTACTTTGGTGAGAACACACACACACAGACACACACACACGTGCGCGCACACACACGCACACAAACCTTACTTTGGTGAGCTCTCCCTCCGCAGAAAACACTCACACACACACACACACACCCACACACCTTACTTTGGTGTGCTCTCCCTCCACATAAAACAATGTGTGTGTGTGTGTGTGTGTGTGTGTGCGTGTGTGTGTGTGTGTGTGTGTGTGTTTCTGTTCGACAGGCTGTCTCTCTGCGTTGGTGTACCAGCACTCTATGACCCCCCTGGCGTTGCCCTGCAAGCTGATGATCCCGACCCGAGGTGAGGCACCTCCACTGCCCATCACCCCCCCATCAACACCCCCATCTCCCACTCCACACCCCCAAACCATCACCCCACCATCTCGCACCCTACACCCCCAAACCACCCCCCCATCTCCCACCCCACACCCCCAAACCATCACCCCCCCCATCAACACCCCATCTCCCACTCCACACCCCCAGACCATCACCCCACCATCTCCCACTCCACACCCCCAAACCACCCCCCCATCTCCCCCAAACCATCACCCCACCATCTCCCACCCTACACCCCCAAACCAGCCCCCCATCTCCCCCAAACCATCGCCCCCAAACCATCACCCCACCATCTCCCACCCTACACCCCCAAACCACCCCCCCATCTCCCCCAAACCATCACCCCCCCATCTCCTACCCCACACATCCAAACCATCACCACCCCATTTCCCACCCCACACCCCCAACCAACAGACCATCTCCCCCAAACCATCGCCCCCAAACCATCACCCCCCCATCTCCCACCCCAAACCCCCAAACAATCTCCCCCCATCACCCACCTCACTCCCACCCCAAACCCCCAAACCACCCCCCCATCTCCCCCAAACCATCGCCCCCAAACCATCACCCCCCATCTCCCACCCCAAACCCCCAAACCATCACCCCCATCTCCCCCAAACCATCACCCCCTCAATCTCCCATCGTACACCCACTCCAGACAGCCAACACCACACATCTCTTTCTCACGCTGCTGTTTAACCTTTAAGACTGTGAGTTTTCGAGCATTCTAGTAAAGAAAAGAATGTGCTTCACAACAGTAGCTACGGTTACATGAACAGTTGTTTTTTTGTAATCAAAATCATTCCAATCCAATTGTCTGATTTGACTGTAGAATTCACATGACAGTTCTACTCTAGAATCTTGGGTTACAAAAATGATACAATAAGTTCAAAAAGCCAATACCCACACTTTTGCATACAACTGTGTATTTTTCCTAGATGACATAAGTGTAACTTCACTGAACTTTAACTTTGTAAGTTTAATTTAATTTGTTGTGAGTACTGTTATCATTCCTTAAATGTGTCTGGATGTCAACTGTGTGAAATGTTGTCTTCCGTAGACCCGAACGAGGAGGCCATTGAGTTAGCCACTCCAACCACTTCCACCATTGACTTGCTTAAACAGGGAGCAGGTAAGCCAGAACCTTCTGGAATCATCTTCCAGTTTTGGGCTCACATCCACCAAACTGCCAACCACCACCAATGACCTGTAAACGGAGAAACAAGCAGGGATTCTCCAGAAGGTGGTTGGCTGGAGAAGATGAAAGCTGGAAGGTCGTTATTATTTCTCTGTTTTTATTTCTGTTTCATACGTGTTGACATCACATGGTTTTGTTTTGCTGTCTCAAGTGACCTTTGACCTTTCTGTGACCATCCTGTGACCTTTTTTGTCCCCCACATGTGCGTGTTGCCTAGCCCCCGTCGGCCCCCCCACAGTTTGTCCCTCTTATGTCACCGTAGGCCCGAAGGTTCCCGATGAGTCCCATGGTAACTACCGTGTGCATACAGTTTGTATGTTTGCAGGCTTCGCCTTCCGCCCGCCATTCTGTCTTTCAGTCCTGCGGTCCGGTGCAGAGACTAGGCCAACCCCCCCCCCCCCCTCTCTCTCTCGTGACTATGCAGCTCTATGTGTGCATGACCCCCTCTTGTGACCCCCCACCCCTCGCTCTTTGCATATTTAGTGCGCCATTAGTTCAGAAAACCAACCCCTAGTGCCCCCACCCCCCACCCGCAGTCTAAGAGTCTCCGTCTATGTTGTTAAATTGGCATGGCGTTGGAAGCATGCTAAAGCGATCTGAGTTTGTGTCCACATGCAAAACACTGTGACTAATACGCTGGGCCAAACCTCCAAAACGTGCCACAATCGGTTTAACAAACGTTGACTTTTCATCACATTGGACTAGCCGCAGTCAAAACGCTGCACTGTCAACAACAACTCTAACCCAGAACTTTTTTTACAGTGTGCTTTGCAAAACTCGCAATTAACCCTTTCCTGCAATGCCAGTACTTCGGCTAAGGTCTTCCTTAAGATTTTCCAGTTTTTCATTCCTTTCTTCTTTTCTCCTGTTCTTTGTTTTGTTTTTTGTTTTTGTTTGTTTGTTTGTTTTGTTACCCAGCATGCAATGTTCTGTACATAAACTCGGTGGAGATGGAGTCCCTGACGGGTCCGCAGGCCATCGCCAAGGCCATCGCCGAGACACTGGCGGCCCAGCCTCTCCCCAGCGCCACCGTCGTCCACTTCAAGGTGTCCACGCAGGGCATCACCCTCACTGACAATCAGAGGAAGTACGTCATACTATACTATACTATAATAATAATTATAATAATAACAATAATAATTGTAGAACTGTATTTGTATAGCACAATCAGAGGTAGTATGTCTGCCACTTCAAAGTGTCCATGCAGGGCATCACCCTCACTGACAATCAGAGGAAGTACGTCATAATATACTATACTATAATAATAATTATAATAATAATAATAATAATTGTAGAACTGTATTTGTATAGCACAATCAGAGGTAGTATGTCTGCCACTTCAAAGTGTCCATGCAGGGCATCACCCTCACCGACAATCAGAGGAAGTACGTCCACTACTGCTATGTTTCTCAACAAGTTTTTTTTAAGCATTTCATGTATTGTCACACTCTGTGACGTGTGTATGTAGAAATGTAAAGATTGTCCTTTTACCCAGGTCATGGTAGTCAAAGGAGCTAAGTTGTATACAACTGGAGGTCTTTTTGGAACTTGAAGATGTTTCGCATTTCATCCAAAAGGCTTCTTCAGGCATCGTCATACTGGCCCTCACTGCAATTCACACATTGACGTTTGTTCATGAAACTAAGTGAAGTTTTTTTCCCCAACCGTAAGGGTAAAACAGTGGTTGGCTGTCAGCTAAAAGTGGTATACTGACGCTGGTGGGGCTGTTTAGTATCCTTCCTGTAGGTGCTGTAGTGTTGAAAGGCATCCCGCCATGTGTGAACAGTGACACCACATTAACAGTGTAGTTTTTCCCTGTGATGGTGACCACGTGAAGACTAGGCTACTTTAGCGTGAATGTTTATTACATCCCCTGGCCATGCTTGAGTCTCACAGACATACATCATCTTCACAGACGTTATGATCAGAGGGTTAAACTGGCAGCATGGCCAGACTGTCAGCTGCATCACAGAGCGCTCATGACATCAAACGCCCCTGTGCCAAACCAGCGCAGACAGCACACATTACCGTCCCGACCGCTATTCTGCTACACACGCACACACACGCGCACACACACACACATATTACACATACACACACACACACACACACACACACGCACGCACACACACACACGAGAGCGCCTCAGCTTCACCAGGCCTGCCAGCGTCTGAAGTTATGTTTTGATGTTGGGAGGGGTGGGGAGTTGGGGTTGAGGGGGTTTGGGGTCGTGTTGGAGGTTTGGGGGTGAAAGGGGGGTTGTCATGTGACATATCCATTTCCTGGCAGTGGTGTGCAATGGGGTCCATTGAGTTTGGGGTCACAGAAACTGTGTGACAAATCATGTAGCTGCTTAGCTTGAGAGTGTGTGTGAAAGAATGGGCGTTTGTGTGTGTGTGAGACCCCTCAAGCGGCTTGTGTGAGAGTTGGCAGCCCTGCTATTACCATTGTTAGCACTTAGCGGACAAGATTAGCCAGAGTTAGCAGAGCGGCTAAGGTTAGCCCTAAGAGTTATGTCCTCCCTGAGGAAACATGAGCTGCCGCTGCCAGAGGAAAGGGAAGAGCACCTGGCACGGCATCAGTGCTGCGGGTTTGAGTTCGGCAGAGAAACAGTAAAACATAACATATGCCTTTACTTCACTCCGCACTGCCGTCCAATGAAAGCATCTGCTAAAGTGGCTAAATACATGAGGAGACATGGCCCTGGTGTTACATGAAAGCAGAGCTGGGCTTGCCTTGATAGCACGCAGCACTCCAGATACGTCTGGGCTGCATTGAAACATCCCACGCGTAATGATGTGGAAAAATTGTGCATTTTTCATAACATGGAAATAGCTTGACAGCTTACCCAAGCGGGAGCCAAGCTAACACTGAAGAGTTGAACACGGCCGCAGCAGAACCAGAGCGGCCCGCCTGACTCTGAGCAGCGAGCTTCAAAGAGCAGATGAACAAAGAAGCCCATCTGTTTATGTTTAGGGCCGTAATTGAAAGAACAGGAAAAGTGCAAAGGCTTATTAATGCTAGCGGCGTAGCTTGGCGAAGTGTATCTGCTAATTTACTTCCATGAGCAGGATCCTGGCACACTCACACACACACACACACACACACACACACACACACACACACACACACACACACACACACACGCTTGTGGCTTTCGCTCACTGCTCGCGCTCATCACTGCATAGCCTCAGGGCCTGTACGAGACACTCCGCTCAGTTTCCCCGACTCTGCATTTTTGCCCTCGTTTATCCTAGGACATTCTGTGTGCAAAGGGCGATTCTTGACTCTGTAGGGGCCCCAGTAAAGAAACCTACCACTATTACCGTCTAACCTATCACTACTGCTGAAAACTGTTAAAGGTTGTCAGGCCTGCGAGGACACCTAGTGGCCTGGGGGACACAAGCAGTTGCCTGTCAGCTAGTTATGCCTCTTTTGTTTAGTTTGTTTATCATGAAAATGTGTGTCCTCACCCAACTCTATTTCTGTGTGTGTGTGTGTGTGTGTGTGTGTGTGTGTGTGTGTGTGTGTGTGTGCAGAATCTTCTTTCGGCGCCACTATCCCATGAACACCGTGACCTACTGCAACCTGGACCCACAGGACAGGAAGTAAGTGTGTGCCACCTACTCTCGAGGCAGTCAAATACATTAGTCTTTATTATGTCCGTGGGTGGTGAACGGATAGTCATATCTACATTAGTCTTTATTATGTCCGTGGGTGGTGAACAGATAGTCATATCTACATTAGTCTTTATTATGTCCGTGGCTGGTGAACAGATAGTCATATCTCGATGTCAGCAGTGTGTCTGTGTTTCTGTGGGTGTTAAACATGTGGTGATATCTCTGTAGGCAGTCAAAGACATCTAAACATGATAACATATCATGAATGTCTGTAGGGGTTGTATATTTATGGCTGTTAAATGTGTAGTTATCTGTTTAGGTCAGTCATGGAGGTCTGTCTGTAGGTGTTCTATATCTGTGTGTGTTAAATGTGTGGTTATCTCTTTAGGTTAGTGATGGATGTCTGTGTGTAGGTGTTGTATGTCTGTGTGTAGGTGTTGTATATCTGTCTGTAGGTGTTGTGTATTTGTGTGTTAAACGTTAAACGTCTCTATCTCCACAGGTGGAACAAGACAGATGGGGGCGTAGCAAAGTAAGTGCAAAACACTGACAGCCTGTCACAGTGTGACGCAAAGCAAAGTACGCCTACATGTTTCAGGCATATTTATCAGATACTATTACTGGGACACTCTGAACATTTTCGAATCATAATTATGTTGTTGTTGTCATCATGCCGTTTTTATTATTTATTTTTAAGAAATAGACTTTAGTTAACATCAGTGCCTTTGAACAACTTTAACATCAATGCCTTTTTCACAATTTGTTTTTTTAAATGGCATACCCAAGTTTTAATGTATTAGTTAAGGATTTCTGGAATGTAGTAGTAATGTTAAAATGTAGTAGTAAAAGAAAATCTGGAAAATAGTAATGAAGTTGTAACGTTATTGTCGTAAAAATAACTTTCTGCTCCACTAGTGTAACGATGTGTACAGTTAACCAGCCGCTTTGTAAGGATGATGTTCGTGTCATTTCACGTCATAGTTGAGGTGACCTTGAAGTGACTTTGAGATGACCTTGAGGTGACTTTGTGTGTTCCCTCCTGCAGGGTGTTTGGCTTCGTGGCGCGTAAACAAGGAAGCACAACGGACAACGTGAGTCACCTGTTTGCGGAGCTCGAACCCGAGCAGCCCGCCACGGCCATCGTGAGCTTCGTGTCCAAAGTCATGCTGGGCGCCCCTCGACAGTGAGGGCCGCACTAGGGGGTACCCCAAAAGTGAAGGACCGCACTGGGCGTACCCTTAAAAGTGAGGACCGCACTGCCCTGGCCGGACTCTTCTCTCTCTCTCTTCTCTCTTCTCTCTGTGTGTTCTTTTCCCCCCACACCCTCACAAAGAGACGTTTTTCATGCCCTTTTTTTGTGTGGATATATTTTTTCATAAATGTCCCCCCCCCCTCACGGAATGAGGAAGTGAATGGGGGGGGTTGAGTATATTGTTGAGTTTATTTTTTGTTATCTCCGTTGAGTTTTCAAGGTGTTGATTTTATTTTTTTTTCCTTCGGTGAAGCAGGAGGCGATGCAAAATGGAGTCTATGCACGTGTAGGAGAGATCAGAGGGTGCTTTTGCTTCTGGGAAGGGGGGGGGGGAGTACTTCTCCCACCTCTTCATCCAGAATTAAGGAGAAGAAAAAAAGGATGAATGAAATTTAAAAGAAAGACAAATGAAAAGACGTAATGAAGCGACGAAGAATCATTTTTCAGATAGAACAACCAAAGGTAGTCTTCAGAGCAAGTATGCCATTATTGGACAACTTATTCCATGTTGGAATAAGAGTTTCTTTCTTTTCAAGCCAGACTGTCAAAAAAGTACAAAAATCCCTCTGGACAGAAATAGATGATTTTTTTTGTCTGTCTGTTGTGACTTCTTCTTTGAAAAAGAACACTGAGAAAAAAAATTAAAAAAAAAAAAAGTATCCAGTAAAGATATGCATGTTCGCTTGCCAACGCCCCCCTTAGCTGCGCCCCCTACCCCTCATCGTTGGTCACTACGCGCCCCCCGCGTGGACTCTCGGCAGACCTGGACTCTCGGACACTACGGGTCTGTCTGCCAATCAGAATGCCCACACGCATGGACACCTTTCAGTTGACCAATCACATATCAGGAAAAAAACAAAAAAGAGAAACACTGTGGTCCAACATCAGCAATAATGTCACCCAGGCCCCAGGCTAAACTAGTGGAGCTCAGAGCCAGTGAGCGAGCGAGCTGAGCTGAGCTGAGTGAACTGTAGGGTGGAGTGGATCGTGGATCGGCTGCTCTGGCCTGCAGATGTGTGTGTGTGTGTGTGTGTGTGTGTGACGGTGAATGCAGTGTGTCAGAATGCACGGCTGGACTAGGTGTCAATCAGCTTCATGCACGAATCCTGTCAGGGAGGAGGAGAGTCTTTCTACAGGTCACCTTACACACACACACACACACACACACACACACACACACACACACACGCACACGCACACACACACGTGTACACATACCAAACACGTGTACACATACCAAACACACACATCTGAACACATACCACACAGACATATCACACACACACACACACACACACACACACACACACACACACGCACAGCAGACAGCCACACACAGATCAAACGCATGCGCGCACGCACACACGCACACCCACACACACACAAACACACCCACACACACACACGTGCGCATCTCCCCATAATGCCCCACGCTGGATGGATGTTCTAAGGCCTGGACGGACCGACCGACAGCGATGTCCCCGCATGCCGTAGTGCAAGAGTAGCCCCTTTAAGCCTTGACCCCTGACCCCTCCCCTTTGACCTTTTGACCTGAGACTCCCTCTCCCATGTACGCTAGCCCACATCCACGCACCTCTGAACGCAGATGCCCCCCCCGCCCCCCGCCCTGCCCCCACCCCCTGCTGTAGGAAAGAAACAAAAAATGACAAATTGCCATGGCGACACGGATCGCTAGAGACTTCAACTGCATGTGATGCTACTTTCAGGTTTTTCTTTTTTTTTACTTCGAAAAAAAAGGGTCTTACATCTTGTTAAAGTTATCATTATGTTCTCTCTCTCTCTCTATCATTCTCTCTCTCTCTTACTATCTCTCTTGTCCCTCTCACTCTCTCCTTCTCTCTCTCTGTCTATCGCTCTCTCTCTCTCTGTCCCACACACTCACATATACACACAGCATTTTCTCTCCAAAGTGGAGTTTTATTTCAGCCAAATACACAGTAGGCAATGTCTACTTTTTAAAAAAAGACGAAACAAGGAGTCGCTCTCTCTTCACTATGCCCATTACCTCACCTGTTTTCTTCACTGTGTGAAAGTGTGGCTTAAAAAACAAGATGGCAAAAAGATTTTAAAAAAAAAACATGACAAAGTCCACTCGATAATGAAAAACAGTGATAAATATGAGTATAAATAAGAATGATACAAATATGTATAACTATAAAAAAAGTGACTTTATTGAAAGTATTTATTTTTGTTGCTCTGTTGCATTGGGGTAATCCATGCAGTATATGGAAATGAGAAAAGATTATTGTGTTGTTGACATTCAAATCAACTGAGACTTCATGGGGGGAGGGAGGGAGATGGGGGGGGGGGTATTTTGGGAGTTTGAGAGGTAATGATGTTTAAAAGTAGCGGAGATATTTTAAAAGAAGACATCTCTCGGACATACATGATGTGTGTTTGGCTGACGGTCACTTTGTTTCTGTGTGTGGTCACTACATCCGTGTGTCTGATGTTGAGGTATCCTGACGCATCTAAAGGGGAAGACTGTCATGTTTTAACAAAAACAAAAAAATCACAAATATTTTTATTTTTATTTGTTTATTTTTTATGTATTTTTATTTGCCATGTTCCTTTGCTAAATCCATTGCACTGTGTAGTTACGGGACACAGAGCTATAGATCAGAGTGAAATGGCATCATTAGTAGTAGTGCAATCCGTGTCTTTAATGTCTGTTGGAGACAGAGCAAGTTGTCTGCTAGCTACAGAAGTGTGTTTGCTTTAGAGGAATGTCAAGAGAAAGGCAAGGAGCTGTGTGATGATTAAAAAGTGTCTTTGGAGTGTACTACCCCATCTATGCTGTTGTGTAGCACTTACAGACTTACACACACTCTACAGTACTTACAGTAACCTTATATCTTAAACACACTTCACTCTCCATGCCACCTTACTAAGGGCAAGCTTTAGAGGCAGGGCAAGCTTCAGAGGCAGACTCTGAGCAGAGGCTTCTCGCAGGTCCCTCAGTCAGCCGAGGCCAAGCAGACCAGTGATGGACAACATCCCTTCAGAAGCTGCAGTCCAGTACCACCACATATCTCAAACCACCTGTTTTAACCTGTGCAGTTACGTAATACAGGTGATCTCACTGAGTAGCTCCTCTACTTGAAGGGAGAGTTGCTCTGTAGAGTTTGAACGACCTGATTTAGTGAATGTTCTGGAACAGATGACTGGTTCTGTTTGTAGCTCGTGCAGGTGTGTTTTTAGCTTCTGAAGCCAGACTGTCCATCACTGGTCTGTGTGATTGATTGGCATTCGGTATTATTGAAGACTGAGTGATTGACATGTGATCGCTTGGAGACGAGCGGTTGCCATGGCTACGAGAAGCCTCTGTCGGAGATCTGGACTCTGAGAAGCACTGTATAACGTTCTCAACCATACACATACATACATATCGGCACAACAAAAAGAAAGAAAAAAAAAACAAAAAAACAACCTTGACTTGTCTCGACTGTCCTTTGGGTACCATAACATAACATGTATTTATTTCTGAGTTTAAATTATGTTTTTGTTTTTGTCCTCGTTCTTCACTCACCGGTGGTCTTCCCCGTGGTCAGGCTTTGGAGATCAGTGTTATCCAGAATGTTCTAGACTCTGAGTGGCCCTCTCTGCAGACGTCCATCTTGGGACGCCCTGCTCTGAGGTCCCGGAGTCGCCATCGTTAGGATGGACTGGACTGTGGAGTTTGGAGTCTGAATGTGCGAATGTACTACAAAGGCTGTACAGGGCTTCTGTGGGTTTAACTACTTCTGTTTTGTTTTATTTTATTTTTTCATTTGTGTTATAATGCCATGGCTTTGTTCCTGAGGAGAAAAAAAACATTAAAGCAATACAAACCAGTTATATTAAAACAGTGTTGTTGTTTGTGCGCTAAACCTCTAAGCCTAGAATGATGTCACAGGGTCTGAGCATGTGACGCTGTGTAGGACAGGCAGTATGACGTGCATAGAACTGAATGTAAAACCAAAATAGAACTAACATAGAACCCTAAAAACCCAGCTTAGGAACACAGAGGGATATGCTAATGTATATCTATGAATGGTTCCCTTACCGCCAGAACCAAACAAAGTTCTTAAACACACTTTCCATCAGGTACTTGTTAGTAAGAACTTCCAACTGTGCCTAACGTTGCAGACATTCCAGCTGTACATGAGCAGGTAAGCCAGGGCATGGTACCATAACCTTACACTTTTAAGCTTTTTTTTAACCCCCGCTAGCCCAAATATAGGAGAAAACTTTAGACGAGTTTTAACCTATTAGAAGATTATGTAGGAGATATTTGATGCAGAAATCAGTGGGTTTCTTTGTTCAATTGTAATATCCTAAATCCAAAAAGAAAGAAAATTGTTTATTTTATGTGATTAAATGTGTGATGTGAAATATTTGTAATATTACAACACGGGGCTAGTGTTACAAGTCACACGTACAGCTGCACTTCCAAGGCCTGTCCACCAGAGGGCAGTGCTGCTCAAACTTAGCCCAGTGGGGAGAGGACTTTGCATCATGCCTGTGGCAATCAGCTCTTCTCTCACATGATACTTGAAAGAAATACATAAACTTCAAGAGTAGAGTTCAGAGTATTTTTCCACTGTTGTTCCCCCACATACCTCCTCTGTGTTATTTAAAAGCGATGTTTTTCTTTTTGCGTGTGGCTTTAATCTGTCTTTTGTGTCGTGTGTGAGTGAGGGCTTTGGCACACAGCAGAGAGGTCAGCTGTGCTCTGGCCCTCCTCCCACTGGACCCGACAGACCTGTCTTATCAGTGCTCAGGTGACCTCTACCTCCTCTCCTCTCCTGTCCTTTCCTCTGCCCTCCTGTCCTCTCCTCTGCCCTCCTCTCATCTGCTCACCTCTCCCCTCCTCTCCTCTCCCTCCCCCCTCCCCCCATCCTCTCCTGTCCTCCCCCTCCCCTCCTCTGCTCTCCTCTCCTCTTCTCCCCTCTCCTCTGCCCCCCCCCTCTCCTCCCCTATGCTCTTCTCCATTTCTCTCCACTCCCCTCCCCTACTCTCCTCTATTCTGCGCTCCTCTCCTCCCCACTCCTCTCCTCTCCCCTCCTGTCCTCTCTCCTCACCCCCTCCCTCCTCTCTTCTCCTCCCTCCTCCCTCCTCCCCTCCTCTCCTCTCCTCCTCCCCTCCACTCCCCTCCCCTCTTCTACCCCCCCCCCCCCTCCTCTCAGGTGATGTCATTCTTCTTCACTCTTCTCAGCAGCTCTGGTTCTCAGGAGAGGGTTGTGATGGCAGCAGCACTGATCACCTATCTACTGTACTTCTGTCTCTTTTTCTTTCTTTCTCGCTCTCTCTCGCTCTCTTCCCCCCTCGCTCCATTTCTCTGGCTCTGTTTTTCTTTTTCTCTTTTTTATCTCTCTCTTTCTCTCCCTCTCTCTCTTCACCTCTGTCTGTTCCTCTTCCACTGTCTGTCTGTCTGTCTGTCTGTCTGTCTGTCTGTCTCACTCTCATTCTATCTCTCTCTTCCTATCCCTCTGTCTGTCTCTTTCTTTTTCTCTTTCATTCTTTCTCTCTCTCTCCTCTGAAAGGCTGAGCGTTTGGTTAGCAGCTGTGGTCCCAGCCAAGCCTCTGTACACACACACACACACACACTATTTCTCTCTCTCTGCCTCTCTCTCTCTCTTTCTTTTTCTCTCTCTCTCACATACACACACACACTCTCTC
>CM059275.1:13566046-13581046 GCA_030347295.1 Setipinna tenuifilis
ATACCAACACTGCCCATGCCCTTTACCAGCGCCACACACACACACACACACACACACACACACACACACCAGCACATCACTGCCCATGCCCTTTACACACACTACACACATACACTAGCACATCACTGCCCATACCCTTTACAATGCCACACACACACAGCCATGCCAACACTGCCCATGCCCTTTACACACACCAGCACAGTAACGTCCATACCCTTTACCAACGCCACACACACACCAGCACAGTACTGTTGATACTCTGTACCAACACCACACACACACACACACCCCATCACAGTACTGACCATGCCCTTTACCAATGCCACACACACACACACCAGCACAGTAGTGCCCATACCCTTTACCAATGCCACACACACACCAGCACAGTAACGTCCATACCCTTTACTAACATCACACACACACACCAGCACAGTAACGTCCATACCCTTTACCAACATCACACAAACACACCAGCACAGTAATGTCCATACCCTGTACCAACATCACACACACACCAGCACAGTAACGTCCATACCCTTTACCAACATCACACACACACCAGCACAGTAACGTCCATACCCTTTACCAACATCACACACACAATCACAGTACTGCTTCTTCACAATAGTTCTGCTGCTCACTAATTGGGCTTAAAGTCACCCACGGTCTCCTTTCATCTATTGTGATTTAGTTTGCTTAAAACATGGTAAGACATAGCCTGCGTTGTGTGCCCATGCCCATGCCAATGCCCGTGCCAATGTCCGTGCCAACGCCGGCGCCAGTCGTTTGAAGGGCATTTTGACGTCTCTTGGCCATGACTATCTCAGCACTGAGGACATGTGGAGTCAATACAGTATATGATCTGTTACCAGAAGAGTAAATTGCTTGTGTTTTAAAGCCATGTCATGTTTGTGACAGCAACACCCACTAAACTCCCAACCCCCATCACCCATCCCCCACCCCCCCCAAACCCCCATCCGCACCCCCCACCTCCAAACCCACACCCCCAAACCCACACCCCTCAACTCCCCATCTGTCATTGCCAAATCAGACATATAGCAAAAACACAAGCCTGGTCATGGGGGAACTTCAATCAGACTATAAAGAACTAAACATGTCTGTGGTAATGACTGAAATGAAAATGACTGAAAATGGTCAAAACAACAACAAGGCAAACAAACAACACAACAAACAACACACATAGAGCCAAAAAAGAGGCTGGCATAGTTTCGGCACAGGAGGGTAGACAAGGCCGAATATGTACAAGAGTCTCCAGCCTGCCTCCTATCCCCGGGGAGGTGGGGAGGTGGAGTGGTGGGCAGTGGAGAGAGGGGTGGGGGAGCAGGGAGGTGGAGTAGGGAGCAGTGGGGAGGTGGGCAGTGGGCAGTGGGGAGGTGGAGGGGTGGGGGACTGGGGAGAGGGGAGGTGGAGTGGTGGGGAGGTGAAGTGGTGGGGGAGCGGGGAGAGGGGAGGTGAAGTGGTGGGGGAGCGGGGAGAGGAGTAGGGGAGTGGAGTGGGGGAGCAGTGGGCAGGGTGCAGTGGGGATGTGGAGGAGAGGGGAGGTGGGGGAGTGGGGAGAGGGGTGGGGAAGCAGTAGATGTGGAGGGGTGGGGGAGGAGTGGGCAGTGGGGATGTGGAGGAGTGGGGAAGTGGAGGGGTGGGGGTGGGGGAGAGGGAGTGGGGAGAGGGGAGAGGGGCATTAGGCAGTGGGGATGTGGAGGCATGAGGTTGGAGGTGCCAGCTAGCAGGATGGGGCAGCAGGGAGGCATGAGAAAGAAGCAGAACACTGTGTGTGTGTGTGTGTGTGAGAGTGTGTGTGTGTATGTGTGTGTGTGTGTATGCGTGTGTGTGTATGTGCGTGTGTGTGCGTGAGTGTGTATGTGCGTGTGTGTGTGTGTGTGCGTGTGTGTGTGTGTGTGAGTACGTGCGTGCATGCGTGTGTGTGTGTGTGTGTGTGTGTGTAAGTGCGGGGCTGTTCCCAGGCACATAAGCGTGTGTGTGTCGAGAGTGGTGACACAGTCTGTCTCTTGAGTCTCAGGAGGCAGGCCAAGCCTAGCAACAGGATCTGCAGTCAGGCGCACATGTGCGTGTGTGTGTATGCATATGTGTGTGTGCGTGCGTGTGTGTGTGTGCGTGCGTGCGTGTGTGTGTGTGTGTGCCTATGTGTGTGTGCGTGCACATGTGTTACATTTATTTGGGGAGAAAAGACAAGAACGCTGGCGCGGTTGAAGCCTGTGCCATGCTCTGAGCTCCGCTGGTCCTCTGGGACGTGTGGGAGATGTGGGAGATGTGTGGTGGATGCTCCCTGGTACCGCTTGCTGATGTGTACATGTTCAGCAAACACAACTACATATACAAAGCAAAACACAACTATGTATACAAAACAGGGGAACAGAAAGAGAAACAAAACAGCACATGACTGACAGATAGATAGACAGACTGACAGACAGATAGATAGACAGACAGACAGACAGATATGTAAGTAGATAACCAGCTAGCTAGGTAGAGAAATAGATACATTTAGACTAACACTTTCGCGAGAAAGGTGACAGAAAGTGAGAGAGAGAGAGAGAGAGAGACAGACAGAAAGACAGACAGAGTAAGAGAGAGAGAGACAGACAGACAGACAGACAGACAGACAGACAGACAAAGTGATAGAGAGAGACACACACACACACACAGACAGACAGAGTGACAGAGAGAGAGAGATGGACAGAGAGCGATAGAGAGTGTGTGTGTAAAGATAGAAGGGGAGGGTGACATGAGGTCATGATCACACTGATGTGTCTGTGACAAATGCCGTAATAAATATAAAAATAAAAATAAAAATAAAGACTGCATTCACATTCTTTCCCATGATGCATGAAAAGGCCCTAACGGCGTAGCATTTAGCCGCTGAACCATCTGACACAGACAGCTAAGCAGCGAGGAGAGCTAAATTAGAGGTTCTGCTTTTATGGGGATCTCATTGACATATTTATCGCACTGATTGTGGCTCTCGTGCTTCTGTGGAGCGGGGCTCGTTTAAACAGAAAGAATTCAAGCTCGTGTGAGGATCTAGGCCTGACAGGTCAACCCCAATGCTGTACGTCTGCCACACAGTACTGTAGTATTTGCAGACTCTTCCCCTGCCCACATGCTTGAGTAAGGGGAACCCAAGCCATAATGAAATTAGCTTCTCAAATCAACTTTTCTTTGGCCTCCTGAAAATCAGCATTGTTTGGATGCTGCCTTTTCATTCCAAACTGGGCAGAGAGGGAAGATTCGCGGCCTAAATTTCTTTTCCTTTCTTTCCTCCAGCTCGGCTTCTAAACAAACCCTCCTCGTCCATGTTGTCTAAAATTCCCCAGACCTCATTGTGTGTGTGTCTCAGGGGGGGTTAAGGGAGAGAGCCTGGCACAGATGGCCCCCCTCCCCTGAGACGGCTGTTTTCCCAGGCAGGCAGCGAGGCCAGCGTCGGTTAGGGAGTTAACGTTTCAGACGCGCACCACCATCGCCCCTGATCCTGATCCTCCGCACCGGCTACATGCGATGAACTCACTGGTGTTAATTGTGTGTGTGTGTGTGTGTGTGTGTCTAGCTATGTGTGTGTATGTATCCGTGTGTGTGTATGTGTGTATGTATCCATGTGCGCATGTATGTGTGTATGTGTGTCCATGTCCGTGTCCGTGTCCATGTGTGTGTGTGTTGTGTGTGTGTGTGTGTGTGTATGGCGTTAATTGTGGAGGGAAAGGTGAGCTGCTTGACCCAGTTAGGAAAACAGGAGGAGAACTGGTGTGTGTGTGTGTGTCATAAATCTCTCCAGCATGTCCAGGGAGGTGTGTAAATACGCCCGTGTGTCACCAGGCCATCACCGAAATTAAAAAAGGAGGGAAGAAAAAGGAGTGAAAATACGGAGGGAAGAAAAAGTGTGAAAAATGGTCTGCTGAGATCATCAGTCAGCAAGGCTGTGCCTGATTGGTCCTCCTGCTGCTCAGAGGCCATTATGACATCACAGGAAGTCAGCTCACACACAGATGAACTATGGCCCTGGTGCGGCCCAGATTCGGCCCTGTTGTGGCACCTGACACTGAACAGGCATCTCTTCACCTCCTTGACCCGGACGGACAGAGACAGAGAGAGAGGGGGAGAGAGAGAGTGAGAGAGAGAGAGAGAGACAGAGAGAGGGAGAGAGAAGAAAGAGAGAGAGAGAGAAAGAGAGGGAGAGAGAGAGAGAGGCAGAGAGAGAGAGACAGAGAGAGAGAGAGATAGAGAGAGAGAGAGAGACAGAGAGAGAGAGACAGGGGGGGAGAGAGAAGGAGAGAGACAAAGAGAGAGAGAGAGATGGAGAGGGAGAGAAAGAGAGAGAGAGACAGAGAGAGAGAAAGGGAGAGAGGGAGAGAGAGATAAATGCCGTTCGGGTCATGTCAAGTATATGTTTTCCACATGGCCCTGGCCATTGATAGTGTCATATTGTGAGAGAAGTATGCGAGCCACACATCCTGCTGTAGTATGCCTAGAATTAGTATGAAACAGATGATGTTTATTTGCACTTTTTCAGTTGCGCTTCGTCCAAACCGCAGAGCAACTGGTTCTCGGAAAAACCTCCTCAATCACCCTATCACTCAACACATACAGTACTGATGCCAGGCAGGAGGGAGAAGGCCAAATCACTGGTTTGATGTTTGACTGTGTATTTAAAATGTGTGTGTGTGTGTGTGTGTGTGTGTGTGTGTGTGTGTGCGTGTGTGTGTGTGTGAGAGAAGCACTGATTTGAAGTTTTGAGGAGATATAAAAGACTGAGTGTGCAATATTTCTGCGTGAGCAAATTTAATGACAGTCAAACTTTCAAAACCATGAATCCGAAATCAAAGGCGCTCTTCTCTGCTGGATGACAAAGTATGGTTTACTGCAACAACATCAATGTCTCTTGCTGTTTTACTCCCCTGAATGTGAGGACATTTAAATCTATGATGGTTTGAAATTTCAAACTGAGTCGATTGCGCATTTCGTGGGGAACTACAAAAATTCCCCTTTGAAGCACTTTTGTTATGGGAATCTTCTCTGGTTGAATCTCCACAATTATTAAACTGCCAACAACAAGACCAACAACCACATAATGATGCTAAAGCATGAGAAAAAGACCATCCTCATGGTATACATTTTGTTTTTTATTACCAAACAACACCAATCTTGCCTCTTTTTTTTTACAGTCTAGAATTGAGTGATCGTGACTCTTGCCGCTTATGTAAGCATTAGACGTCACATACAGTGTCTGTTTTTCATAGAAACCTGACTTTGGAAATAAAACATTAACATTGGAAATAAAACATTAACATTAGGAATAAAACATTCAGGCATTTTTGACGAGTCCCTTGCAGCAGTGTCACCACATTGTCCTGCTCCATATGACCCTCCAGGGGGACATTGTGGCCCTGTGTATGATCCACCCCTGGGGCCAATTTAAGGGCAGGGAGAACCAGTCCATGCCAAGCCTCTATGTCAGGGTCTAGAGCAGAGGAGAGGAGAGGTCATGCGAGAGGCTTTTGGGTCCCCAAGCAAAAAATCCACAACTTCTGCTGAAAACTGCATTGCCACGTTTGCAGTTTAAAGCAACACTAACTAGTTTTTCGTCTTCAGTTGCCCTACAGATTGAAATCGGAATTGTCTCTCATAGAGAACTACAGAGAGCTCCTCTAAAGTTACTTAGTGCGGTTATAGCCCATGGAGGGCGGCAAAGCAAATTCACAAGTGCCTTTCACCCTGCTACAAGTTGATGAACCACTGAAACAATATTGCAAACACTTTTTTGGTTGAAAAACTACTTAGTGTTGCTTTAAGGTTTGCTGGCTCTTGGGGGCCCTGTAGTGGTCTGAGGGCCCCCAGCAGTTGTATAGTTGTGTGGCCTGTTGACAAGCTGCTCCTCTGGTCTTCAGCCTCTTCACCCTAGGCAGCAGGAAACACAGAGGGGTAGATGCTTTGGGCAGATAACAGCTCCTGGTTCTCCATCATCAGGTCAGAACTGAAGAAGCCTTTTGGATGAAAGGTGAAATGTCACCTACAGTTGTATCTCTGGACCACTGGAGGTGGAGCTGTGAGCTGTAGACCACACCCCTCATCACATGACAAAACGGTCACATGAGTCACCCATCATCAGGCCAGAACTGAAGAAGCCTTTTAGATGAAAGGTGAAACGTCTTCCAAAAGAAGTCCAGTTGCATACAACTTAGCGCTTTTGACTACCATGACCTAGATGAAGGAGAATCTTCACAGACACACTAAATGGTTGGAACAAACATGTGCTAGGGCCTTTGTCTCCCCTCTCAGTATATGATTCACAATAGTCAGTCACATATAGACAAACAATCACCAATTTCACTGCATGTCCTACTCTACCCAGTATGTCTATGCATGTGATAATAAACCATCCTTGTATCCTTGTATGATGCTTGCCCCTTCCTCTTCCCTCCTCTTCCTCCCCTCCTACTATATGATACTGCCACCTTCCTCTTCCCTCCTCTTCCTCACCTCTGAGCTAATGACTCTGGCACCTGTGACTGGCACACACCTGCTGACGGGCGTACACTCACACCAGGCCTGTTTTCCTTGTGCCACCCACTCGCCCGCACTCGAACCCCACCCTCCTCCTCCTCCCTCCTCTCCTCCTCCTCCTCCCGCACCTCTTCCTCCACCTCCTCCACCCTCCTCCTCCTCCCCCTCCTCATCCTCCTCCTCCTCCTCTTCTTCCTCCTCCTCCCCCTCCCCCTCCTCCTCCACCTCCTCCTCCTCCACCTCCCCATCCTCCTCCTCCTCCTCCTCCTCCTCGGTCCATCTGGCCAGCTTCCTCACACAGAACTCTATGTTCTGAGCCACAGCATGCTCATGATGCAACTTTTTGGGTCGAGAGAAAGCTTTCGCACACAACACACACACACAATGGCCCACACCCTGTGAAATGCCTGTTAGATTTAGTTATAATGCTGTGCAGAGTCACTTAATCATGCTCTGTGACGCGCTGTTTTCGTGCTGAAGTAAAGTAAAGCCCTGTTCCAAAATGCCGTTAAGAGGGTCTGTTTGTTACTATCACCACATATGCGCTTCTAAATGGAAGATAATAGTTTTTAGATTACTTTTTTCAAGCAAATGCAATAAGCACAGGCACTATTCATCTCGCCAGTTTTACAACACAAATAAACACTTGTAATGCAGTGAACCTGTAATGTCACCATAATAACAATGTTAGCCATGCCCAAATCCAACTGTACTGTGTTGGGGCCCATCTTTTAAACATGGCCGAGCACGGCAGGCCTACAGCGCAAAGTTAAGTTCAAGTTCAAGGTCATTGTCAAGGTCATTGTCAAGGTCAAGGTCAAGGTCATTTAATGTCCCTTAGGGCACAGTTTGTTATGCAGCCAGCAGAGAGATACACACACCAACAATAAATACAAAATAACAATCACAAATTAAAGATAACCATAAGAACACTGAAACATATATACTGACAGGCACTTAGGAACACTGAACAGGGAGTATTTGAAAGGATGGATAACAGCAGGGAAAAATGAGTTTTTGAATCTGTTTGTTCTACAGCTTTTTAAAACCAAAATCAGTTTAGACTACCTCTTATCATGTTAGCAATCATGTTAAACTGACTTTGTCAGTAAATCTTAATAAAGATGCCTCATGAGATTTACTAGCTTTTTTATAAAGAAGCCTTTTAGGCTTTTCTGTACAGGAATTGGTATAGTGTGCATACCAGAACTACTGTGATCACCATAAAGAAGAATAATGAAGAAATTTGAGAGGCTGGCATGCTGGCAAGTGTGTGTGTGTGTGTGTGTGTGTGTATGTGCGTGTGTGTGTGTGTGCTTCCATCAAGAGTTGGCTACGCCTAAACTCTTCCCGTGCCCCTGGGCGAGTGTTTGTAAACTGTATCCACATGTAGTGCCCTCTGCATGTTGTGACATTCATGTGAACTGGCATTAGCCTATAGAGCCATCTGCACACACACACACACACACACACACACACACACACACGCACACACACACACAAGCATGTGTGTTTGCGTTAGCATGGCCCCATGAGATGCGCTGGCACTAGCGTCTTACGCTAAGCTAAGCGCCTTGGCCCGCGGTGCTGGAAAACAAGAGCAGGTCTCTGCGCTGAGTAACGCACCCATAGCCAAAACACTCCTACCTGCCAAGCGCTGCACTTCGTCCCAAATTTACAGCGTGCCTCAGGGCTGCCTGCTCATCGACTGGCTCCGGTGCCTCCTGATTTGCTCCTAATCCACCAACACTTTAGCTATTTCCCCAGGAACCGTCCAATCAGACGGGTCGTGTTTGCTAGACATAACACAGAGGAGCTGCTCGCTGGCTGGCTGGCAGGTGGGAGCACATTCCTCCACCAGAGCAGACGCAGCGCTGTTAAAGCAAGGTCGTGGCTGGCACTGGGGATGCCACAGGGCAGGTGAGGGCATAACTGGCACTATGTAATACTGTAAAAGCAAGGTCGTGGCTGGCACTGGGAATGGCACAGGGCAGACGAGGCCATGCCTGCCATGACTGGCACTATGCTGCACTGTAATAGCAAGGCCGTGACTGGCAGTGGAAATGGCACAGACCATGACTGGCACTGACTGGCACTGTGTAATACTGTAAAAGCAAGGCTGTGGCTGGCACTGGAAATGGCACACGGCAGGCACAGTGCTGTTAAAGCAAGGCCATGGCTGGCACTGGGAATGCCACAGGGCAGGTGAGGCCATGCCTGGCACTGCACAGCACTGTTATAGCAGGGCCATGACCGGCACTGGGGATGGCACACGGCGGGTATGGTACTGTAAAAGCAAGGCTGTGGCTGGCACTGGAAATGACACCCGGCACTATGCATGACTGGCACTGGAAATTGCCTGGCATATTACTGTAAAAGCAAAGCTGTAACTGGCACTAGAAATGGCACACGGCGGGCACAGTACTGTGACTGGAGTGGGAACTGGAACGGGAAATGGCACAGGGCAGGTGAGGGCATGACTGGCAATGACTGGCACTGGGGATGCCACAGGGTGAGGCCATGACTGGCACTATGCGGTACTGTAAAAGCAAGGCCTTGACTGGCACTCCGGAGCACTGTTACAGCAAGGCAGTGACTGGCACTGGAAATGGCACATGCCAGGCAAGGCCATGACTGGCACTATGCGGTACTGTAAAAGCAAGCAAGGCTGTGACTGGCACTGTGCTGCAGTGAAATGGCAGACAGTGGGCGCAGTAACCTGATGAGTGTATTTGTTGGAGCTAGAATAAGTAAATTCCCAAACGGTATCCGATGCGGCATAATGACGGTCGGGGAAATCCTACGGAGAGACAGGGCTCTCAGGTGAGGACAGGGTGACAAGGTGTGTGAGGGTAATCTTTTTCTTTTTCTCCTTTGGGGAAGGGGGGGGGGGGCTGTTTGCCTTTGATTGGCTAGGACAGTGAAAGAGATGGGGGGGAGGCTTGCTGAGGACCCCACCAGAGTCCGGAATCACCCCTGCTTAAAATAGCCTTGTTGTTGACTTGTGAGAGTGTGGCATTGTTTACGGGTGAGGATATCAGTCACCCAGATGAAGTATTGATTATCCCTCTAGTCTAGATGATGTCCTCTTGTATTGATTATCTATACTAGATGATGTGCTCTTGGGCCCTCATCCTCTCACTCAGCGGCCCGCATGTCCACAGCTGTAGCTGTCACGGCACTCAGACTGTAAGCCACTGATGAAGACTAATCGCTTTGGGTTCAGAAGAATGCAAGAATATCAGCAATTGATTAAGAAAAATTGGTTTCAGAAGAATGATAATAATAATAATGGCAGGCGTACGCGTACAATTTATGATACGCTTTATGAACTTTACGACCTTACGAGCTTTGCTAATTAGTTCTGTTTGGCCTCAGAATAGAGGCAGACATGCCTCTGAAGATCAGCCTCCTCTCTGTGATAACACACACACACACACACACACACACGAGACGAGCATCAGCCTCCTCTCTCTGATAACACACACACACACACACACACACACACGAGACGAGCATCAGGTAGGCTGCAGCGTGCTGGCACGAGATTAAGGGGGCTAATCACTCGCTCGCGCGCTAGCTCGGGGAGGGGAGCGGAGCGGAGGAGGGGAGTTTTCGGCGGCGGCGTTGCCAGACAGAGGAGCATGGCAGGGAGATTGGGAAGGTGCCCGAGCTAACACAGAAACATCCAGACGAAAATCGAGAGAGGCAGGCAGACACAGACGCAGAAGCAGACCCAGACGCAGACCCAGACGCAGGCCTTGGAAGGACCTTGGCCGACGAGTGCCTATTTGCTGATTTCAAGAGTCTGTTTTTCTGCACTGACACTTCACCCAGCCCTGACGGGCGTCTGGGGAGTAATAACTAACCAAACTCGCCGGCTGTCTCTGAGAACACATCGCTAGGGCAGACAAGCCCCGTGTCTGAGCACATTATCACTATGGTAGACAGGCCGAATGTGTGAGCACACATCTCTATGGTGTCTGAGCACACATCACTATGGTAGACAGACAGGCCCCGTGTCTGAGCACATTATCACTATGGTAGACAGACAGGCCCCGTGTCAGGCCCAGTATCTATCCTTCTGTCTGTCTGTCTGTCTGTCTGTATACACATCTGTCTGTCTGAGCACATACAGTATCGTTATGGTACATACGCCCCGTGTCTAAGCACATACTATATCGCTATACATTGCTATGGTGTCTGAGCACACATTGCTACGGTAAACAGCTATGGTAGACAGGCCAATTAAAGATTTAAAAAGTAAAATACAATTTAAAATAAAGCAAAACCATTAAAATAATAATAATAATAAGAAGAAGAAGAATAAAAATAAAATAAAAAATAAAACATAAAAATAAAAATTAGGAAAAGGCATCAGACACACATCAGACATCTCTAGGGCAAACAGGCCTTCTGTCTGTCTGTATACACATTTGTCTGACATAGCACATACAGCATCGCTATGGTAGACAGGCCTTGTGTCTGAGCACACATCCTTCCAGTAGACAGGCCTAGTGTCTGAGCAAATATCACTAGGGTAGACAGGCCAAGTGTCAGGCCCAGTATCTATCCTTTTGTCTGTCTGTCTACACATCTGTCTATTTTTCTATCTCTTTTTCTATCTGTCTGTCTGTCTGTCTGTAAACATATTTATCTCTCTGTCTAAACATCTGTCTATTTGTCTATCTACACATTGGTCTATTTGTCTGTTTGTCTGTCTACATATTTATCTGTCTGTCTACACATCTGTTCATCTGTCTGTCTGTCCTTCTGTCTCTACGTCTGTCCTCACCACTACTGAATAAAGCTCAGAACATGCATGCTAGCAGGAATTAACAAACTGACCACTATTAAACCTACGGACACATGAATAATCATATCTATGGACACGAGAATAATCTTATATCTACAGATTAACTCCTACAGTTTCTTTTTTTCCCCAGTATGGCTTTCGTAGCTCATTGGCTAGAGAGCAAGTCCGTGTGAATAGTATAATGATCCCCACTGGTGGTTAGTATGCATACTGATGTAGCACAGTGATCCCCACTAGTTGTTAGTGTGCATACTGATGTGAATAAATAGTACAGTGATCTTCTCTGCTTGTTAGTATGCATACTGATGTGAATAAATAGTACACTGATCCCCATTGGTTGTTAGTATGCATACTGATGAAGCACAGTGATCTTTACTGGTTGCTAGTATGCATACTGATGTAAATAAATAGCACAGTGGTCCCCACTGATGGTTAGTATGCATACTGGTGTAGTACAGTGGTCCCCACTGGTGGTTAGTATGCATACTGGTGGAGTACCGTGATCCCCACTGGTTGTTAGTGTGCATACTGATGTGAATAAGCATCTGTGTGGTGTTGGAGAAAGCGTTTATCCCAGCAGGCTTTGGACACGGCCGTCCTCTGCAGTATCCCATAGGCCTCCTGTGAGAGCAGTCTGTGGACAGAGGGGTATGTAAATCTAGAGATTTATTAGATAAATACTCAAATGGAAATCATCTGGCACTGACTCTTCGTGTTGGTTTCCAGAGTGTCAATTCTTTACCCCCCTCTCTCCTTCCCTCTCTCTCTCTCTCTCTCTCCCTTTCTTTCCTTCTCTCTCTCCCATTCTCTCTCCCACTGTTTCTCTCTCTCCCTCTCTCTCCCCCTCTCTCTTTCTCTCCCTTCCGCTCTCTCTCTTTTCACCCTCTCTCTCTCCCCCTCTCTCTCCCCGCTTTCTCTCTCTTTGTCTCTCCCTCCCTCCCTCCCTCTCTCCCTCTCCCTCCCTCTCTTTCTCCCTCTCCCTCCCTGTCTTTCTCCCTCTCCCCCTCTTTCTTACCCCCCCCCTCTTTCTTACCCTCCCTCTCCCTCTCCCTCTCCCTCTCTCTCTCTCATTTGTTCCGTGGTTAGACACTGTAGCTTGGAGAGAACGCCACACATCACACATGGGTGGATCGGCAGCCGGCCAGCACGTTACTTCTCTTTTTCTTTTTTTCTCCTTTTTTTCTTTTCCTTCCCTCCAGCTTGCAGTTCGCCCAGCTGATTTGGCCCAGAGACAAGGCTGTAAAAGGGGGCTCCAACTGCTTCATCACATGCCTAACCACAGTCAATTATTCAGCCTAATATCACACAGCACAGTGGAGAGGAGGAGAGCAGAGGAGGAGAGGAGAGGAGGAGAGGAAGAGAGAAGGAGAGGAGAGAATGAGAGGAGAGAAGAAGAGAAGGGGTGGAGAGGAGAGGAGGGGAGGATGAGAGGAGAGGAGAGGATAGGAGGATAGGGGAGGAGAGGAGAAAGGGAGGGGAGGTGGAGAGTAGGAGAGGACAGAGGAGGAGAGGAGAGAAAATGCACATGCCTAACCACAGTCAATTATTCAGCCTAATATCACACAGCACAGCGGAGGAGAGAATGAGAGGAGGAGAGGAGAGCAGAGGAGAGGAGAGGGGAGGGGGAGAGGAGGAGGAGAGGAGGAGAGAAGGAGAGAGGGAGAGGAGCAGAGGAGAGGAGGAGAGGAGAGAAAAGGCACATGCCTAAACACATTCAATTATTCAGCCTAATATCACACAGCAGAAGAGAGGAGAGGAGGGGAGGAGAAGAGAAGAGGAGAGGAAGAGAGGAAAGAAGAAGAGAAGAGGAGAGGAGGAGAAGAGTAAAGGAGGGGAGGGGGAGAGGAGAGGAGTAGAGGAGAGGAGAGGAGGAGATGAGAGGAGGAGAGGAGAGGAGTGGAGGAGAGGAGGAGATGAGGAGAGGGGAGGAGAGGAAGGGAGGAGAGGAGAGGAGGAGAGGGGAGGAAAGCAGGAGGGGAGGAAAGGATGAGAGGAGGAGAGGAGAGGAGGAAAAGAGAGGAGGAGAGGAGGAGGTGTGGAGAGGAGGAGAGGAGGGGAGGAGAGGGGAGGAGAGGAGGAGAGGAGAGGGGAGGAGGGGAGGAGAGGAGAGGAGAGGAAAAGAGAGGGTGAAAAGAGGAAAAAGTGCACCCTAATGAGAGGATGAGTCACTTGAGGGGAGAAAAGAAAAAAAAAAAGATTCGGCATCAAAAGCGGGCACCCCCATTTCAACTCCCATACCTCGACCCAGCCTCTCTCTCTTTCTCTCTCTCTCTTTCACTCTCTCTCTCTCTCTCTCTCTTCACCCACCCCCTCGTCTCTTGCTCTCTTCAATTCCCATACCTCGACCCAGCCTTTCTCTCTTTCTTTCTCTCTCTCTCTCTCCCTTCACCCACCCCCTCTTTCCCTCTCTCTCTCTCTCTCTCTTTCTCTCTCTTCAATTCCTATACCTCGACCCAGCCGTTCTCTTTCTTTTTCTCTCTCTCTCTCCACCCACCCCCTCTTTCTCTCTCTCTCTCTCTCTCACACTTTCTATCTCTTCAATTCCCATACCTCAACCCAGGCATTCTTTCTTTTTATCTCTCTCTCTCTCTTCACCCATTCCCCTCTCTTTCGCTCTCTCTCACTCTCACTCTCTCTCTTCAATTCCCATACCTCGACCCAGCCATTCTCTTTCTTTTTCTCTCTCTCTCTCTCCTATACAGTACCTCGACCTAGCCGTCCTCTCTTTCCTTCTCTCTCTTCACTCACCCACCCCCTCTCCCCCTCTCTCTCTCCCTCTCCTTCTCTCTCTCTCTTAAATGTGTGTCTCCTGTGGTTGCCTAACCATCTGTGTCTTTCTGTCTTGTGCCAGTGTGTGTGTGTGTGTGTGTGTTCATATGTATGTATGCCTTGAGCTGTTCTTTCCCCCATTTTTCTCGTGTGTGTGTGTGTGTGTGTGTGTGTGTGTGTACATATGTATGCCTTGAGCTGTTCTTTCCCCTGTCCCTTGTGGTTGTGTGTGTGTGCACTTGTTTTGAACAGCTCTCTTTCCTACTCTCCTTTTCCCTCTCCTGTGTGTGTGTGCGTGTGCGTGTGTGTGTGTGTGTGTTACTAGTCACATGTGTGACAGTGCTAAGCCGAGCGAGACAGCAGGCAAAGTGAATAGTGTGAGCACACACGACTCAGTCCCGTGTGTGTGTGTTTGTGTGTGTGTGTATTACTAGTCACATGCGAGACTGCAGGCAATGTGAGTAGTGTGAACTGCACAACCTCCTGCACACACACCTCAGTGCTACTCTCCTGCAACAGTCCCACATGAGAGTGCCTGCATTGCTGCAGACACACACTCTCTATACCTCTGTGGGGTTGGCTCAGACACACACTCTCTGTAGCCCTGTGGGGCTGGCTTAGGCACAGTAAGACAGACACACACACACTCTGTAGCCCTGTGGGGCTGGCTTAGGCACAGTAAGACAGACACACACACACACTCTGTAGCCCTGTGGGGTTGTCTCAGACACACACTCTCTGCACCTCTGTGGGGCTAGATCCGACACAGTCAGACAGATGTTTAGATATGCTTACTATAGCATTTCACGTATATGAGTCCTGCGACATACTGAATACACCAGTCAGGTTAAAAGCAGGACCTGTATGGATTGGTGTGGCGT
>CM059275.1:13586046-13613546 GCA_030347295.1 Setipinna tenuifilis
TTTTGCTGGCTCGCAGCACCTCCCAAGTCTGATGATCTAGCGGAAAAAAAAAAGAAAGAAAATGTTGCCAGTGAAGTCGCTACGCATGTTAATATCAGATTTACGACTCGTTTAAGACAACTGGCAGTGATTTCAAGGGGGCTTTGCTCGCTTGCTCGCTCGAAAGGCTCTGGCGTCGGTGGATGGCCATAACGTGCCCCCGATACTGCACTGTGTGTGCCGCTTTGACTGTAGGCTACATCTGGGGAAGGGTCCCTGCCTGCCTTGCAGAGGATGTCTCTGGCAACCGCAGCAGGGCATTATAGCTCTTTCCGTAATGGAAATTTTACTTCTGTAAACATCGTTTTTTTTGTTTGAAATGTGTCTTTAAGTAACCAATGAGCCTATAGCCTACGGTGGTTTAGAAGATGTGGTAGCAATGCCCCTTAAATCTCTCCATCGACTAGTAAGAGCGTTCACATGGCAAACGGAAGCCCACTTTTCTTTGACAGCCGTTGGTTCTGACTGAAAGGGAAGAAGTCATTGTGCCACGCGCCACAAATAGAACAGGTGGCTGCTCTAAATATGAGGCTATCTTTAGAATGCGATATGAAATAAGTGTCCTTAACGGGGACAGCCTAGATCCAGCAGGCGTCTTAAACACGCTTTATCCGGGAAGAATGTGCTGCTGTGTGCTGTTGACTAGACTCATGATCAGTGCTGTAAGGCTTTGCTGTGTAGTCTTATGTAGCCTATGCGCCAGTCTGTCATTTTATGCGAAGTGGTATCATCGCTTCATGGTAATATTTGATCTCTGTATTCCAACTGGCATGCATTTAACTTACAAAAGGAACATGTGAGTAAGTCGAAAAGACTCTTTGTAAGTTCTCGAGAATGAGCTCGACGCGAAACAAATCTGATATGTTTAATGTTGCCCATTCCATCACAGAGTTTCAGTTCTTGGCTACTGAAAAGCGTGTTCATGTTCCAGTTGATCTGGTATCTCATCTATCTGCTTTCCCAGCTGACCTCTAGCGTCGAGTTGCCTTTCAGCGTGTCACACCAGCATGTCATTCCCATGTGACACGTCACCTGGACCATCGCAAAGGGCTATTAGCAATTTATTCGACACATCAAATTTGCCACCGGCGCGGCGCCAGGACCCGCCCAAAAATCATCCCCACCTTTAAGTGAAATCAAGTGCGCCTCCCCCTTCGCAGCGCTCACACGTTCACGGTCTAGGGTTCGTGTCTGTCTGCAGTTTTAAAAGGCACGGCTGCCGTCAGCCGCGGACGAGAGCGCAGGAAGACACTGCTGGAAGGAGTTAGAGAGAGGTGGAGACCGGAGAGCTATTACCTTTCATTGATTTCAGGAGTTTTCTTTCTTTCGTCATTGGTGTGGTGTGTGGCTGCTTTGGGAACGTTTCGAGACTGATATTTTTTATTTACCTATGATTGAGAGAGATCCGTGTGAAAGGGGACACAAAACTAGCAATTCTACACAGAAAGAAATATTAGTAGCCTTTACACCGGAGAAAGAGGAACATTCAATCCAACAACCAAAGATACCCTCTTGCACAATTCAGACTTGCATGCTGACTGTTTCCAAAGACATGAATTCTGTCCCTCAATGACCGGACGCTGAGCGATCACCCACAGATCCACATCTTTGATTGATTTATAGTTCTTGTGGAGTGTTTGTTTTTTTTTCTTTCGTTTGACAACATAAATATGTTTTTGAGCTTTTGCACTCTGGTGACATTTGCGTTGGGACTGACCCGCTGCCTGGGCTCCTACGTGCCCTGCGAGCCGTGCGACCAGAAGACGCTGTCCATGTGTCCCCCGGTGCCGGTGGGCTGTCAGGTGGTGAAGGAGCCCGGCTGCGGGTGCTGCCTAACCTGCGCGCTGTCCGAGGGTCAGGCCGTGCGGCGTCTACACCGGCCCCTGCAGTCACGGGCTCCGGTGCCTACCGAGGAGCGGCGAGGAAAAGCCCCTTCACGCCCTCCTCCACGGCAAAGGCGTGTGCATGAACGAAAAAGTATACAAGCCGCTGCACCAGGCGAAGGGTAAGTGCACTGTGTAGTGAGTCTCTGGGGTTCCGGGGAAAATCCTGCCGGTTATCCCGCTGGTACACTTGGAAACGCGCAAAGGAAATCAGCATTGCGCACAGAGTTCTTTTTTTTTTCTTCCGTGTTTCCATGCAAATCCCTATTCTTTATAGGAGCCTGCAACAAAGAGAATTGGGTCAATTTGAACATCTGAGGTATCCTTGTAAATTCACACCGTGCCCTAAGGATATTTCGCAAATTTTAATCACCACAAGTTTTTCTATACAGTTTAATAACATATTGATATATAGCTCCTGTTATTTAAATTTGTAAAAAAAAAAAAAAACTAGACAACATATGTTTGTGTTATGAACACATAACTCCACCGGTTTTCTGGTAATGTCAGCTGTAGGGCTAGATTGACCGTTGACTGCTTCATCACAACTCAAGGGTTAATTTGTGCCGGACACCCAGGCTGTGTTGTGGTTGGGGACCAGCGGGAATCACCACGGCAGTCCTTTGGGTCTCCTCTCCTCGTGGTGTCTTTCTATGTGTTGGCAATGCAAGGTGAAAATCAGGGGGGGGGGGGGGGTCATGCCTGTGTGTGTGTGTATGTGTGTGTGTGTGTGTGTGTATGTGTGTGTGTGGGGGGGGGTGTTTAAATAGCGCTGCCCTGAGGGGGCTTTGTCTGACATGTGACGGGCCAAAAACCGAGTCGGTGATGAGCGAGGGTTGTTGGACTGGGGAGGCACCATTACCCTGTGGGAGAGTTGCCCCTGTGTGACTGGCAGACACACACACAGGGAGGGGGAGGGGGGGGGGCAACTGGAGGGCACACGGGGCTTCGTTACGACTTTGGGAGGGCAATTTAGCTCCGCGTGTTGCCCTCGCTGACTCAAAAATTCCCCTGCTCTGCTTCTCCCTGTGTGCTGTAGGACAAGAGTGGGTGAAGAGAGAGAGGGAGAGAGGGAGAGGGAGAGGGAGAGAGAGCGTGCTTCTCCCCGTGTGCTGCAGGACAGGAGTGGGTGAGAGAGAGAGAGAGGGAAAGAGAGAGAGGGAGAGGGGGAGAGAGAGAGTGTGCACAAGGGAAAGAAGAAGCAAGAGGAAGCTAGGGATGAGAGAGAGAGAGAGAGAGTGCGAGGGGATGGTGGGAAGAGGAAAGAAGCGAGGGATCAGAGAGAGAGAGAGAGACTTCAAGACTTCAGACTTCAAGACCTTTATTGTCATTGAACAGTTGCCTGTACAACACAATCAGACAGCAAGGCCACCAAGGTGCAAGTTAAAAGTGTCAAAGTGTCAGATGAGGAAGCACTGAAGAAAGAAAGGAAAGAAAGGAGTATATACTGGGGAATAATAAATAGTAAAAGATAAATGGGCCATGCACAGAGACTGAATAATAATACTGCACTGAGGCAGAGAGAGAGGCAGAGAAGGAGAGGCAGAGAGAGACAGAGGGAGAGAAAGAAACAGAGAGAGAGACGGAGAGGGAGGGAGAAAGCCAGAGAGAGACAGAGGGAGGGAGAGAGAGAGAGAGAAAGAAAGAGAGAGACAGAGAGAGAGGGAGAAAGCCAGAGAGAGAGAGAGACAGAGGCAGAGAGAAGCAGAGAGACGGAGAGAGAGAGAGACAGAGGCAGAGAGAAGCAGAGAGACTGAGAGAGAGGCAGAGAGAGAGACAGAGTCAGAGGGAGAGAGAGCCAGAGGCAGAGCGAGAGAGGCAGAGGGAGGTAGAGAGAGAGAGGGAGAGAGACAGAAGCAGAGAGAAGCAGAGAGCCAGAGGCAGAGGGAGAGAAAGCAGAGGGAGAGAAAGCCAGAGGGAGAGAGAGACAGAGAGAGCCAGAGCGTGCTAGGGATCACAGCACACTGGGCTGACATTTGCGCTGCCGTGATTCAGCAGAATGTCGCCGGGGCATTTGGGCATTGGGGCATGTGGGCATTTGGGCATTGGGGCATTTGGACGACATGGACGTGCCGTCTGTCAGACTGCAGGGGGATTTGGAGTGGCACTTCTCATTTCCTGTGGCTGCCCAACTATATACCCAACCACCCACCAGCTGGGGCCAGGACGGGGGGGGGGGGTGGGAGACGGATGGACGGAGGGAGGGAGGGAGGGAGAGAGAGACAGAAAGAGGGAGAGAGACAGAGAGTGTGGAGGAGCAAAGGGGAGAGAGAGGGCAAGTATATACCCAACCACCCACCAGCTGCAGCCAGGACGGGGAGGGAGGGAGGGAGGGAGAGAGAACGACAGGGAGAGAGAGAAAGAGAGGGAGAGAGAGACAGAGAGCGTGGAGGAGCAAAGGGGAGAGAGAGGGCAAGTATATACCCAACCACCCACCAGCTGCAGCCAGCGCAGAGGGGAGGTGGGGTGGGAGAGAGACGGAGAGAGAGAAAGATGCGCGGATGAGCAAAGAGGAGAGGGAGAGGGAGAGAGAGGCAGAGAGCGTGGAGGAGCAAAGAGGAGAGAGAGAGGGAGAGAGAGGCAGAGAGCACGGAGGAGCAAAGGGGAGAGAGAGGGGGATAGAGAGAGAGAGAGAGAGGGAGAGGGAGACGGAGAGAGAGGCAGAGAGCACGGAGGAGCAAAGGGGAGAGAGAGAGGGCAAGGGAGAGCATGCGAGGGAGAAAGGGTGCACCCATGAGCGTGGAGGCAAGTGAGAAAAAGGAGAGCTTGGAAGACGAGAGAGTGAAAGAAAGCGAGACATTCAGAGAGAATGACAGAAAAGGAGTGCATGAGTGAGGGAGAGGTGGAGTAAAGTGTGAGAGAGAGAGGTGAAAAGAGGGAGAGAGGGCAAAGGAGACACAGACAGAGAGAGAGAGAGAGGGAGGGAGGTGAAGAGAGGGAGGGGGATAGAGGGAGGGTAGGAGAGGAGGGAGGGATGAGGGCAGAGAGAGAGACTTGAGGAGTGAGGGAGGAGTGAGAGTGAGACATTTAGAAGAGAGAGATGGATGGAGGGAGGGATGAGGGGAGAGAGTGAGAGTAAGAGAGAGAGAGGGATGAGGGATAGATGAGGGTAGGAGAGGAGGGAGGGAGGGATGAGGGCAGAGAGAGACTTGAGGAGTGAGAGAGAGAGAGAGAGGGGGATGAGGGCTGGCTCCATGATGGCCGCACAGCAGCCCAGGTTAGGGCAGACACAGACATCACTGACCATCAGGCTGGGGGCTCTGTACCAACAGAAGAAAAAAAAAAGTGTGCATGCGTGTGTGGGGTGGGGGGGGCATTGAGTTAAGGATGAGTTGAGAATAAGTTGGAATGATGGTGGGGGGGGCGTTGAGTTGAGGATGAGTTGGAATAGTGGTGGTGGGGGGGCATTGAGTTAAGGATGAGTTGAAATGGTGGAGGGGGGGGGGTGTTGCGTTGAGGATGAGTTAGAATAGTGGAGGGGGGGTTATTGCATTTAGGATGAGTTGGAATAGTGGTGGTGGTGGGGGTGGTGGAGGGGGGCATCGAGTTGAGGATGAGTTGGAATGGTGGGGTGGGTGGGGGCATTGACTTGAGGATGAGTTGGAATAGTGGAGGGGGGGGTGGGGGGGGGGGCATTGAGTTGAGGATGAGTTGCAATGGTGGGGGGGGGGGGCATTGAGTTGAGGATGAGTGGGAATGGTGGGGGGGGGGCATTGCGTTGATGAGTTGGAATGGTGGAGGAGGGGGGTTATTGAGTTGAGGATGAGTTAGAATAGTGGAGGGGGGGTCGGGGGGCGGCAGTGTCCCAGTAATTTATTAGATGTGCAGTCATGAGGGGCTGGGGAGATTTGCTCATCTGGTCTGACCCTGTTTCACTGGCTGCTTAGCGCCGGAGTCTGTGGCGTGTGTTGCAGCATGTGTGTGTGTGTGTGTGTGTGTTTGCGTGTGTGGGTGGGGGGGCTCTGTGCTTGGAAATCTGGGCTGGGGCGGGGGGGGGGGGGGGGGTGCGTATGATGTCTGCTTATCGCCAGACTTGAGTGCTTCTACCTCTTTCTTTCTTTCTTTCTTTCTTTCTGTCGCTAAGGAACACATCATTCATCTCACCTGGCCCCTCAAACTTGCGCCCTGACCACCACACTAGAGAGCTCAGGTCACTTGGCTCACGCTCACGCTCACACTCACTTGGCTCTCTCTCCGAACATGAATAGGATCACTTGCAGCTTGTGTGTATGTATCCATTCATGTATGCAGCTTAGTGTGTATCCAGTCATGTATGTTGCTTAGTGTGTATCCAGTCATGTATGTGTGTATCCAGTCATGTATGCAGCTTAGTGTGTATCCAGTCATGTATGTGGCCAAAAGCACATGCAGTAACGCTGTGTAATGGTAATCTCCAGATTGCCCAGTTCAGCACGCCATACTGATCCAGCACGGCTGGGATACGGCTGGGATGTGGCTGAGTGACGGCTGGGAAACGGCCGCGCCGTGCCAAGCCGTGCCGCACTGTGCTGCACTGTGCTGTGCTGATCTGAGCTGTGCTGAGCTGTGCCAAGCTGTGCCGTGCCATGCCGTACCGAGCTGTGCTGTGCTGTGCTGATCTGGGCTGTGCCGTGCTGTGCTGTGCTGTGCTGTGCTGTGCTGTGCTGTGCTGTGCTGTGCTGTTCTGTGCCGTGCTGTGCTGTGCCGTGCCGTGCTGTGCTGTGCCGTGCTGTATTGTGCTGATCTGTGATGTGCTGTGCTGAGCTGAGCTGTGCTGTGCTGTGTGTTTTAAGACAGCCGGTGCTTTGTGTGTCTGCACGTTTGAATGACGTTTCTGGGGCACGTTTATGTTTCTCTCCACACGCTCCAGCTCACAGCACAAAGGCAATGAAATATGCATGCAGTCTCTCTGTCTCTCTGTCTGTCTCTCTCTCCTTCTTTTTTCCTCTTTCTCTATTACTCTTTTTCCTTCTTTGTCTGTCTCTGTCTCTCTCTCTCCCCCTCCCTCTCTCTTCCCTCTCTCCCTCTCTCTCCCCCTCTCTTTCTCTCTCTTTTGCTCTCTCTCCTCTCTCTCTCTCTCTCTCTCTCTCTCTCGCTCCCTCTCTCTCTCCACCCCCCTCTCCCTCTCTCTCCCTCTCTGTCTGTGTCTGCCTGCTAGGCTCCAGTGATTCTCTAATAAAGTTTTACAGCGAGTCGTTGAGCATGCGTTTGTCACTCACACCTGGAGGGAGAAGGATTGGAGGAGGGAGAGAGTGTAGCAGCTGCAGAGTCTCACACACACACACACACACACACACACACACGCATGCACACACACACACACACATACACGCATGCATACAAACACACACACACACACATGCATGCAAACACGCATGCATACAAACACGCAGATATAGACACACACACGTGCATGCATATAAACACAAACACGCACATACAGACACACACGTGCATACAAACGCACAGACACACACATGCATACAAACGCAAACACACACACGTGCATACAAACACGCACATTCAGACAACACACACATGCATACAAACGCAAACACGTACATACAGACACACACACATGCATACAAACACAAACATTCAGACACACATGAATACATGCAAACATGCACATTCAGACACACACATGCATACAAACACACACATTCAGACACGCATGAATAGAGACCCAAACACGCACATTCAGACACACACACATGCATACAAACATTCTCACACGCACATCCACACATGCATACAAACATACACACACACATAGACACACACACACACACACACACACACACACACACACACACACACACACAAAGTCAAGCATACTCAAACACCCACACACACACATGCACATACTGTACTCATGCACACACACACACACACACACACACACACACATAAAGAAAACTGGGACAGCATGGACCTGTCTTTTGTCTAAGGCAGATGTATGTGTAGAGAGGTCCGTGACCTCCACAGGTGGACGGCTTGGGCATCGTGCGGAATGCTGGCTCTGGAAAAGCATCCCTGGTGTTGCCAAGTGCTCTTCACAGCTCAGCCAATAAATGCCTTCACACCCACCCACACACACACACACACACACACAACGGTGCTTTATCCTCCTGCAGAGCTGAGCCGTTAAGTGGGGGTATTGTTTTAATTATTGCAAGATGGATGAGTCAAGTGCACATGGTGTGAGCAGAGCTTCACCTGTTCTGCTTAAGCTTAAACGCGGAGCGGAGCGGAGCGGACCGGAGCGCTGGTGAGCAGAAAGCCTAGCCGAGCTGAGTGCTGGAACAGTCTAGCTGTTCTGTTCCGTTCTTTTCCCCCCTGGTACTTTAGGAAGCAGCCTAGATTCTCAAAGACTCAAAGCGCACGCAGCAAACCTGGACGCCATCAGAGGGTGACGGAGCGGAGCAGGGCCTTGAGTGAGTGAGTGATGCAGTATTTCAGTATTTCAGAGAAATTCCTGCAGCTGTGCGCTGACCTCTGGATGCAGCGTGGAGGGATGTCAGCACCCAGCTGCCTGGAGGGAGGGCCGCGTTGGAGACGGAGACGGACAGGGATCTGGACAGGAGGAAGCAGAGGAATGGAGGAGGGAGGAGATGGACAGGGAGATGGAAAGGGATCTGGGAAAGAAGAAGAAGAGGAGGAATGGAGGGAGGGCTGTGTTGGAGATGGACAGGGATCTGGGAAGGAGGAAGCGGAAGAATGGAGGGAGGGCGGAGAAGGACAGGGATCTGGGAAGGAGGGGGGGCGGACATGGAGAGGGAGATGGAGACGGATCTGGAGAAGAGGAAACAGAGGAATGGAGGGAGGGTGGAGATGGACAGGGATCTGGGAAAGCGGAAGCTGAGGAATGTCAAGAGTTGCAGCCCAAGAAGTGCTAATGTGTGTAGTACACTTGTGCTGCAAAAGTCAAGTCAGATGGACAGCCAGCCGGAGAGCCACACACACAGACACACAGACACCACACCACACCACACCACACCACACACACACACACACACACACCACACCACACCACACCAGACCACACACACCACAGCACACACACACACATGGCAGCTGACACCTCTGGTCATCGTAGTTGGTGCCGAGTAGTTTTGGTTGTCATAGAAGCCTGCAGAGGGTGTGACCACAGATGTCACATGACCCTCCCAGACCCCTCACAGCCCTGTCGTCACAGAGGTCTACCGGTGCAGGCAGAAGAGGAGGGAAGAAGATAGAACTCTACCTTTAGTGTGTGTGTGTGTGTATGTGTGTGTGTCTACCAGTGGAGCGAGAGAAGGGGGGAAGAGGATAGAACTCTACCTTTAGTGTGGGGAAACATTAGGGTGCATAAGGGAGAATAGGAGAGGGGGATAGGGTGTGTGTGTGTGTGTGTGTGTGTGTGTGTGTGTGTGTGTGTGTGTGTGTGTGTGTGTGTGTGCACGTGACCATTCCCATGTTGGCTTGGTGCCAGAGCACTGGCTCAGTTTCAGAGAATCAGCGTCAGACTCCCTAAGCCTTCTTTACGAGAGATAGAGGCGGGGGGGGAGAGAGAGAGAGAGGGAAAGAGAGAGGGAGAGAGAGAGAGAGAGGAGGGGGGAGAAGGAGGGAGAGAGGCGGGGTGAGAGAGAGAGAGAGAGGGAGAGATAGAGGCGGGGGGGGGAGAGGGAGAGGGAGAGAGAGGGAAGAAGAGAGAGAGAAGGGGAGAGAGAGAGAAAGAAAGGGGGAGAGACAGAGAGAGGGAGGGAGAGAGAGAGAGAGGGTCGGAAAAACTGAGTGCTCGGCCCAGCCAAGTAAGAGAGAGAAGGAGAGAGAGAGAGAGAGCGCGAGCGAGAGCGAGACAGAGAGAAGGAGCAAAGAAAAAGAGACGGGCTAGAGAACTTGACTCCAGCGGAGGAAAGAAGAGCCCTATTGTTGCGCGAGGAGATACTGGCCCTTTTTAAGTCAGTGGCTGAAAGACAATCTGGAGCGCGGCACATCGGTGTCAGGCAGGAATGAAGGCAAGGCGGCCGGGAAGCCAGAGACCAGCGCAGCGTTCCAACTATTACACACACACACACACACACACACACACAAAACACTGAAACAAACATGTTTCTCTTCTCGTCGTCGTGTACTTGTATGTCTGTTTGGATTTGGCACGGTGTCACTACACATGCTGAGGGAGGTGGGGGGGGGGGGGGGGGGGGGGGGGGGGTAGGAGATAGCAACCGTGGAGGGGGGGAAAGGGTGAGGGAATGGAAGAGGGAAGGAGGGAGGGAGAGGGAGAGAGAGAGAGAGAAAGGGAGGGAGAGAGAGGGAGGGAGAGAGAGAGGGAAGGGAGGGGGGGAAATCAATCCCAAGAATAAAACGACTCATCCTCGTCTGTTAGCCTAATCTGCTGCTCGCAATGTTTATCCAGCTGTGATGGATGGCAACTGTTCCAGGAGGCCTTTCCATTCCTCCCTCCCTCCCTCCCTCCCTCCCTCCCTCGTTCCCTCCATTCCCCCCTCCTCCTCTTTTCATTCCTCCTTTTTGTCCCCTCACACACTGATTCGTTTAAAAGCTCAAGTAGCTGCCAGAGGGTCCAGAATTCAGAACTGGCTTTCTGCTCTCTGCTCGGCCATTCACATATTCACATACGCTCAATGTTTCTGCCTCTCTCCCATTCACATACAGGATCCTCAATGTTTCTGCTCTCCCTTCGCCATTCACATATCCTCAATGTTTCTGCCTCTCTGCCATTCACATATCCTCAATGTTGCCCCACTCACTCTGCCATTCACATATTCTCAAAGTTGCCCCTGCTCTGCCATTCACATATCCTCAATGTTGCCCCACTTGCGCTGCCATTCACATATCCTCAGTGTTGCCCCTGCTCTGCCATTTTCTACCCCCTGTGGTGGGGGGGGCATATAGATTTAAAATTGTGTAGCCATTCACATATCCTCAATGTTTCTGCGTTCCCTGCCATTCACATATCCTCAATGTTGCCGCACTTGCGCTGCCATTCACATATCCTCAATGTTGCCCGTTCTCCCATTCATATATCCCTTAATGTTGCCCCACTCTCTCCGCCATTCACATATGCCCAATGTTTCTGCTTTCCCTGCCATTGCCATTCACATATGCTCAACATTGCCCCAGTCCCCTCTGCCATTGACATATCCTTAATGTTTCTACTCTCACTCACTCGCCATTCACATATGCTCAATGTTTCTGCTTTCCCTGCCATTGCCATTCACATATGCTCAACATTGCCCCAGTCCCCTCTGCCATTGCCATATATCCTTAATGTTTCTACTCTCACTCTGCCATTTACATATGCTCAATGCTCAGTGTTTTCTCTACTCTCACTCTGCCATTCACATATCCTCAATGTTGCCCCTGTTGTGCTCCTCACTGCGAGCCTCTGCCCCCTGTGGATGGAGGGGCATATGGATTTAAAAATGTGTAGGATACAGGCAATGTTGGACACGACTGAAAAGAGTCTGAGAATGACTCCTTTGTATAGCTTTTTTTTTCCGCTATGTAAGGAAAGTGACAAAACTGAAAAGCTGAATGGAGATGGGGGAAATGCTATACTGTACAGAGACTTCTGGGAAAATGCCACACATACATACATGTTGGCAGCTGTGTCTGCTGTTATGTTTTCTAAAAGACTCCATTTTGTTTCCTCTTCCTCTCTCCACAGAGCGGGAGTCCCAGGAAGATGCTCGCGTTGCCGAGGTAACGGAGGAGCTGCTGCCGCCCGTCAAAGTGCCGCTGTTCGCGCGGGACCCAATCAACAGCAAGAAGGCGGTGGCCATGCGCAAGGACCGCAAGAGGCAGCAGGCCAAGCTGCGCACCATGATCTACGCTGACCACCCACCCATCGCCATGGACAAACACCAGCCCGAGTTTGTGAGTCTCACACACACACACACACACACACACACACACACACACATACTCACCCTGGACAAACACCAGCCTGAGTTAGTCAGTCTGACGTCCACTAAAACCTCCATGCAGCTTCTTAAGTCCTGTTACCAATACCGTCACACACACACACATACATACACACACACACACACACACACACACACACACACACACACACAGGTTCTGTACACAAACACACACACGTTCTGTACACACACACACACACACACACACACACACACACACACACACACACACACACACCAATGTTCCACGTACACACGCACACACACACACACACACACACACACTAGGCTGCTAAATAATTTTGTGAATGGGAACTGGCAGGGGTTGTGAAAGAGAGGAGAGTGGTAAGCCCAAGACTGCGGCCTCCTTGTGTCAACACTGGAGCAATTTCCCTTCGATTGCTCCTTCGTGTAATTAAAGCATGTACAAATACACAAGCCTTTCTCCTCTCTCCTCTCTGACACAGTCTAAAGGCAACTTTCCAGCACGAAGGCAGGAGAAGAAATACGTAGAAGGATTTTAACTTCTCATTCTGTTTTTGTAATTAGCCAATGGAAAAAAAAAGTGTGACCTATCAGTACTGACCTCATTGCTAAGCCTTGCAATGTGTGTGTGTGTGTGCGTGTGTGTGAGCGTGTGTGCGTGTGTGTGTGTGCATGTGCGTGGGCGTGTGTGTGTGCGCGTGCGTGTGTGTGTGTGTCTATGTGTGTGTCTGTGCGCGTGTGTGTCTGTCTGTGTGTGTGTGTGTCTGTGCGTGTGTGTGTGTGTGTATCCGTATCCACACAGGGCCCGTGCCGGAGGAAGCTGGATGGGATCATTCAGAGGATGAAGGACACGTCCAGGGTCATGGCTCTGTCCCTCTACCTGCCCAACTGCGACAAGAAGGGCTTCTTCAAGCGCAAGCAGGTACACGCCCTACCGCACTCTAAAACCAATGGGAAGGGATGATTGACAGATGCAAGGAGTGCAAAGACAATAGTTGGATGCTAATGCATATTTGGCTGTGTGTGGGGAAAAAAACACGGACATTTGAAACTGCTTCATGAAACTTGAGCATCAAGCCAGTTGTTTGTCTTGTAGCATAGTGTAGACCCACCCCATTACATCCCATTTCGGAAAAGTAGAACAAACAAAAATGAAAGCGAGTATGTATAATTAGACAGCGATAGTGACACCCAACACTGGCTTCATGCATCACTGTCCTAACCTGGCGTCTATTAACAAGCTTTCAAATGTGCATTAATGTTGTTTTTAATTCAGATTTGTGAGCACTGTTTGGCACTTCCTGTCTGTGTGCAGTAAATCTGAGTTGAGTGCTGAAAAGTGTAGTAAATCTGGTCTTCTCCCTCTCTCCTGGGTGGCAGTGTAAGCCGTCGCGGGGGCGCAAGCGGGGCATCTGCTGGTGCGTGGACAAGTACGGGGTGCAGATGCCGGGGACGGACTACAGCGGGGGGGACATCCAGTGCCGTGACCTGGAGAGCAGCAGCAGCAGCAGCAGCAGCAGCAACAACAACAACGAGTGAGACTTCCCATTGGCCACCTCCCTCTGGTCACATGACCAAGCCCCGCCCACCCCCGCCCACCCCAGCCCAGCCCAGCCCCGCCCCCTTCTGCCCCTACCAAGATGGCCGCCGACCACCACCGATAACGTCTCACCGTACCTGTGCAGAAGCCTTTTGTAAGATTGCTAGACCTTATGGCCAGAATTTGATTGTCTGCTTAGAGTTTCTTTTTTTTTTCCAGTCCTGAGAATATATGAACACACAGGCGTTTTGATGTGTTTTGAACATGCCTATTGCCTATTCCGATGGTGAAACATGTTTTTTAATGAGCACCCAAACCATCTCATGTCCACTGCCAACCACTCTGATCTCTGATACAGGTGCCAGAAAGGAGCAGAGTTCTTTATCGGTTTTATTATGAGTGTGACTTGTATATGTCAAAGTTAGTCTGTGTCTAAGCACTTAAAATGACTTTTTTCAGGTTCATTTCCTCTTCATTGTATCGAGTTTGTTGAAATGTTCAGTACAGTTACCGATTAAATAGTGAAATTTTGTCTGTCAAACAGAAAAAAAAAAATCTTCTGGCAACCACTTGCCTTTTGACGAGAGAGGTCTAGTCGTCTGACTAGCCTTTGTAAGCTAGCTTTTGTAAAATGCTGCGTCCTCCGCTTGAAAAGTACTGTTTTATATTTGATGCTATCGACTATGGAAGCTCTATCAGACCACTATCCCAGCAGTATCAGCAAGCGAGTACTGCCAGACACTTTGGGTGAAATAGGCTATCGCATCGCAGGATTGTTACCCGATCACTGTAGTGAGACACCCATAGGACTCCTCAAGCTAAGAATACTGGTGCTTCAGAGATGCCGACACGATACCTGTAATGTTTGACTTGTGCAAATCCAGACAAGACTCCCCCACCCCCACCCCACCCCCCCCCCACCCCCCACATCTACTCCACCCCACCCTCTCTTGAGCAAGAGAGATGGCCTGGCCCGCATCGTTTGAATACGCAATGGCTGCCCCTCTGCCCCCCTCTGGCCTCCTATGTAAATCACAGTGCCTTTCTTGATTTCCATGACACGAGCGATTTCAATACTGATTTACATTGGAGCTGTGGAGGTAGAGTTGAGTTGAGTTGAGTTGCCCACAGAAACAACAGCCCGGCACACACACACACACACACACACACACACACACACACACACACACCCGCCCAGCTGCTTTTAGGAAATGGTTTTGGCCAGTTTGGAGAGTTGGCACGAGGAGCTATGGTTCTTACTGAGGGAATCCAAGATCCTGTTTTCTTGATGCCGTAGATATAAGGGCAGCCAGGAGGGTTTCTTTGGGTTGTGAAACTTGTGTCCTGTGAGGGTTCATAGGTCGAATGCTGTACGACACCACTACTATGCCCAGCTGTAGATTTGATGTTGGTAGAAAACATCAAATAACATCCTCAAAGTCACCTCACCTCACCTCAATGTCTCTCCTTGTGAATAGTGCAAACTTGAGTAGAGGATACCTGTTGATATCCAAGCCAGGCCAGCACCCCATAGGAGCACGTCTCCTAACCCAGTTACAGCATCAGCAGTCCCCCCAGAGCCCCTTACCCAGAAGCCCCCTATCCAGCAGCCCCGTACCCAGCAGCACCCCACAGCACCCTACCCACAGCACCCTACCCAACAGTCCTCCAGCAGCCCCCTACCCAGAGCCCCCTACCCAGAAGCTGCCGCTCAGTGTCATCTGGTGAAACTCGACGACTCCACTTTATGTGAAGGAAGTGTGGACACGCCCCAGACTTTGGGGTATCGTCACGCCAGAATGACGGCCTTGCTCCGGTTGGTGTGTGTGTGTGTGTGTGTGTGTGTGTGTGTGTGTGTGTGTGTGTGCGTGTGTGTGTGCACGCGCTGTACAGTTAATCTGCAGCTTCCAATGGTACATAAAACAAACAGAGCGGCATATAGCTTAAACAAACAGCCGAAGTATCGAGTGAGGATGATTAGAGCGTGAATGTGAGATCAGGAAACCGCTGGGGTTGTTCGCTAGCAGAGCTAAACGAGCTCCTAGTATGCGCATCCCCTGCCATAGCACGTCCCAGCTTCCTGCCCAAACCAGGCCCCAGCACAGGTCTGCTTTGTGTGTTTTTGTTTTCAAATGGCGGTTGTGTTTCTTCTCTTGGAATCAACCCAGCGACCTTGATGTTGGAAGTGACCTTGCTAAACTCACTTAGAGTAACCACTAAGCAGCCTGAACCGTGGACAGATTGGTTCAGATAGGGGTCTGTTGCGAGGGGAAAGGGTGACCGAGGTTTGCACTTTTGGTGGTCTGTCTCTGGTAAAACACATGGAAAACCACTTTGTCCCAGGATGTTGTTGCTAAAACATGACTTTTTTTTATTGACGTTGGCTGCAGAACTGAGAAATGGCCCCAGTTTTTTTATATCGCGGAGATCTGGTCCCCCCAGTTGTAGGGAGATCATCAACACCACTCTGGGAAGAGGAACACTAGTCAGGAAGAAGCAGCTCTTCAGAACGCCTACATGTGTGACCACGCACATATTTGAAGTTTATGGGGGAATATTTTAGTCTTCATAGGGTTCACTTATTCATGCAATAAGCTCATCGTTGGTAGGTGTCCAGGAAGCATTCGGTCAATTACTCTAGAAAGTTCTAAAACTGCTTAGCAACAACTTTTTTTCATGGTTGCCAGGTGCTGGTACAGCACTGGAGGCAGTTCTGGTCAACAGGACTGTGTGGCACATGTTAAAAAGGAGGACAAATGACAACATTCATAAATAAAATACACAGTCCAGAAATAGTAACATTTATTTTAGGTCTGCATAAAAGGCTTTAAAAATTGGGACTGTCCTCCAGAAATTCATAGGAAAGGTCATCCTGAGGGCGTTGGCTTAGGCTTACGCTGAGTGCTGCACTTCCTGGTTCAGCAGGGCCTCTGTAACTGGCCCCTCCCCTTTCCCACCGGCCTGTGTGTGCTAGCGCTCGGCAACAGAGCTATTCCAAACCACCGGGGCCAACGCCATGCAAACAAGTCACAAGCCACAAGTCCGCCTGGATGGGGGGGAGGGGGGGGGGGGGGGGGCTGAGGGCGTACGGGAGGAGGGTGGGGACGGGGGTTGGGGGTAGTCCGTCTGGGAGGGGGGTGGGGACAGCCCAGTTCGCCTGGGAGGGGGGTTGGACGGTGGGTATTAAAAAATAAATGTGCCCCTTCATCTGACACCACAATCACCATATCTAAGTTGAAGTGACAAATTGGCGTCTTGGATAGCGACACAACCAGCACTGCCAGCAGCCCTCGTGCCCCTCTTATTTTTGGTGTGTGTGTGTGTGTGTGTGTGTGTGTGTGTGTGTGTGTGGCCTACCAGAGGTGGTGGTGAGTGAGTCTGGTAGTGGTGTGTGTGTGTGTGTGTGTGTGTGTGTGTGTGTGTGATTCAGACAAACACTATCACATTGGCCCCTGGTTCACCTGGTCTGTTGCAGAAACAGAACCAGCTCAGAGAAGCAGAACTCTTATCTAGTCACATGGTCCACTACGCTCTGGGTTCACCACTACATATACGGTCATCAAGGTCATAAATCATGATACCACTGACTTTTGTTTTTCAATAAGAAGTAACAAAGTTCTCATATAAAAAGAAAAAGTTTGTATTTGTGCCACTCTTTTTGTCTTTTCATGGGGAAGAGAAACGCCTGTTTAGCCCTGCAGTGGTTGGGGGAGGAGGTTGTTACCGCCACACCACTACACACGTCACCCACCCCCTGTTTGCTGACAGACACCAATCATGCACAAGTCTTCCTGTTAAACAAAAAGGACAAAAATGATATCTCCAATATCACTGTGTTATATTTATTCACCTTTATTGTAATTTATGTACTCTATCTTTGTCTTTTTGTAATGACAAAGCATTTATTTAAATAAAATTATGTATTCATTTATGAAGTGATGTTTTACTGTTTTTTTTGTGTCAGTTTTAACAATTCAGAGCCTATCTTGTTATGCTGTGCACTAGCATTCATAACCCTACCATATATCCATAACACCCTTACATACAGCACAATTCTACACAGACATTTTGCAGTGTAGTTTCTGTATTTATCCTATATATAATGCCTTTTTGTGCCTTGACCAAAACACTAGTCACTTAAAATTATTTTTCCATAAAGAGGGTGTGAACATGAGCTAAACATATCTATCAATCTGTCTGTCAATCAATCTGCCCTTCAGTCAATCAGTGTGTCTATCTGTCAATCAGTCTGTCTATCTGTCAGTCAATCTGTCCATCTGTCAGTCAGTCTGTCTATCTGTCAGTCAAAATGTCTATCTGTCAATCAATCTATCCATCTGTCGAGACTAGAAGTATATAATGCATGTACACAAAGAGAAACTTTCTTATGCACGGATAGCACAGTAGTGTATGTTGCCACATACGTACAGATATGCACTGATATACTCTGTGTGTGTGTGTGTGTGTGTGTGTGTGTGTGTGTGTATAACAGGAATGAGGGGGGGAGACAATGAGGACATGGGTGCATAATTGTTTTAATATTTTAATATGTGTTTAATGCAATGCTGCAAGACATGACTGGAGAGTACTTTGCAATGTGTGTCTTGTACATTCGATAAAATGACCTTCAACAGAACCACAGTATAGAGTATAGATGCACAGTTAAAGCACACAGCCTCCACTACAGCTGCAGCTTCCAAACTAGAAATAAAACCTAACATTCTGAGAAAGAATTTGTCTGAAATACATGAAAGCTTGTCTCCAAATAGGAGTAGCCTGCTGGTCAGTAAGTATGGTACCCGAAACTAAAGTCTCCAACTGGGTACTAAGACACCTTAACTCAAATGATACATTATGTCAATTTAAATGGGACAGGCCTTGACTTGCCAGGCCTGTTCAGAGTCGTGTGTCCATGGGCAGGAGACTGACATTCGAAGAGGCCAAATCATCACGACTACGGAAACATGGCAGTCGATGGCACTGATCGTTCCCATATGTCCCATAAGTCATGCGGTTTCAACCCAAATCAGCAAAAATAAACAGTTAAAGTGGAGCCCAAGTGGAGTATGCACCTGCAGATGTGAGAGGTGGTCAGGGTACTGTTTGTCTTTGATGACCCTGCACCTTACCAGACATCGCCACAGGGGGGCAGTATAAGCACCAGTGAAGACTGTAACGTCTTGAATGAAACAGACATTTTGTCAGCATTGATTTGTTTTTTTCTTTTATCAAACACACATATCAAACAATTTTAGCTGAAAAAGCACCTTTAGGATGTGCCTGATAAACCATATTTACCAGTTAGGAATGGATTAGAGTTTTAACATTACATTACACTAGGCCACTGTTAATGTGTTAAAAGGTCTTAACAAGGTTACCAGGGATATAGAGTTAGACTCATCTCATGTTAGTCTTCTACGTCAACATCATTTTGGGAGCCCCAAAGAGTCTTCTGTGGGTCATAGTAGCTTAAAGTCCCTGTATGAACATGGCTTCTCTGATGATTAAATGATACCTACAGAACTGAACACACTGAGAACCAAAAACAAGGTCTTCTGTGCCACGACTAACAAGAACAAACAGCCCGTATTCAGCCCAGTGTGTGTACGAGTACATCACCTGAACAGACTGACTACTAGCCACACACACAATGCTGAGCTTATACGCGTAGGATAATGGTATACTGAGTGTATGTGCCACATGGTGTATGTGGTAAAAGACCTACAGCTTGTATACCTGCCGACAGACGCCTAACTGAGCTGTATCCTATCTCATCCTATCTCATCTTGTCTACCAATCACCGCTATGTACTAAGATACATATTTGGCAACAGTCAGTTGAACCTGTTTAACACTTTAGACAAAAACAAACTTGTCTACAGCCACTCACATAAAAACACAAACCACAAACACACGTCTGTACAGCTCACTGTAGTATTGAATACTGCCTCTAGGGGGCCTCTTTGTGCCCTCGGTCTGACCAGGGGGGGTAGTTAGCGGGGGGTGGGGGGGGGGGGGGGTAGTTAGCGGGGGGTGGGGGGGGGGGGGTTAGAGGGCAGATAAGGCAGACGGGGAGGGGGGGGTTTGGGGGCTAATTTAAAGGCACAGTTGGGGGGTCCATCTCTGGCTCGGCGAGGTACTGGCTGCAGTTGGGGTCGCCCCTGACCACCGGGGATTCTGGGATTGCACGTCCAGTGTGGGGGTTCACACACCAGCACTCACCCCGCTGTCCGTTCATAGACATCTTGCACTGGAACAGAACACAAGGGAAGGTCCATGAAGAAGAAAATCATTTTTAAAAACAAAGTAATGAATGAATGACCGGGGGGTCTAACCGTAACCCTAATCCTACCCCTGGTTACATGACACTACATTACACTTAGAAGACGCTTTCATCCAAAGCAACTTACAACAGTAAGTTCCACTGGGACAGAACACAGGGGAAGGACCATGAAGAATTTTTAAAACAAACTAACGAACAGAGGTGGACTTCCCGGGTTTAGAAAGTAAAAGTCCTGCCACATACATTGTTCCAGCTTATTCACCAAACCAGCTGATCCCAATTAGCACACCTCTTCAGTCAGGTAGATGAACTAATTAGTGAAATCACCTGTGTCAGGAGCACAGGCAGAAGGAATATATGGCAGGACTTTTACTTTCTCAAGCCGGTTTGTCCGCCTCTGCTAATGAATTAATAAATGAGTGAATAAGCAAATTATTTGAATTGTTACATGTAATCTAAAAGCCTAAATGAATTTTAAAATAAACTGTGTTTTGTTTTATTGCCATATTAATTCTGGAACACATTAAACTCCACTACATGATGGCAACCAGGCTTACCATCCATCTCTGTCACATCATTCACATTATTGCTCACAATGCCATGTTATAGCACTCCCACACCTCCTCATGAACCTGTGTTGTCCAAAAATTCGTTATCAACAAAGTAGAGACAAAACCAAGCCAAGTAGTGGTAAATGACAAAACCCTCGAGGTTTATTGTAACGGATCCGGGAGCTTAATACAGTGTGCACCTAAGGCTGTCACCATACAAACTCGTTTATACAGGGCGCATCGTCTGTCTTCTATACAGGTATGATGGCCTTTGTTTCGTGGTTGGCGGGAGATCCGCCAAGCCCTATGGATTCCCTTGTAGAGCTTGTGCATGTGGTGCGCGAGCGACTCTGAGTCCCTATAGAGTCTTTTATTATGTCTGCGATTCCGTCGTGGAGTTGGGATACACGTTGCAATGGAAGCACGCCCCAACACACATACGTCTTTGATTTTTCTACTACACCTGTTCACAGGGGGTCTAACACTAACCCTAACCCTGGTTACATGACATTACATTACATTACACTTAGCAGACGCTTTCATCCAAAGCGACTTACAACAGTTTTAACCAGAGGGGTCAATCCCGGCTTCAGAGAGTAAAAAACCCTGCCACATATTTCATCCAACTATTTACTGACCCAGCTGATCCCATGGATGGAGGACACAAATCATCAGACAAGTGGATTGGCTAGTTCGTAAAATCAGCTGTTGTAACTTGGGCGTAGAGGAGTGGAGGGGTTTGGAGGGGTGTGAAGAGGTTTGGACAGGTGTGAAAAGGTGTGGAGGAGTGTGAACAGGTGTGGAGGTGTGGACAGGTGTGAAGAGCTGAGGTGGCTGACCTGCTTGTGGTTGTACTGGCCGCTCTTGTCACAGTTGGGGATGTGGAGGGCGTAGAGGTCCTCCAGGGGGCCGCGGTTGTCTCTGAAGGGCATCTTAGCGATGCGCTCCAGCACCTGGTCCAGCTCCTGCTGGCACTGCGTCTACACACACACACACACACACACACACACACACACGTCAGTGACCATCACTAGGGGTGTGTGTGTGTGTGTGTGTGTGTGTGTGTGTGTGTGTGTGTGTGTGTGTGTGTGTGTGTGTGTGATGGAGCGGTTGTCTCTGAAGGGCATCTTGGCGATACACTCCAGCACCTGGTCCAGCTCCTGCTGGCACTGCGTCTGCACACACACACACACACGTCACAGGGGAGGCACTGATGGAGGGACCATCACTAGGGTCGTGGGTGTGTGTGTGTGTGTGTGTGTGTGTGTGTGTGTGTGTGTGATGGAGTGACCATCACTAGGGGTGTGTGGGTGTGTGTGTGATGGAGTGACCATCACTAGGGGTGTGTGGGTGTGTGTGTGTGTGTGATGGAGTGACCATCACCAGGGGTGTGTGTTTGTGTGTGTGTGTGTGTGTGTGTGTGTGTGTGTGTGTGTGTGTGTGTGTGTGTGATGGAGTGACCATCACTAGGGGTGTGTGGGTGTGTGTGTGTGTGTGATGGAGTGACCATCACCAGGGGTGTGTGTTTGTGTGTGTGTGTGTGATGGAGTGACCATCACTAGGGTTGTGGGTGTGTGTGTGTGTGTGTGATGGAGTGACCATCACTAGGGGTGTGTGTGTGTGTGTGTGTGTGTGTGTGTGTGTGATGGAGTGACCATCACTAGGGTTGTGTGTGTATGTGTGTGTGTGTGTGTGTGTGATGGAGTGACCATCACTAGGGGTGTGGTTGTGCTCTGACTGCCATACTAATGAGCCTGGCTCTTTGACATTGCGGTCAAAGCTCATGTTTGGCACCCCAGAGACCCGGGTTCGAAGTAGGGTGGGACGACTTCTCCTCCCCTTTGCTACAATCATCCACCTCCACATACTCTTTGATTTGGAACATTCTATCAAGGAATGTGTTATTCAACACTGTAGGATTCTAGAATTCCACATTATGTTCTATTTTCTACTCGAACATTCTTTAGAACTTTTCTCATTCTAATATTCCGTTCATTATAGTGAGGCAGTAACCAACCACAATTACAAACAATTAAGCAACAAACCACACACCATGTACTCATTACATCAGATTTCATTACAATTTCATTATATACACATTGACGTTCTTATCCAGAGCAAGTTACAATGAGTGACATACAGGGAGGGACTCCTCTCTGCAATGTGTATGGTTACATTCCTTGCTTCAGCCCCCTGACCCCCTTCCCCCATTTTTTTTCTGCTGGTATAGCAATCAAACCTTCCACCCTTCAATGTCAGGATGAACAAACCACTGAATTAACTGTGCCACAGCTGCCCTTGCATCAAATGACTATTCATGCGACATCAATGACTATTTGATTTGCTAAGAGATGTACACTTCCTTCCTTCCTTCCTTCCCATAAGTCTGTGCACTCCACAGGCATCAGAGCCACAGCACTGGTGCGGTTAACACCATGTTTAACCAGAGGAGTGACAGTCGAGAGCATGCAGTAAAACAGACAGACAGACAGACAGACAGACACACACACACACATGCACACACACACACACACACAGATGATGTCCCCCCAGCATCAGTGCTTGATTAGCTTCTCTTGCTTAATACCGCCTCACAGCAAGAGTGTGTGTAATGTGGAGGGTCCCTTACATAAGCCTTAATCGCAGCCAGACGTCACAAATAAGGCCCAGATCTGCTCACTCACGCGCGGAGAGGAGAGGAGAGGAGAGGAGAGGAGCCATGACCTAAGACAAGTAGCCGGGCCTGCTTCTGCTTCGCATTACCACACTTTCTTCTCCGCTGCTCACAAGCTCACTCGAGCGCGTCAAGTCCTCCGCTCTTGGACGGCCACCACAGACACACAGATCTGTATCTTAAATCTTGCAGCTCTCTCACTCCTCCGCAATGCTCCCAAATTATTCATTTTGGTGATTTATGCTCGTTTATATGCACAAACGAGTGCCTCAGCCCAGCTCCGCTCCGCTCCGCTCCTCTGCTGGAGCCTCTGACAGCCTCTGAGTACTCTGGCTGAGTTGGGCCTTCTCTGCCGAGGCCAAGCCTTGCAAAACACACTGAAGGCTCGTAAGTGTGTGAGGAGAACAACAACAGCAGCAAACATGGACACACAGCATGATCATGCATGAGTAGAAGAACAGCATCGAGCACTTGTAGGTCATGATCAGTGTCAGGAGAAGAACAGCATCAAGCATGGAGGTCACGAACTGGTGAGGAGAAGAACAGTGTTGAGCAGGGAGGTCATGACCAGCATGAGGAGGACAAGAGCAGGGTCGAGCACTGAGGTCATGAACAGTGTGAGGAGAAGTTGAGCATGGAAGTCATGATCTGCATGGAGAAAACACCTAGACACACATGGAGGTCATGAACTGGTGAGGAGAAGAACAGCATTGAGCATGAGGTCATGATCAACATTAGGAGAAGAACAGTGTCAAGGACGAAGGTCATCATCAAGATTCAAGAAAACTTTATTTGTCCCATCATTGGGCAATTCAGTCTGCAGCCCAGTCTCCATCAAGCAGTGATACCATAATATAAATACAAGTTATAGATAAATACATAGACTAAGTCCAGAAATAAATAAGAGAAAAAAAGACATACATCCTATACACACACCTCCAGTCAATAAAGTAAGCATCCAATACCCACACCACAAGTCACATCCAATACACACACCATCAGTCGCGCATCACCCCCTGCCCTGTCAGTGATAGCCAGCAATTAATGGATTAAGTTCTCATCCATGTTCTCTATCCCTACCATTTTGTTTAATAATCTTATAGTTACAGGGATGAAGGAATTTGAATACCTATTTGTTCTTGCCCTAACATTATAATAGCGCCTCCCAGAGGGCATTAGAGAGAACTGTGCATTTAAAACATGATCAGGCTGGCTAATGATGCTTTTAGCCTTTTGGACTGCCTGTTTATTAAACAGAGCACTCAGACTGTTAAGATGTGTTCCAATAATCCTTGATGATGTTTTAACAATACTACCTAGACTGTTCTTGTCTTTGACTGACAGAGTATTGAACCAACATACAAAAGAAAATGTTAAAAGACTTTCAATAAAAGATTGGTAAAAATTACACAAAATGGTTTTAGAGACACTGAAGGAGTTCAGCTTCCTCAGAAGATGAATTCTCTGCTGTCCCTTTTTGGCAATTGTTTCTGTATTTACATGAAAGTTCAAGTCGCTGTCAAATATTGTGCCTAAGTATTTGTAAGAGTCCACAATTTCAACCTCCCCTTCATGGATGACACTTGCCTTTGATTTGGCCTTCGTCCTTCTAAAATCTATAAGGAGTTCTTTTGTTTTGTCCACATTTAAATCTAAAAAATTGTCATCACACCACTTTACAAATGATGTCAATGCTGGCCCATGGGTGGAATGTGAACCTTGAAACAAAGTTAACAGTGCAGTGTCGTCTGAGAACTTAACCAGGTAACTTCCTTGCTGGGAAGACCTGCAGCTATCTGTGTATAGAATAAATAAAAGGGGTGAGAGGACACATCCTTGTGGCGAGCCAGTATTTGAAGTGATTGATTGGGACAGTTGACCATTTATTAATACTCTCTGTGTTCTATCTGTTAGAAAATTTAAAATCAAAAGCAGTAGCTGATGTGGCAATTGAAAGTCATTTGCCAGCCTCTCAGTCAGGATGTGTGGCTGCATTTTATTAAAGGCAGAGGAGAAATCTGCAAACAAAAGCCTGGCATGGGAGCCAGGTTTCTCCAAGTGTTTGTGTATGGTATCTAAGATAAAAAGTTTTGCATCATCCACACCTCTACCTGTTTGATACGCAAACTGCAATGGATCTAACTTCCCAGTGACTAAGGAGACAATTTCACACTTGAGGATTTTCTCAAAATTCTTCATTACCAATGATGTAAGAGCAACCGGTCTAAAATCTTTCAGCTCCTTAGGTTTGTTCAGTTTAGCTAATGGAATTATAGTGGAGCTCTTCCATATTTGGGGGATGCATCCTTTTGTTACACACAAATTAAAGAGGGGGGTAAAGACTTCACTTAGTTGATCTGCACAAAAGCGTAGTGTGCGCCCGCACACAGCATCAGGACCAGCAGCCTTCCTAATATTGACCTTTTTAAACAGAGAGGTTACCTGCTCCTGAGAGATTACTAGGTCATGATTAGGAGCCAGAGTGTTTCTCCACATAGAGATGTTATTGGAGAAGTCATAAGATTCAAAACGTGAATAAAATAAATTAAAAGCATCTGGTAGGTCACATGACTCAACGCCTTGGACAGTAATAGTCTTCCTGCCTCCTTCGTCTTGTTGGTTCAACGATGCCATTGACTTTATACCTCGCCACGCGGCTCTAAGATCCCCCCCACTGTATTGCTCTTCCACCTTACTTCTGTATTTCATTTTAGCTTTCCTAATCTCATTTTTCACTTCTTTGGACGCCGCTTTAATCTCCCCAAATGTCACCCGTATAGAAAGTCCTCTTTTTCATGTTAATTACAGATTTAAGTTCTTTCGTCATCCATGGCTTATTGTTCGGGAAAGTGACGGTCGTCTTAGTTGGGATAACCATGTCCACGCAAAAATTGATATATGATGATACTGTGTCTGCTAGTTCATCAATGCTCTCAGACCCTTCCTGAAAGCACTCCCAATCCGTACACTCAAAGCATGCCTGGAGTGAAGAGATACTGTCCTCTGACCAGAGTTTCACAGTTCTCTCCCTGTGTTCCAGTCGTCTAAAAGAGGGTTTATACACTGGCATGAGGTAAACACTGTTGTGGTAAGAAGCTCCCAAGGACGGCATCGGTATGGAGCTATAAGCACCGCCTACTGATCCATAACATAGGTCAATAGATGTCTTTTTCTGCGTTGTGGGGCAGGTAACATATTGTTCATACGTTCTCATAATCTTACTCAAATCACAGTGGTTAAAATCTCCCAAAATAAATTTGGGTGCGTCAGGGCAAATTTCGTCTAGTTTATGTGTGGTGTCAGCGATCAGCTGAGCAGCAGCTGCTGCATTTGCGCGTGGGTGAATGTATACTAGTGTGTAAAAAAGTTGTTGGAACTCCCGCGGAAGGTAGAAGGGGGCGTAGAGAGATGGACAGTAGTTCTATGTCGGCGGTGCATATTTTCTCCCTGATCGTAACGATGTTGCAATAGCGTCTGTTAACATAAAAGCAAACGCCTCCCCCTCTGCGTTTTCCTGTTGCCACCGGTGACCTGTCGAGCCGTATTGGGCTTCCAAACCCAGTTATTGCTAGATCCTCGTCCCGATCTAGGTCAGTGAGCCATGATTCCGTAAAGGCAAGTAAGCACGACTCCCTGATCTCCCCCCTGGTCTTAGTCCATAATTCCAATTCATCAGTCTTGTTACGAATGGATTGCACGTTTGATAGCAGTATCGTCGGGAGCGGCGGTAGTTTGCGGCGATTCTCCAGCCGAGAAGATTTCAATCTCCGGCGAAGGCCACCTCTCTTCCCCCTCTTCCGAGGTTTCAAGGCCGGTTTATACTGCAGTGCCCTCGGAATATTAGCAGGGATAACCCCGGCTGTTGAAGTCCGTAGCGAAAGGATAAACTCCCTACTATATGTTGCTCTCCCGGTAATTCCATGTCCACCTGCTTCCCAACAGGTAGGAGCCCCAAGTAGCAGCGATACCAAGAGGAAGATCACGAGTAGTTCCAATAAAGTTCCAGTAATATGCATGGCTGAAGATCACTGACAGAACGCATTCATACACGAAATAAGGCTTAAAAAGTCCGTTTACACAGCTAAAACATTAAAAGATAGAGACGCCGGCTGCTGGGTCGCACGCGAAGGAGCGCCCCGGAAGTACAAGATATTTGTACAAGTACAAGATATCAGCATGGGGAGAACACCTGGACACACATGGAGGTCATGAACAGCATGGGGAAAAGAGCAGGGTCAAACACGGAGGTCATGAACTGGTGAGGAGAAGAACAGCGTCGAGCACGGGGGTCATGATTGGTGTAAGGAGATCACCTGGACACACATGGAGGTCATGAACAGTGTGAGGTCATGATCAGCAGCACTGCATCAGCTGAGCCCCAGACACACCTCACACAAGGCGGCCATGGGCACTAGGGGCTCGGTACTGACTGTGCCTCTCATGTTAGACTGAGAGAGAGAGACAAAAAGAAAGAGAGAGACAGAGGGACAGAGAGAGAGACAAAGACATAAAGAGAGAGAGAAAGAGACAGAGACATAGAGAGAGAGAGAGAGAGAGAGAGAGAGAAAGAGACAGACAGAGGTAGAGACAGAGGCAAATCCTGACCAAACACAGGCTCAGTGACCACAACCACAACAG
>CM059275.1:13633546-13636046 GCA_030347295.1 Setipinna tenuifilis
AGGTGTGTGTGTGTGTGTGTGTGTGTGTGTGTGTGTGTGTGTGTGTGTGTGTGTCCGTGCGCGCGGGCGGGCGGTGGGAACCCATCCTGGTCGGGTGGGGGGGCTGTTGAAGTGTATACAGCAGAAGACGGGTTCGTGGAAGTGAACACTGAGCAAAAGGTGGAGAGGGCACATTGCAGGGAAAAGGAGAGGAGCTTCAAAGAGGATCCCGACCGATTGTGTGTGTGTGTGTGTGTGTGTGTCTGCATGCATGTGTGTGTGTGTGTGTGTGTGTGTGTGTGTGTGTGTGTGTGCGTGTGCGTGTGTATGTGTGTGTGTGTGTGTGTGTGCGTGCGTGTGCGTGTGTATGCGTGCGTGTGTGTGTGTGTGTGCGTGTGTGTGCCTGCACATGGATTTGAATGTGTGTGTGTGAGAGAGAGGGAGGGTTGAGGAGAGAAAGAGGGAAGGAGCAAGACAGAGACAGAGCCAGAGAGAGAGAAGGAGAGCGGGAGAGGAGGAGAGGTGAGGGAGTACTCTTTGGGGGACACTGGTATTGATGATGTCAGTACTTCTCAGTCATATCATATCATATCAGTCTCTTTATCAAACCCAAAGGCATTCCTTCCTGGGTGCTTCTCTGGCTGGTGAACTGTTCTGTTCTGCACACGACAGACATCACATGCCTTTAAACTTTAATCATTAATAGAAGTTTGCCTGCAACATCGTATTCTTGTGCATTTGCGTGCTGAGCTGACCACATTCCAGTCCAAACAGAGAGCACTGTAGTGTGGGCATCAAAGCACTTAACCATCGGTTGCCAGGACAACATGCATTTATTTGATACAAAGTGCTGCGGACAAGGGATAGCCTGTGTGTTTGCGAACAGAGCTCGCAGTTAACATGTCTGTCCCCCAAAACACAGTCTCTCAACAAGCTGCATCACTTACCACTTTGTTCCCGATACTCCACCGTGGGCTCGGTGTCCACTTTGCGTCCGCAACGCCCCTGTCCTCTGACCAGCTGCTCCAGGGGCAAATCCGACTCCGGCTGAGGGTAACAGCGGAAGCCGCTAGCACATCTCGGGGTGTACACGCCGCAGAACTCGCCTTCCTGACGGGCGCACACCGGGCAGCACCCGCACCCAGGCTCCCGCACTATCTCTGCGCAAGTTTCCGTGAGCTCCGGACAAGCCGCCTGGCGTTCGGCGGTGCAGCTGGGACAGCGGAACACCATCTCCCCCACTGCCGGCCCGGGGAGTGTCACCATGGCCAGAGCCAGGCTGCAACACACGTACGATAACATGTTTTGGTAGGCGAAGCAGCGGTCAGTCAGTCAGTGCGCGTCCGAGCTGCAACTTCAGGTAAGAGGCGACTGTGTGCATGCGAACAGGTGAAGCTCAGCTCGAGGATCTGCACGGCCCTATCAGAGGTCCTGTTTCACTGACATCACGAGGGATGCCAGGCAGCCGCACGAGCACGCACGAGCCCTGTCTCGCTCTGCTGTGGGACAGCTCACTCTTCGCTGCTTGCCTCGAGGGGCAGGTCGCGAGGCTGATTTTGGAACAAGTAGAAAATACTAACGAATATAATTGTGCAAGTTCAGTTGAAGAGCAACTGCATCAATTCCCTGGGTTAAATGTGAAGTGAAATGAAGTTTAGGATTGCCATATTTAATCCTGCAACCTGTAACCAATGAGTAATGTTGCCTATTTCCAAATTACATTATTATTTTTTAAAAGTCATATTCTTGTCTTTATTCCCATGTTTTTGTTTGCAATAAATTGTCATACTGCACCTACATTTTTACTGGTGATAACCAAAACAGTAACAGTTTGACAGTAGTGCAATCGGATGAGTTTAAGTTGTTTTTAATGTTCCATAAATTGTTGTTTACATTACAAATGTTCATTTATAAATATCTGTGCAACACCCTTTGCACCAGAGGGTTAATATGGCAGCATGCAAACACTCTATTTCTTCCTTGGGATTTGAATAAGGGTTGTGAGTGTTGTGGGTGTTGTTCCCTTTGTCAGGCCACAGCGAATTGCATTGATAATCCCTTTCCAGAAAGCCTACACTACACATTATACTCTACATATCTTTAAAGTAGTAGAGAGTTTTAAAATGCAACATGGTTAATGTACAGTACTAATGTAAACAACCAAGGAAAACACATTCTGCATTATTGTTGTGTGTAATTGCTGCCTGGACCATCCACCAGCTACACACAGCTATGAATAGTTCATCAACACTCAGCCAAAATAAGTCTTTTTCTCCAACCAACACTTCTGTCCTCTTCTCCCCTTAGTGTTGAGCTAAGCACTGAGGCTGGATGCTGAGGTGGGGAGTTTGCCCCCACACAAGCCCTTACGAACCCCCCCCCCCCCCCTTCCACACACACACACACACACACACACACACACCCGCCACCTCAGCTGTGCTCCGTTGCCCCGGGAGACTAATCGCTGTGTATTCAAAACTCCCAAAAATAGCCCGCGAGACCTTTCTTCCGTGCCCGCATA
>CM059275.1:13646046-13651046 GCA_030347295.1 Setipinna tenuifilis
GTAGCAGCTTTGTTGTGGGCAAATGTTTACTCGTGTTATGTCCATTATTTTAGTTATGTGTCGTTAGTCGCGTTATGTCCAACATTGTAGCATATAGCATTGTAAATCTTATCAGCCTGGGTCGGCACGGTTTGACCGATATCTTTGGCATTTTTTGCCCAAACAACACGAAACTTGGTACTGCACACACTGGTAACATCATGATGACGCTGTCCAAATTTGAGATCAAGCGGATGAGTGGTTCAAGAGTTATGCGTGGAAGAGACGTTCCTTGTATTAAAAGATAATAATAGAAAGATAGAAGTTGACTACAGCGCCCCCAATAGCGTAGCGGAAAGGGCCGGAACTCCCGCCGAATCCGCTTAGACGAACTGCATGTGAACAGGGACTTGGGGGACAGACCACCCGTTGTAAACCAATCCCAAACCAAACCAATCCCACCATGTGAACGCAGTCAAACACTCTTCTCGTTGAGCCTGGAGGCATCTAAAAGCGCGACCCTTGTGTGTGTGTGTGTGTGTGTGTGTGTGTGTGCGTATGCATGTGCGTGTGTGTGTGTGTGTGTGTGTGTGTGTGTGTGTGTGTGTGTGTGTGCGTATGCATGTGCGTATGCGTCTGCGTGTGCGTCTGCGTGTGCATGCGTGCGTATGCCTGCTTGCATGTGTGCGTGTTCGTGTCCGTGCGCGCATGTGTTTGTGTGTGTTTATGTGTGTTTGTGTGTGTGTGTGTGTGTGTTAGGAGCTGTTGTCTCTGTGTGGGGGAGACCTGAGCTCTGCATTGCCATGGCTGGAACTACACACACTCAACTTCAGCTACAACTCCATCACCTGCCTGGACGAGTCACTGGTGAGGCCGCACACACATACACCCCCCCCTCTCTCATTCTGTCACACACACACACACACACACACACAAACACTCAACTTCTGCTACTTCAACAAACACTCAAATTCTGCTACAACCCCGACTCCGACACCGAGTCACTGGACCGAATCACGCACACTCTCACACTCTTACACTCTCACACTCTCACACTCTCACACTCTCACACTCTCACACTCTAACACTCTCACACTCTCTCACTCTCACTCTCTCTCTCTCTCTCTCTCTCTCTGTCACTCTCTCTCTCACACACACACACACACACACACATATACACACACTCAACTTCAGCTACAACTCCATCTCCTGTCTGGATGAGTCATTGGCAACACACACTCTCTCACACACACTCTCACAGACACACTCTTACACACAATCTCTCTCTCTCACACACACACACACACACACACACACACACACACACACACACACACACACACACACACACACACTCAACCTCAGCTACAACTCCATCTCCTGTTTAGACGAGTCTCTTGTGAGACCACACACACACACACACACACACACACACACACACACACACACTCTCTCATCTCTAAGTGCAAGTCTATCTCCAGATGGGCTACACTCATTATTATTGTCATTAGGTCCAATATGGTGTGTGAGTGATGCTGTCCTATTCTGACTTCTAATTCTCTGTGACACCCCAGCTGTCACAAGCTCCAAATCTCAGTGCCAATGCCTCCTCCCTTCTCCTCCCTCCCTTCTCCTCCGTCCTCCCTTCCTTCTCCTCCCTCCTCCCTTCTCCTCCTCCTCCTCCTCCCTTCTCCTCCCTTCTCCCTTCTCCTTCCTCCTCTCTCCTCCTCCTCCTCCCTCCAGAGCCTGCTGAACGTCCTCAAGTCCCTGGACCTGAGCCACAACCGGATCCAGGACTGCGCCGAGTTCCTGAAGGTATGAGGTGTATGTGTGTGTGTGTGTGTGTGTTTGTTTGTGTGTGTGTGTTTGTGTTTGTGTGTGTATGCACGCGTGCGTGTGTGTATGCATGTGTGTGTGTGTGTGTGTGTGTGTGTGTGTGTGTCTGTGTCTGTGTCTGTGTCTGTGTGCGCACAGGTTCCTGAAGGTATGCGGAGCCAAAGGCTCTGCACCTGTGGCTGAGGCTGCCCCAGTCTACTTTATTGTTGGGCTTTTATGGCCTTCAAACAAGATAGAAGATGACAGACAGGAAATGAGAAGGAGAGATGGGGGAAGTGGTCAGGAAGTGACCTCAGGCAGGGCGCCGTCCAACACAGTTTATGGTGTAGACACCTTGGCCACCTCAGGCAACTCCTGACCTAACCGTCATATTTTAATTCACACAGTCCTAATACCCCTCAGGTCAGGATTGGAGGGATGGTGATGATAATAATAATAACAATGATAATAACAATAACAACAACAATAATTTGTAACACACTTTACGTTTGATAACCTTCCCCAAAGTGCAACAGACAGTGAGAGATGGTCCTCTCAGGCAGGTCTCCACACTCTCAGCGCCATGAGGCCTTAAGTTTACCTATGACACTGTGCCCTTTGAACTCCTGACCCATGGTGACCTGTGACCTCTGACCTTTGAGTTGGCCACACATCTGGCCTGCAGCTGCACGGAGGGCTCAGGCGGGTCAGAGGACGCCCATAAACCTCACAGTCAGCTACCTGTGTGTGTGTGTGTGTGTGCGCGTGTGTGTGTGCATGTGTGTGTGGTCAGAGGACGCCCATAAACCTCACAGTCAACTACCTGTGTGTGAGAGCGTGCGTGCGTGAGTGTGGTCAGAAACTGCCCATAAACCTCACAGTCAGCTACATGTGTGTGTGTGTGCGCGCGTGTGAGTGTGTATGAGTGTGTGTGGTCAGAAGATAAACCTTCCAGTCAGCTGAGTGTGTGTGTGCATGTGCATGTGTGTGTGTACAGAGCAGGCAGACCTATGGGGAAATATAAACACTGGTGAACTCGTGTGAACCTGCAGGATAGTCTTTAAACCTTTAAACATGAGTTACCTTTAAACGTAAACTTTAGTTTAGTGTCTGTTTACTGTCATTATGCAGTTCTCTGTAGTGTGGATTAAAGGTGTAATGATATGTTGGGTGTAATCTGTGTGCGTGTGTGTGCGTGTGTGTGCGCGTGTGCGCGTGTGCGCGTGTGTGCGTGTGTGCGTGCGCGCGTGCGTGCGTGCGTGTGTGTGTATGTGTGTGCGCGTGTGTGTGTGTGTGTGTGTGTTGATCTAAATGGGAGGGTTTGTGAATGAATGTACTGAAAGGACATTCACGATTCAGTGCGGCCAGACAATGGCCACTCTATCCTGTCTCTTCCTCCGGTCCACTCTCGTGATGCGGCCATGACACACACGCCCATTATCATCATCATCATCTGACCTCCGATCGCCCGTCTCAGTGTCCTGGAACCACATCAGAGAGACCAGCATGACAACAACAACAATAACGCATCAGAGAGACCACAGTAACACATAACTACAACATCTTTGGCTGTTCGCTCTCTTTTTTTTTTGGGATCCCTTATTTGGCAATTATTGTGAGTTGCTAAACACCTGGCCTTTGCGCCACACTCTGTGCAGAATTGTTTGCTCCTTTAAGAAATGCAGGCTGCATACCTTCGTATGTGGTGTGGGGACAAACTTTTCCCGTCGGATGTTGACCAACCATTTCTTCCTCAGCTCTAAATCGCTGGGAAACGCGTGACAGCTTAACACGGAAGATGTGGTACACAGCGGTACACAGCAGTGTTCGTGGTACTGTTTCTGTTGCTTTATAAAATGAAAGCGGTCCTTTTTAAGACTCATATTTCAGGCTTGACAGATGTTTGGCAGATGTTTTCAGTTGCTAGGCTGCAGAACCGGAAATAGGGGAGCCGCATCGTCAAACTGCGGATGTGGCGTCATAGCGTTATGTGCAAAGAGCGAATCATCTGTCTTGGTGCTGAATGTGCTGCTGGGATCTTGTTTACAAACACCTGTGGATTCAAGCTCAGATTTTTTTTTCACACACACGACAGGGTTTATACCTTCGAATGTTTTTTTTTTTATCCTACAACATCTTTTGGGTGTTTTTTTTTCTCCTTTTTTTGCGGAGGGGGGCTTATTTTTTGGCAATTATTGTGAGTTGACGTGTCTGGTCTTTGCGGCCTACTCGGTATATGATTCCTAATTCTGTCTGGATGCTGAATGTGCTGCTTGCGTTTTGTTTACAAAACAGGTGTTTACAGGTGGGTTTTTTTTGTCATTTTTACATATACCTTCAAATGTAACGTTCTGTTTGTTTTTTTTTATCTCCCTCCTCTTCTTCCTCTTCCTCTCTCTCCCTCTGTCCCTCTCTCCCCCTCTTTTTCTCTCTCTCTCTTCCCCTCTCTCTCTGCCTCTCTCTTCCTCTCTCTCTTCCCCTCTCTCTCCCCCTCTCTCTTCCCCTCTCTCTTTCCCCCTTTCTCTTCCTCTCTCTCTCTCTCTCTCTCTCCCCCCTCTCTCCCCCCTCCCTGTCTCCTGTTAGCCCCTGAGTGAGCTGGAGTATGTGAACCTGTCCTATAATAACCTGCAGAGGGCGCCAGTGCTGGGCCTGAGCTCCAGAGCCAAACTGCACGTGCTCATACTGCGCAACAACGAGCTGGAGACCATCAACGGTAAGGACACACACACACACACACACATAGACATGGACACACACACATGCGCAGACATACACACATAGACATGGACACACACACATGCGCACACACACAGACATGGACACACACACACACACATGCACACATACATACACACACACACACACACATATATACACACACCAGGGATGGAAATTAACTTTTTTGTTCACCTGCCACTGTGGCAGGTAGATTCTAAAATCTACCAGCCACTCAACATTTTTACCGGCCACTTTATATATTCAACCCTTCCGCACATTTTAATGCCAGTGTAACACCCATGCCGGTTCTAGGCAGACATATATAAGGGGGCACTCATAAATGTGAAGGGGGCATCATGTACACATCATGCTCCAGCATGATAGTGTACATGATAGTAGTGCTAATAGTAACAGTGTTTTGGTGGGCAGTCAAATTCTAAATTAAAGGTAATTTCCTGCATTCTGGTGCATTTTAACAGGTTGTTAGA
>CM059275.1:13656046-13688546 GCA_030347295.1 Setipinna tenuifilis
GTGTGTGTGTGTGCGTGTGTGTTTGTTTACGGTCCTCTTAGAAACTTCTAAGCTTGCACGCGTTCCTGACATGGGCCTTCCAGGCATCTGTGTTCTGCTCTGTTCTGTGTGTACGTACGTGTGTGTGTGTGTGTGTGTGTGTGTGTGTGTGTGTGTGTGTGTGGTGGGGAAACCATGCTGGGTCATAAACCTGATAATACTTTAACTTATTGTGGATATGCTTTATATTTATGTTTATTTATGTTCCTGTGTGTGTGTGTGTGTGTGTGTCATTCCCAGTTGATCTTGGAAGGCAATCCGCTGTTCTTTCTAAAGGCTCATCGCCCCTCCACCGTCCGACACCTCTCCCCCCGGGCCGCCTTCCAGAGGGTGAGTGTGTGTGTGTGTGCTTATGTATGTGTGTCTGTGTGTGCACCTTCCAGAGTGTGTGTGTGCGTGAGTGCGTGAGTGCATGTCTGTGTGTCTGTTTTTTAAAACGTATTGGTGTGTCTGTGCGTGCTATAAGTTGTGTACATGTTTTTGTTAATATTTTTATGGATCTGTGTGACTATAAGTTAAATGTGATTGTACATGCGTACATAGTATGTGTCTGTATGTGTGTTTTTGTCTGCAGATTTAGTGTGTGTGTGTGTGTGTGTGTGTGTGTGTGTGTGTGTGTGTGTGTGTGTCTCCAGGCCTAAAAGAACATATAAGCAATTTAAGAGAGTACTGTATGTAAGTGTGCGGTGCAGACTCTTAATCTTTTGTGTGTGTGTGTGTGTGTGTTATTCTGTACTGGAGAGGGGTATGTTTGTGTTTATGACAGGGGGTGTGTGCATAGTGTATTAATGGGTTGAGGGGCGGCCCTTGGTTGCTGGTGTCACCCCTGCGTGCTGCGTGTGTGTTTGTGTTTATAGGGGTAGCAGTGATTCAGTGTCTGTGTGTGTGTGTGTGTGTGCGTGCTGCGTGTGTGTTTGTGTTTATAAGGGTAGCAGGGATTCTGTGGGGGTCACTAAGTGTTCTGTCCTCCCCAATCAGCACAGTGTCCAACACACTCAGTCCATCAGAGTGCATGTACAGTACATACAGGCACAAACACACACACACACACACACAGTACAAACATGCTTAACACCCCCCTTTAGAAACGCACACTATGATACACTAACATGAACACTGTCTCTCTCTTATGAACATACACACGTACATAAACACAAAACACATTATGGTGAGTGATGGTGTTGATGTTGTGTGTCATCAATAGTGTGTGTGTGTGTGTGTGTGTGTAGAATGTTGATGCTGTGTGTAAACATCTCCCTCTGCTTTCTCCCTCAGCTGAGGCTGGACGGCTGCCCGCTCTCTACCTCAGAACTGGCAGTGAGTATCAGGCCCTGTGTGTGTGTGTGTGTGTGTGTGTGTGTGCGCGTGTGTGTGTGCGCGCGTGCGTGTGCGTGTGCGTGTGCGTGCGTGTGCGTGCGTGTGCGTGCGTGTGCGTGCGTGTGCGTGCGTGTGCGTGTGTGTGTGTGTGTGTGTGTGTGTGTGTGTGAGAGACCGAGAGAGTAAGTGTTGAGTTGTTGGCTATGTGTCTTTGCATAGCTGCTGGTGTCTTAGTCTCCCATAGCAGGATAATAACTGTGACTCTCCTCTTGCCTTAACGTGCCTTGACCTGTCACTCTCCTGTGGTGTCCCTAGATGCTGCCCAAACCTGGCCAGCTGATTGGTCAGATGGCTCAGGCCCCGGCGCAGGTTGCCGTGGCAGCGGTGGTGGGGGGGGTGGGGGCGGCGGGGGGGGATCGCGGCTCTCAGGATCTCTCGAGCGGGGGAGGGGAGCTGAGTGACAGCCTGTCCGTCAGTGAGGCGGTGGGAGTGTCACGCTTACGCAGGAAGAAGTCAAAGGTACACACACACACACACACACACACAGACAGACAGACAGAACTCTCCTACCTCCTCTCCCTCATTCCTATACAACAGACACACACACGCAAACAGACACACACACACAGACACAGACACAGACACACACAGACACACACACACACAGACATACACACACAGAGACATACACGCACACAGACACAGACACACATACACACACACACACAAAGAACTCTCCTACCTCCTCTCCCTCATCCCTAAAAGAACTTGTTACTCTCGACCCTTTTGTGATGCATTATTACAAGATACCCCAACACACACGCACACATGCAAACAGACAGAGACACACACACACACGCACACACAACGAACTCTCTTACCTCCTCTCATTTTTTCTCTCCTCCTTCAAAGAACTCTCGGCCCCTGTATGATGCATCACAACAGACGCTGACACACATACACGTACACACACACACACACACACACACACACACACACACACACACACACACACACACACACACGCACACAGACAGATACACACACACACACGGCCCCTGTGTGATGCATCACAACAGACTAATGTGGGTTATTCACTCTGGCTGAGATGCTCGTTGTGAAATGCTGCCTCTCTCCAAGCACGCACACGGTTCACACAGTTCACAGGGGACACTGTAGTACTGTTAGTGAACAGAGGATACTGTAGTGTAGTGTGCAGGCATAGTGTAGTACTGTTAGTGAACAGCACATAGGATAGTGTTCATATTGTTAGTGCACATGTGGATAGTGTAGTACTCTTAGTGCACATAGGATAGTGTAGTACTCTTAAGTTTTGTTTCCACCAAGCAGTACAGTACAGTTCGGTTCGGGACCTAACGGTTTGGTACAGAACGTTTTTGTGCGGTTTGGTACGGATTGTGTTTCCATTGCCAAAGGTAGAGTAGAGTCGTCACAGCAACGGGCGTGTCTCTAAACCGTACCACAAACTGGTACCCCAACACAAGGGTGCCAGAAAATGGTACGGTTCGGTACGGTTATTTAGGTATGCTTCAAAAATTCTTACCATGGAGACACAAACAATTGCGAACCGAACTGAACCGAACTGTACTGTACTGCTTGGTGGAAACGGGGCTTTAGTGCACATAGGATAGGGTAGTACTCTTAGTGAATCCTCACTGGGGATAGTGTAGTACTGTTGGTGCACAGGGCAGTGTAGTACTCTTTGGTAGTGCAGTACTGGGATAGTAAAGTACTGTTAGTGAGCCTTCACAGGGCATAGTATAGTGCAGAGGGGATAGTGTAGTACTCTTAGTGAGTCTTCACACAAGGCCTCTATATAGTAGATATAGTTCCTTCCTCAAGGAAGGAAAGTCACGCACATGCCAGTGTCATCAATAATGGCTGCTGATTCAAAGAGCACCCTCTCTCTCTCACAGTCAGCACACAGGAACAGTGATGGTGTCCTTACTGGAGTGGGTCTGGTCTATGCCTCATGTGTGCCACCTCACATCTCTGTACCTTGTGTACCTAATTAGGTCATTATTGATTATTAATTATTGATGTGTGTGTGTGTGTGTGTGTGTGTGTGTGTGTGTGTGTGCAGGGCAAAGTGAGGGTGCGGAGGGCCAGCATCTCAGAGCCCAGTGACACGGATCATGAGCTCAGGGTGGGCTCTAGTTTACAGGGTGAGTAACACGCACACACACACACACACACACACACACACACACCTCAGAGCACAGCAACACGGACCATGAGCTCAGGGTGGGCTCTAGTTTACAGGGTGAGTAACACACACACACACACACACACACACACTGGCATATACACACACCTGCTCTATGTGTGTTTAAATGTGTGTTTTGTCTCCATGGGTAGACATTGTGCTGCATCACCAGAAGGACATCGAGCGCATGGACACACACACACACACACACACACACAAACACATGTACGTCTACTCTAGGTGTGTTTAAATGTGTGTTTTGTCTCTTCATGCGTAGACATTGTGCTGCATCACCAGAAGGACATTGAGCGCATGGACAGCTTCAGAGATCAGCTGGGGGAGGACTGGCTCCGTTACCAGCACCACCTCGAGACCTCCACCCCCACCCTGCAGCCCCCGACCCCAGCCCAGACAGCCGCCTGTGATGGGGCTCACCCCTCCGCCCCCACCCCCACCGCCACCCCCTCCAACGCCTCCCCTGCCATTGCCCCCATCACCCCCCAGCTCGTGCACAATGGCCGCTGTGGCACCACCCCCACACCCCCCAACACCACCCCCACCCCCCCGCTCCAGAACGCTGACGCCCTGGCCAGCATGTCCCCCGCACTGGGGTCATCGGGGACCGGGGACAGGAAGGGGGACAGGGGCAAGGGCGGAGGTGGGGGTGGGGAGGGCGAGATCGACATGGAGACGGAGTCTACGCTGCGTTGGGGGGAGCACAGTCTCAGCCGCGACTCCACCACTGACTCCACCCTCGAGAGGAGTGCCACGGACGCCAGCACAGCCCCCCCACTATCGCCACGGGACGAGGAGGAGCACGAGGAGCAGGAGGAGGAGGAGGAGGAAGATCGAGGAGGTCTGTGTCTGTCCTAGTTGTGTCCTTCTATTTACACTCTGCCTTTGCTCCTCCGTATAAATGTATATATGTTTTTATCCAAACCTCCCTCCTCAGACAGAGAGAGGATCAAAGCCTGATGTAAGCACACGTCAGCAGGTCATAAATCTGGCGTCCTCCTTTAGGCCTCTATACACACACACACAGAAACACACACACGCACACACACACTTCCAGAAAGTTATTTGTCAGCAGCTCCCATCTCCTGAGTCAGCAGTGCAGTACAGTACAGTACAGTTTGTTTTTCCATGATCCATTAGTACGCCTTAGAACTGGTCACATCTGACGAGCGAGAAACATAGAGTCAGATTCACATTTTTTCCATAATCCATTTGTATGCCCTAGCCCTGGTCACATCTGACGAGGTCCTCCTTTTTGTAAGTCGCTTTGGATAAAAGCGTCTGCCAAATGCAATGTAATGTAATGTAATGGGGAAAACACGGATTCACAGTTTTTCCATAATCCATTTGTATGCCTTAGCCCTGGTCACATCTAACGAGGGGGAAACATAGATTCAGAGTTTTTCCATAATCCATTTGTATGACTTAGCCCTGGTCACATCTGACGAGGGGAAACATAGATTCAGAGTTTTTCCATGATCCATTTGTATGACTTAGCCCTGGTCACATCTGACGAGGGAACAACATGGATTCACAGTTTTTCCATAATCCATTTGTATGCCTGCGCTAGACACGGTCTTCAAGTGCTGGGCTCAAGGGAAAGTAAACAGCTTCCTGTGTCCTTAGCAGTGTTAGTGTTGAGACGGGAGACACACACACACACACACACACACACACACACACACACACACACACACACACACACACACACACACAGTATTAGTCCCTCTGTGCTTACCACTGACAGTATCTGCTGCAATCTGACAAGTTTAAAAAGGCTTTTAAACAGTTTGTTTTGAGGTTCTCCAGAGGCACATATTAGAAGTGTACTATTAGCATTGAGATGGTCATGGTACCCACACTGCTCCCTCATCCCTTCACTGTTCATTCTGCTCATATTTATTCTCTTTCTTCTTTTCTTCCCCCTGCTCCTCTCCACCGATCCATCCATCCTTTCCTCCTTCCCCCCCTTCATCCATCCATCCATCCTTCCCTCCATCCATCCTTCTATCCATCCATCCATCCATCCATCTATCTTTTTGCCTCCTTCTGTCCATCCACTCATCCCTTCATCCATCCATCTTTCCTTCCATCCATCCTTCTGTACCTCCTTCTATCCATCCATCCCTCCATCTGTCTACTCATTCGTCCATCCATCAATCCATCCATCCATCCATCCATACATCCATCCATCCACTCATCTCTCTCTCTCTCTCTCTCTCTCCCCACCTCTGTAGTGGACCTGTGCCTGCCGCTGCTGGTGGGTGTGTTGTTGTGTGAGGATGAGGATGGTGATGGTGATGGTGAGGGGGGCGTGAGGAAGGCGGGGCCAGTGTTCCTGCGCGTGAGGGCGGGCCTACTGCTGGAGGTGGACATGACGAGAGGACACATCAGGAGACGCGTAGAGCTGGACAGCCTGCAGAGCATCACCCGCACACACACACCCTGGGGGGGACAGGTACACACACACACACACACACACACACACACACACACACACACACACACACACACACGCAGAGAGGACACATCAGGAGACGCGTAGAGCTGGACAGCCTGCAGAGCATCACCCGCACACACACAGCCTGGGGCGGACAGGTATACACACACACACACACAGCCTCAGAGCGCAGCAAAAGAGTTAATAGTGCTACTATGCACACACACACAGGTCAGTGCACACCAGACATTAAAGAATGAACAGTGCTATTGTTCACAAACACACCCAGGTCAGAGCGCACCAGACATTAAAGAGTTAATAATGCTGTCCTGCACACACACACACACACACACACACACACACACAGGTCAGAGCACACCAGACATTAAAGAGTTAATAGCATTATCATGCACACACACACACACAGGTCAGAGCACACCAGCGCAGCAGACACTCAGTCTGGGAGGTTAGCACAGAGAGCACAAGTGTAGCTTACACATCATCAATATCATCCAGTGGCCAGATAACAGCTATTTATGTCAGGTACACTTAGAAGTACTACGTTTAAAAGTTTCTCTCTCCTCTCTCTCTCTCCCTCTCCCTCCCTCTCGCTGTCTGTCTCTATCTCTATATCTCTCTCTTTCTTCCTCTCATTCACCCACTTGAAGACTTTCTCTGTCTCTCTGTGTCTGTCTTTCTCTCTCTTACAGACACACACTTACACACACTTTCTTTGTAACGTGCGTGCCTGTTCCCCTTGTTGTCCAGGAGTCCAGTGTGAGTGTGCCAGCCCTGAGTCTGACCTTCAGCTCCCTCATCCGCCAACGCAGGCAACGCTGCTATGTGATGCTGGACGAGAACCCACAACAGGCCCTGCAGGTGACACACACACACACACACACACACACACACACCAACGCTGCTACGCCATGCTGGACGACAACCCACAATAGGCTCTACAGGTGACACACACACACACACGGCCAAACCAGCCCAGACCAGCGTGCACACACACACACAGCCCCGGGCAGTCCACCTCTTCCCTGACCCGTGGGCCTCCTCGCTCCTCCAAAACAACTTCACTTCACAACACACGCATGCATATACACAGTTTCTCAGCCCTCAGCACACAGGCCTCTTTACCTCCCCAAAACAACATTTCACCTCCCAACACAAGTGGCCCTCTCCCTCCCCAAAACAACACCTTACTCTAATTCACCTCTCAACACAAGTTCCACTTCACCGCCCCAAAACAACACCTCACAACACCACTTCCCCAAACCAACACCTTACTCCACTAAGCACAGTTTCTGCTCCTGTTCAGCCTTCTAAATCAGACTGTCATCCAGTCTTTGTTCAGTTAGACCTTCAGTTAGTCTGTCCGGTGGTCTGTTGTACTGTACTGTATGTGTACATGTGTCTGCTTCTAGGGGATTTCTGTTCAGTGTTGAGTCATGCTGTCATAGCTGAGCATCTTAGGCTTCTTCCGAACAATAGTTCTTGGTACTTGTCCACAGTGCCAGTGAAGGATGTCTATATATATATATATATATTGTTATGTACTCTGTGTGTGTGTGTGTGTGTGTGTATATATATATATATATATATATATATATATATATATATATATATATAATATTGTTGTGGTCTGCCATAGCTCATATGAACTCAGATCTCTGATGTAAAGGCAGCTAGCCATCGAGTGTGTTTCTGCTGTGCTGTGGTCCTATCAGCAGCCACTTGCTCTTATTTTATTTATTTAATTTGTTTCTTCATTGTGAGGAATGTGCTGTGATTTATGTGTGTAGTCTGTTATCATATGCTGAGTAGGGGATCTATGCACTGCACTGTCTCCAGAATTAATATATATATATAATTTTATTTTTTTAATATTTTTCTTCATTGTGAGGAATGTGCTGTGGCTTATGTGTGTAGTCTGTTGTCATATCTATGCCTGCACTGTGTCTCCAGAATAAATATATATATATATATATATATGGAATATGTATAACATGTAAAAAGCAGACCTGCAAACAGAGCAGTTTTGAGGAGATATGAGGCAAGCAAGGCCGCCATGTTCCTGCAGTGTGCCCATTAGTCATGCACTGGCCTACCCACAAGGCTGTTCACCCCAGGGACACACACGTGTGTGTGTGTGTGTGTGTGTGTGTGTGTGTGTGTGTGTGTGTGTGTCACCCCTACAAGGCCATTCACCCCGAGGGACACACACGCCTGCTGTGGAGTCCCTGGAGAGGTGTGTGTATGTCTGTGTGTAGGCGTGTGTGTGTGTGTGTGGGCCCGTGTGGACGCGTGTGTCCCCCCCCACAAGGCCATTCACCCCCAGGCACGCGCGCCTGCCATGGAGTCATGACCATGCCTCTATGTTGTTCCCTGGGGACTGGTGTGAAGCATGTCCGTGCTTGTGTGTGCACGTGTATGTGCGTATGTGTGTGTGTGTGTGGGGGGGGGGGGGGGGGGGGGGGGGGGGGTGGGGGGGGGGGGCGTGTGGCGTGTGTGTCCACACGTGTGTGCACTTGTTGGTTTTTCTGCTCTTTCACGTGTGACCTTTTGTGGTTTGTGATTTTGTTGTTTCACTTTTTCTCTGTTACACACACACACACACACACACACACACACACACACACAATTCTATACACACATACACATGGGCTGATGCACAAACAATATGCATACACTCATGCATACCCACACCCATGCATACACTCACATTCACACACACTCTCTTACACATACACAAACACATATACATGAACACACACCTTACACATACACATGTACATAAACACACACACACACTCTTACACACACACAAACAAATATATATGAACACACACACACACACACTCAGCAGACATAATAGTCTCTTCCAGAAATAAGAATGTGGGCAAAATGCAGATGCACACAAAGCTGTTTTCTCTCTCTCTCTCTCTCTCTCTCTCTCTCTCTCTCTCTCTCTCTCTCTCTCTCTCTCTCTCTCTCTCTCTCTCTCTCTCTCTCTCTCTCTCTCTCTCTCTCTCTCTCTCTCTCTCTCTCTCTCTCTCTCTCTCTCTCTCTCTCTCTCTCTCTCTCTCTCTCTCTCTCTCTCTCTCTCTCTCTCTCTCTGTAGGACCTGTGGGAGATCCTGTCGCGTGTGGCTGAGGAGAATGCTCGGCGTGTGGAGGAGAGTCGTGCCCCGGGGGTGCGTCTGCAGTGCCTGCGGTGTCGGGCCGAGTTCAGCCCTCCAGCGATGGGGGTGGGCATGGGGGGGCACCAGGAGTCCCTCTGGGCCCCTCACAGAGCTAACGGGGGCCAGGGCATCACAGACGGAGGAGGAGGGGAACAGGAGACTGAGGACCAGGAATACATCAACATCAACACCGATAGTAAGACACATCACATGCAAAACATCATCATCATGGTGTGTGTGTGTCTGATTGATGGAATGTGTGTGAGAGGGACAGAGAATCTGTGTATGTGAGAGAGACAGAGAGTGTGCGAGAGACAGAGAGTGTGTGAGAAAGACAGAGAGTGTTTGAAAGACAATGAGTGTGTCAGAGAGAGAGAGAGTGTGTGAGCGAGAGAGAGCACGAGAGCACACCAACATGATCACAGATGGTAAAATACATACATAGGTGGTCTGATGAGTCATGTGAGTGAATGAGCGAGAGAGAAAGAGAGCCTTCACATTAGTAAGAGTGTAACTGGGAGTTAGATGCGCTTCCAACCTCGACGTGCTCACGGTCCAGGACACAATGTACAGTATAGTAGAAAAAGGAGCAAGACCGGAGCACTCCGTCTAAAGTCGTTTTTTCTGCACCATTAAAACTTTGTAAACGTGTAAACGAGTGCTCCAGTCTTGCTCCTTTTTCTATTAGTTAGAGTGTTTATCCTGCCTGGCTACCTTAGTGTGTGGAGAAGAGTAATGGAGGATATATCGCAAGCTTTACATGAGGGAAGTGTTAAAAACACAAAAGGATGGGGCCCAGTGTTCAGACTGAGTATGAGAATACTGTAGGTGTAGAGAAATGATCTAGTCCCACAGAGAGGCTGATGTATAAAAAGGACAGAAAGGCAGAGAGGGGCAGTCATCATGTCATGTTGGGACAGCCCAGTGCTCAGATATAGATGAGAATAGGTGTACAGAGATGATCTAGTCTCACAGAGAGGCTGGCATTTAAGAGGGAGTTAAAGGCAGGGAGAAAGTCTCAAAGTCAAAAGTCAAAGTCAAAATTATTTGTATAGCGCATTTCATACATAAATGCACTTCAATGCGCTTTACACAAATTTTAAAATAAAATACAATTAAAGATTTAAAAAGTAAAATACAATTTAAAATAAAGCAAAACCATTAAAATAATAATAAGAAGAAGAAGAAGAATGAAAATAAAATAAAAAATAAAACATAGAAATAAAAATTAGGAAAAGGCATCAGAAAAAAGTTTCGTCTTGAGTCTGCTTTTAAAACTCTCTACAGTAGGGGCATTCTTTACATCCTCTGGAAGCTGGTTCCAGAGCTTTGCTGTATAATAGCTAAAGTCACTCAGTTATCACACACACTCATGCCATCATACACATACATGCTCATGTCATCACACACACTGATGTCATGTTGGGTGGCTAAGAGAGGAAAAGAGAGTCATCACACACACTCGTGTTGAGACGGCTCAGTCACAGTCCTGGTCAAATTCCTGTAGGATGCCAGAGGAGCCAGAACTTACCAGAGCAGGCAGCTCATGATTGCCATTTAACAAGAGCAGGCCCCAACATGCCCCCCCTGGAATTGCCCATCCTTAGCCAAGATGATGATCTTTCTCTCCCACACACACAGACCTACTAAAACACACACACACACACACACACACACACACACACACACTCAGTGGAAAGATATTTTCTCTCTGCTGTGTTTGTCTTAAATGCACTTGGAGTCCTCTCCTTTTGTGCCAGATGTGCCGAATACACACACACACACACACACACACACACACACACACACACACACACACACACACACACACACACTCACACACACACACTGCTGCTTCTTGTGTGTGCAAACATGGCGACGGTAACCGAGCGGAGGGCCTGAGTCAGAGGCAGAGATGGAGAGGCGGACACACACACACACACACACACACACACACACACAGACACACTCACACTCACACTCACACTCACACTCACACTCACACTCACACTCACACTCACACTCACACACACACACACAGACAGCGGAGGGCCTGAGTCAGAGGGAGAGATGGAGAGGCAGACAGGGGCAGCGTGTAGATGCCTGTCTGTCTCTGGGCTGGTGACTGACGCCTTTCAGGGGAGGGAGGAGGAAGATGGGGAAAGGAAGGGCAGGAATGTGATGGTTCCCGCTTGCTTTCTAAAGGCCATCAAACAAACCGTCAAACAGCCCTCCCTTTCAATCCTCCCTTTAATTCCTCTCTTTCTTCATCCCTTTCTTTCTGTCTTTCTTTCTGCGTGTAGTTGATCTAGTGTGGTAATTAAACCCTACGCTATTTGAACAGGGCTTAGTGTGGGGCTGCTGCTTTGAGCGTCTGTGCTGACCTGCAGGGCAGATATTCTTCTGATGCTGTGATTTTATGGCCTTAGATCAGAACAAACATAGCAACACACTCCTCTCCCAACGCCACACCGCTTCCAAGTGTCATTCAGCACAGCGTACACACACACACACACACACACACACACACACACACACACACACGCTGCCTGCTAGCACACGCTTACTGGATTAGTCTGCATTTGTTCAGGTGAAGTGAAGATGGGCTGCCGCCCCACACACACACACACACACTGAGATAACGCACACACATACACACCTGCATATTTTTCCACAAACATGTGCCTCGCCCCACTCGTGTGTGTGTGTGTGTGTGTGTGTGTGTGTGTGTGTGTGTGTGTGTGTGTGTGTGTGTGTGTCGCATAGGGAGCGTGTGTGTATTGTGTTTGCCTGAGCTCCGGATCAGTGGAGATCTGAGGGGGAGGAAAGGCGTGTTCACGCCCAGCGTTCCTGACGGGAAGGTGGTGTGATGTCACAGGTGATGCCCACGGATGTGCCAGTGTTTTTCCAGATCCACTCTGACCCCTTTACCCTACAGAGCAGTGGAGGCAGAAGTGCAAATTGTGGCTACATGGGGGCCAGTGTGGCTACGTGGGGCCAGTAATGTTATGTGGGGGTCATGGGTATGGCTACTTGGGGTTATTATGACTACATAGGGCACATTACGTAGGGGCCACTATGGGTATGTGGGGGTCAGTAATGTACGTAGGGGCCGGCATTGCTATGTCAGGGTCATTCTGGCTACGTGAGGGGCAGTAATAATACATGGGGGTTATGATTGCTATGTGAGGGTCAGTGTCACTACATGGGGGTCATTATGGGTACATAGGAGCCAGTGTGGCTATGTTACATTACATTACACCACACTTAGCAGACGCTTTTATCCAAAGCAACTTACAAAAAGGAGGACATAAGCTAACAGAGGTGTAGAGGAACACAGTACGTTTCCCTGAGCAGAGACACTACAGACACAAATACTTCCTATACAGGGACAGAATTATACAAGCATGAGGTTTGTATTATACAAGCATGAGACTATGTGAAGGCCAGTGTGGCTACTAGGGGCCACTATGGTTATGTAGGGGCCACTATGGTTATGTAGGGGCCACTATGGTTATGTGGAGGCCACTATGGTGATGTGGGGGCCAGTATGGTTATGTGGGGGCCAGTAATGTTATGTGGGAGCCACTATTGTTATGTGGAAGCCACTATGGTGATGTGGGGGCCAGTAATGTTATGTGGGAGCCACTATAGCTATGTGGGGGCCAGTATGGCTATGTGGGGGCCAGTAATGTTATGTGGGAGCCACTATGGTGATGTGGAGGCCACTATGGTTATGTGGGGGCCAGTAATGTTATGTGGGAGCCAGTAATGTTATGTGGGAGCCACTATGATTATGTGGGAGCCACTATGGTTATGTGGGGGCCACTATGGTTATGTGGGGGCCAGTATGGTTATGTGGGGGCCAGTAATGTTATGTGGGAGCCACTATAGCTATGTGGGGGCCAGTATGGCTATGTGGGGGCCACTATGGTGATGTGGAGGCCACTATGGTGATGTGGAAGCCGCTATGGTGATGTGGGGGCCAGTATGGTTATGTGGGGGCCAGTAATGTTATGATTGGCCAGTATGGTTATGTGGGAGCCACTATGGTGGTGTGGGGGCCACTATGGTAATGTGGGGGCCACTAAGGTTATGTGGGGGCCACCATGGTTATGTGGGGGCCACTATGGTGATGTGGAAGCCACTATGGTGATGTGGAGGCCAGTGTGGCTACTAGGGGCCACTATGGTGATGTGGAGGCCACTATGGTGATGTGGAGGCCACTATGGTGATTTGGGGGCCAGTATGGTGATGTGGGGGCCAGTAATGTTATGTGGGGCCACTATGGTGATGTGGAGGCCACTATGGTGATGTGGGGGCCAGTATGGTTATGTGAGGGCCAGTATGGTGATGTGGGGGCCACTATGGTGATGTGGGGGCCAGTATGGTTATGTGGGGGCCAGTATAGTTACGTGGGGGCTAGTATAGCTCCTGTCTGGGATGCAACTACTGCTTCAGAGCTTTCCGATGTTTTCTTTTTTTGTTTCACTTTTTCTTTTTTGTTTTGTGTTGTTTTCCTAATGTGCTACTTGTAGCCATGTGCCGGTCAATAAGCCTCAATGGTCAATTAAGATCATCATCACGGCTCATTAGGCACTGATAATCCTGTTTAAAAAGCATTGGCTAAATCTTTCCTAAACAATTATAGCAATTCCTGCAGTGAAAGCATGAAGCACTAGACGAGGGGAAAGAACACTTCATGATCATTACAATACCCACTACAATCCCTACCTCCTTAGACAGTACCGCCAGCAGAACTGCACACCTTTCATCATTATCATCATTATTATCATCATCATTATTATTAACACCATCATCATCATCATCATCATCATCATCATCATCATCATTATTGTCATGATCATTGTTAATTCAGGGGAAATTCACTGAGCATCAAGTTCTTTTACTGCAGAGCACTGAGTTCACAATTAGACATTTAAAATGGTGACAACAAAAGCAGCAAGAAAACAAAAGAAAGTCTGACAAAGTAAAAAAATCCTTTTTTTTAAAAATAATTTCAAACAAGAACACTGTACTGTACAATACTCACATCATCTTTTAATGCCTTAAACCTTTGAATCAGGTTCAGGGTGTTTTGAGGGAGTGACTGGGTGAATTATTATATAGAGATTTTATGTATACATACATACATATATATATATATATATATATATATATATATACATACAGAGAGAGAGAGAGAGAGAGAGAGAGAGAGAGAGGGAGAGTGACTGGGTGAAATAGTATAGATTACCCGTGATTGCTAATGTAGGAGTTGAGAGTTGAGCATTTTTATTCAGCCTCATTTCTCTGCTAATGCCTGACAAAGTTTTTTTAATTAATTAATTTGAAACAAGAAAACACTACAATACTCACATAATCTACAGTGTTAATGACTTAAACCTTTGAATCAGGTTCAGAGTGTTTTGTGGGAGAGTGACTGGGTGAAATATTATGTATAGATTATAGATATATAAATTGAGAGAGGGAGAGAGAGAGTATAGATTACCTGTGATTGCTATGGTAGGAGCTGAGAGGTGAGTGTTTATATTTAGCCTGTCTCTGCTTCTCCCCATTAAAGACTCAACAGGAAGTGGTGCTAATTGCCCAGAATGCAACAGTGATCATGTGGTCCAGCTAGCCGGCCAATCGGCTCCTTCGACCAGCACGCCCATCCCCAGCGATGCAGAGGAGGGGGGCGGGAACAGACGCTTCTCGTTCAGTGACACTGACACGCCAAAGAGGCCCCCACCCATCGCCAGCGTATGTCTGATGTTTATCAGTCTCAGAGCTCTTCCTTTGTCATGAATTGGTCAGGTATTTTTTTAATTGTACTGTTACAACTGAATTGTACTGGTGTATATGTTATGTGATAAAGTTTGGTGTACCAGGCTACGTAAACCTCTGCCCAGATTGAAGCCTGATGTACTGTATGTCTGTGAAGATTCTCATTCATCTAGGTCATGGTAGTCAGGTGAGCTAAGTTGTAAGCAACTGGACTGCTTTATGGAGCTTGAAGAAGTTTTCGCTTTCATCCAAAAAGGCTTCTTTAGTTCTGGCCTGATGATGGGGGGCCAGGAGCTATATATGAAACATCTTCAAGCTCCAAAAAGAAGTCCAGTTGCTTACAACTTAGAAAGCCTTAGTTTGGCTCTGGAGTGTGAATTGCCTTAGGCCATAACATACGCAGGATATAATCTAGCCTAGGCCACTTTAACCTCAGGTAATCTGTACTGGGGTTCAACTATGGCCTACTTACACTGGGATAATAAAACTTTAAAATAAACAACAAATCTCAACTCCTTTACTCTGATTGGCCCTTCAGAGCCAGAGCGAGTCCTCATTGGCCGGCAGTGATCACCTGGGGGCAGGTGAGCCGACCGGCACCTTCCTGACGGCGGCGAGCGGGCTGTCGCATGGCGATCGTGGACTACGGGACGACGAGGACTACGGGTGGGCGGAGCAAAGCGCCTCGCAGCCCCTGAGCTACCACACGGCGGACGCTGGAGGGGGGGGCACCGCCACAGACCTCAGCACCACCACCGACAGCCACAGCCAGGAGGAGCAGGAGCTGGGGGGCAGCTACAGCTACGCCCTCCCCCACGACTCCCAGGGGGACACCACGGACGGGGGATGCCCAGGTGAGTCACTCAAAGGCGGGAACAGGTAGCTCACAGGGGGGGGCTGCTTTCACCCACAATGCCACCAAGGGGGGATGCCCAGGTGAGTTACTGGGGAGGGGGGGGGGGGTCTTGTCCTAATCTGTCACTCAGAGGGGGCACAGTCACTTCACAGGGGGGGGGGGCTTTCACCCACCACTGGCAGGGGGACACCTTCACCCACCACTGGCAGGGGGACACCATGGATGGGGAATGTCCAGGTAAGGCACTAAGAGGGGGCATAGTCATCTCACAGGGGGACTGCTTTCGCCCAGGGGGACAGCATGGATGGGGATGCCCAGGTGAGTCACAGGGAGGGTGGGGGGGCTGTCCTAGTGAGTTGCTCAGGGGGGGGACACAAACAGCAGAGATGGGACCTGCCTTGGAGGTTGCTCAGAGGGGTAGCAAACTCTTCTTTAGCATTTCTTTAGCAATCCATATAATTATCTACATAGTATAAGGACTGAGACAAGTAAAAAAATGTTTTGCAATAACACATGTCTAGTGAAGTGAGGTACATGGTGTCTTTGGAAGCCCAGTTAATCCCTCTGGCATGTTCTTCATGTAACTTCGAATACTGTTTACATTCCCAAAACTACATGACACTGCATGAGAACACAGAAAACTGCATAGGAGTCTCCTGTAAGGGTATGCATGCAGTGTAACCCCCCCCCCCACACCAACAATTTAATAGGACTTCAGTTGACTCCTGCATGCAGTGCCATTAACAGGTGACATTGCCTGAAGATGTTACATGTAGGCCTAGCTTCTAGAGCGCCTAGCTGGCTAAGTGTGGAAACAGTGGAAGATTAGCTATCCAGGTCTTTTCAGTCAAACACAGTCACTGAAAAACCCTTTAGTGATGAAAATGCTTGCGAAACTTTCTCAGATGTGACTCCTTGATAGAGGCAAAAGGTTTACAGACATTTTGGAAGGGCTCTGTTTTTGGTGCCAGATTGTGATGCTACAGTACATGCAGACCTGGACACTGACAGACAGAGAAAAGAGCAGCAAGACAGACAAATAGACAGAAGAGCTGCGTCCATAGGCCACAATGTTCCAGCGCAGCTTCCCACAGTGTCCTCCCAGCAGGGTCACACGGCATCTGATTGGAAGCAGTCAGAAAGAGACGGAATGCTGTTGCCATGGACAGGGGGCATAGCAACGGGATGATTGACAGCTCCGAATGAATTACAGCCCCCCATGTTGTCTCTGCCCTGTCATTAAGATCATCTGTCTGCTGCATCTCCGCACCACACCGCACTGCCTGGCTCCAGCTCCTCTACCCACAACACCACACACACACCACACACACACATACACACATACACACACACATACATACATACACACGCACACGCACATGCACATACACATACACACACACACACACGCACACACACACACACGCGCGCACACACACACACACACACCAACACACACACACACACACACACACACCAAACTATGTCTCGCAACGCACCAATCACAGGCTACCCATTGTAGTCCTGAGGCCCTGTGCTGTTTGTTCATCTTTAATGTGATTAAATGTGATTACAGACGGGGTCTTATTAATAGGTGCGGTTCATTAAGACCCAGTGAGCGTAGCGGCTGGGGAGGCACGCTAATGAAGGCCGAAGGGAGCCAGCTACTGCCCAAAATAGGCTCAGAAAATAACTCTGTTTTCCTTCTCTGATTAGAACTGGCGTAGAAATGAGCTGCGTCTTATAACACACCTGCTGGCTTACTGCAGTCAGTAAAAAGCAAAGTAAAGTTTTGAGAGAATGTTACTCATTTGGGGTTTTGTTGTTTGTGAAGTTGTTTGTGCTGGACAGGTTGGTATTTATGCACCTTTTGTTTATGCACCTATTTTATTAATACAAATGTAATTATTGTTAAAAGAAAATGAAAGAAAGACAAACACATCTGATATTTTTCCACCTCTCTGCCAGCTTCCTGTTGAATATTTAACATGCTTGCTAAGAAAGAAAGATCTAGAAATCGGTACATTTCCCAACCCTCTTCAGCACAAGGAAAGAGAGAAAGAAACATTTTTCTGGAATATACAAGCTGAGGCCTGAAGATAAATGATAATGAGGGGAACAGATAGTGGGTTTGTAAATACTGGTAGTGACTCACGAGCCATTGTGTGTGAAAAGAAACCAGCCTGTCAGGGAATATGAGATAACGCCATCATAGGTGAGCTTTACCCCTCTCTCTCTCTCTTTGCCAGGTGACATTCAGGGAAATCACTCAGTTGCTCAGTGACTGCAGTCTGTGCTGATGTGTCTCCTTTTAAAGTTTAGCTGGGGTTTCAGATTTACCTGTATGTAGTCTGTATTGGACTGTTGCTATCTTGTTGTGGTATGGAGAGCATAGCTGGTAGTTCCATCTGTTGACTAGAGAGTGTAACCATGCCTATGGACATTCATTGCCACTGTCTGTAACCATGCCTATGGACATTCATTGTCACTGTCCATAGAGTTTTAATAGAAGGAAGAACCCCTTAGGAAAAACATGGCCATCAAAGTCTTCTGCATGTGTGGCTGAACAGTTATCTCTGTTTAACGTGTCTAAGGGCAGTTGTGTCCTAACGGTTAAGGTGGTGTTTCTGGGCTTGGAAGCCCGCTGGTTTGATTCCTGTACCCCTGGGGAAATGTGGATAGAGGGAGGGAATGGTGCTCTCCTGGTCCATCATCTATGACTGAGGTGACCTTGAAACAAGGTGTCCAAGTCCACAGAGGAACTATATTAAGACCTTCGGTCCAACTTTGGAGTGAGGAGCAAGACCGGAGCACTCAGTTTGCAATGCTTTTAATGGTGCAGAAAGAAAAAGTGACTAACGTTTCGATGGCACTGCGTCTTCTTCAGAGTAAAAAAAAAAAACCGAAAACCGAAAATTGACCGCGAGCACCAACGAGGTGGAAGCGCATCTGACTCCCAGTTACTGTCCACAGAGGAACTGTTCTGCTCCATCATCTATGACTAACACAAGGCATCTGATTCCACAGAGGAGCTGTTCCTCTATGTTAATTCACTGTAAGTTGCTCTGGGTAAAAGCATTAGTTTAATAACATGTTACGTTTGTTCCCTCTCTTTTGTTCTGGGCCAGCGCCCTTTGACCTGCTGTCGGAGGACTTTGAGGCCGTGGACCACCGGCTCAAGCTCTTCCTGGATGTGGAGGTGTTCGAGGCAGAGGAGGAGCTACACAGCTTTCTCAAGGTGAGCTTAGTTAGCTAGTTGTGTGTGTGTGAGTGTGTGTGTGTTAGTGTGTGCGCGTGTGTGTGTCAGTGGCAGTATGGGCCAAGATCAGAGGTAGACCATACCCATGCCAGACTAGAATCACGTTACTGTGACATAAGGGCCAAAAACAGGGCCAGGTCGGTGCCAAATCAAGGCCAAATCGGTGCCACATCAAGGCCAAATCATTACTATATCAACACTAAATCAGTGCCATATCAACACTAAATCAGTGCCATATCGAGGCCAAATCGGTGCCATATTGAGGCTAATTCAGTACCATATCAAGGCTAATTCAGTGCCAGATCAAGGCTAAATCAGTGCCATATCGAGGCCAAATCAGTGCCATATCAACGAAAGCTAAATCAGTGCCACATCGAGGCTAAATCACTGCCATATAGAGGCCAAATCAGTACCACATCAAGGCCAAATAAGTGCCACATCATTGCTAATTCAGTACCATATCAACAGTAAATCAGTGCCATATCAAGACTAAATCAGTGCCATATCAAGGCCAAATCAGTGCCATATCAACACTAAATCAGTGCCATATCGAGGCCAAATCAGTGCCATATCAAGGCTAATTCAGTGCCATATCAGGTCCACATTAGAGACAGCTGAGCCCCAGAGTCTGCTGCAGTCTGGCTTGTGGTCGACGGTGTTTTCTTTTTCTTTTTCTTTTTCTTTTCTCTTCTCCCTCCATCTTTCTCTGCCCCTCCCCCCTCCTGCGGTCAGGGGGAGGTGGCGCCCTCGCTCCCCCAGCTGAGAGACTCCCTCATGGGCATGGGATTAGTTTCCCTTTACCACCTGCTCTGGGACGCCCAGACACACACACACACACACACACACACACACACGCGCGCACACACACACACACACACACACACACAAAGGGCCGCCCAGCACCAGACTGAAGGTTAATTAATCTGATACTGCAACTCATTGTGTCGTGGTTTTTTTTTTCCTCTCTTCTTCTGCCTCTTTTCACGTTTCTCTTTCTTTTTTTTTACTTCTTCTTTGGTTCTTTTACTCGCAGTGGCTGCTCTGGGTCTGTTCTTAGTCTCAGTGGTGTTATCGAGCTCTTGGGAATGTTTTTTTCCCTGATTGTGCTTGTTCTCTTTTGAGAGAGCGTTTGTGTTAGAGCTGTGAAAAAGCTGAAGTGGTTGTGAGGTGTGTGTGTGGGTGTGTGTGTGTGTGTGGGTGTGTGTGTGTGTGTGTGTGTGTGTGTGTGTGTGTGTGTGTGTGTGTGTGTGTGTGTTTTTTCCCTCCCCCAACGCTGACTCAGCTAATCAGTACTCCACACTCCTCAACGTCGCTACGTGTTAGCGTTAGCCTTCGCCTCTCCCTCCCCCTCCCCCTCCCCCTTCGCCTCTGCCTCCCCCCATTCTTTGCCCCAGTTCCCACACACCATCAGACCCCCCCCCCTTCATCCTCTCTCTTCCTCCTCCTCCTCCTCTTCCTCCTCCTCTTCATCTTTCTCCTCCTCTGCCTCCCTCCTTGTTTGCCCCAGTTCCTACACACTATCAGACCCTCCCTCCTCCTCCTCCTCCTCCTCCTCCTTCTCCTCCTCCTCCCCCCCCCCCCCCCCTTGAACCCCCTGAACCCGGGCCGATCCGATCCACCGTAAGCTGCTCTGGTGCTGACCCGGCCGGTCCGAGCCGAGCGGCGGCGTTCAAAGCGAGTGTGTGCGCGTGTGTGTGCGCGTGTGTGTGCGCGTGTGTGTGCGCGTGTGTGCGCGCGTGTGTGTGCGTGTGTGTGTGTGTGTGTGTGTGTGTGTGTGTTTGGCCTGCGCCTCTTATCTGTGCTGCCCATGGCCCAGGGGCCTGCGTGGCTTTCTGGAAGTGTCCTCTAACGCGCTGGAGAGCGGACAACACCAACACGTCCACCAGAGGAGCTGCGATTAGATCAGTGTTTTCATCCGTTTAAGGGCCTGCTGGCGGAGGTGTGTGTGTGTGTGTGTGTGTGTGTGTGTGTGTGTGTGTGTGTGTGTGTGTGTGTGTGTGTGTGTGTGTGTGTGTGTGTGTGTGTGTGTGTGTGTGTGTGTGTGTGTGTGTGTGTGTGTGTGTGTAAACACCCGATAGCCTTTAGATCAGTGTTTTCGTGCTCTTAAGGCCTGCTGGCAGAGGTCACTTGATAGTCTGGAACTAGATATTTACTACGGGGGCGCTGTGCTGTGGGCAGCGGCGGGGAGTCTTGTTCCTGGACATTGGCCACTTGGCAGGGTGTCTTTTAAAACCTTACGTGTATTTCTTCAGCCTTTAGAATAATAATAATAATAATAATAATAATAATAATAATCTTTACTTGTATAGCACAGTTCATACATACAAGATGCAGCTCAAAGTGCTTTACAGTTTGGCAGAGTCACAAAACAAAACAGCATTTTTAGGGTACAATTTTTAGGGTACAATTAAACGTGTTAGAGAAATGAACCCAAATATGGTAGACATGTTGTTGTTGTTGTTGTGCATGAAGCATTATATATGAGCCTGTTTTCTAAGAGTCATTCCTAAATCCTCACTGGGGTCTTGGGGCCCATCTGTTTTGGCATAGATGTCCACAATGTGTGTGTGTGTGTGTGTGTATGTGTGTGTGTGTGTGTGTTTGTAAAAAAACATGGTGTGTGTCTGTGTGTAAATTTGTACGTGTGTGTGTGTGTGTGTGTGTGTGTGTGTGTGTGTGTGTGTGTGTGTGTGTGTGTGTGTGTGTGTGTGTGTAAACTTGTGTGTGTGTTTTGCCATAGATGTCCATGGTGCGGTGTGGGGACCCTGTGGAGTTCCTGTCCCTGCTGGTAGTGTCTGACCAGGCCCTCTACATCCTCCAGATCACCGCCCCACCCCAGTGAGTCTCCTGTGTGTGTGTGTGTGTGTGTGTGTGTGTGTGTGTGTGTGTGTGTCTGACCAGGCCCACTACATCCTGCAGATCACCCCAGTGAGTCCTCATTATCAAAAACTGAATATCAGCTATAAAACTAATATATTTTGTACTCATTGTATAATTTCTGTAATACAAAATATAAGCATTTGATTAAAATGCGTCCCATAGTTTTTGCCCACTCTGTATACATTCACACAGTGATTGTCTATAGAAATCTATATCTCCTCTGTGTCCATGTTTAAATCTCTTTCTGTTAGAGTTTAGGTCTTTATCTGTGCTGTAAGTCAGTGCAGATGGACGCTCGTCCCTAAGTGATGAATCTAAAGGCACAAAAAGTCCTTGTGAGACACAGAGCCCTGTTTAAATCATGTCTCCAGCTCAGCAGTGGCATCGTAAATCCAAAAGTGTGTGTGTGTGTGTTTTAATGGGTGTAATATAATATAGTGGCCCGTGTAGACTTGGGGTTTTAGTGGCCTCAGTAGTGTAAGGGGGGGGTTGGGGGGGGGGGGGGGGGGGGTCTAGAACAGTGGGTTGGGAGCGGGGGGTCTGGAACAGTGTTTTTGGGGGGTTGGGGGGGGTGTCTAGAATAGTGGTTTGGGGGGGTTGGGGGCGGGGACTGTAGAACACTGGTTGGGGGGCGGAGGTCAAGAACAGGGGTTGGGGGGGGGGTGTCTACAACAGTGGTTTGGGGGCAGACTGCTCAGTCTGCAGAAATACACCACATGAACAGTGTTTGCTAGTCTATCTGATGCTGCACACTGTTATGATCTAACATGCCTACTACTTATGCTTAGCATGTAGGTGGGGGAGGGTTGCCCGCTAGGCAAGAAATAGCTGCAGTTTATGAAAGGGTTAATTAAACTACAGAGTCTGAGGTTAGAAATGATTGTGTGTGTGTGAGACAGAGACCAAGACAGAGACAGACAGATAAGAATAATTGTGTGTGTGTGTGTGTGTGTGTGTGTGTGTGTGTGTGTGTGTGTGTGTGTGACAGACAGATAACGAAAAACAGACAGTAAAAAATGTTTTTGTTTTGTGTGTATGTGTGTAAAATGTGTTGTCTTTCTGTCTTGTACCAGTGTGATTATGTTTAATTGACATCACAACCACACACACACACATTCAGACTTGCACGCAAGACGACTCACACAAGCTGTAGTTGACTGAAATGGCTCTGCAGACGTGGCATACATGCTTTAGTTCAGCATTATTCTTTTCAGCCCTTCCATCTGTTCGCTGACTGGCCCGTACACACTCATGGATGGAGCAGACCAACACTTACTGGCTAACAGTACAGCACAGGTAGCCAGAATACAGGTAGCCAGGGAGAGCACAGGTAAGCAGAGAGAGAGAGAGCACAGGTAAGCAGAGAGAGAGAGAGAGAGAGCACAGGCAGCCAGAGAGAGAGAGAGCACAGGTAAGCAGAGAGAGAGAGAGAGAGAGAGAGCACAGGTAGAGAGAGAGAGAGACAGGTAAGCAGAGAGAGAGAGAGAGCACAGGTAGCCAGAGAGAGAGAGAGCACAGGTAAGCAGAGAGAGAGAGAGCACAGGTAGCCAGAGAGAGAGAGAGCACAGGTAAGCAGAGAGAAGACAGGTAGGCAGAGAGAGCACAGGTAAGCAGAGAGAGAGAGAGCACAGGTTTCTAGAGGGTCATCTGCAGTCCGTGTTCCACAGACGAGACCTGAGGGCAGCAGCAGTCGTGTAGCCACCTGTATAAGTGTTTAATTAGCCACCTGTAGAGTATAAGTCATCGTTAATTAGCCACCTGTAGAGTATAAGCCATCGTTAATTAGCCACCTGTAGACAATGCTGCCGCCATGCAGTCAGCTTTCAATTAGCCCTAATTGGCCCGTTTGGTCACGTTTGGTGTGTTGTTTTTAAAGCCCCATAATGTCAAAGAAATTAACTGTGAAGGTTACGGGAAATTACAGCAGTGGCGTAGTATTATCTGTGTGGGTGTATAAACTTGATCTTGTGATTGCACAAATTCAAGAATGGTTTACATATTTCTGCAGTGGCATAGATGGAATCAAAGCTTCAGAGTGAGCTTTGTCATCACTCAGACCACATAAACATAGTAGCATAGTAGAACAAAATTGCATTTCTCCACACTCCAGTATGCCTTAATAACACAGCACACACATAGTGACAATTTGCATGATGTAGGAGAAAGTTAGTTCCCCTCTCAAGTTAAGATGTATCACACATGCTCCCAGTAACATCATTCACACAGTCAAATGTACACACTCTCTTAGACACACACACACACTCTCTCTCTCTCTCTTAGACACACACACATGCACATCCCAGACAGATCCACTTAGTGATTACACACAGGCAGCCTTCATTCCTGAACAAAAACACACACACTCCATTATTAGACAGATATAAATTGTTACACACACACACACAAACACAACTATATGAGTGTCTGTCAGTTGAGTTGCGTCCCAGGCTGTGTTGGACGATTCCAGACGTGACTATCTCAGCGGGTCAGGAGCGTAGACACACACACACACACACACACACACACACACACACACACACACACACACACACACACACACACTTACACACACTTACAGACGTGGCTGTCTCAGCGGATCAGGACCGCACACACACACACACACACACACACACACACACACGGTTCCAGACGTGGTTGCCTCAGCGGGTCAGGATCTCGTGCACAGGTGCGGGGCTGCGGTGCGTTACGCGAGTGTGTGTCCCTGAGTGACCTTCAGTCTGGCCGCAGATTAAAGACCTGAGGGCCGTTTGGGTTCCCCAGCATCCAATCCAGCCCCCATTTGCCACCCCCCCCCACCCCCCCACCCCCCTCCTCTGTGCCCCCTCATTTCCCTTTTTGTTCTTTGTCTCTATCTCTTTCCTCTTAGCCACTCACTCATTCTTTTGTTCTTGTGTGTGTGTGTGTGTGTGTGTGTGTGTGTGTGTGTGTGTGTGTGTGTGTGTGTGTGTGTGTGTGTGTGTGTGTGTGTGTGTGTGTGTGTGTGTGTCTCGTTCAACTTTTTTCACCCCTAATGCTTGCACGACTCAATGCTGTTTTGTGCTGCGAGACATCAAAGGCCCACTGTTATCCTCTGTGTCTAAAGAGACAGTGAACGACACACACACACACACACACACACACACACACACACACACACACACACGCTGTTATCCTCTGTGTCTAAAGAGACAGTGAACGAGACACACACATACACACACTGTTATAGGGCTATCTCTCTCTACCTCTACCTCTCTCTCCCTCTCTTTCTATCTCTCTCTGGCTCTCTCTACCTCTCTCTTTACCCCTCTCTCTCTCTCTGTGAAGTTGTAGGGCTCTCTCTCTCTCTCTCTACCGCCCCCCCCCCCTCTCTCTCTTGCCTGCTGAGCAGACATACTAGTCTCTTCCAGAAATAAGAATGTGAGCAAAATGCAGATGCACACAAAGCTGTTTTCTCTCTCTCTCTCATACACACAGACATTCTTTGATTCCCTCTCTGTCTCTCTTCTCTGTCTTTCTCATTATCTACCCTCATATTACCCTCTGACTCACTCACTCATTCATTCTATTTTCTCTCTCTCACTTACACTCTCTCTCTCTTTCGCTTTCTCTCTCACTCACACACGCACGCACAGGTACAACTAGGACCTAACACACACACACACACACACACACACACACACACACACACACACACACACACACACACACACACACACACCTTTACCTATCTGAAGCAGCCGAGGCCTGAGCAGCCCTACAATGGCAAAAGTCTTTAACTCAGCAGAGTGTGAAACAGAGAAATTACTTTATAAATCTTGCACTAGCATGTGTTCTCAGCGTTACGGCAAAGAGAACATCTTATTATCTTATCTTAGTTTTGGCCGGTTATGAGTTACTGTCCATTTCGGGAACAAACATCAGTTCCATCATGTGGCCAAATATCTTGAGTCAATTTTGGGAAAAATCAGATGCTGTCTACAACGGCAAAAGCCCTTCAATTACCAGAGTGTGAAACTGAGAAAAAATTACCTCCACTAGCATGTGTTTTCAGCGTTACGGCAAAGACAACATCTTTTTTGTCCCAAAATCGACTCAAGATATTTGGCCAAATCACAAAACTGATGTTTGTTTGTCGTTCCAAAAGCCTGCACTCACTCAGCTGTGTTTCAGCAGGTACATCACAGCCACGCAAAGACAGAAGATACCAACTTCAGTTTTGGATAGAAATCAGTTACTGACAGTTTTGGAACAAACATCAGTGTTATGATGTGGCCAAATATCTTGGGTCAGTTTTTTGCGAAATATAAGATGCCGTCTCTGCTGTGACACTGAACACACATGCTGTGCTCCAGTGAACTCGGAAGGAGCAAGATTATGTGTTACAGGAGTGCTTATGCTTCTAAGATACAAGGATACAAGGATGTTTTATTGTCACTTTCATAGACTTACTGGGTAAAGTAGGACATGAAGTGAAATTAGTGATAGTAATTAGTGTTTGTCTAAAACTGTGCATGGAGAGGGAGGAGTAAAGTGCATATAGTTTGAGGATGGGTGTGTGTGGGGGGCTTGGGGCATAAAGTGCAGTTGGGGATGGGAGGGAGGATTGGCTTTGTTGTAAGATGTGGTAGAGTTGAGAATGTAGTAGATGGAGATGGGATGAGACTGTAAAGAGGTCATTTGTTTATTTGTTTCATGACTTATTTACTTATTTACTCCTGCCTGGGCTCAACAGACCTATGCCCTTCTGCTTCCACTAGGCCATTATTTTAAATCATTTAAAAGTAATAATAATGTATATTCAATATATATAAATTAATACATTATTAATTATAATGTTTAATTATTAATTATTATGACTTATTTTATAAATATAAATTATTTATTTTAAATCATTATGGCTTTAAAGTAGACAGTAGAAGAACTTAGTAGGGGGAGTATTTTTAGTTGCCAACACTAGTATTTAGCAGATCAGTTCCTGTATGTGTCCATCATCCCTTTCCCCAGCATCATTGGCTGAAGCACCTGTTCGTCTGTGTGTGTTTGCAGAGGCCAGCCATCTGATTGGCTGGAGAAGCGGCACAGGCACCGCCTATGGGAGCTGAGCTACCTGGAGATTGGCCTGGGCTCCCAGAGCATACACCTGCAGTTCGCCGACACACACACCTCCGCATACACACTCCTCGTCAGGAACGCCGCCCGCTGCAAACGCTTCTTCAGCCACCTCACAGGCAAGCATCACACACATACACACACACACACACACATACCTCCACATACACACTCCTCATGCAGAACGCAACACGCTGCAAACGCGTCTTCAGCCATCTCACAGGCAAGACAAACACACAAACACACACACACAGTGCATCTTTACAGACAAACACACACAAAACACACACACATACACACACTTGCCACAGGCCCTAGCACTGTTGCTGATAAACATTCAAAAGGTCAAGTATGCGTGCGCGCACACATACACACACACACACACACACACACACACGCACACGCACGCACACTCTGCCCCTCCCTGACTGATGTACGCTGTGCCCTGAACCCCATTAATAATAGAGCAGTGTGTGTGTGTGTGCAGTGTGTGTGTGTGTACTCTGCTCTCAGCGGGACATTCTGTGTGTGTGCTTTAGAGCAGTGTTTCTCACAGCGTGGCCCTCGGACCACTGGTGGTCTGTAAGAAATCCCAAATGCTCTGCGAGCAGATTATTCTCCATGTTTCTTAAGCTACCTTTGCTATACATAGTGTTTAAGCACACTGTGTATATCATCTTAATGCCGTTCTCCAGTCAGGGCTGTGATGCTGCACTAGCTCATGCGTTTACATAGCCCATAGCCCATAGCCCTGTTGGCAGCAGGGGTGGGGGAGTGGTGCTTAGTGGGGAGTGGTGCTTGAGTTATTTTTTAAGGGCGATATGGTCCTGAGTCTGAAAAAACTTTGAGAAACATTTTACTAGATAAACGTGTCTGTGTTTGTGTGTGTGTGTGTGTGTGTGTGTGTGTGTGTGTGTGTGTGTGTGTGTGTGTGTGTGTGTGTGTGTGTGTGTGTGTGTGTGTGTAGGGGGGGGGGGTGCAATAGATAATATTGTACTAGATAAATACTGTAAATGTCTTTTGTGGTCAGCCAGCCACCCATGGTCATCATGCGGGTGGATGCTGCCAAACAAATATTTCCTCCTGGCTGCTCTAATCTACACCACCACCCCCCCCCTCCCTCACTGACACGATGGGCCGTTCTCCGTCATCAGTGCCTTTCACCCGAAATGCTAATCGTGCTTGTCTTAACACGACACTACATCTCGAGTAAGCTACACACACACAGGTGATTGAGGCTTAGTGCGCCATTCAAGCGTGACCATTCCTGATGTGTGTGCGCACAGTGTAGGAGTTGACAGGACAGGATGAGGATCATGGGGCAGAGTGGTGCCAATAAATAAATCTGATCAGATTGAGCATGCCTTACACACACAGGTGATTGAGCATGCCTTACACACACAGGTGATTGAGCATGCCTTACGCACACAGGTGATTGAGCATGCCTTAGTGTGTCATTCAGCCGTGGCCATTTCAGCTGTGTGTACACAGATCTGGAGGTGTAGGAGGTGGGCCTCTTTTATGTGAGTTGACAGCACTTGATGAGGATCATGGAGCAGAACGTTGCAAATAAATCTGATTCCGTCTGTCCGTCATTAAGCAGGCATAACGTCCTCCACTCCCCTTAACCACACCCACTCTGCTGCCCTAACAACCTCCACTCCCCCAAACAACCTCATGTTTATATTGGATAGCTGTCCGTCATTAAGCAGGCATAACATCCTCCACTCCCCCTAACAACCTCATGTTTATATTAGACAGCAGAGCCATGCTTCACAGACAAGTCAAAGCGTCTCACCTGTAGGTACACTCCTACTGATGTCCCAACACACTCCTAATGTGTTGGAACATCAGCGTGTATATTGATTTGCTGCTATTGATAAACTTGTCTGACCTAATCGTCAGCTCACTGTGAAACTACTGGTGTGTCTGCTTTAAGGGTGAAGAGACTCTCTGAAGGAGATTATTATTATTATTATTATTATTATTATTATTATTAGTAGTAGTAGTAGTATTATTATTAAGGGCCTAGTGTTTAATTCAGTACCTACTAGTGTTTAATCCAGTGACTAGTGTTTAAAGGTGCACTCATGCACTTAAACACTAGGCCCTTAAACACTGGTCACTGGATTAAATACTCTGTTTAAGAAATATGTCATTGCATAACCGGTAGCAATACTTGATCATTGCATAACTGCTAGGAATACGTGTTCTTGTTGGACACAGCCAGGACTATGCAGGAATAAAATACTCCTCTTCTCCAAGGACAATCCAAAAAGAGAAAAACTAAACTTCATTCATGCTATGCAAAATTTCAGCAGCAGAACCCCCCCCACACACACACCAACCACACACACACACACCCCCCATCCAGTCCTCCGTCATGAAAGGGGAGCTGTTTATGGAGTGCAAAGGGAGAAGTGGGTAGGGGAGGGTGTGTGTGTGTGTGTGTGTGTGTGTGTGTGTGTGTGTGTGTGTGTGTGTGTGTGTGTGTGGGTAGGGGAGAGAGCCAAGGTATTTATTGTGTTGTGCTGTGCCATGCAGCAGCTGTTATAATATTTGTCTCGGAGCAGAGCAGAGGGATACACACACACACACACACACACACACACACACACACACATACACACACACACACACACACACACACTGCGGGAGCGGAGGGATACCTTTACCGTAACCAAACGGCTTTCGCAGGCCACACCGCACCGCCTGCACACGATACACACCAGATGTCCACACACACACACACACACACTCACACTCACACACACTCATACACACTGTCACTGAGCCCAGTTATGGTGCTGGTCAGGATGAAGGAGAGAGAGATGAAAGAGGGACAGAGAGAGAGAGAGGGACGAGAAGAGAGAGAGGGGAGAAGAGGGACAGCTAGGAGAGACAGAGAGGGAGAGAGAGGAAAAAGGGGGACAGACAGATTGAGAGAGACAGAGAGAGAGAGGGAGGGAAGGAGGAAAAAAGGGACAGAGAGAGAGGTGGGGGGCGGGAGAGAGGGAGGGAGGGAGGGAGGGAGGAAAAAAGGGACAGAGAGAGAGGTGGGGGGCGGGAGAGAGAGAGGGAACCACACTGCTGAAAATGGTTTAGAGGATGTGGGTTTCTGTTACACAGGAAATGCTTCTGGAAAAAGAGCAGAAGAAAGACGGAGAGGGAGGGACAGAGAGTGGGAGATGAATAGAGGGAAAGAGAGAGAGGGGTAGATGAATGGAGAAAGGAAGGGAGAAAGAGTTGTAGATGAATGGAGGGAGAGAGAGGGAGAAAGAGTCATCGATGGATGGAGGGAGAGAGAGGGGTAGATGAATGAGGAGAGGAAGGGAGAAAGAGTCGTAGATGAAGTGAGGGAGGATGAGGGGTAGGTGAATGAAGAGAGGGAGGGAGAGAGAGAGTGGTAGATGAATGGAGGAAGGGAAAGTGCAGAGAGAGGTAGATGAAGGGAGGGAGGGAGAAAGAGCGGTAGATGAAGGGAGGGAGGGAGAGAGAGAGAGTGGTAGATGAATGGAGAGAGAGTGGTAGATGAATGGAGAGAGAGTGGTAGATGAATGGAGGGAGAGAGAGGGGTAGATGAATGAGGAGAGGAAGGGAGAAAAAGTCATAGATGAAGTGAGGGAGGATGAGGGGTAGGTGAATGAAGAGAGGGAGGGAGAGAGAGAGTGGTAGATGAATGGAGGAAGGGAAAGTGCAGAGAGAGGTAGATGAAGGGAGGGAGGGAGAAAGAGTGGTAGATGAAGGGAGGGAGGGAGAGGGAGAGAGAGAGAGTGGTAGATGAATGGAGAGAGGGAGAGGGAGAGAAAGAGAGTGGTAGATGAATGGAGAGAGAGTGGTAGATGAATGGAGGGAGAGAGAGAGAGAGTGGTAGATGAATGGAGAGGGAGAGAGAGTGGTAGATGAATGGAGGGAGAGTGGTAGATGAATGGAGAGAGAGTGGTAGATGAAGGGAGAGAGAGTGGTAGATGAATGGAGGGAGAGAGAGAGAGAGTGGTAGATGAATGGAGGGAGAGAGAGAGAGAGTGGTAGATGAATGGAGAGAGAGTGGTAGATGAATGGAGGGAGAGTGGTAGATGAATGGAGGGAGAGAGAGAGAGTGGTAGATGAATGGAGAGAGAGTGGTAGATGAATGGAGAGAGAGAGAGAGTGGTAGATGAATGGAGGGAGAGAGAGAGAGAGAGTGGTAGATGAATGGAGAGAGAGTGGTAGATGAAAGGAGGGAGAGAGAGAGAGAGAGAGTGGTAGATGAATGGAGAGAGAGTGGTAGATGAATGGAGGGAGAGAGAGAGAGAGAGAGAGGTAGATGAATGGAGAGAGAGTGGTAGATGAATGGAGAGAGAGAGAGAGAGAGAGAGTGGTAGATGAAGGGAGGGAGAGAGAGAGAGTGGTAGATGAATGGAGAGAGAGTGGTAGATGAATGGAGGGAGAGAGAGGGAAAGAGAGAAAGTGGTAGATGAATGGAGGGAGAGAGAGAGAGTGGTAGATGAAGGGAGAGTGGTAGATGAAGGGAGGGAGGGGAAGTGCAGAGAGAGTGGATGAAGGAGGCATGGCACTCAGCGCTGTCAGCTGTGGTTTCCTGCTCTGTGGGTTGGGGGTCCCCTGTGGCCCCCACTGCCATACCCCCCCCCCCCCCACACACACACACACACCCCCTTTCCCCATCCAAGCAGCGCACCAGGGGATGGAGCACTCGCACGTTTCTCTCCTTATTTTTTACTATATGCTTTTTTATTATATATTTTTACTATTATATGTTTTTTATTATGTGTTTGTTTATTATGAAGTTATTTTGGGCATTTTTGATTTTTAATTGGCAGGACAGTAGAGAGGCTGATGGGGAAATGGGTGGGGAGTGGGAGAGAAAGCGAGAGAGAGAGAGAGAGAGAGAGAGATGGGGTCAGATATGGAAATAACCTCGGATCAGATTCGAACACAGGTCGCTGGTTGTATGGCACCTTAGCCAGCTGTGTGGAGAGTGGGTGCGCACATCCAAGTAGTTTGTCGGCAGGTGCAAGACAAAAGTGTCAGACAATGTAAAGATGTGGGTCTGCACACTGCCTCGTTTGCTCCAAAAGTTAAACTTTATTACTTAAAATGCAACGTTTCGATCCTTGTGGATCTTCATCAGGATATATGCCTGATGAAGATCCACAAGGATCGAAATGTTGCATTTTAAGTAATAAAGTTTAACTTTTGGAGCAAACGAGGCAGTGTGCAGACCCACATCTTTACAACCTTAGCCAGCTGTGACATAACGGCCCCCTGCTCTCCTGTTTGATGCGTCACTCGTCTCCTGCCTACATTTACCCATTAATTCCTTTTTTTCGCTCGATGGCAGAATAACTCTCTCTGTCTCCCAGCTCCACTTCCGCTCTGCT